>JBAMCK010000142.1:0-680354 GCA_037075185.1 Drosophila pseudotalamancana
ATCTAATTACATACTTGTCAAGTCTAATTATTGGATATTTCATTACATTTATTATTATTACTAGCTTTTTTTTATAAATTAATTGCAATAAATGAACCGATTCAATCAATGAAATGGGTTCGGCTCGATATATTACTTTTAAAACCGATTGTATGCGAAATTAAAGTTTTCTCAGTGAATCTTATTATCATATTATTATTTAAACTTGTAATAAATCGTCTATTAGTTAAGAATACTTCTTTAAAGTCTTGTGTGGACTAAAAAATGCCAAAAGGACTCATTCGCGATATATATATAGGACTATATATATATACTGGCATATATATATAGTTTTAATAATATACGATGATTCTGGAATTTTTAATATATATATATATATATATATGTATATAACTCCTGATTATCATATTAAACGATCGATCAATCATTGTTTATTTGCTTCCTTGTGAAGCTACATGTCATCGGTATAAATATAATGAGCTCGGCAGCTGTTAAAGGTTCCTCACGCAACACCCTTGTGAGCAAAAGTATGATCGAGTAATATTTCTTAAAGAAAATAACAGCATAGCGTAAAGAAAATTTGTAGTACCGTAAAGTTGAGTTTTGAATGGGATATAGTTGAAAACTATCAACCTGGGCTAACGTAGTAGGCGCGTCATGGGCGGGGCTTTTTGGACAGCGACTTTGCGGTTATCATCTAATTATTTCTGGCACATTATAAGTTGAAACTTTTATCTTAAATATAGTCATCATTGTTTTAAGTGCCTATATTCAATATTGTACATTTCATTCTCGATTACGACAGATACTATTATAAAATTTTATTTAAGTTACAAAGACGTTATGTATATTGTATACAAATTGTTCCAACCCCATGTTTCATTGCAGCGCTACCTTGACAAGGTGCATTTTAATAAATATCTGATAAATTTTAGTACATTATAGAATATTAAATACAATAAGTATATATATAAAAGTTGTGTTAATTTTGCAAGGCTACTGCAAAAATTATAAAAAGTTTAAAAGCATCTGAGTTAAATGTCCTCAACCCTTTATAATTGTGTGCTGCTTATGTAAATGTAATAACATCCAATGGAATATTCAAATATGTTGCGTTTAATGGATTCTGAACATTTATAAATTAAAGTGTTTAAAGTCACGAATAAAATTGTCATACAAAAAACAAACATAAATCGACGTCGTTTTGGGAATTTTCGACGCCATATTTTTTCTGCGTATTCCTGAATACGAAGGTCATTGCATACACTTTCGTATAATAAAACCACATATCTTTGTAGCATACATTGACTTTTTTGTACGTACATATGTACATATGCTTACGCGAAACAAAACGAATAAATTTACACATACAACTAAAAGCCAATACAACTAAATTCGTGTGTACGTGAATACAACGTTATACAACAAAAATAATTAAATAATTTTATACAAATAACAACACAAAGAAAATTAATCTGTGGTACAAAGCAGTGCCAGAGATAAAATAAATTTACACTGAAAATCGTTTAAGTGTAATGTTAATGAAACAGTGCAGACTTCAGCATATCTACAAAATCGAGAAAAAAGTGGCAGTTAAGAAGAGAATCACAGTCCATCCGGATACCATGTTCAGAAATTGTAAAATTCTTCACACGATTACATTTTGGGCAATGCATGCATCAAGAGCTAATCAAATGAGAAACATTAAGACGCCGATAGCCTCAATAAGACCGCAAAGTGCCTAAGAAAATTGCTTGAACCAAATTAATATATTGGTCTGACTTAGGTTACTCATACTCATTGTTTTATAAGCGCCTCTTAAGTTGGCTAATCGGTTGTCCCATTGTTGGACACGCGCGATATTGCCATTCGAGAGTTCCTTGACGGTAACTGTTCTGAGCACAGGTGGATATCAAGATGAAGTTGCTAGAGAGCTCCCGCTTTGAGGCCATCAATAATGCGCTCTCTATCCAAACTGGCGGAATTACAATTTTCGGACGAATCGAAAGCTACTCCTGGTAAGAAATTTTGAATTATTTCCTATTTACTATTCAGTTAAAATGATTATCATAAAGGGAGCTTACAGTTGGTTTAAATAAGTTATTAGTTTAGGCAGGGATCACGATAGCGTAGAGCATTCTTCCTGAAATATTTTAATTTATTTTTATAACAATATAACAATAAGTTTTTTTTTACTTTAGCAAAATGGTTGCAGCTGAGAAGGTATTATACAAACGATTTACAGCTGAAACGCACGGCCATGACCTACAAGCGTTATCACCTCCACAAACTCTGTCGGATCTGTCGCCAAACTTTCATCGCAATAACAGTCAATCCGGCGACGAAGGAGTAATCTTATGTGACACGATCTCTCGAAAGACTTTATTTTACTTGATTGCAACTTTAAATGCCTCGTTTGAACCGGATTATGATTTTTCAGATGCAAAAGTATGGTAAACAAAAAAGCAGAAAAATCATTGAGTAACAATATTTTTTAAATTTCAGTCGCATGAGTTTAGCAAAGAGCCTTCTTTGCCATGGGTAATGAATTCCGTTCATTCAAATTTATCAGCCTGCGCTGGGGACCAGTATCAAGTTTTGCGTCAGCCATTGTGGTCCGCCGTAGATGACGAGGTAAACCTATCGGAGTGCGATATATACAGTTACAATCCGGACTTAAGCTCTGATCCTTTTGGAGAACCTGGCTGCTTATGGTCTTTTAACTATTTTTTCTATAACAAAAAACTAAAGCGGATTGTTTTCTTCACCAGTCGCGCAGTAAAGTACGAAAACTATTACTATATCGTGGCTTAAACTATTACTATATTCTGTCTTCCTTCATTTCAGTTCGCTCTATGCTGGAGAAACATCGGATTTTTCAATGGAAGAAGATATCTACTAATCAATTTAAGATCTTTACTTATATTTTCACGAAGTTCATTTCTAAATATATATAATTTTTTTTTTACTGGGCTAATGTTTGCACATATCCGATTAGAGATAAACTGCAAGAAATTGTGCTCAGTGTACATTATGCTACGGATACAAGCTCTATGCATAAAGAACCCTCAATGCATCACGAACACGTTTACAGCTAAGAACAATAATCATATTTAATCAAGAATTTTATTTAAAACAATATTAATATACGTTCTTTGAAAATAAACTTAATTTTCTATTCTTATATTGTTTTATCAAACCGTAATGAGTTCCGTTTTGTTTTCTTTTTACACAATAATACTAAAAAACAATCAAAATGCTATTGCCAAGCATCCCATCAGATGTAAGTGAGTAAAAAGAGCAAGAAAAAATTAGGGGTTAACCATTAAATACCTATCACACGAAAAAAAGATTGGATATACATATAGTTAACAGAAATATTTAATACAAATATATGCTTAAACAAATATACCGCATTGTCAAACAAATATAATTTGTTAATTTGATGCTCTAGAATAGGAATGTTGGATATAGGCTGAACAGTCGGTAATTAATACGAAACTCAAGCCTTATAAAAGAGTCAGTTGATAATTAAAAGGATCTTAATAAACATATTAGTTAAGTGAAAACATTTCTGTACAACCGACAATATGAAGGCAATAAAAGATATGCTTACAAGCTGTAACTCTGCAAAAGGAAGCAACAATTTTAAAATGTTTGTGCTGTAGATCTGAAATGAAAAATTGTTGGGTTGGATCAATCTCCCGGTATCAAACTGATTAAGGTTTCTCGTACAGTCATGTAAGTACAAAAAATGTATTTCTCTTTGACTGCTCATCTCTTGTCAAAGTCAACTTCTTGAACGTATGAATCCGTCTTGGTATAATAATTATTGCTGATTTGGGAACTTATTAAGGGAAGTGTCTTTTTTTATAGGAATCGAATTGCATAGCAGCCAGATACCTATCAGAAATACCGGGATAGCTAATAAACTAGATAAGACAAGAACTGTTTGGAAAAGTATGACAAGGCGGTTTAGACGCGTAATTTATTATTTGACATAAGGCAGTATGCTAAATTAAAAAAGTTTAAAAGTTTAGTAATTCAAATATTTTATTCCAGTCATTATCTATTTTGTAGAACATAATATTGTATATTTATATGTAATCGTTATAAAAATAATAAACATAATTATATTTATTTAAGAGTTCTGCACTTTTGTAGATTTACTGGGGACATGCGACGACGATGGTGATATGGTCTTCTGAAGTTTTTGTAAGAGTTCGGGATCCTCTAATGTTAAAAATATGTTGACATACTGCAAATAAATTTGAAGTTATAAGTCAAGCATAGTGGTAAATTAAAAGATGTTACTGTTTCTTAAAAGATTATTGAATTGAATTAATATAAATAATAGTTTTTCGTTTAGTCATTTCCTGCATATGATGATTTCATAAGCATCACATTATATTTATTTGATATATTTTAATATTTGAGGTCGAGTAATTGATCCTTTTCGACTAGATAATTATATAGTCATAATTTTTAACTAAGTCCTTACAATTTGAAGCAACTTATTTGATTTAAACAACAAAAGTATTTCAAGAATATACTCACTTCTAAAAAAATTGGATATGAACTTTTTTGCATAAGACTGTCACCGACTAAATTTGATGTTAATAATTTAGCTAAATTTGGCCAGTCTCTTGTTAACATACACTTGCGAGCCAAATTTAACTTTTTATAGGCATCCGAATGATTTTTGACTGCGTTAAGTTCATAGCTAACAGCTGGTGCACATGATGAATTTTTGTTTAACCAAAACTCATCATTTGAATCTTCAATTATTTTTAGTGAACGGGCTAGAACGTGTTTTGGTATTCCTCTTGGTGGAAATCGTGATGAACTAAATTTCCTTTCAACCTTTTCTTCGTATAATTTGTCTTTTTGTTTTGTCTTCATTGTAAGGTTCTTATTTAAAATGGCTATTTACTTAAATCAGATAAATAACAAAACACGAATCAACGAATTACAAATTTAGATCATATGCACACAGATGTAGTTACGGAATATAAATCGATTTAACATCGATATATCGCTGTTATATCTTTTTGTAATATTTTTTTTTTTTTTTTAAATCGTTTCGCTTGAATTCCGTTATAGCTAAAATTAGTTTTTAATTCCCAATTGAAATATAAATGTACTTTAAAGGTGGCATTTACGTAGTTTTACATGGAGATTTATTTATTTAATCGATGTTTGGCAGCCCTGCTGCTCATCTTCTTCTTTAATACCAGACTATCGGCATCATTTTCTATCCCATCCCTATTATCAATAGAAATCATCATATCTAACAAAGAGTAAAGTTGTTTACATACAAAGTTTAAAACATTAGTAAAGATTAAGGAAAATTGTAATAATTACGTTCATTTGTATATTTTTTAACTTATTGTCTAATTGAATTTAATTTGGTTGTGAAAGTGAATTTAATTATTATGAATAGATAAATGTTTATATTTTGCATTTTGTTTTAGGTGTAAAAATGGATTTTAAATTGGATATGGATATATTGGAAGTTGACTTGCCGCCTGGCAATACAATATCAGTAAAACGAGAAATAATCTGCCCATCTCCTGTAAGCTATATAAAAAGCGAAATAGATTTTGAGGAGGAACAAATAACAGAGACGACTTTCATGGACTTGCCAATGGATTGTCAAGTGGAAGTGGGAACTGTTGTAGATATTTTCGAGGAATGTCGTCCCAGCCCCAATAATGTTGGGGAAATGTGCAAGCTTGAGAAAGATTCTGAACAATGTATACAGCAAGATTCAGAAATTTCTAATGCATTGAATGACCATAACTATACATCTCAAGAAATCTCGTACAGTCAACCAACCAAATTAGATAATGTTAAGGATATACTTTTAAGTTACATCACATCAAATGGAACATCCACTGAATCAGTTCCTGCCAGCGTTACAAATTTTATAGATAACACAATTGACAAAATGAAAAGATTCCATTTGGAAAACACTGATAAAATTCATGACGAAACGCCAACTTTGGAAGGTTTATCTCGGAGTAACAATGCGACTTTTTCTGAAAATTGTTCGGAACCTCTAGAAGTTGAGGGTAATGATGAATACTTCGAAAGTCTTTATGAAAATATGTCTGAAAATAAAACCGCGTTAAATACAATTCTTACAAATACAATTGATTTTGTAAAAGATTTTTACAACGAATGCAAATCAATACCACCTAAAACAATAGAGGAGTTTAAAGAATTTATAGTTGGCAAAATTAATAAGCTTAAGACTGTTGCTAATATTACTAAGACGATTGATCAAAGTGTACAAACATATTCGAAAGGCTCGTTAAAAAAACGGCGGAGAATTAATCATAACGCGAAAAAGTATCTTTTAGATACATCAGCTTCCTCTTCTACAGACAGCGAATGTGAAAGTTTGAAAGAATCAAACCAAAATCAAAGTGAAAGTAACTTATTGACGCCGTTAATTATAGAAACGGAGAAAACTCAGAACATACACAGAGAGTTTAAATACAGCGATGGAATTGATCTTAGTAAATATATTAATTTAGATTTCACTAATAGTAAGATTCGTCAAATTTCCAGTGAGTTTGATGATAAGATCAATTCGTGTTCATCAGATAATAATACGGATAAAGAAATTGAAAGGTTTGTTTCTGGACAACATACTAATTGGTATTGAGAACAATTTAAAGAATTCTATCTAATCGTTAAACTCAATTCTCTAATTAAAATTTATATTTTATACATTTATTTTCAATTTTGGATAATTATCTTTATTAACAGGCTTACTAATTTAAACGGCCTTAAGAAGCGTCATGTGCAAAAAGGAGGAGTCAAATCCAATGACAAGAGCAATATTAAATCGTTAAGTATGAAAAGTACGAATGCTCCTAATGAATTGGAGGACGATTTGGAATTGTATGACACTGATAATAGT
The DNA here is from genome assembly GCA_037075185.1 of Drosophila pseudotalamancana. Lineage (NCBI taxonomy): Eukaryota > Metazoa > Arthropoda > Insecta > Diptera > Drosophilidae > Drosophila > Drosophila pseudotalamancana. The sequence goes on from JBAMCK010000142.1 coordinate 6,932, forward strand.
TTTAAAGAAGTGAGTTTGTATGTAGTTAAAATACAACAGTAAGAAGATGTTATTATTAGAATATACTTTTTTAAATGCGTGATGTTCACAATCTTTATTTATAGAGCGGTGATGAGGTTATAACGGAAAACCAGTACCTTTCCCGATTTAATGAGCAAATTAAACAGCAATTATTAAACGAGTCAAACAGTGATTCTGGTCTTTCGGATCAAAGTGAATACAATCTCTCCAAAGAATCTTCTACAGAAGATGAGAATAAAGGAGATGTAGTAGATAAATTTTTGCAAGTTTTTAAATGCGACAATGATGATCTAATTAAAGACGATGATACGAGTATTAGTGAAAGCAAAGAAAATAAAATTGATTCAGAAAAGAAAGAATCTGATAGTTTGGAAGTAAGCGATGAACTTTGGAATGATAATTTTATTAACAAATATAGATCTAAGAAATCTTTGGAGAAACTATTATCCGAAGCAGAAAAACGGAATCAAAATGAAGAAATTGTTCTAAGTTCAGAAAGTGATTATTCTGATGCTGAACCTGAACCTGTGGAAGAAAAAACAAGATTAATTAAACCAATGCTTCGCATGGATCAATTGGCAAATGAGACTAGAGCTGCTCAAAAATCAGAAAGTGAACGAATCCGAAGACTCGATAAAAAACATGTGATCCTTTCAAAGGCGATTAAAAATAAATTAGTAAATGCCAAAAAAGGTGATTTTATTCTGGATTATATCGAAAGAACAAAAACAGTTATAAAGGTTGATGAGGATTTGGTTAAGCAATTAAAGCCGCATCAAATTGATGGAGTAAAGTTTATGTATGATTCATGTTACGGAGGAATTGATCACACTAAAAAGAATTCTGGTTCTGGATGTATTTTAGCTCATTGCATGGGCCTAGGAAAAACACTGCAGGTGAACATTTAAAAAAAATATTGTAATCTAACTTATTCATTTAAAATACTTATATATTAGTTAATAACTCTCCTACATACTGTTATTTCATACAAAGAACTAAATACTTCGAAAGTCTTAGTTCTTTGTCCCAAGAGTACAGTTATGAATTGGGCTGATGAATTGCAACGATGGTTGGGTCCCCTAAAAAGAAATACTCATATGAAAGTTTTCGTTTTTCCGGATTCATCGTAAGTATATAATGGTCATTTTGAAATTAAAACTGTTTTAAATGAATGCAAATATGATTTTTCCTGTAACATTTTTTATTCAGTGATATTTTAGATAAACTAAGAGTTTTGGAAGAGTGGTCGTTATCATCGGTCAACAGAGCAGGTTGTTTACTGGTCGGATATGAAGCTTTCCGGACTCTTGTATTTTATCACTCATATAAAAATCGAGGAAACTTAAGTTCTTCCAAATTAGAAAGTATTCGAGAAAAAGTTAACAAGTACTTACTGCAACCTGGTAAGTTAAACGTAATTTATATATAAATCGAAGAAAAAAATTATAATGCAATTATTTTAGGTGCTGATCTTGTCGTTTGTGACGAAGGTCATATAATAAAAAATAGCAAGTCAGCTATAAGTCTAGCTGTTGCCAAAATAATAACACCAAAACGGATTATCTTAACTGGTACTCCAATACAAAATAATCTAAAAGAATGTATGTAGAGCTTAATGAACACTTGCAGACAAAATATTTCAAACATTTTTTATTATAGATTACAGTATGGTTAATTTTATTAAGCCATTATACCTTGGAACTGAAAAGGAATTCGCCAATTTATATGCTAATCCAATTAAGAACGGACAGCATAAGGATTCAGGAAAAAAGGATATTACGGTTATGAAGCAAAGATCGTATGTCTTACATAAAAAGCTCTCCAAATTTGTACAGGTATAAACATATTTGTGATATATTTTATACCATGAGAACCCAAAAAATTTAAATAAAATTTATTTTATTTTTAATTATAGAGAAAGGAAGCCGAGCTATTGCAGACATTTTTACCCCAAAAGTTTGAATATGTACTTTTTATTCCTATGACAGCAGTTCAGGTTTGTAACCAATTGATGTCATTTTGATACATTAATTTGCTAACAAGTTGAATAAAAATTAATTTGTTCGTTTCAATTGGACATACATTAAACGTATTGTGTTTACAGAATACCCTATATGAATTTATTTTGGAAGCAATTGCTTGCCGAGGTGACAGCCGAGGCAAAAGTCTTATCACGGACTATACTGTATTGAGAAAGGTAACCAAAATTTGTATACGTAAATTATTATTTATATATATGCATATGTTATTATAAATATCAACAGATATGGACACATCCCAAAGTTCTTGAAGATGCGTGGAAAAACGCAAACGTTGTAAGTAAATAATCATCATTAATAATCTTAACTAAGGTTATAATTACTTTTAGCAAAAAAACAAAAAGGATAATAAGAAAATTGGATGCCCACATTCAGATGATGATCAGCCTGATGATATTTACGATAGTCAAACTGGTTTAATATCTGTGACAAATGATTGGTGGCGGAAGTATCTTTCAAAAAAAGATCTGGAGACCATTATGCCAAGTAATAAACTTCGAACAATGTTTTCCATTCTTCGTATGTGCGAGGAAAAAGGAGAGAAATGGTAAACTTTTAAAGCATTCTGCTTTATTAACGCTTGAAAAACTATCAGAATTATGATTTTTGCATAGCGAGTTTGAGACAACTCGATATTGAGATTAAACTTTATCTCTATATCGATATCTATATCTATATCTACCCGACTTGTCACGTCCCTATGGGCGTACATTTAAGCCTTATAAGCCTATTAACGAAAAAATTACGTTCCAACGAAATAGACGTTCTAACAAATAGTCTGAACGACGTAGACAGCACATCGCCAATAATTTTTTTTTCCCATTTCGAGTCTTAAATGGTTTTTATAAGTAAATATTTTCATTAAAGTACGCATTTTAACATTTTTTGTATATTTATTTAATAAGCATTAAAAAATGTAAGATTTTTATTTTTAATTAATAAATCTTTATTGCATTTACAGTTTGATCTTCTCGGCATTTGTTGCGGTACTTAACGTAGTAGAATACTTTTTTAAAAAGATAACGGAATCTGATTCGGAAATATTACAGCATATACGTAAGTAAACATAACTGCAAAAGATACTTACTTCTTGCAAAATCAGAACTTTTAACCTAACCCCTTTGTTTTTGTTTTGAATATTATGATTAGATATTCCATCTAGCTATAAAGTTTCTAACACATGGATAAATGGACAAGATTATTATAGGCTGGATGGCAAAACACCAAAAAATATCAGGCATGAAATGATTAAACGGTTTAACAGTGAAGCCAATAGACGAGCGCGTGTTTTTCTGATATCTGCTAAAGCCGGAGGCCAAGGTATAAATCTCATTGGTGCAAACAGAGTAATAATATTAGATACATCATGGAATCCGTCAAACGATCAACAGAATATATTTAGAATATTTCGACTGGGTCAAAAAAAGAACTGTTATATATATCGTTTAATAGCAATGGTATGTATTCAAATGTGTGATCAAGTATCGTAATATATTTATTTATCTATAATATAATAATTAATATTATGTAGGGCACAATGGAGGAAAAGGTATATTCTCGATCCGTCACAAAGCAAGCAATGAGCTTTCGAGTTGTAGATGAACAACAAATTGACAGACATTATAATATGGCAGAATTGGCTGAACTATACACGTAATATGTCCAATAAACGAATTATATGCAAAACTATTAATTTGAAATTTATATTATTTTCTTTTATTTAGATTAACTATTCCCAAACAATGTGAGATGACGATGCCTGTCTTACCAAAAGATACCATATTAGCACATCTATTACGTCAATCAGAGTTGGTTTATAAATATCATGAGCACGACAGTCTGTTGGAGAATAAAGTGGAACAAGAATTAAGTGAGCAAGAAAAAGCTGATGCTTGGGATACATACGAAAGAGAATTACAAATGAATTTGGGTATGTTTGCAACAAATTATCCAGACATTCATATTTGCTTGATTGATTTAAAATTTGTTCGTTTGTTTTAGCCCAACAAGAAGGATTAAATTCTGAAAAGTGAGTTTATTTATTCATTATGATTATTCGTTACCAAAATATAAATTATGTTTACAGGGCTCAAAGTTCTATTCCTCCTACAAAACTGGCATCATATTTGGGCTCTGTTCCGAATCTTGACGTAAGTACAACTGCTCATTTCTGCCGCTTTACTTGGTTTAAGAATTTCACTTTACCGGAGAATCCTGAGAATAATCTGTTCATTATATATTTAATAACTTTATATACCTTGCTTAATTCGTTTCAGATGCAAGCTCTATTGAACTACGGTCTTCAATCTGCGTCACTCATCCCTCAGTACAATTATGGATTAAATCAAAGTTATATAGATACTTTGAATTTGTATCAAAAGTATTCTATGCGTTACCCTGATATTAATTCCTGTTTAAATGAAACTACTTTTGCTTCATCTCCATTTAACGTTCTTAATTCGGCAGGTCTTAATCGCTTACAAACGAACCCATCGATTTTGTCACATATGCAAAATCTAACAAATTCAAAATTACAGAACAGAGACTTTAACTTGTTTGACTCCCAAAAAGGACGCAGTAGCTCAATAAATCATGCACAACTTCATCATCCACTTTCGGCAGAATCGTCAGCATTAGAAAATCCACAAGCAAATTCGAACACAAATAATGTACTTGCAAGTTTAGGACCTTATAAGCAACTACTTGAAAATCCGTTAAGCATTTTAAATTACTCGCCTCAAAATTACGCAACACCAGCACAAGCTGAAAACTTACTTACAAACCTAAAAGGCGGTGTAAATGCATTTCCTAACCTTTATCCTGACAAGGTTCTAGAAGCAATTGAGAGTATTCATTTAAAAGAAAAAACGAAATTAAAACAGTCCGCTGATCAAATTTTACCTCAACATTTACTGGGCTCTGTCGATCTTACAATGGCTAATCCAGTTGCTGTACCGGTTAGTACCACACTCCTTAAGAATTCTGTGCCTTTAAAAAAGTCTCAAGCACCACCATCGGGTTCGGCTGATAGTATGAAATCGACGGCTGGTATCGATCCTGCGACTGGCGCTTCTGTAAAACATGCGAGTTCTGTTGCAGGAAATATTAATTTTGCGTCGGTATATCCCAGTAACACAGGCACCTCCATTTCAAAAGATTATTTAAAAAGTAATTGTGAAATGCAAATAATTCCAACAACAAGTCCTCCGGGAACAAGTAGTATTACAAAGCAGCTTAATGAGATATCTCCTAGTATATCCCTTACAGCTGTAAACACATTGACAGAAAAGTCGAAATCTCGAAGGCAGGTCTCGCAAAAAAATAACTCGGCCAATTTGGGTATAGATAGACAGAATAGTAATACTTTTAAATCAAAAAATTCTATTAATCCCCACATTTCATCATTGGCAAAAGCTTCAGTCAGTGCAGTTAAGGATACAAGTATAGAGCCAAAATCATTATCGAACAAAAATATAGCCGAATCAATGCCAAGCAATTTTAAGTCCTTGATGTCACTGCAGATCCCGAAACAGAAGAGTTCATCTGAAACTACGGTCTATAAAACAAATCCAAACACAACTCAAAATGTATTAAATGCAATTTCTAGTTTACCGCCAGCTTTGGCTACACAAAGCGACGGGAGATTTTTTACAAATGATGGTTCTATGATACAGGACCCAAATTTGCAAGGGTAAGAATTATTGTTTATTTTACTTATAAAGAATAAATTTTATGCACATTTCTATTTCAGAGAAAAATCACAACATTTTGCAAGAAAGAGATCAACCGAAAGTCCGAGGGAAAATCAAAATAATAAACGGACTAAATTATAAGATTAGAATTTAATTATAATATATTTATTAAATAAGTTAAAAAATATATTTATATTTTAGTTGAACTGACAAAATTTGTGTATTAATTTTACTACGTGAATAGTTTAGCTCATCGTAAATACATTATAAATAAACGTTCAGTTCTCTAACAGATAACAAATATGAGTTTTGATTATTTGGGACTATGAATTTTTTGTTTGGGTCAAAGCATAGATAGGTTTGTGCGTTCGAATGTGCGTGTATGTGTGCCTGCGTTAGTTTAATGTCGAGTTCAATTTTGGCATGCATGTGGGTAAGTAAGAAGTTAGCAAATAACAGCACTGCACGGGGTTCAAACTATCTCCTGGTCGAGAAAGTAAACTACGTAGATCAAGGCATTGACTAAGATCGGCTTCGAAAAAAGTAAATTCTTAACCTTATGTTTATATTTATTATAATCTATATCCGGCCGTCTTTGACACATCTGACTACAATAATTGTGTAAGCCACATACATATACATATATAACATTGTTTTAATTTCATGATAAAACTAGAAGGTTCTCGGAACAGAATTGTAAGTATGTATTGTGGTTGCCTCTGACATTATTATTTAGTGGCGGAACAGATGTTTTCTTATCAAAGTTCGAGAATTGCATGGTTTGTTATATAAGCTTTCCATTTGATATTGTTATACCAAAGCCCCCGTCGCTTGCAGCATCTGCGCAGAGGACGCGCGCACAATGTACCAGGAGCATCCGCTCCGGGGATTCGTAGTTGAAAGCTTCATTTCTATGTGCCAGTCATCGAGAGCGTGTCCAAGGAATCGGTTGTTCAACGCATTTGTGTACACTTTCGCATCGCGAATAAAAAAAATGAGTTTCAAGAAATTTTTGTGTTTATAGATGTAAAAGCCCTCCATCAGCTACATACTCGTACATTTGCATTTGTACATACACACTCATGTATACGTATGTATCAATTTTTGGTGCTCGATGTTTTGTGCAAAAAAACGCATTGGTTGTCCGTGCTGTTTCTGAAAACAGAATACATATGATGTGAAAAAGACTTGCCGGCAACTTAATTTACTAATAACTGAGTTTATTCAACGGTTTGCTCCTCAAGCGGAAGAGTTAAGGTCCGTATACAAATTTGGACTGTAATGCAGTAAGTCGTTCGCATCTGCCGATGTCCATGTGAGCCTTTGTGTACACTTTTGATAAGAACTATTATTATCATAATCAAATTGCCACATGTGATGCATAACTAATGATTATAACGGTTTCAGTTCAAATATTGCTCTCTTAAATGCTGTTTAAGAGAGGCGAGAAGAGCCTTAAAGCTATTTATGATTACCTATTGTTATTTATCAACACAACTCGCGCATCTATATATTATGTTAAGCATATTTTTATCACTCTTTATCAACAACAACAAAGTTGCATTAAGTTGGGTAATTCTATAACTGATAAAAATATTTTTCGCGAAATTGCAATTTCTTGTAGTGAAATATTGATGGCAACACCTTCGGTTTTGTTCGTTGGCTCAACTGTTTGGCATGTGAATTTTACCTGAGCGTAAAGAAAATTATTGATAACACATGAACCAGACATTTTTGATAAGGGTATTGAATATATTTTTGATATGGACGGATTGGATCATTGATTCTCTGTTAGTTGTATTTATGGAATTGATTCAAAAGCTACAGCTCTAAAATACACGAAGTAATATCGATATTGGAACAAGTTTATTTTTGGAATTTAAAAATATTGTACCCACTTATCAAAGAAATGTTTTTACTTTCTACATACCTAAAATTGAAGAACGATTTGTTGTTCTTAATAATATATTTTAATAGAAAAGTATTTCCATATATTCCATATATATTGCTTTACGATTTTCAGACCAGATATGAAGATACTTCTAAGCATTGAAATTTGAAATGAAAAGTATTAGTTGAAGGCGTAGATATATCACCCCGTAGTTTGCAAAACTTCTTGGTTTTATCGTTTCAACTCTGTTTTATATAGAGTTTTCCAATTTATCTTCAGCTGGTTTACAGTAATACTCAAAGATATTGCAAATTATATTATTGTAATACCGTTATTCACGATTTGCCAAGCCCCTAAGGTTAAGAACAGTCGGGTCAAAGATCAATGTACACTTTTTTCTTCTTGTCTTAAGCAATCTTACTTGTTGCTAACTTCAAAGTTAAACTTACGAATGGCATGCAACGCACAGTGGGGCTAGAAACAAAAAATGTATACATTTTTTGCATTTAGATTCCAATTTCCACACATCATCAAATTGATAACTTAAACTCATTAATTATGGGTTTACAAGCCCCAGACTCTTCTACTAAGAATAAAAATAATCAAAAGAGAAACCAAATACAATCCCTCAACCAGGGTTCGAACCCAGGACAGTATTGATGACCCTTTCAATGCTTTTATATTCACATAGTATTCAAAAATGAAAAGAAAATGACCCATTAAATTTTATTGTATAATAAATGGATTGATATTAATATTTTTAATACGTCAAGTAACGTTTAATAGGTGATCCATTTATGTATCTCGAATTATATATGAGATAAACGACTTCCACTTCTGTGTATTAAATTTAATGTAATGTAAAAAAAACGTATTTCGGTAATAAAAACTGTGACAAAAAGCACTTTCATATGATGAGCATAAGTTGACATAAGTAAGCGGTCGTTTCTTAAACGTTGCACATTAAAAAAAAACATTATTTTTATTGATATTTTAAATTTTAATTTCAGAAAAGTGATATCAACTTCAACAATATTTGAAACAAATGCTTATTAGAGCCTTAGTCTCCTAAAAGGATTGCAAAATGAACTGGGAGAGTGAAGCAAAGTGGAAATCTTCTTTTTTCATAATCATTATATTCACATTTTATGCTTTAGTCAATACTACAGGTAAGATATTTTCAATATCGATGGTCTTTTTCACATTTTGATTATAATATAATTGATCATTTATTATGAGATATTTACATTTTTTGGAGCGTCCCTCTGTATCAACAGATAAGTTATGAAGTTCTTATTATCAGAATATAATAAAATGTATAACAACATACAAGGAATCATTGATTTGCATACAATCATATACGTATACATATACATATATATGTGTATTTAATTTATTACACCTCGTAACAAAATAACTCTTCGTTAAAATATTTGTAAGCCTCTTTATATACCACTTATGCTTTAATAGACGTTAACAGATAAGCTAAAGGATTTAAACGCAATGATGAATTGGCAGACATGCTGTTGCTTAATCAAGATAGAATTTAATAGATTGCTATTATCGCGATGAAATCTCGAGAGTCGTGAAAGCTCTCCATTGTGCTAAAAGTTCTTTTTCCTTTTGTCAAGGGTTGGTCGGTGGCATATGCAGGTGTGCGGCCTTAGAAAAAGAATGTATTTGTACAGCGCATGCAAGGGGTTGGGATAATTGCAATGCACAAAATTGAAGTGTTTTCATGGCTTTATAAAAGACAGATGCTGATACCCTGAAACAGTGAGAAGGATGCGTTGGCCACACCATGAAGTATATATACATAGGCGAAATATTTATATCGATTTGTTTAAAACTCCGTTTCCCACTATTATAGCTAGAGATTTGAAATGTTGAAAAGTTTATTCTTATATATATTTGTAGATTATTAAAAATAAAACACATTTGCAGATTAAGAATTTGTCTGGTAATAATTATTAAACTATAGTTAAGTCAGATTTAGGTAACGTTTCAATTTTATACTTCAACAGTGGTATCCAACAGTGGTATCTAAAAAGCTAAATGTAGTAAAGTTTTTATGTTGCATGGCTAAATTAATAATCCGTACAAAATTTGCCATTAATTAAAATGTTTCTGTGTAATTTCAGAAATAACAAACTACTTTGATACGCAAGGGCCGAGTTTTTCACTGGAACCGCCTAGTAGAATTGAGTTTTTAAACACAGTCGGGAACACCGCCCACTGTATTGCTCATGGAAATCCTGTGCCACTGGTTCAGTGGTTGGATAAAGAAAATAATCCTATCACATCAATATCCAAGGTCTCAGCAAAATCTCTTAGTTAATATAAGAACATTATTTAATTAATTCTTCGTTATACTTTTAACCCAATTATATATACTTTGTAATTTGTTTTTTTTTTTTTTTTTTTTTTAAATTTTAGTTTAAATATTAATAGCATAAAATCTAATAACTAATTTATGAATGAGAAGAAAATGGGACTTCAACCTTCGACTAATTTATTTAAACATTTTTTTTTAAAGGTTTTCAATATTTCGCAATTTTAATCGGGGTTGAAAATCTACTGATAATTCAGTGGATACAACTCATGGTTTTTGTTAAATATGTTCTACCCACTTAAGAATACTAATTTTTTTATTTGTATTCCAGGTTCAGCATATTTTCACAAATGGCTCATTACATTTCCCACCATTTGCTGCAGAAGAATTTCGACAAGACGTACATTGGGCGGTATACCGTTGTACAGCCTCCAACAGCGTGGGAACTATAATATCCAGGGATGTGGTTATTAAAGCTGGTAAGTGGCTCAATAAACACAGCTAACCATGATATAATTAATATACATGTGCTAAAAGGTGCAACGGATGAATGTTTAGAAAATAGGGTATTAAATAGTCACCACTCGAAAAGCATTTTAAAACGAAGCCCTGATTAGATTATTGAGTAAAAGCAGTTTATTATTTGCGATAATAATAATTTCAAGTCCTTAATAAGCAAACTTATATTTCAGTGGTCTATCAACATTATGAACCGGAGGTCCAAAACCCTGGTGGATTCATTGGCAGTAATGTACTGATTAAGTGTAACATTCCATCGTTCGTCAAGGAGTATGTAACAGTAACGTCTTGGTTACAAGAACCAAATTTCAATATATATCCGTCATTAGAAGGAGGTGAGTGCGTCCTAACGGTACTCATAATACTTGATTCTCATTAACTAAGTTTGTTTGCACCATGTTTCAAACCTAGATGGTAAAAATCATATGTTGCCAACGGGTGAACTTTTACTTTATAACATCACCCGCAATGATTCCCAAAAAATTTACCGTTGTCGAACCCATCACAAGTTGACACAGGACTCAAAAGTCAGTAGTAATGCTGGCAAAATTCAATTAACGGGTAAGTAGAACCACGCTTCTGTTGTTTTAATTTCCTTCTTAAGAAACATTAGCCAACAGTATTCGACTTAGTGGAAAGAAAAGCGAGATACTGTGCCTATTATTTCGTTCACGAGTGTAACTCGTGAGACTTTGAAAGTAACAAATTTCCTTTTATCCCAATCTTCACTTATACTATTTGAAATTGAAAATAATAGTTGGTCATATTTTAAATAACGGCATAATTTGTTGAATTTACTTTTTAGAAATGCGGGAGTTGGTTCCACCAATAATGAATGACAAAAAACTTGCAGTACAGGCCAGAGTTGGAGATCCGTTAGTTGTGGCATGTGTTGCTTATGCAAACCCGAAGCCAACTTACAGGTAAAATAATAAACTATTCTGTTATAAATTTAACTCTGAATTTGAAAGGTCCTATAAGAACATATTAATAATTTATAAAATATATATTTTTGTATATATCTAACAGTAATAAAGGTTGTTTATTGGGTAAATGACCTAGGGGATATTTCCAAGTTTTCAATAGTTGCATTGTATATTTATATGAAGGTACATATATTGCAGGATAGTGTGTTTTCAGACGCCATAATATATATACAACACATTTGTGTATCGAAAAATGCATTTTGAAATAATAATAATTGTGTCGTTAACATATCTCAACAATAAATAATAAGTTAGATTTCTGTACCTCATGCATTTTTTCAAAGTCTTAGAGAAGAAGAAGCTATCAAGTGGCCAGAGTTCAAGTGTGTGTATGTACGTGTACGTGCGGTAGTTTAACGATGGAGCTACCAATTTTGGCATGGATGTTTTTTCATGCGTAAGTTCTTGTGTATGCATGTAGAGACGTACAAGTAAAATTAAATAACAGCAATCGCTGTAGGCAAATGTTTTTTTGTTGGTTGCCACAGAATAAATTCAATTTAAAAGAAAATAAATATGTACTTGTTTCTGTGCTTGTGCTTTGATACACATTTTATATTTATATAATATAAACACAAATATAACATCTCTGTAGTTGGACTTGGAGACTTAGCCAAGCTAGTTTAACATTTGTTAAAGCTAACTTTAAGGTGTAATTTAATTTCTTTTTACTTAGTAATTATAAAAAAATTAGATAAAGCAAATAAACATATTTTATCTTAAAGTCGGTATTAAATGCTTCATGTCAATGCACTTCAGCATATCAACTAAATTTGTTTCAATACATCCATTCCCCAATTATTCTGGTCTCGGTCGCTCGGGCTACATCTCCCATGTCCGTGCCCGTGCCCGTGCCCGTACCCATGCCCGAGTCCGTGTGCGGCAGGGTAAGTCTGTCGCTCCGAGAACTTCACTTAAATGATGTTGAGTTCGCCCGGTATCTACATGTGGCTGTGTGTGTGGGTCTGCATGCACATATGCATGCATGTAGCACTTGCATTAGTATGTACACATGCACGAACACATACACTCAGATATAGCCAAGCGTTTAGCCGACGAGTCGTCAACGAAGTAAGGGTTTGCTTTGTTTTATTTGCGATGTTCTCCTCTTGAGTTTTTCTGCATGATGTTTTTCTTTGGCCTGTGACTTGGTGGTGTGTGGTGTGTGACTGCATATGCATATATGCATATGTACACATGCGAACATAGATTTTCAGATGCATGTACCAGCTTCTATGCACATGTATATATTTTATGTACGTATAAATGTGGGTATCAACAAGGAGAGGGGATAAGTATAAAAATACGTGTATGCTTGTGTACATATGTACATGCCTAAAACTTTGCTGGATTCCGAGTTCATACTTTCCGTTCATGACCAAATCTATGTATCTACGTATGTATACGTGTGCATACAAGCACAACCTTACATATTCACGCATGAGAGTGGTGAGATTTTTCGTTTATTTCCTTCACTTTTGTGTTACACATACATGCATGCATACATTGCATGCTAATATTTTGTTGTACTTTCATACTCAGACACATCTACATCCATGAACGTATACTTTACATACATCCACATATTTCTTTAGCTATTGACAATCAAACCATTGATTACTTAAGGAGCACAAGTTTAGAAAAATTTTAATTTACCTTAAGAAAATACTGTTCTTTAATTCCTTAATTAATATAGAAACAATATAGTTGTATGAAATAGATTGTTCCTACTGTATATCTAGTTGGGTGTGCCCGGTAGACAATTACAAAATTGATGAGTACAGAGTTTAGCGTTAAGCTGTGGCTGGAAAATAGCTTTTTCCCTATATTGAAGGAAATGTGGGAAAGTATCCTAAATCTAAAATATATCCAAAATATATGTATTATCCAGGAGACTAAATATATATGTACTAGCTGTCAAGGCTCAACAGATAATTAAACGTTTTAGCTGGGAATATGATTTTATGCGGTGCTGTCGCTTTTATTGGTTTGACATACTTGCATTTACGATCATTGTAATATGCATAAATTAAATTTAATATAAAGAAAACTTTCTCGAAATGAACGACATTGGGACAATTTATATTACAATTAAAATGTTTATAGGTGGCATACAACACGTTCAAGCAGTGAAGAATCCATGCAGCACATGCTGGCAACTGGACGGGCAAAAATCAAAGACGGAACTCTTATAATATCAGCCGTCACCAAAACTGATGATGGGATATTCTATTGCACCGTCACCAACTCTGAGGGTAGCGAAACTTTAGAAGTAAAGCTATCGGTATCCTCGCCTTTGAGTGCAAGTGTACAGCCCAGAATACAGACTGTGAATCTTGGCCACACTGCTGATTTAGTGAGTAAAGTGAACCATTTGGCCAATTTAATAGTTCCATATAAACTACTGACGCGGTAATTATAGATTTGCAGCACATCAGGATTTCCAAAAACACAAGTTTTATGGTTCAAAGATGGCAAGACCCTTCGATCTGGGGCTCGTGTGCGGCTCTTGTCGAAGGAACACATTCGCATTACATCCATAGTCAAGGAGGACAAGGGAATGTATCAATGCATCATTAAAAACGATTTAGAGTCTAGCCAATGTTCCGCTGAGCTGAGACTGGGAGGTACGTATATGTCGATATATCCATTATAAGCATATCATTCATAATGGATGGATTGAATGAGCAATTATGCCTCGGAACCTAGACTAAGAATATTTATTTTGTTAAAGTAGGTTCATTCTTGGCTAATTTTAATTTTAAATTTGACTTAATATACAATTTTCTCTTTCTCAATCCGCAGAAGTAGCACCTCAGTTGCTTTATAAGTTTATAGAGCAAACTCTGCAGCCAGGACCTTCCGTTTCACTAAAATGCAGCGCAAGCGGAAATCCTACACCTAAAATTGTGTGGCAATTGGATGGATTTCCTTTACCTAATGTAAGTATTCCTTTATAATCTATTCATGAATTTTAATATCTTGATAGAAATGAATACTGAATATTTCATTTAAAATTCATTTATTTTTTCAGAATGAACGCCTAATGATTGGTCAATATGTAACCACCTTTGGTGATGTTATAAGCCACGTTAATATATCAGCTGTGAAGTCAGAGGACGGAGGCGATTACGAATGTAAAGCTATTTCCCGCGCTGGTGAGGAAACGCATTCTGCAAGACTCAATATATACGGTACGCCTTTAGTTCATGCTGTTTCTGTCTATAATTATATACATCTATATATTTATCTGCGTCATTGAAGGTATGCCCTATATACGACATATGCCAAAAATATCTGCTGTCGCTGGAAAAGCGTTTGCTCTGAAATGTCCGATTGCCGGATATCCAATAGAAAGTGTGTTTATTGAGAAAGGTATAATAGAATTCAAAAATAAATTCAGTGTTGCTTAGAAATACTTTTTTCTTATAGATGGTATAAGACTGCCAATCAACATGTGACAGCGGGTCCAAAACGGAACCCTTGTGATAGACAATGTCCAAAGAGCCGCCGATCAGGGCACATACACATGCATAGCTCGCAATAAGCACAACTATACTTCGCAGCGATCCGTAGATGTCAAAGTTTTGGGTATGTATTTGTGTAATTATAATTGAAAAGCAGCACAGACATTGTTTTAATTCACATTTTTAGTATTTTGGAGTCTCTTTCAATTTTCAGGGTGCATAGTTCTTATGCCTATAAATTGAAATTCATTTATATTTCAGCATAAGTAATATAAGACTTAAGTGGGTATTTATTAAATAATATTATAATAATGATAATAGTAACATTAAGATGAAGAACGGCATTGGGAACTACATTTATCCACTTACCATATAGCACATAGATTGGGCATGTAAAACAAACTTTATAAGCGAAAGGTCTCACTCGGCTTCGTATTTGCTCGGATCACTTAGTCCCCAGTATACTCGACTGGGATATACCCCTTAAGCTTTTACAAATACTTTACCCAGATAAGGGAATAATTGCGGAAGTAATTATTTAAGAGAGGAACTGAGAGTAAGATAACAATTTTGTTGGTGTGAATGAAAAGATGATGACCCTTTCTCTCTCGATCGCACGTTGGCATGTGGTGTTCGCTCTCATTTTTTATTTTGACCGAGCAAGAGTGTAAAAAAAGTCAAGTGGGACCTCTCGTATTCACATTTGGTGGCGAAAAAGTTTGTCTTGGCATCCAGCCTTAATTGGTCAGTGGTTTATCTCAATTTGCAAACAAATATTTTACCACTTGCATGCTCATATTCTGAATGTCCACACGCATCCGTATCTTTTTAAATAAAATGATCAGTTACATTATTTCAGGAAAGTTATTATTACAAACCATGATAATGCACGAGCACAAATAAGTTAAGAATATAAATGTATTTATGCAGCACGTTTCCTTACTTCTTTTTTTTTTGCATTTTGAATGCAATCGTTTAGGTGTTACTCGGAATTAAAGATTATTTTAGAAAAAGAATCAAAGCTGACTCTTAATAGATGATTTTAAGATTATATCGAGACTGGCAAAAATATAAAATAAAAGCAACATAAATATAAGTTATTTATTTAAGAAGTATTTTATGTATTACTATATATATACTATTTATATATTTCTATTTTAGATATTTATCATAATTTAAATAACTATTCGATTCAGGTAGAATAATAATCTGAATTATAATAACAGAGTTTCACGAATTATGAAATTCCATTTTAACAGTATTATAATAGTCTTAAGCGATATTTAGAGCTGAATTTCATTAAGTGGGTATCATGACTTTGTGGATAACAAAAGAGATTTTTTTCTAAATCTTACCGCTTTGAATTTGGCAAGTAAAAACTTAGAAATTGACCAGGTCTTAAAACTAAACTTCGAAGAAAGAAGAAACATAAAGATTTATTTATATATCTGGTATTGAACAATATGTTAAGGATTCACGGTTATTTGTATGCAATTTAGGTGTTAGTATAATATATAATTTAGATAAAAGTATAATATAATTATTGAAATTTAATTAACTTATATTCTTTAAAGATTCTCTGCACATTGCCAATCTCCTATAAGTATTAAGCATAGTTAATATACAATTTGTAAGCATAACTAATTGCTCTTAATATTTATTGTCGTATATTTTTTGCTGAAATGCATTCATATCCCTAACAATCTTTTGTATCCATTAAGATTTTTAATATTCTGTAATATATGCACCGCTCGAATTTTTACATTGCACTTAAACTTGCATTCGCATAAGGTATTCCTTACACTTGCACCTGCACCTGCACCTGCACCTGCACTTGCACCTGCACTTGCTTTGGCATGCGCGGTTTTGCAGGGTTTTTATCGCCACAGTTGTGTGTTGTAGAAGCTCATAAATTCTTTCGCGGTCTAAACGAATTCTGATCGCTATTAAAGAAGCGGGCTATATTCGCGGTTAAGCGTCAATTTGGTGTTTTGAGTGTGTCAAACGTTCTCTGCCGGTGTATTTATCAGTAGTCTTTTCGAAAAAAATAAAAAACGCTTACAAATGTCACATAGCAGTGTTGTTGAGCGTTTCCTTAAACTCGCAAAATCCATCCAGCTCTTAACTTATCTTCTAAAAACATAGAGACCTCCTTTAAACCGAATAATGAAGATTAAATCTAATGTACAATTTTTTTTGATAAGATGATAAATAACAATTTTATATTTTAACAATTGTTAACTAGATTATCCTTTTTTTTTTTTTTGTTTTATTTTTTTACATCATATTATTCGAAGTTTGTAATTGTAAGGTTTCAAAAATATGTATGGGCCAATATAACTTTATGATCCAACTCAGACGTTCCGACATATATACTTACTTTCAAAGTAAAATTCAAAAGACTACTTTTATACACTATCAAAGCACAGCCTTATTGAACTTTTCTCCTATATTTATTGCTGTCTACATCACTGCTGGTGTGAATTTTGGACTAAACAATATTATATTCAGTGTCTCGGTTTTTAGGTTCAAGATCTGTTTGTTTTTATTATGTTATATTGTAAATGTTTGTCACAACATTAATGATTTCTTAAAAAAATCAACAGAATTTAAATTACAAGCAAAATAATCAAGAAGAGCTTTTAAATTATCGATATTTTGGGTATCTCGAAAAGATAACTTAAAAATTTTGTCAAATGGCTTGTATCAAGCTTGTGGTTCGAAAAATACTTATATTTTGCATAACATAAAATATATACCCTAAACACACTTCGTAATTTTAATCTGAAAAACGCGTTTTATCAATGTATTATTAAATTTTTTAATGAAATCAAACATCCAGTTCCACCCAAGATTACACCATTCTCATTCGCACGCGATCTGAACGTCGGTGACCGCACAAGCATTCAGTGCGTTATTGGCACCGGGGACCTGCCGCTTTCATTTACATGGCTAAAGGATGGGATACCTCTGCCATCGGCAGCCACGGCCGACAGTGTCAGCGGTGGGCTTAAGGGTACCGGTGGCGTTGCTGTATTGGGTTCCGGCTCCAGCTCCGGATCATTTTCGCAGTTTTCATCTCCTGTGTCACCGTCGGCGTCAGCGATTGCCTTCACAAATGACATCGCTCCGAATGACAATGGTCGTAGTAGTGGTGAAAGTAGCGGCCAGGTGACAATTCGCCAAAATGATGATTTTACCAGCGCCCTCAGCATTACAAGTGTGACGAGGGACCAAAGCGGCACTTATTCGTGTCGAGTTCAGAACGATGCCGCTACTGTAACGCACTCTGCACAGCTTAAAGTTAATGGTACTTGTAATAGCATTATGAGAATGCGTTTTTCTTTTAGTTTGTGCTGTAAACTTCATAAAGATAATCATTAAAACACACCTGTTAAGTAGTACAAGTATGCACGTACATAGCTAAACTACTTTTATTTTAAATATATATGTATGTTATGTGTAAATAAAGTTTTATTTTAAACAATTTATCCACTCTCTAAAATATTGCCCACTTATTATATTGAATAAGAAAACTGTACTAAGAGTATGTTTGATGTTCCACCAATAATTGTATTGAGTGATCAAATCTGTGCACGAACTAGATATTCGGTATTCCAAAT
The DNA here is from genome assembly GCA_037075185.1 of Drosophila pseudotalamancana. Taxonomy (NCBI): domain Eukaryota; kingdom Metazoa; phylum Arthropoda; class Insecta; order Diptera; family Drosophilidae; genus Drosophila; species Drosophila pseudotalamancana. The sequence goes on from JBAMCK010000142.1 coordinate 25,502, forward strand.
CAAAATGTTTAACTGATATTCATTAAGCTTTTAAAATTCAAATTACAACTTCTTTTCTTTAATATTTAAAAATTTGCATGATAAATGTTTTGTTTCTTGACAATAAGAATAATTAGCGTAATTGCAATTTAAATGTATTTTGTCAATATTCAACCCCAATATATTTTGTTTTCAGCTACAGCTACGATTAATTGATACCATTCAAAGCCTTCTCTATTTGCGGTTTATAAATACAATGTATCCTATTGTTCTATGTGATCATAGAAATAAATGATTTTAAATTCCTTTTTTTTCATTGATATTTAATTATATAGTTCCACCGCGAATATCTCCTTTTGCGTTTGAGGACGAAATTACAGAAGGTATGCGGACACAGATTATGTGCTCCAGCAGCCAAGGAGATCAACCTTTTAACATTACTTGGCTCAGAAACAATGTGCCAATTCAGAGTAATTCAGGCATTCTAATGGGCGGTGCAGGGGCCGCCAAGCAGTTAACCGTGACGTCAAAACAGGGCGAAGATTTTCTACCTCCGGATCCGTCGTTAACTATCAATCACTATACCCCATTTTCCAGCATATTGTCCATACACAACGTCTCGTCATGGCACAATGGTAACTACACTTGCAGTGTGGAAAACCACGCTGGCACTGTTGAGTATACTGCTGTTCTTTCGGTTTCGGGTAAATCAAGTGTAACTATTGTTTTCTAGAAACATTCATAAACCCACCAATTCTAATATATTGAAATGTACTTTGCACAAGAAAACTAAATTCACAGTAAATATCGTAGAATATGCACCAGGAGGATGTATCACCTAGTTATAGGGGTTGGACTAATAGTACATCTTCAAAGGTTAACTCAACTCGTGGCTTCCCAGCACAAACTTTATGATATTATTAACTTATACATGTGTGAAATTGAAACATTAGTGTTTTATAGGAATCGCCATTTGGAAATTTATATTAACCCTTCTTTATCCGTTAAATCCATTGAAAAAGGGTTAACAGAGTTTACATAAAGTATGTATATTTTTTAAGGATAACTCTCAGACCAGGAATATATTTCATAAAAGTTGGATGCATGCATTACCATAAGAAACAGAAATATTCGATGTATGCTTTCTTCTCATCATTCATTCTTCATCATTCTTATTCGAGCAGAACAAGTTTTACATCATACATGTCATTTAATTTTCTAGATATCATTTTAATTTATTTATAACTTGTACCTTTTCATAGACAATGATTGCAATTATTTCAGTCTGCATCAGAAATTCTAATTATTTATTGTTGGGGTGTTAGATTAACAAAGGACGTGTTTCATTAAAATTTTGCAGGTCTGCTTTACATTGTTCGATGTTTCGAGTACGTTACTTGACGATAATAATATTATTGAAAGAAATATAAGAAAGTGATTATGCTGCAGTAAGTTTAAGCTGAACTGAAGCCAAAAATTATAATAATTGGGTCTTCGTCTAATGACAATAACAATATAACATATATCTTTAATACCGATGAGGTTATGAAATACGTGTCTTCGAATTAAGACATAGTATATTATATTTATTAGAAATTTGTTCTTACATTTCCAATAAAGAAATACGACAAACAGTGTGTCCAAAGAAGACTGGGTGTGCATACGAGTTAAAAATAGTAACTGGGGGATCCATGCACTGAGCACAATGCACCTGGCTTCTTGCACTCACTTGCTACACCAGTGATGCACCAGCTTGAAATAATAATAATTCGCATGTAATTAAATTTTATTTTTCAATGCATGTACACTGAGCGGAATTGGCAAGGTGGCATCAAAGCTGAATATGGCTCCATAATTTTGAATCCGTCTCTCAACGCTATTGGTGTCGACTCATACTAATTTACAAGTCTGAAATGATATGCAATTGAAACTAAAACACCTGACTTATTTATCTGACTATTAATATATATGTTGCTTGTGCAGGCGTGAATTCATGTGTAAGCTAATAGGGGTGTACGCAAAATTGAGGTATCTTCTCGTCGATCACCCTCGACTAGAGTTCTCCTTCTTGTGTTATTTTAATGAAAGTTTATTTTTATTGTATTAAGATTAAATATTGGATCCAATCAACGGCTATTTGCTTATAAAAAGACCGGATTTCTTCAATGAAAACAGAGATCTAATTAAACCATTAACTAAACTTCTTTAGCTCATTCCTTAAAAGTCATTCTAAATATATCTATATAGTACACATTTTTATCAAATATAAATAGTAAATGAAATTATGATAAAGTCGTTTAACTTACTTCCCTTTAACTGATCCGACTTTTTGTATATTTGTATTTTGAATGTAGACTTGATATCAATTTTTTAATCCTGTTAATATAGTCTTATAATAGCATGATAACCTAATAAGTATTTGCATGGTTCTCTATTAATATAAATATTTTGCAAGTAATTTCTTAAATTTCAAAATAGTACCTCCCCGGTGGATCATAAAGCCCACTGACCAAGACGCAATCTTAGGAAATACAGTAGTGGTATCCTGTAAAGCCGATGGATTTCCTATACCTACTATTCAATGGAAGCAGTCGATAGGTAAAAAATAGTCATGTGAAAAGATTACAGTATAAACTTATATGTGTATATATATGAAGGCGACTCTGGGGACTATCGTGATCTTAGCTACGCTATAACCAGTGGAAACTCGCAGTCCTTAATAGAGGCACACTCAAATGGTTCTCTGATCATATCTAAGGTTTCTCGAGAGCACGAGGGCAGCTTCCTCTGTCAAGCAAGCAATGGCATTGGCGCTGGCCTAAGCACCCTTATAAAATTGACTGTTCATGGTAAGCACGACTGATTAGTATGTTATTATTATGAACGTCAAGTTTATTGATAATCGGTATTTTATATTGTTAACAGTTGGTCCATCAGTTACCGTTAACAAAAAGCAGTTATCTATTCGACGCGGGGAACGTGTTACTTTACGCTGTGAAGCTAATGGGGATCAGCCCTTAGAAATTTCGTGGAGGTCGAAAGCGAATCGTATTGACCCATCCTACGATATTCGTTACCATATCAAGAATTCAGCTCTGGCTCGTGGCGTATCATCTGAACTAACTATTTTACAAACGGTTTTGACTGATAGAGGGGAATATACGTGCATAGCCAACAACGCATATGGGCGTGATCGAAGTGTCATACATGTTCAAGTCCAGGAACCTCCTAACTTTCCTGTTAACTTACATGTCAGAGATCTCGGAAGTCGTTCAGTAACATTGGCGTGGTCTCCAAATGATCAGGACTCAATAATACTGGGAGGAGGTGGGAGTAATAACAGGGATGCACAACCAATATCAAATTATATTCTGCAATATAAAAGAGCTGGAGGTGAGTGGACTCAAATATTACCTCCGAATAATTCTTATCTTTAAATAAAAAGTGGATCACTAATTAAGATTTCAATAAATTGAAGAAGTAAATCCTTATATTTGAATATGGAATTATAATTGTAACTTGCCTAAAAAACTGGAGTTTCTGAATAAATCGCTTGCATTTTTTTTTATTGCTAGATGTATGGCATGAGCACAACAACCAGAAACTTCTTCCAGGCGATAGAACGACAGCACAATTAGGATCATTGCGTCCTGCACAAGTATATCACATACGTCTTTTCGCAGAAAATCATCTGGGGACAAGTGCTCCAAGCGATATTTTATTTGTACAAACAGATTCAGAAGTTCCATCGGCCGCACCTCAAGATATTACCGTTGAACCACTTGGTGCTCAACAGGTAAGTGTTCAATATCTGGACTAAATTTCATTTATTTGTTCATTATTTAAATACTCTACAAATGGAAGGTTTTATCCTTTGGTTCATAGAAACAGATGGCTATATAAGTATATGAATAGATAAACTAAGCCCCAAATTAGGAATATTCTACTTAGATATCAATTTTATTTCAATTAATACTTGTCTTCATACTCAAATAAAAAAGATTTTTATGTATTTATCTATTTCTCCTTAAAATGATTCAATTACAAAGTTGTTGATCACATGGCGAGCACCTGTACGTGATTCGTGGAATGGAGAACTGTTAGGTTACACTATTTCATATCAAAAGCAAGGTTCCCCGGATAATGGAAAAAATCACACCAAGGTCGGAAGCTTGACTACCGAAGGATTAAATGATTTCCGCTTGATTGGATTGGAGAAATACACACAGTACGGAATCACGGTCTCTGCTTTTAATATAAAAGGGGACGGACCCCCCAGTGATGTGGCAGTAGGCCACACCTTGGAGGACGTTCCTTCAGCATCTCCTAGATCAGTGTCATGTGTTGCGCTTACTGCCCAGAATATTCAAATATCGTGGCAGTCTCCACCAAAAAAGTTGAGTCACGGAATCATTCAGGGCTATAAACTCCTTTATGAACCAGGATTCCTAGAGAGCGAATATAGCGTCCGGGAGACTAAAATTACCTCAGCCCTGAGCACAGTACTCCATGGATTGCAACCTTTCACTAATTACAGTGTTCAAGTGTTGGCCTTTACAAGAGCAGGTGAGGGAGTACCAAGTGCAGCTGTATCGTGCATTACAGAAGAAGCGGTTCCGGATGCTCCAGAGCTTGTTAAATCAGCAGTCAGCACTGAATCTTCAGTGATCATTAGCTGGCTGCCTCCTCGACGCCCAAACGGATTAATTACTAAATATAATGTTTATATACGAGTACTTGAAAAAAGTCAAGAGCTAAAGATACTGAAGGAAGTCTTGCCAGCACATAACAGACATTTTGAAGCTAGGGATCTTAACTTTCGAGAAACATATGAGGCTTGGGTAACAGCATCTACAAGAGTCGGCCAGGGTCCAAGTACCCCAGTTATTAAGCTAGTACCAAGTGCTACGATACCCGCTGCTATTATATCATTTAGCCAGACTTTGTCCATCAATTGGAGATCGGACATAAAACTAGCATGTATTTTTGTTGGTAATCCTAAGTCAAACGCCGAATGGAAAATAATAAATACCCGCTCAAAAAAACAATTTCCGCTCGAAGTTAGTACTGATAATACCTTAAGCCTACGTAACATTCAGCGGTCCCATGAAGGCAATTACTCGTGCATTGTGAGAAATCCTATGGGCTCGGATCATATTGTTTATCAGTTATTTGTTCAAGGTAAAACAATTTATTATATATGTATAATAACATATAAGCTTACATTTACTTTAAATCTACATTTTAGTTCCACCTTCCGCTCCCATTGTTTCTGTAAATTCGGTTCACAAAAATTCGGTGTCAATTCAATGGAGAGTCGATGATATTGGAGGTGCTCCCATAAGAGGGTTTACTTTGACCTTCAGGCGGGAGTCCGCCGAATGGGACGAATTTCAAATTGATCGGCGCATCACTTCATATATGATTGAAAACCTACAATGTGGCACAAAGTACCAATTTACAATGACCACATACAACAAAATTGGTACTAGTGTGACCAGTGCTGTTGTCTCAGCACAGACAAAAGGTAATAGCCCCAGAGGGAAAAATAACTCTTTTTTAAAAGTATTTGAATATTTGTTCTGTGCTTTATAGGAAACAAGCCAATCGCGCCACAGAAGCACAGTTTTGTTCGCGCGAATACAACGTCGGTTATTTTGGACTTGTCTTCTTGGCAAGATGGAGGATGCCCGATACTTCACTTTAGCATCGAATTCAAACATTACAAGGCTTCCAGTGAGTGGATTATAGTTTCAAATAAAATTGAAACCCATGTAAGTTTAATGTTATCCCATGATCAAATTTAAGGACATTATTATCAAATAATATATTTTTTAGAACCGATACAGTATCGGGGACCTCGAACCAGGAACTGCATACCAGCTGCGTGTCACGGCGAACAACAATGCTGGATCCACTACAAAAGAGTTTTATTTCGAGACACAGAATTTACTTGGATTATCGGGAAGTTCGGAGTTTGATGCGATGCCCGAAGAACACACGGTGTTTAGCGATGCGCACTTTATAGCAGTTATCGTAACATCAATTTTTGGAACAATTCTTGCCCTGATTGGAGCTTTTATCTGCTTCAAGAACTGTGTGTATTAAATGTTTGTTTGTGGGCGTAAAAATTGCTGAAACCTTTATGTTTTATAGATCCTCATACTTTGTTTTCTCGTAATGTTGATTCATTAAGGCCACAAAGTACTGCCGCAGACGGAAAGGATATTCAAAGTCATGAACACTTTTATGGTACAGTACGCAAATCATGCCAGCAATCCCCGCCTGAAGCGGTTGCTGGACTTGAGCGCATACCTGAATACTCAGAAGACATATATCCTTACGCTACATTTCATTTACCAGAACATGAAAACCAGTCGGGAAATATTCCTTTAAGCTACACAGGAAGCTCATTAAAGTACGATTCCCGCTGTGAGGATGATAATACATTATGTAGCTCTGGGTCAAAAGGGAAGCGGCCTGTTTCAACTAATGTAGGTGGAATCAACTCAAATGCAAAACACTCGAATGTGATAGTTGATGACAGCAACAATATAAATACTGAAAAGCGATTAAAGCGTCGATCTAAAGTTATAAAGTCAGAATCAGAGGAGTACGATAGCTTAAATAGTGACAGCGAGCTTAGTGGAGAACGAATTCGTGACGAAAATCGTAGTAACCGGGAAACTTCTAGTTTTATTGATGACGAAGGACACTCAGGTATTAGGGTATAACTATTAATTCATCATATATAAAGCTAATTTTTATTTTAGCACATGGGAGAAAGACAAGGAATGATGGCGGAATTGGTAAAGATAGGTCTTCTGTATTTAGCAGACCTCAACTGCATAGTAAGTTAGTACCTAATCTTTTTCGAATTTATAATAAGTAGGCCGGTGTTTTTTTTGTTTATTTAATAGGTTATTCTTTTGATAGAGAGTAACAATAATAAATAAACTAGGAATCTTAGCTGTTAACCTTATGCGCTTCAATGCTATGATAATTACAATGTATAACTTAAATTCTACTTATATCTATAGCGCCCTGGACATCGTACCCATCGACTACAGGCTCTTTGACCCGACAACAAAGCAACAAAGGAAACCCACGCACCCTTGCGATTCCCAGCGGAAAGTTCTCACAATTAAATCTGCCAAAGCTCCAATCCAATGTGCAGATATGTCCCGAAGTATTTCCAGTCGTCAGCGATTCAAAAGTGCCGATAGTAATACCAACAGCGACACCCTTAATCGCGATTGTGGGGAAGCAAAGGGTATCCCCCGACCAAATACACAATCGGGGTCATATATTCAAAAATTAAAGCCACAAGAGCCAGATCAACTTGGCTGTACCTCTTCAATGGAATGCTATAAAAACAATTATGGTGATACGAATGTTAAGTCATATACTACAACTGAAGACGATCAACTTGAGTTTCTAGGTCATCGACATAATATTTATAGTATTGAATCGGTTGATACATTAGGAATATCTCTGGGTCCAAATAGGTCTCTTGATTACCGTTGTATGGATACTCTAAGCAACACGGAAACGTTAGCTATTGGTTCCACGATGAGTGACCACAAACTTCAGATGGAAAACTCTGATTCTCTTTTAAGGCCAAACAGCATTTTGAATAAAATATCTAAAACTGAACAGTTAGACTATATTTTAACTGAAAAGCATGTTAGTCCTCCATCTGCCTTTGTCGACAGAGTTGGTTAACGTTAATGATATTTGGTTCAGATGAGAACGATAGAAATATTACTTGACCCATTGCATTTATTGTTCATCAGTTTTTAACTGTTAAACTATTGCTGTCAATATCACAATGAGCGATACTAACTATAATATAGATAAGTGTAAATATCTATTAAGTGTAGTCTAGATGAATATTGAAACATTTTTACTATGACTCTAGTGTTCGTTTTAACTGTGTCAACCAAAATATCATAACGCAATCCAGTGCTTCGACATAATTTAAGTGTTAAATAATTATTATATAAGTATTTTCCAATTCGTGTCAAACTTTGCTCCACAATTTTAGTTAAGTTAATGTGATCATTACTTTTATCAAAAGTATAATTATAGATATTTAAACTTAAGCATTTTTTTTTATTGATTCGTAAAGAAAAATAAGTTTGTGTGTTCATCGTGTAGTTGGGTACTCCCCAATAGAAAAGCGCTTTCTTCTATCCTTACTATTGCTATTATTCAACAACAAATGCCTTTATACCAGTCAATTTGGCAATTATATGTATGGATAGATACATATACTTGATTCATATCGAACAATTTATTTGATAGTGATGGAACAGAAATCAATTTTATAACATTTAAATAATAAGAACAAGATCTTACATATATCAATAACCATAATGTTTAAGTAGTTTGTATTAGGTCATCTCAAAAGTAGATTAGTTTACACATTTGAAATGAATGAATACTAATTATAATAATCTATTAATAATGAATGAATACTAATTATAATAATCTATTAATATAATACATTTAACAATAACTTTAAGTAGGTTTTGTAAATTTTTTGATCATTGAATCTTAGCATAGTGTTAAATATTGAAGAGATTATACTCTCATGCAACGAATTGGATAAACTTGGTTATAAATTACTTTATGATTCCACGAAAGCAAAAGTAAAATATTGATTGTAACCCATTGCTAGCGAGTTAACATATTCATGTCAATAACATAGATGTTTAAGACTAAGGATCTATATATATAATTATAAGATGATTTTTGCTCAAGAATGCGGTATTTGGTTTTTACTTTATTTGAATTTATATCAGCAACTGTTTTAATTTAATAAGCTCGTTCAATGGGTTATTGTATCTCAAGTTGGAATCAAAATGGACGCCAGTCATGTTCTTGGGTGGAGAAAGATACATATATAAAGCAGTTTAGAGCTGTTTAAAAGGTTAATTGAAACTTGTAGATTAATGTTGAATGAAAAATGCACACAATACATCTAAAAAGAACAAAGAATCTCAATAATATAATAACGTATTTATATACACGTGCAACAGTGCATTTACTGTCAAAAGTATTATTAGACTGAGATGGAATGCAATCGAATGCAAACGAATTTCAAAAAAAAATAAAGAAGTAGTTCAACCATCCTCAATTAAGTAAAGGTCAAAAATTTAATACTACTGTTTTATATGTAAGCGGTTCAATTATGACCATTTGGAATTTCTTATAACATAATCGTAATAATTATTTAAATATTATATTTAAGAAAATCTGAAAAAATAAAACGTATGTATAAGAGAAAACTAAAGATTGCATATCTGCTAATATAAAAAAAAGTATTAGATGTATTCGTAAAACGATATTCTAGAATCACGCTCAATTTGTATGTCAATTGAAATAGAATATTAAAACGAAATTGTTGTGTACAAATTTATAATATTTTATCTTTTACTTCTTTTAAGAGGGTAAACAGTAATAATCATATACATATGTATAAAATCATCGATCGAAGAAGCCTCCTAATTTTTCTAATTTTTATATTTTATGTCTATGACATTTTATGTTTTGATAAGTAACGATGTTATAGAAATTTCTGTCTGTAATTAGGTCCAGAGGGGGCAAGAGACATCCTTAGCCGCACTGCTAAGATAGTACTTTCTTATATATATAGGCTACTCCTCGTATATACAAGTATCATTCATCATAATCAGCTTGCAGCATATTTAGTAGCCATTAAATGTGTTTGCAAAGAAATAAAGAAGAAGGACAAACACTTTCGATTGACACAGATATGGATCTGATTACGTTCAAATATTAAATGATTTATTATGTCTGTCGGAGTACCCACTGACGTTGTCATGGAGGAAATTTAAGATTGTACTATAGTGCTGGAGGGTGGGAAGTAAGAAAGCATTTGAAATTATGTTTGATTTGCAGGACACAAATATATTTGTATCTACAACAAGAATATACTTATAATGTTTTACCAACTAATTTAAAATATGTTATAAGAACAAAAGGAATTCTTGCGTGAACTGAATTTTGAAAACATTGAAAACACCCACGCAAACCATAATAAGCTCTGTCAGCGTGACCAGCGGCGAAACCCAAACCCTTCTTAAGCTATGAGGGTGCACAAAGTTTACAAGCTTTCCGTGAATATTTTCAATATGACGACATACATAGGTAGCCGTAGTCACGGTTAGTCTTACCTGGAACCTGGAGCATAGCTCAGTAACTGTGAGCCCTCTGCAATGTGTGCACGACAAATATTTGAAGCAGAAAATGCCACCGAAGGAATTTGTATAAGGGACTACATATTTTATATTACTGTTGTTTTACATTACTCGGCATTTTGTTTCGGGAAGCAGCGCAAGAGCGGACACATAACTTAGATGCACCAGGAAAATAAGCGTCAGAGTTTAACCCTTGTCATTATTTTAAGTATTTTATTGACTAATTCAAACGAGACTTCCTTACTTCAAACCTTAAATATGATAAACACATGCATGCAGAAAGGCCAGCAAGAAGCATTGGGTTAAGTGTGCTTTAAAGTCTATTGTAGGTCAACATAAATACATTTATTCTAAATTTATTTTTCTTGTTTATTATAATTAGTCTCGATTTTGGAGCTTGCTTCAGTAAGCGCAACTCAAAATTTGGGTATAACAACTAAATTAAAAATATTTTATTATTTAAATAGAGATTTATTTATATTTCATTTTGCTTTTTAATAATTTTTTTAAAGTATTGAAAGTTTGTTTTTCTAAATTTCTTTCCTGCCAAGTTATCTTATTTCTCAGCTAACTTTATACAATAGGAGCATTGCTTATCATAAATACGTCCAATTCTAGATTCTGTTGCAATCAGCACCTTTTCAATATTCAGCAATAAATCAAGAATTGTGGTAGATGCATCCGACTCCAATGGGTTGTCTAGCGAGTGGAATTTGATGCTCTATTAACCCTGCAGGAGTAAAAGGCAAAAGTTATGTTTCGTCAGATGTTTGAAAATATTTCCATCTTATTTGTTCGGCGAAAAGTTTCAACAAAAAATTTCTTGTTCGAAGTTTTGAATTAATTTGCCCATGGCTTGTGGATTTTAGTTAGCAAAGCCACATTATGAAACTTTAAGCAAATTAAATATGAAAGCCACTGCAACAAATTGTAAATGTATTTTTGTTTATTTGTTTCATTGCATACGAGACCATTCATATATCAATCAACAGAGCCAGATTATTTCCGTTGTCGATCTTTCAATTCATTGTTTGAGTTGGGCACAAAGTCAAGTGGCTTTCAATATTGAAACAGCACTTCTTAACTATTTCTAGAATATTGGGTAGTTACTAATAAGTTTCATAGTTGTGTTGTGAAGAAATCAAAAATCGCTCTTCAAATAGTATCAGAAACTGCGATGAATGATAGTTATAGTTGTGTTAATTACTATTGTAAGGGATCCTATTATCGGAAAGGTAACATAAATAGTAAAAATAATGCAGGACAAGAGAAAAAGCTGAAGAACCACGGAAAAATATTTTCTGTTGAATACAAGCCAAATAGCTTTAATTAGGTTATAAATCATTTCGCAACATTTGTTATGAAACGTCTAAAACAGTTTCTGCAAAATAAACAAAAATAATGAATTACATATGTTATATTGTCAACTTGTGTGTTGCACAAAACCTTTTCGACTAATACCAACTCACATGTGTACACATTTGTATGTGTACTTTTGTTTTAAATACATACATACATATGTACATGTTTTATTTGCTTGTTCCAGCTATCGACTTTATGATAAGCGTGTCTGCAACAAATGGACCGTTAAAGAATTAAATTGCCGGAATTCCAAGCACTCCGTTACAGAAACATAACAATGGGCAATCCGACAAACAGTTTCCCGACTGCCTTAGCTCCGCGAGACACGCCCATGTTCTACAATCAAAAAACAATTGTCGCAAGTTCCCAAACCTTTTTCCAATTGATTTGAGGTCAAACCTACTTGCTTTGTTTTTTTTATTGTCAGCCCACTTAACGGCAACGCTTTTTGTTTTTGCTGGATTAATAATAATTTTATTTCGCAGACTTAAATCAAAAAGAAACGAAGAACATTGCGTTACAGATCTTTTTTTAAATCTAAATATCAAGACAAAACAAGATTTTTCAAATTTTTATTTCGCCTCTCTAGCAGAAACTAAATTTACAAATGCTCAGTTTCTACAAAAATATCATTTTCATTTTTAATGGCACACTCAAAAATAATATAAATCAAAAATCATTTCGAAATTATCTGTACTCATGTAATAAAGTGTTCTATGTGAGAAATTTTCGAAAGCTGCTCCTCTTTCGTTAATATTTAAGTTTCGACCAGACCCGTATTTATGATTTACATTAATACATTTTTAACATTTCTTTACAAGAAAACAGCCGGAGGGGAAATTCGTGTCGGGTTTGCCGTACTCGAGCAGCATAACTTGCTTAAATTACGTCTATTTGAACGGATACTTTTGTAGTTTAAGTCTGCAGGCCTTAGTATGGTTGCACTAAGTAGCCATAAGTATACCTTGAACGTGACTTTAAAACTTTCTAGACAAAGTTTACGTGCAATTTGTACTCGACTACTTACAGTATGCACAAACATACATACCTGCATATTTTAAACTTATGCCCATTTATTTTCAATGACGTATCAATAAATCATAATAAATACTTTTAATGATGTGAAAGTGTATGTAAAACACCAGAAAATGTTCCATAACAAATTTGCATTTGCAAATATTTTAATATATCGTATATTATCACGGGTTGGGTCGTCAGTCATGTACAGAATATACATACTATATAGTATACTAAGATAATACAAAGCAAAACATTTCATACGAGTTGATTAGCTAATATTTGAAAAAAAAAAAATTGATTGGGCTTAAGAAATAAAATTATAATTAAACTTTATAGATCTCGAAAAAAACGAAGCCGAGCAAAGATAACAAATTCGAAAGCTGATATTTTCTAACACATGGTCAATAAAGTGTAAATTGATTATCTATGTTTATAAATCGACTATAAAGTTACCATTTCGTGAATTGTTGTATTCGATGTTGGAGCTTTAAAAACATGCTGTGCGAAAATTGTTAATTTCTTCAATGCATATTTGTTGAGCTAAAAGTTGAGCAAGTTTTTGAGCTCAAATGTCGTTAATTTTTATGACACTTTGAAAAGTTTGATTTCTTAGACCAGTTACTTTCGTTCACGTCTATAGGATAAAAGCGGAATTTTAATTCATAACAGTAAATTAACTTTTAAAATGTTGAAAAGAGCCGTAAATTTACAAAGTATTTAAGTAACGTTACTAATTAAATACGAGAGCCGAGCAGGACAACATTCACACAATTTTTGTTTGACTCAACGGGTTAAGAGCCAAATTGTTATTTCACAAGTGTTGCCACATTTTTACTAACCCTCTATGAAGTGTATTTTAATTATATAAAGAATTTCTTACAGCTTACAGGAGCCAATCCGACTTTAAAAATTGTATATCATGCTTCAAGATATTCAGAAATTAGAAACTTCCTTTAAAATTAAAGCTAAACACAAATCCTAGCTGTAAGCAATACACATATTATAGATCCGAGATTGATTTTATGCTTTAAAAAAATTTTGAAGTTCTATCTATTTTATAATATCTGGTTAGTCGTGTGGTTATCTTCATGATTAATCAAGACACATCACTGAAACGATTACAGCGACTCGAAATAATTTTTGAGGTCAGTAACAAAAACTTGGACTACTAATTATTGCATTTTTTAATGTTCAATTTCAATACTATTAATTTATTTTTGCAAAAGCAGGTGAAATTTCAAGCATTATTTAATGAATTTCAGTTTAGCCAAGAAGTAATTTCATCTATATATCTATTTCTTAGCATTAGAACTAGACAGTGACGGCAAATCCCATAATCCAGCAAAAATATTGGAAAAGAAAATGTGCACTAATGCAACTGTCGTGTGCGAGACTAGATTAATACCCTGTAGCAGGTCTTGAAACTTTTGACTTGATGATTGATATCTGCACTTACAGATCAGGGTATCTGTTAGCCGAGCACACTTGACTTTTCTTCCTTGTTTATTTTAATAGAAGTTTAAATTCTAGAATTCATCAAATCTGTTTTACATTTTTTAGGAAACATAATAGGTCTATGTAAACTATATTTTCTTAATCGGTGCTCACAATAAGAATCAATATTCAACTTTCAGTTAGATATTCTTTTAGCGAGGTAAGGAAACAGGGTATAAGAATTACAGCAAAGTTTCACACCCTGAAACACGAACACTACAAATGCATTAGAATTGAGTTAAAGGATGTTTTCCAGAGCTCGAACATTTTTTCTTACACGCTGACAAGCGTCTTATGATTTCATGTTGACAGGAGAGCGAGGTAAGCTGTATATCTACAGATATATTTTGATAGATACACATGCACACCCACCCACCCAAAAATATGTGTATGAAGTAGCACATAAGTATATCCAGAAGCAAGAACAGGGGCAGACTCCCAATCCTGTATTAAGTTAGACCGTGAAGCATGCTAACCCGCAATGACATACAAAAATACGCTGGATCTGACACGTAGGGCCCACAATGGAGCTTGTGGCCGAAAACTGGCATGTGAGGGTGGCGTGAAGGGTCGGAGCAAATGGCAAAGTACGCACATTTTTTTTTCTGTCAAAAAGCTGTCAATTTTTCTACAAACATTTTAGCGCTAAATTATTAAGTGCCAAATGTCGGAAGTGTCTACATTATTAAATACAAACAAGCGTAGACGCACACGCTGTTGTATAGTATCCTGCCTCTATCCATGTATGTCATTCAGACACATATACATATGTCCGTATCTATAATAAATGCAATTATACAATGAGCTTAACCCATTTGATTTTGCAATGCAGAGTTTTATAAGAGGCGAGAATAATGTAATTGTGCAAGAAGTTACGTAGTCCATTGAACCCTAAGGACATTACATATATACATATATTTCGGTATACAGCTATACTCCTGGTAAATAGGCTTTGGTATTTGTATTTTATATGTAGACTGAAATTCTCTACTAGGAAAAGTATGCGCAAATATGCTCTATTATTTATGATCTATTATAGAAAATTAATACATTTAATCGTATGAAATGGGGGGCCTGATCCACATTCTCTATATTGCGTTAAACGTAATCAATCTTACAGTCCTTAGAAGGTTCTTTACTTTCCTTAACTTCTGTTCTAACTCTTGCTTTGTGTAAAACTTGTTTACCACTCTATAGGAACATAATAGAAGGCTTTACTCTCTTGAGTGTAATCGCTTACGTCATGCCCCTATTCTGATTGTCTTAAAAGTTCCAGGTTTGCGTTAAGTTTTATTAGATGGTCACGATGTGTCTGTCATACTTAACAATGTTAGAGCCTAACCAGCATTTTACATTTCCCGCTGAGTGAGGTTTTTTTTATTTTCCTCGTAATATGATTTTATGTGAGGTATGAGATTACAAATGTTTAAAAGTTCAAGCTATAAAACTATTTTAAAATTAAATAAGAGTCGCTAATTATTTTATTTTAATTAGGATAATAAAATGGTATCTCTTGTCAAAAGCGCAATGGAATTAAATTACTTATGTGTTAATTGCAGAAATTGAGAAAAAAACGAAAAAAAAATAAATAAGCTTGATTTTATTTCTACTCTTGTTGTTGCTGAAAAAGTCGAGCATCCTGTCCGAAGTTTAACAAAAATAAAGCGCGTGTATTAAAAATGTTATATTTCTAACTATTAAAGCTACAAAAAGTTTGCTTTAATAACTGTTGTACAGTATATAAGATAAATATTTTTTAAATTTTATTTTAAACCTTAGAGTATTTAGATGGATATAAATAAACTTTAAATTAAGTCTACTTTGCTGGCCTAATCTCAAGTTATTTAATTGTCCATTTTGAAATATAATTTATTATTACTTAAAATATAATAATATCAGCCTTCGACAATATTGAAGACACAAGTCTTAGATTTTAATCGTGATCCCTGTAATTGCGTTGTCATTAGATAGTTTTAAATACATACCATATTCATAGATACATCTCCTTCTGTAATAATTGACAGAAAAAAATCTATTTCACACAAATATCCACATGGATAGCATGTAATCAAAACTCAACCATTGCCAACTTTTGCGCAGCGATTGAGGCAGGCTTTGAGCCCAAGTTGAGTGCAAAGAAGGATGCATGTGCGAGTGTGTTAGTAAACTACATAAGTGTGTTTATATCCAGTGCTTGATGATCACGTACAAGCGTGTATTGAAATATCTTCAGTATCGCGCAAATTCAATTTAAAGCAATCAAATCATCGAATATAATCGAATTGTATGCGATTTATGAATAAAGAGAATGATTTCTACCACAAATTGACACCAAATAAAACATAAATTTCTCTTCTAACAAAGTTAGCAGTCAAAGTTAGCTTTACTGCAAACAAAAACGATTTAGCTCGGATTTTTGAAAATCCCATCACGTCGCAATATAGCACCCACAGCTCCTGACGACTGCTCTTTGGCCGCCGCTCTCCTCCTCCCCTTATCCTCTTCTCCAGTCCTCGTGCAGCAGTCACATCAGCACCGGGCAGCCCTTTGTGGGCGGGGCTGGTAGAGTTGCCGGCAGCTACAATTCATGTGCGAGATGAAAACTCATCCGAGCGTATGATTTATCATCAATGGTCTGCGATTGCAATTTTAATTTATGACATCAATAGCGAAGTTGTTTGCCCGCCAGCGTGTTAATGGACACTATTGTTACTGAACGTGAATGTGAGTATTTCACAGTTGTATTTCTCCTTTCAAAGCGAATTCATACTTTGTCAATAAGCTTACAGCGGTGACCCATGCTGTCCTGTGGAGGTGATATATAAAATACAGTTCGACGAGTGCAGCTCATCCATGTACGATGCAGGACAACAGGCTGCTCTTCGCTACAGATAGCTCACAAGGAACCAATTAAAATGATAAAGGTAGTACAGAGAAAGAGATAAACACTCTTCCTGTTAACAAGCCATAATAATTTATTTTACAAATTATTCGTTTTTCATGCAACAATACTTGCATTCAAATTGTAAATTTATGAAAGTGTGTTTAAAAGTAATTTTTAAAATATTTTGTTGTATCTTACAGTTTGGAACTAACTAAATTTCTAAAAAATATTATTTAAAAATCAAAACTTATCAAAATGAATAAAATCAAGTAAATTGATTAAATTTAGTGCATACATTTTTCAAAACATTATACCCTGTTTACCCATTTTTAGTGAAGTGAGGCCATACAAATTTTTAAGCTTTTGTGCTTAATTTATATTGCCAGCTAATTGTCCTAGTTGCGGTTGTATAATATATTTTTCATAAAAAATACTAATTAATTAACAATAGCGACAGGAAAAACTTCAACATTCCCCATTAAAATTGGAATGAAATATCTACTGGTTGGGAAAGCAAGGAACAAACGAATCAATATCAAAACAAAATATAAGCGCGAGAGTCTGCAACTGAACAACTAAGATTTTATTGTGTTCGCATAATCACTTTTGAGCAAAGCCCATAAACTCTGCTCATAGAATGAAAAGTCGGAAAGCAAAGACAACGTCAATGGCAGCCGGCAACAATAACTTTTAATCACTTTAAATAATAAAATCCAAGAAACACTTTCGGATTAACTGAGTTTCTTGTTGGGGATTACCTCAGTGAATCTCGACGGCTTAGTAAAATGCCTTCAGCACTAGAACATGATGGCTCCGCAAGTCTTAAGACCGCTTGGAATTCAATCGTATGTATATACTCGCAAATGCGGATTTTTGCAAACGTTTCCCAACCTTCTCAGCCCGGCTGCTTAAAGGAGTCGAGGAGTCGAGCAGCCAAGCTCCAAGCTGGAGCAAAGTCAAACTTAGATGCGAAGAACGGAGGCAATGGCGAGCGAGCGAGCGCGTGTGTAGATAGCGCGTTTGCCTCCTAACGCGAATGCGAATGCGAACACAACAAACTGTTATTGCTAGATGCTTTGATAAATGCCTTTCTATCACAATGATGATAATCTGAACTAATGAGGAATTAAAATTGGATTACAGAATACTCTAATTAAAAGGCTTATGTGAATGTAACAATGAATTCCGTACGTCGGGATTAGGCGGCATTGATATACGTCCGCATAAGTCTAACTGCTGGCAAAGTTTTTCAGCTATCATGTTATTAAAAGTTTTCAATTAAAAGGCGCGCACATGCATATGCACACATGCTTGCAGAGGCAGTCATCATATTTTTGAGACCAGGCATGCACGTGCTTCATGCTAATGATTGCTGTTAACTTTTGAGCTATGAACTTGCCAGCCCAATCGGACTGCTAAAAGGTAGTCAATAAGCCAAGTGACATCCTTCTCGTTTATATCGCCCAAAGTAGTCAGTCAGCCAGTCAGTCAGTCAGTCAGTCAGTTGTTCGGCAAGGCTAATTGTTTTCTATACGAGCCAAGCAAACAGATAGAAGCATCGTAATCGCCACCATTAAAACACTGTCAATCGCTCAACAGAGCAACCCTCTTAGTACAGTGGTACTCGAGCAGATGGACGCAGAAGAGCCGGAGTGCCAGGGACAGGGACAGGGCCAGGGCAAACCAACAGTTACAATTGCAACAACAATAATTACACTCGCCTTGCCGAAGTCGACGAAACAACAGAGATTATTGTCAGCCAGTCAAGTGGGAAGCTGATGCTTTTCAAAAAGACTTTGAACAATAAATGATGTGAAATCTCCTGAAAGAGTGTGTATATTTGTGACGTGGCGCTTGCATTTCGCGAAGGGCGCATCCACATACACATACACACATTCGAATTCGCATTCGCATTCGCAACCGTCTTGCCAGGCTTTTGACTCCTGTTGCCTGGCACTCTTTTTGCCAACAAAGCCGTTGCTGTTGTCGTTTCTTATGCATGGATGCTTTACTGTCTGGGCCTGTTTGCTTGCAAGTACTTCCGTTTGTTTTTCGGCACCGGCAGCGGCAGCGACAGCGACAGCGACTTGGTAAGCCATGCTCTTCCTTCATTTTACGCTAAAAACCAAAAAGCAAACATTTTTTCCTGAGACACTCGACTTGTACAAAGTAAATCGGCTTTTCGATTGTATTTGAAGTGGGAAGCACACACACGCTTCCTCGCAAACACTGAAATTATGCTCACATATCTGAGCGCCAACTCGTACATCCCTAATGTCTGAGTCTGCGTTGCGTAACGCAGATACGAGCACGGACTCCGATGAAGGACGACTGAACAAGTGGCCATAAGAAAAGTCAATTGCTACTGCTGGAACTTTGCATGAATATTACCGAGCTTAAGCGTTCAAGTGCATACTCTATGTAAGAAGAGAGAAGTGGAGGTGGACTTTAATCAATAATCGAACCTGTAAGTCCCGAAGTTTTTAAATTTCTTATACAACTGTCAGGGTTCAATAAAGTATATTTTTAATGGAGTTTGATCTTACCTGCAGCAGTAAAACAAAAAATTAAAGAACTCTAGTCGAGAGTGGTCGACTAGGAGATACCACATACAAACTCTCGCCGCTGGTGATTAATGCGGCTGGATATTGGATATTGTTTGGTATGGTATATGCTAATTGCTCTAAAATGGGCCTATCTTTCCAGGTACAAATTTTTATCTTAAAAAACTTCATAATATTAGGGAATTGGGGCAGTTAGCAGAAATTCGAAATACCCAAAGTATGTGTTTCCTTCAGGAGAATACATATGTATATGGTAAGTTTGATGACTGTTGCTTTTAAAATGTTAAAGATAAGCTTGAAAAACTTAAAAATAGGGCCTAATCGAATCGATTGTTTAAGCTGAAATATACACTGAATATATACTTTATGGGGTTGGCCACGCCTCCCACTGCCTGTTACATACATTGTCACAATCACATTATACCCTATTTACACACTTTCTGGGTTACAAAAATACTAAATTTTTAACAAATATTTCTAATAAGGACACGAAGTGTTGCGAAGGCTTAAAAAAACATATGTTGAACAAACAGGCTTCTCACATGCATTTGAATAAAATCATTAAATAATTTTTATTTTTATATTTTTTCAAAAGGTTCAAACTAAATTATATCGAAAACAACATTCTTTTCAACAATTCGGAAAGTAGACAATTAAGATAACTGGTCGGGAGTGCCTGACGTCCACTCCATTAGGCGACATCCTGATCCCCACCCCGCCCCGTGCTGCCGTTTCGTTTTGTTCGTACCTCTTATCTCTGCACACACAGACACACATACACGTATGAAGTTCGCTGGGTTTGAAGCTTCTTGCCAAAATATTTGGAACGTTGTGTTTATTGGGTCAAGGCATCGTAATAGACCGCAAATGTGGACATACGTACTCGCATATGAGCAGCACTTAAACTCTATAACTTTAGCTCATTTTTCATAGGAAAGAAAATTGTTCGTGATTTAAACTGATTTTATATGCAATTTTTGCATTTATAAATATATATATAAAAAAATATTGTGACACACATATGTACTTTATACCCTTTATGGAAGCAACGCACTAGCCAATTACCTACATTACTACTTATATAAGTGGGCACAATTTTAGAGATCCACTCGACTGAGATCGTCTTGATTGATGAGTTATTTATATACGCGTATTTAATAGCGTCAACTTTTCAAGTCTAAATTATGTTTTTTGTACCCATTAAAAATGGGTATACAGGCTATACTGTCCGTCTTTCTGTCTTTCTGTCTGTCTGTGTATCCGTATGTATGAACGTTTCGAACTCATCAACCATAAGACTTGGAATTTTATATGTAACTTGTTCTACAGCTCTCGCAAATCGATCTTGTTTTCGCTAATCGATAACTCTTTCCATCCGATTTATTATTTATGAAGTCTGAAGCATTTGTAGAAGAGCATTTTTGACTAGAGAACCGTTATGTGTTGCACATATGAGAGGTCGAAACTTATAGAAGTGAGTAGGTCCTCGACCATGCCTCTTGAATGAATACACGTTGGCCAGTGTACCGACCACACTCCCTTAACTCCCTTCGCAGGACTCAAATGAGTTTTTGTGTGTGCGGGGATTGGAAGCTGCTGCGTTCGGTGTAATAAATAAACCAAAAGGACCTTGAAATGAAATGTAAAATAAAATCATTTTGGGACTATGTTTTGAAAAGAATTTCAGAAATGTAAACCAAGTATGTTTACTGAATTTACTTGAGAGCATTCGTTTGGTTGTATCCTTTATATTTGTTTTTGTGTTATTGTTTTATTGTTTTTAAGCATAATTTTTGTGGTTAGCAATAAAATTCTATTTATGTAAGAATGTTTTGGCCAACAGAATACCTTTAATACGAGTTTGGTCACCAAAAACACACGAAACACGGACAGAAGGCAAATTGCATAAATACAGATTTGCCAGGTGTTGTTCTATGCTTCAAAATTTAAGCAAAATATCAACACACACACACATATATATAAATTGGCAACCGCATTCTTAACTGCACAACACACACACATGTAAAATCTTCTCTACATACTCAATGGGAAATGCATTTTAATTGATTACTGTTCAAAGATCGTGCAGAAGGACAGACGAATATGGATAGTTTGAATCATCATTTCGACCACATTATGCGTGTACCCACTTCTTCCTCTTCTTCTTCAACCTGCACTGAAACACAATGTTTACTAATTTTGTACGGGCTCAGGGAAATACAATTGGTTAGAAGAAACATGTGAAAAGGATTTGAAATCCACATCGACACGTGGTGGAATCTAACTTACTTTCTCCAAATCGCTCTCTCTGCAAAAGCAGTGCTTACGGTACTTTCTCTCCAACCCCTGCCACTTGACGGCCAATGGGAGCGTAGCATGCACTCTCCCCGCCCATCGGAGGGGCGAGAGTCGGCTTCGGGCCAGAGTCGAGCACGCACGAAGTGCAACATTTGGACATCGCACGGTACGCGCAGTTTATCAGTAGTCGCTTTCGCTCAGTTCCAATCAGAGCTTGTCGCGCGGCGGTTGCGTTCACTTGCAAGCTGAGTAGAAAAAGTAACTGTAAACTGTATTTGACAACCGACTCGAAGCTCACATATAGAACGCGCATTTCCGTCGTCATGTTTATAATTGTCTTGAACACGTACACGAAAAGTAAATATATCATAGACTTAAACTAATTTTATAGCAGTGTTCGGGCTAACGAAGAAGAAGACGTTACTTTGTATTCTTCACATACGAGACAACCTTCAGTTCATTTTGTTGGTCAATGAGTATGGACTTATATTTGATAAACTGAGATCATTTGTGCAGTGCAAACATGCATAGGCAATTAATACTGTGGAGCGTTAAATAGTCGAAGACCCGCAGAGATATCGCAATAGCAGTATTTGCTACTTTCCGCATCATGGAATGAAATACTATTACTAGACAAGAAAGTAGCAAATATTGAAATTATATATGAATTCAATCCATGTCCTAAATGTAAGCGAAAAAGTAATTAAATGTTTTTTATCTCATTACTGCTTGTAATTAATAATAAATCACTAATTACTATTAAACTACTTTTAAGTAATTATATTAAATAGTCTAGAACAAGGTAATAGGCAAGTAATTTAATAAAGGCACAACTTTTTGTATTTTACTTTTTATTTAAGTCGACTAAAGTGGGACAAAAGTTTTCTACTATTTCTATATTCCCGCTAATTTACCATATTTCAATGCAATACTCAC
The DNA here is from genome assembly GCA_037075185.1 of Drosophila pseudotalamancana. Taxonomy (NCBI): domain Eukaryota; kingdom Metazoa; phylum Arthropoda; class Insecta; order Diptera; family Drosophilidae; genus Drosophila; species Drosophila pseudotalamancana. The sequence goes on from JBAMCK010000142.1 coordinate 48,265, forward strand.
AAACAGTTTTACAGTTTTGCTTTTGAATTAAATAACCTCATTTTAAAGCAAAATGTTATAGGAGTAACATATTTTTCTATTTTGATTTCATAATAAAATTGTAATAATACTTTTTATATTATTTTAATTAAAAACTTTTCAATTGGCCTACGTATTTGAATCAAGCTTAAATAAATAGTAATATTATAATTCTAAAAATTAAAAATGATAATCGAAAAAAAATGCATTATGCTATATTTTTTATTTTATATTGGTTCATTTGATATTTTGTATTTCATATTCATTCAATCAGATCCATTTATTTACAGGTCGCAAACATAATCTTCAAGTAATCTGTTAAAAAATACCGTTAAAAAACGTTGTAAATACCGATATTTTAAAGGGTTATTAAAATGAAGTTATATTAAAAACTGACTTTTCTGTCAGTTTCAGTTTCCGCCTTTTGTTGCTGTTGAGGCCCAAATAATATGGTTTACCCTATTAACGAGAGCTAAACTTATTTAAAAGTGTTCTCTACTGCACACTACTCTATCATACAGATTCCATAGGATATCTTCTGAGTCTTACTAGCTTTGTAAATAACCCAAATTTATATTTTATTTCCGATTAAAAAATATGTTGTGAAGTAGTTTTGTTTTTTAAACAGATTCTCAGCATGGATAACACAAAATTATGCTCAATAGCAAAAAATGATTGAATGCACACACAGATGCACAGATGCACAAAAATATTTATTTTGTTTTTTTTTTTATTAGCATAGCATAAATTGTGTTTGTTTTAGTTTAAGGGAATCAAACATTTACATTATCTATTTATTCAATTGTAAAATGGATTTCCATTGTTTTTAAACCAAATGCAAATACTACAAAACATAATAAATAAACAAACATTTGTTGTTGTGACACATCAGGCTGTGCATTGCCAATTCTCTCTTACTCTCATAACTCTAAAATAGTTCAGGATAATCATTGATAACACTTAAAATGAAGAATTTACGAATTTCTTTCGAATTGAAAATACTTAGACATACTATTCGGGCTAGCACTTCAGCTTATATTTATGTTTTAATATACTTCAGTTATATAATAAATGGTATTGTATAAAAGTATTATTGATTTGCAAGTAAGGAATCGGCCAGCTGGACAAGTGCGAGTATGTGCAGTTGTTTTCCAGCTGGAACTGATTGCCCCGAGGGACTTTTCAACATTTAAGAAACTCATTAAGCGATTGACCTTTAGCTACGCTTTTAATTTGCTTGCCAGCTTAATTGTGTCTGTGTGAAATATGAAACCTCTGTCCCGCCGCAACTGTTTAGAGACAAAAGCACATCGAGCTATTTAATTCGAGGCGAAGAATCTAAATTAAAGTGCCGGCGGCTATTAAGCGCCTCACACCTCACATTCTGGGAGCAAATACCCCAGCAGTGCTCAGCTGTCATTTAACCGCAGATTCTATGCTTGGCCTATCGCAACGCCCGTGCCAGTGCATACAAAATTGCTTGGATGGCCTCCTGCCTCCTTCCTCCTGCCTCCTGCCTCCTGCCTCCTTCCTACTGCCTCGTACCTCCTGCCTCATAGCCACGAGGCGTCGTCTCATCCTTTTATTTGCTCGTCGTATCTAATGTAATTGAATTAAGTGGCGACTTGTTGATAGGGAACAAAGTCAACAGACACGGCGCGCTCCACAACTCAATTGGGCCCAGGTTCAGGCACAGGGACGGGAATGGGGATTGGGATGGGTATGGGATGGGGCTGGGGATGGGGCTGGGGCTGGGGATGTGGGTTATGAAAAGCGTTGCAGCTTAAGAATTGCCTGTGAAAGGACTCAAAACTTGTACTCAAATACAAACACAGATACACACAGAGAAACACACACACACATATATATATATAAGTGATGTATAACCGAACCATCCAATATCACTTCGATATAAATGTGGGGCTTGTACATACTACATGATATCCATCGTACTTCTTCTTCCAACTTCTGCCAGTGCGTGTAACTTTATATCATTATTATAACTCTTTCAAAGTCCAACCTGAGGCTCGTCTCCGTTCGGTGATATCTTCGCATCCCATCTCTTTGGTCTTTATGTTGTGTGGCAACTTTTGCCGGACAACTATCCGCTCCTTGCCCAACGAATGGGCGGTGTTCATTCCTGTTTTACCGTTTTTGCTTAAAGCGCATACAAATTATATGTATATTTGCCTGCATCTGTAAATGTTGGCTAACAATTTTATTAACTTCATCTTAAAGTCATAAGTTTTTCGCCTTTACAGCTTTTGCCAGTGGATGTTACTTATTAATTTTCGAGATCCGTAAACAATAATTTGAAATTTCTAAAATTTAGTTTTATGTGTGTTTATGTGATTAGATAACTACATGTCTAATCGAATAATTCTTAAGCAAACTAGTTAAAAACAAAATTAATGGATAAAGACTTAATTAAGTGTGAACATCTTCTATAACAGAGCACGAATGCCTCAAATTAAATTATGAAAGAAATTTTCTAAAGAAAAGTCAAACACAGCGAATTCTTTTAAGTCGTAGACTAAATCACACTAAAATATCATAATTATAAAAAATGTCTGTTCTGATTCGAAGCACACCTGTTTGTTGCTACATGTTGGGGCTATACTGATCTATTCAGCTGTCAATCCAGTTAAATGACTTATTCACAAATTTTAGACTCTGTTTGCCTAGGGGCCCAAATGGGGCGTGGCAAATCGGACAAAACTATATTTTTCACAGTTTAAAAATATATATCCCCTCCTACAAGCAACAGATTTATAATTTGGAATATAGGTACGTATAGTTGAGCTGGATATAATAAAGCTAGAACTACGAAAGAAAATAATTATATAGTTCGACCTTCAATAAATCAGAAAAAAAAAGAAAGCAATTCCTCATACGAGATTTGTTCAATTTGGCACTGCGGAGAAACATTCCTCACACATGTGTTACATAAAATGCTACGAAAACATTCAATATAATTCTTACTTTTCGCCATTGACGGAATCGGCATATGAGATGTGACTGCTATGCAAATGTGAAGAGCTCTGAGTTTCGCATAGATCCTGCAAAACTCCGCCATTTATGCAGAGCTCTCGCTGTGCCACAAAATGGAACTTAATGCGTCCGCTGCTGTTTTCACATGTAGATGAGGATGCATCGGCAGTAAATTGAACTTAAAAGCTCATGTTGGCAAATCAAATTCGATAAAGTGAATGTAATTGGCAAGCTGTATGTTCCCATCAGCACAGCTACTTTTCGTACCAGACTGGAGGATACCCCGTACTCGACTTGAGTTTATTGTACATAACTCTAGCTTAGTTTGATGGTTGTGTGCAAGTTTAAGCTGATTCCAAAAATTACAATTCGTTTTACTAGCTTGAACTTATTTTGGAGCCGCATTCGTGATTAGAGATATAGTACAATAAACGCAGATAGAGTTTTTTATTAATTTTTATTGATAGATCGTAAAATAATTGCATTAAGGTCTTTTCCATGCAAAACTATCATTAATCATTTAATAGATATTCCAAGGTTCTCATATTGTCACTCCTTGTTCTTCAGAACAAGGAGTTACCCATGCTTTTTCCAAAATTACACAGGCACATGACATCCAAAATTAAACTCAGCCTTAAACTTTTTGTTTCTCATCCGATCTCAATGAAGTGTTTGGATTTGTTAATAAATATGATGAACAAGTAAGCAAAAGTGATCGATTATTTGACAGAAACTAAACAGGGTCTACAGTAAAATATCGAGTATCTAGCTATAATGGACAGGACGCAATCGACTCGACTGTTGATTTTGATGAAGAATATAAATACTCAATGGAGTCGGTCACGCCTCATTCTGCCATTACTCAACATTATACCCCGCTTATCCATTTTAAATGGGTTCAGGGTGTAAAAAAGCAAACAGTTAGAAAATGAATACCGAAAAGTTTTTGTTTTAGCAAATGGTCAACTTTTAACTAATTTTCAAACATATTATCGAATGTAAAATACCAGATGGTGGTAATTGTGAAAGCGATCAATGTTCTATTTGGGATGGAGGGTGGAGAATAAAGCTGCGTAATGTCTGATCTACATAAATGTATTCTTGCTACAAGTATATAATTTCGAGTACAGCAAATGTCAAAGTTTAAAAGAATGATCTGAATGGGAGGGAAGAGCGTGTTTTTCTCTTTATCTAGAGGCAGAGCAGGCAGTGTGTAGGCCTCAAACATGCGCCTGATTTGCCTTCGCATTGCTTGCCCAGCAATGACAGCGACAGCAGCGAAAACGGCTGCTACAATGAAAACAAGAAGGGAAACAAACAATAAGAAAAACCACAAACAATTTAAATGGATTATGTGTTTACACTCAAAGTAGGGGAGTGGGCGGCCGTAGAGTGGACCTCGACGACTGCTGTGCGGGAGTTAAGCGAGGGCAGTAGCGGTGGCAGTGGCAGTGGCAGTGGCAGTGTTGCAAATTGATGGTAGCTCTTCGTCATCAAATGGACAAACGGGAGCACTACGCAAACTGGTCGCCAGCCCACCGAGGCCTCAGTTGGATGAACGAACTGACAAGTTCAAGGCAGTGGGTGCACAGCGGGACAGGCGGAGGGACTCACGGAGGAGAGCCGAGCATCTGGGACGATTGGTAGTGTCTTTGGAGCAACTGTGGGGATTACGGATGGGCGCAGGCATTGCGCTTGTTGTCCATGCGTGTGGATGGATATGTCCATGTTTCTGTGCGTTTACTTGCTCGTCCGCTTGTTTTTATTTGTTTGTTTCCACAAACGGAATTGTTTTTAATGAGATTTCAGAGGCAAATCTTTTTATTTGAATTTTTATTTTAGGCCGTCGGAAATGCTCGACCACACCAGTTACTTCTGATTAAAAATTGTGGCGAATGGAATTTCGAATTACCCGACAGTGCACAATTTCGAAATTCCGCATCCGGATCCGGCGCAACGAATACGTACGCTTATGTCCGAGTATCTCTTAGCGGCCGAACCAGCAATCCGGTCATGCAAATCCACATGCGTAATGTTCAACCGAATGCACTTTGTTCAAGTGTGTGTGTAAGTATGTGCATGTGAATAAGCATTGACTCATCGTTGGGCATCGGAAACCCACTCATGGTTAGAGACACAGAGACTATTTTTTGGGCATGCCGTTTAAATTTAACAAGGCAGCGTACAGCTCCATGTGATTGCAGCTGGAAATGAATATGAATACATGGATCAGCAGGCACTTTATGGTGATTCCCATGGTGTCACTAAAGTAACAGAGTTGGGTTTCCTGTGGTCGACTGCTCTGATGTTCCGAGTGTGCAAAAGCAAACATAAAATGTGGTTAAAGCATTTTATGCAATCGCATTGCTTCGCCAAGCCAACAGCCAACAGCCAACTGCCAACAACCAACGACCAACGAGCTGCAGACAAGCAGAAGGGTTGGTCATTTGTAAAATCCTTTGATTGAAATCGTTGAGAATTAAAAATTCCGACTGAATATTTTTCCTTATTTTAACATAACCTCCATCTGAGCGATTAATTGTTGATGAATGACCATTACGCCCAAGCAAACGATTTCACACCAAAATTGATGCCCCTGATTCTTAATGCATTACGTACTGCGTATACGATGCGTAGGTTTAAATATTTGTTATCCTCACCCTGTGATCGATTAATATAAATGTTCAAGCCTTAGAAAACGCTTCAACTAATTTATTATACATAAGTAATAAAGAAATATACTTAAAGAAAAAGATTATTCATAATCAACCTTTAAGGTCGAATGATCTTAGTCAAACTTCAATGTTCATTTGTTTAAATATTGTCGGGACTTTTTAGATAAGAAAAAAAAACCAATATATATGCTCAGATATAATTTTATACCTAATTCTATGCCAAAACTTTCCCCACAAGCTATGAAAACAAGTTTAGAAAATGTAGCTTATATCTTATATGCATACATAAGAACTTACGCATGCACATTCAAAAATTAAACTATCGCACGCGCACAATCACACACACACACACGAACGCTGGCCGGTTGCACCGAACTTTACGCTGCAGCTGTGCTTCTTCTTACCAAAATCGAGTCTAAAACTTTTTTTTATTATCCGATCTAAATAAAATTTTTGGAGTGTGCTAATCCCACTAAAATATATAACTTTTCCGAACTCTAACATTCTATAATTTAAGAGCCGTTTTTCCAGAAAGGTACACAGCAGGTGACTCTAGCTCTTGAGATAAACGAGATATCGATAACATGCAAATAAAGAAATGTATCAATTATTTTCGATCAATTTACAAGCGAAGACATGTGTTTAATTACTGGTTCTGGTTCTGAGATCAACACACAGTCTGAAACGCTGACAAACATTTTCTTAGGATATCTAATAAAGACATATAAATACAGATGAGTTAAAAATGTTCATCTATTATACAGTTTTCCCCACTAGTTTCTTTATTTGGTCTATTCTTAATTTTTTTTAGAGCATTGTGTCCTTTAATGTAAGAAGAGCTCACTCTTTTTGAATTAGATGTATAATTCCACCACTTTAGACATTTTTGTACACAACTTAAAATTTTGGTAAAGAAATTCCTTTTGGCAAAGTGAATTGCGCGACGCATTCCACAGCAAGAATTTGGTTTTAACTTTGGTTGCCTTTTGCCCTTTCATTTTATGCCTTTCGGTTGAGAAAATATCTTCACAAATAAAGATAATTATTGCATTAACAGCGCACGGGATGTAAATGTGCTAGGAATCCGAGAGAGGTTCTTAAATAAATGTATATCGTGGAATATTAAGAGCAAATTAAAATGTGTATAAAACCCATTAAAGTTGTCAAATATTTCAAATAGCATTAATTTAGAAAGTTTTCAAGAACAATGAATCAATTACAATATAAATCTTAGAACACACTTAGATTAAAAACAATATTTTTTAAATTGGATTTCATAGATCATTCTTAAATTATGGTTTTGTATCTCATATCAGTATTAATAAGCAAATAAAACCTTAAAATGTAAACATATTTTGTATTTAAAGGTGAATTGTAATTGCTTATTAGGTGCCTACTAAACAGTTAACATGCATATTCGAACCATATGTAATATTTTACAATTTCTTTCCTTTCAGAAATTCAGTTATTCGAAATGCACCGCAAGTTAACAAAGACAATACTTGGTGGAAATGCTTATGTGGAATAAGTAGGCGTATATCACCAGCAAGGGATCAGCTCGAATAGCGAGATTTTTATCCATATTTTATAAAATTGTAAGTTTTGAAAGTACCTGAAGATCCTTCGTCGATCAGAAGCCTAACATTAAAATGAAGACTGCCCCAATGACTCAGACGCAGTTCTGCGTGAGGTCTTTAGCCTCTGTAATACTTTTGTTACTCTCCGGAACGTTGCGCACAAAAGGAAGCCATTCGATACAAAACACACAAGGTAGCGACTTAAAAAATTCTACACATATCGTTTTTGAATTAAATTAATTAAGAAAAAGTTAAATAGGAAGAACCATTATTGTTATGAATTCACGTCTTACAATTGCTGGTATTCTTAGGCTTAATTATTAAAATTATTGCTGAAAGAATCAATAATCTTAGTTTCAAAAAAAAATGATAAAGCAACTCTTACGAACAACTGTTCGAATAATCTTCAGAATATCTCATAGGTTCAGCATATCTCATAGTTAATTTTAGTGTTTACTTTTTCCTAACTACTCGTACGTATTATAAACTAAAGTAAGTAGTTGGCAGCTAATTTTAAGTAGATTATTGTCTACGAAATAGTCATGCAGAAATTTTTTTTTAAAGATGCCATGTGGTGCTTTTTACATTAAGATAATTAATTGCCTGCTTGTTTTTAAGTACGTAAATATAACCGTGTGTATAGGTGTGGCATGCATTTTTTCCTACATACACCTGAGTACATAATTAATACTGAGCATTTGCTTTTCCGTTTTTGTACTTTATCTGCAATACAAGGTCACAGTGAACCTGAGGAGCCGGGACCGCATTTTTTGGCACAACTAACAAATATTACCGTACCACAGGGACGTGACATATCTTTCACCTGCGTGGTCGACGACTTGGGACAATATCGGGTAAAATAATATAAATAATGATTACATTTATATATCGGTTGGGATGCTTGTATAGAATGTTTTTAGAGAGAAAGTCCATTAGTTTTGCAGTTAGAATCGAATCTGATAATTAGTTTACTTACTAATAATTTGTAAGAGTTATACAAATAATAAGTAATATTAAAATAAATTCTCTTACACCGATATATCGCTGTATTTGCCAAAAAAATTATATCCCAAAATTGTTTCGTATGGTACTCTATTTTAAAGCTTGATGAATTTAAAAAGACAGCTCTTGGAGTCAGTAGTTATGTATATGTGATACCTATATATGTATATACGTTATAAATTGGGTGCTTTCCGACTACCTTATGAATCCACTCGTAATCCTCTTATAAGCCATTAACTGGCATTGGCGCTGACCATGCAGAGAACGTCGCGCTACGCATCCATACATAAATGTACATATATATACATATATGTATGTATGTATGTATATTATTTTAGTCGCGTTTATGTAAGCTGTACACACACACACACACACACACACACACATAAAACATAAACAATGCGTTAGTACATTAGGGCCTGCAAGAACAGAAAACAAGCTCCCATACAAGCTAGCATGCATACCTTCAGCTAACTGTAAGTTTATGAGTCACTGTGTGAGGTGAGGTAAGGTGAGGTGAGGGGAGGAGAGGATAGGTGAGGTGTTGGTGGTGCAAGCTTGGCAGAGGCAAACTTATAATACTTACCTTAACGCTGGAGAGTCTACCTTGCTTTCGCAATTTCAGGTGGCATGGATTAAATCAGATTCGAAAGCAATACTTGGTATACATACACATATGGTATCCCTAAATCCAAGATTATCAGTGACACACAATGGACACAACACCTGGAAGCTTCACATATCCCACGTGCAGCTAAATGATTCCGGCAGCTACATGTGTCAAGTGAATACGGATCCCATGAAAAGTCTGGTAAGTCAACTAGAGCTCCTGCCCCAGACCTCGCACTGGTCACCTGTTCAATTCACAAATGCTTAGGTGTTTGGCAAAGTCGGTAATCTTATCGCCATATGTGTCTGAGTCCGAGCTTATGTGCGGTGTATGAAATAAGGCTTTAGCACAGGTCAACAGTACTCCAAAAGGCGTGGCACGTAGCTTTACGGAGCTGTGCCAAAAACTGCAATCAAATGTTAAGTCTGCTCTTATTAAATATTAATTTCAGCAACAGTCTCCCTTGTAAAGTGACCAACACATCAATATGAGAATTGATATTTCAGTTTAACTGCAGATTAATACTATCCAAGCAAGAATGTCCGATTGATAGCTCGTAATGAGAATAAATCCATGAATATATATCAAAGCATATACGGACTAGACATTGAAAATTGTATATTTATTTTCTTATTTGTTTTAAATAATTTTCATTATCAAAAACGTATGTGTTGTCTTCTTACAGTCGGGTTACTTAGAAGTTGTAGTCCCACCTGACATTCTGAACCACCCCGACGAAAATATCGATGAAGGTGTTAGCACCGAGGGAGGCAGCATTACATTACTCTGCAGTGCCACAGGTATTTACCTTTACATTTGGAATACAAATTTCAATCATACACTTAATTCTAAAGCTGAAAATGTTTGTTTTAATTAATATGCATTATTATTCTCCTAATATTTATAAATAGGTGTGCCAGAGCCTATGGTACAGTGGAGACGTGAAGGCGGCAAGGATATCATAATTAGATCGGAGGGCAGAGATAAGCAAGGTGCATATTTTTAAATTTTACCATCATAAATACTCTACAATTTCTTTGTACACTGCCAAATACAATACAATAAAATTGTATTTTTTTCCTGGTTTCCAGCATTCAAGTCTTTGGAAGGCGAGCGACTGACTCTAACGAATGTTCATCGCAGCGATATGGGGGGCTACCTTTGCATTGCATCGAACGGTGTTCCACCTTCCGTAAGCAAACGTTTTGATGTTCATGTAAATTGTAAGTCATTAATTATTATCCATACACCTTAATATAAATCCCTAAGTGAACTCTGTTGTTTATAAGTGAAAACATTTATGTGCGGATTGTGTGGTTTTCTATTCAAAATTGAAAATTAAATGAAACTAGTTTATTAACAGAATTAAATTATAATTGGCAAGTTTAGGATTAATGTTCAGCTGAAAATGTATGTGACAGACAGAAGGAAAAACAGGTTCAGCAACCTAGTTGATGTAACCCTTTCCAACTGTCTGTTCATCCGTCTTCCTATCTTTCTGTGAAATCTGAAATGTAGGTCCTACTTTACCTACTTAACTACTTCACTACCATAGATTTATTTATTATTTATTTATTTTACCAACAAATATTAGTTAGTGTTAGTGAAATAACAGTTGTCTTTAAATCAGTTGTGGCAGTTTGTTAATTTCCTTGGCCAAAATAATGAAAGTTTTGTTGCTACATTTTCACCCATGTTGAATGTTTGAGATCCTTAAACATGCTGTTGGTGTGGCACAAGACACAAATCAACACCATGAGATTGTCAAGTCAAAATCAGAGTACCAGTTGTAGAAAGTTACGATAGTCTCACTTCGAGTTCCATTCAGGCCCTATTAAATGCAACTGTATGCGTGCAACTGTGTGCGTGTCCTATTATAATAACAACCAGCAACTAGCAATGCAGCAGAGAAGTTGGCAGCACACATTGAACTATTGTCATGAGCTATTATTCTGTTTACTTCTTATGTATGTATATGTGTGTGTGTGTGTGTAGCGAGAATGTATTACAGAAAATACATATACACGCACATATGTATATGTATGTATGTATGTATATAGCGCTGTATATGCGTGTACATGCGAGCCATTTGCAGTACATGCAATTTCTATTACACACACACACAGGACTGCAAATTGCGCTGGTGCGAGTCAGTGGTAAACATTCGAAAATAACAACTCCATAATTGTGAGGACTGGGCAATCGGGCTGTCTAGCTACGAGGCTGAGAGGCTGTGAGGCAGTGCGGCAGTGCGGCTTGAGCCTTACCAGCTAAATAAAACTACACTTTTGGGCAATGTGTCTACGTCAAACACAGTGAAACACAAACTGCAAAATTTTAAAATTTCCACTGGCATACAGTCCAACTGCTAATCCCCATTGTTTGCCTTCGTTTTTACAACACTGTCAAAAATTGTTGTTTAAATTTGTAACAAATTACGTGTTAATATAAAACAATTTCGAGCAACAAATTTTACATTATTTTAACGTTTTCCAAATATCTTACCAAAAATTTTAAGCTTCTGCTTATCATAAGCAAACGAAATCCTCCTCTTTTCTATGAGCTGACCTCATTAAAAACGAATCTACAGGGTATGATGTTTGTGTCACAATGTATGTAACAAGCGGAAGTAGACACGGCTTTCTCTAAAAGGTATACATATTCTTGATCGGCATCAACAGTCAGGCTGATTTATACCTGTTCGTCTGTCATGTCAGTCTGTCCTTCTGAGAGACTTAAAATTCAACATGAAGTTTCTCTTATAGCACACGCAGATCGATTATGTTTTAAATCATTGATCACTTCTTCCGCTTGCATGTTAGCGATATAAAAAAAAATAATAATAAATTATCGTCTCGCATAAGCGCTCTGATCGGAGTTCAGGGTATTTTTCAGTCGAGCACACCCCAGTTTTCTTACTTGTTTTGAACATTGTGATACAGAATGTTTCCGGGCTTAAAAATGGGAAGAGCAAATGAATGCAAAAAGTTAGATTGCCTGGACCTTCTTATAGTCCTACTACTTTACTATGTATGTGAGCTTAAGTGAGAATATAAGCAAGAACATAAATTTAAAATTGCGTAAATCCACTAAGGAACGACAGATATTATTGATTTTGTTGAAAATCTTTAATAATGTTCCACTGTTACAAAGGGTGAAATCTTTTTTGATGAGCGGATCAGTGGGCTTTAATCCATTTTATTTATGGCTTAAAATTATCCTTCAGCAAGAACAACAACAAGAAGAAATCCTAGAACCAAACACCACCCAACGGAAAAGTAGGAAGAGCCTGTGCTGCACTGAAACAGAACATTACAGTTGTCATTCTCTGTCTCACACTAGGGTCGTCCACACAGCCACACACCCACACAACTAGCATAAAGTAATCCTATGAAAACGCCACCCTCCCATTTTCCACACACTTAGCCTGCGTCTCACGCACCCAGCCAAAGCGCACCCGCGCTTCTCAGCTGCCCCAGCCAGTGTAATCTGCTACGAAAAGTACAAAGAGTAAACAGATAAAATGAACCATTTTAAAGAACCGACTTATAAATGCACTAGTTTACGAAGAAATTGTCTAAAATCGCTCTCATAAATAGAAGAAAAGTTTGTATTTATCTACAATTTCTGTCCTCGGAAACTTAACCTTAAAATAATACCCACGTTGGTTAAAGTTCATGCCTTGAATTAATGAAATAATGTGAAGTAAGTCAAGGAAATATAAGCATCACCTTAATTGAACTTAAATGACATTATCGAGTGGCCTGATTGACGCCATTACAATAACGTGTCTCTTAGTTGATCAACCCCAACTTATTTAGTATACTCACATTTCTTGGTTTAGCGGGAAGGGAAAGCATCTATAAACTGAATAAGTCCTAATCTGTATACACTACCCTTATTGCTTCGAGCTGCTTTTATACCCTTATCGTATTGAAAGACAGTAAAGTGGGTATAATGTTTTAATGAAAATGTTTGCAACAGAAGTAATGGGAGAAATGTTCGTCTCTATCAAGGTCGGTCGGATGGATCAAGCTTGCGCTTAGTTGTGACCAATCTCTTTCCTCCGCCCGATATATTTAAACGAACCCAAGCACTATACCCTTTTTACAATGGACTTAGGGTATAAATATTACTTTGTCAGAAATGAACTGAATTTCATCATGAAATTCGGTTACGACTCTTTTTTTTCAATAGCTGTATTTTTATACCCTGAACCCTTGGAAAGTAATTAAACAGCAACACACATTTTTTTAACCTATAAAGATCAAGATCAAGATCATGAATTTGTTTTATTTAGGAAAGGTAGTGTCTGAGATAGCTATCTCTAGCCTAGTAAAAATATTGGAGCAGAAGCATCATACGGGAATATCCCAGTTAGGCATACTCGAGTTGAGTTTTCCCACATGCTTTTCTTCTTATAATGCTTGAAATTATTGTTGACTATTATTTATTTGTTGTCTTAATAAATTTTAAATATATAAAAGTAAACATAACTTTTCTGAACTAGTTAACACAATCAATTATTTCTAGATAATATATTTTACATATTAAACAAAAAGCGTTCCCAGATTGTTTTTCAGCTGTGATGCGTTATTAATAGATAGTTCTAAATTATCATTTGCTGCTAACTTTTTAAAGAACTTGCCCGTCTGAATGCCTTTACTATCGCTGTTGTTTGCATTCGAAGCAAATTTCAATTTTAAAGCGTCTAATGGCAAAAAAGGAATGCGCCAACTCTTTATTTTGCTGTCTGTAGTTTCTCTGTATTTGTATGCAAAATTCAAAAAGTTTGCCTTATACATAAATGCAGCAGCGTCATTCCCAATAAGTTGGAGCAGTCGTCGTTGCGGTGACTAAAAAGCAAAAATCTAGACTGGAGTGACCGATTGGACGTCCTCTAAGCAGCTCCCAGCAACAAGGTGGGGTAACAAAATCGCCAGTTATTAATACATATATACTCGTACTAATTAGTTAAAATTCAGAAGCAGAACGACATGAAACTGCACGCGAAAGCTGCAGACTGAAGCTCAGGGTATCTCCTAGTTGAGCAATCCCGTTTCGAGATTTCTTACTTGTTTTTGTCTATATCCATATCCATAATATAGTCTGCGAAAAATTACCGAAAAAATTTCTTAAAATTAGAAATAGTAAAAGCACTATTTCAATAAAAAAAATCGCAAAATTTCGGTACACATTACTACATGGTAATTTCATTATTGCTTCATTTATTTTAAATACCTATTCAATTTGAAAACAATGTATAATATTTTTATTCAAAACTTCATGTGCTCGTTGATGGGCATTGATATCCGATATCTGACAATGTCTATTCATAACCAAATTTAAAAATTTTGAAGAGTACGTAACTTAATGCTTATTCAACATAATTCGCAATTTCAGTTCCCCCAACTATAAAACCTGTGAGCGAGTTAGTCGGAGCACCGGTTGAACGGGAAGTAACATTGGAATGCGTTGTGGAAGTTTATCCGAAACCGCTTAATGGATGGTACCGTAATGAAGGTAAATTTCATTTAATTTTACTCCAATACAATATAATGTTAATGCATATACAAAATGTATATTTTAAATTTAACGATATGTAACATAAATAAGGCATAATCTTCCGTAGATCCAAGTAGAAAGTATATACTGACTTCCGAAAACTAAGAGACAATTAACAGTATAACAGATTCTATCAAATTTTCCCTACACTATCCAAGCAGTATTATTATATTGTGTTGTACGAGCAGTATTAAATGAAATTGATGTTCTATCCAACCTTTCAGGTAACATTAAGCTGCACAATAGCAACAAGTATAACATCTCCGAAGTGATGATTAACCTGTATGTGTGGCACCTCAATTTGACGATACGACACCTGACAAAGTCAGACTTCGGGGCTTACAGCTGTTCTAGTGTTAATGCTCTTGGGAAGAGTGAGGCGCGAATTCGACTGCAAGGTAAGATAAAATGAAACTTATTTCAAGTTCAATGCTGTCCACATGCATTTTTTTCTACGCAACGAGCCCGGGAGCTAGGCTAAGCCAAGTAGTTCTTACAATTCGAAGCCATCAATTCAGTTGAGAATGATAGGGTGTGCGTGTGTATATGTGTGTGAGTGTGGGTGTGTGTGAGTGTGTGTGTGTGCGAGTGTGTGTCTGTGAGTGTGTGTCTACATCGCATGTGTAATTCGTTCAGTTTCCTGGCAATAAATCACCTAGGATTTTCGACGGTCTATTATTTTTATCGATCTCATTTAAAGACGACTGAAGCATTTCTCTATCTTTCATCTGCGCAGTGGTCCCACATCCTCTGGCTCTGTCTCCAATGCCATCGCAAAATAGAGTTGGAGCACTAAAACTAAGCATGAATTATTGCACAATCAGCGGAAAACTTTCTCTGCTTCCATTGCCACCAGGGTTGCATTTAATTCGTGGGCGAAATTTTAATTTTAACTTAAAAGAATGAAGGAAAGAAACCTAAGAATAGGCAAAAAATTATTTCTTTTCCATATCAGCAGACGAATTGCATTGGGCAATGTACTCATGTTATCCATTGTTTTTAATTCAACTGATTATATAATTTTCCATTTAATCCGTTTTTGCTGGTACAACAAAAACAACCTATTGAAAATTGGATATATGGTATATTGCATATATTGCTTAATGATATCCAACAACGGACAGACGAACATGAAGTTATAACCTCAAACCCATATATTTCAACTTGCTTTTGATCCTTCTTCATTAACGAATTAACCAAACACTCATTCTTGTAATTAGACTATACAAAATACATATATTTGGTATTTAAATCTCAAAATTTATATTTTTCAATTTAATTACAAAATGTATGTGATATGTATCCAAACAGAATATATATATATGTACCTGTATATCTTGTATATGTAAGCTAAAACAGTATACCCTTGCTTGAACAAATTATGGGTAGAAAAGGCGGGAAAAGAATATAAAACCCTTGGCACTGGGCTATGCTTGCAATTGTTGTGGCCCCACTGTTTATTTTGAAGGATTGTCTGCAACCCCATTTGGTTGGCTTTCCCCTCGACCCATGCAAAGGAGCATTCGGTATTTCATAATTGGTGCAATTTCTTGCAGAATTACGATTACCGCCCAAGTCGACAACGACACCAACACCTCACGTGCACACTACGGCTAAGCCGCGTCGGAAGCAGCAGCCCAGCCACAACAAGGGACTGAACGAAGTGGTGCGTGCCAAGGAAACCCATTTCTCAAATCAAATGCAGCAGGAGAACGATGTATTCGGCAGCGGGATTGGTGTGCCCCAGAGCGCCAGCGGCGGTGGTGCCGGAGCCGGTGCCATTGCCAGTGCCGGTGCCGGTGGCGGTGCTGGTGGCGGTAGCATTGTGGCAAGTGGAAACGTCAACGGCATGATAAACGGAGCGGAAGGTAAGTTACGATTTAGAAAATTCCACAAATACATGCTGCAGCACAAGCATAGAATGAAGTCAGGCATAAGCGGCAGTTACAAACACTCACATCAACATCCACATCCACATCTATGTCTACCGGACCAGGAGTCTCTCAGCCTGAATTCACATGCGACGCCAACATCCAGTGGGGCACCTCTCCACCTTGGGACGATGACTTGGACAAATATAATGTCGCTGCGCCAGGGCTGCTCCTCTAAGAAACTGCTGGTGTCTTGCCTTTAGTTCTTCGATCTTTGCTTCCTCCCAAACTAGCAGCCAAAAGTACAACGGACAACAAACCGCAACATACTCGTTCTCCTCTGCGCTAGCAATAGCAGTAGCAGTAGCAGTAGCAGTAGCTCTTTCAAGAGTACGTGACCCCCTTCAGCCACAACGGACTTACGCTGCCACCCATTTCTCTAGCTAGCTCGGCAACTGTGGTAGTCACCAGGTCTTAGCACTCGTGCAGCCGTCGAGTGCACTGATTTATCAGTGAGAAACCGTACTTTGGTAAAACTCGGTACTTTCCAAATCTCTTTTGAAGTTAATTTTCCGGCAGTCAGTTTCAATTTCAAGTGTGCGTATTTGTCCTCCTTCAACCCCTGTTTGCGTTCAAGCGGAATTGACCGACGCCAACTGAAACTAAGCAGCAAATACATTTTGAACTCAAATTACTATCGAGAATAACTTGCGAATACAAAGCGAGTTACCTCTGGTATGCTATAAACCTGCAAGCTATGCGACTATCATCAATAGTCTTCTTTAACAAACTTCTAATACAGTTGGTCTCTTAGCTGGATGAACTTAACTCATAACCCATTTGATACATTCGACGTCTAGTTACCTCTAGAATGCTATGAACCCCATACACTCCTGAGTAATAAACGGGGCACTCATATAAGGCCATGGCTGTATGATCTTAACTCAAAACTCATTTGATACATTTCATACCTTTATTTCATTAAGTCTTTCATATAAAGAAAACTTGTTAGTTTGTAACAGTCTCTTAAACGCTTATTAAAACATTCGCCTAAAAACATATATATTTTTTAGTATATACGCAACTTCCAACACGCAACGGGTACGACAAAACCCATAAGTCGCCTGGTGCCGTACCATCACCTCATTCGCCTCGGATGTACGGGAATGCGGGGTCACAGCTGCTTGGCACAGCCACGATAACGACTAATGCCCAGATGGCTTTTTTCTGCATATTGTCTATGTATTTAGTTAAGCTCATTTAAAATTATGCTTCCAACAAAATCCACGCCAGACTGCACCAAACAGGATGTCGGCAAGGAGCAGCAGTGTAAGGTGCCTCTGCTACATGCCGCAATCCCAGCAGTGCAGAGTATCGGCTTTGCTTCTGGCATTGTCCGCGCAAAGTAGAAGAACAAGGGAAAAAGTCGGGCTGGCCGATTCGAAAGGGTATCAACTGTCTGGGCACTTTACAGCCAGCAATATTTGGCTAAATTTGCACTAACATTATGAATCTACGTATTTATATAATATCTTAAAATCAAAATCACAAAATAGTCATCGCTGACTGTTGAATATCATAATTATACTCATAATCAATTGTTTTGATGCATACGTTTCGAAAACTTCTGCCAATGAAATTATATATATATATATATATATATATATATATATATATGTTAATTTGGCAGAATATTCAGAAATACAGCAAATTAAAAACAAAGCAAGAAAAACAACATTTTCCATTCACAAAAATATTTATTTTCACTACAGAATATGAAAATAAATTATTTAATCATTTTTGATGGCTTCAATATAAATTCTTTGGTTTCTCAATGAATAATTCTATATCTTAGAGAATATTGTTATGGATTATTATTTTTTATATAATTATTTGTTATCTAGTTTATATTTTTCCTTTTAAGTCTGTAAACAGCAAATTTGAATGAAATGCATTTTAGACATTCCAGACACTTATCTGAAGGTAAAGGGAATGGTGCAAGGGATTTGTCTGTTTCTAATAATCTTGTATTATTTGTAGCCTCATACTTAGTTGTACTGACAATAACATACTTATAAGAACATAGATATTCGTTAATGTGCATAATCATGTGACCCCTTTAAGAATAGTTCAAAGTCCAATGAAATCAACAATAACAATGAATCAATGAAACAATGAAACAATGAAACAATGAAACCCCATGCTTACAATAAAAATACAATAATTTTACACAATACGAAAATGAATGTTAACGAACAATTTTATATATAAGTCATTATACTGAGCTTATTTGCTCACATTATATAATTCAAGGTATCAAAAGTTATATAATTAATAATGCAATACAGAAATGTCTTCCGAAAAAAATAAATAATAAAAAATAAATAATAAATCAAATATGAATTAAGATTGACGTTTATAAAAATCAACATTAATTTATTAAATTCCACATAAGTAAGTTATTTCTAATAACTACCGAGAAATTTACTAATTGTATACTCTGTAAATATTGATGAGTAGACTTTAATAAGATTGATCATGTGAAACGGGCAGAAAAAAACATCTCTGAGACAACATAGTTGATATATACACGTTCATTCCTGAGACGATATTTTTGTATCAAATGTAATCACTAAATATTATTTCAAATGTAAAAGGTACACGTATACAATAATATTACATCAAGTATTGTTTCCGACCGTCTATAAGCTAGAGACCCAAATAGAGAATATATTTTCTTACATTTTAGGTTCATTTATTTGAATCGTGTCCTTCTTTTCCCTCAAATCGATAAATATCGATTGTAATTATTAAGTGAAATCTGGTTGGTGATCCTTAACTATAAAAGTAAACCATATGCATTTAAATTCTGATGTAATCTCCTCGTCGCATTCCTTTCCTGATTTGTTAATGATTATTGCTCTTGCCCGACCGCGCATACGTAACAAAATATATGGGAATGAAGTTTAAAACTTGATTCTTGCGCTTTGAAAGCTGCAACAAATATCCCCTTTACACACATGCAGACGCCCAAGACCCACAAGATATGCTTTTCGCATAACACAGTACACATATATCGACACATTATATATATATAAACATACTTTCACAATTCACATAATGAACAAATGAACAAATGAACAAATGAAAGTCTTCTGAATCTCTATTGCTGGTTGTAATAATTACATAACTCTTTGTAATTCCTTGTGTGTTTCTGCTCGTAACTATGCAGATATTAATAAGGCCCGCTATACTTGTATAAATATATAAATACCTATTCAAATGGTATTTAAAAAGGCAGAGCACAAAGCCTTTATGAACATGATTCCCAATATCATTGTCATGGTCAACTCCAGCTTTACTTGTACGTAATTACAGATGCACACACACACACATGAGCAATACACATATGCAAACATGCGGGAGTGTGAGCCCATACGAGTACAGTAGATACATACAGACCTATGTGTGTGTGGATGTAGTGCTTTGTATCTGGCAATGTATTCGGGGATGCAGTTGGCATTGAATTTGCATAAATGCATGGCTATTGAAAATGCCAAAGTGGCTGCTGTTGCATTGCAATCCCCAATGCAGTCGGTGAGGGGGTGGGGGGAGGCGGACAGAGCGCGACAGTTCCGAATAGCAGCAGCAGTGAGTGGCGAGTGGTAGGTCTGCGGACCTCGCCAGTGTCCGGCCCGGCCCGGCCCGGCTGGCTCGGGGGCTATGTAGAGGGTAGCACCAAAGCGGGCGTCCAGTTTAGTGTCCTGGCAATGTGGTTCATGCTATTGTTGCATTTCGACTTCAGCGGAACAATCTAAATGATGATGCGCATTTGTGCAAATGACGGCAACCGCCGCGCCCCTCTCGCCGCTTTCTGGCCTGTCTTGTTTATCGAGTCTGCGTGGACATCGCCCGATAAGAGCAGAACCTTCAAGTGCGCTTGATGCCGCCAAACGCCACCACGTTGTCCACGTTGTGAAATGGTTTGGGCAATAATAGCCGACACGCACAACCAACACATATACACACACACACGCATTAACGCATTTCATGCATTACTCGATTCACTTCGGATCTCGGCAGACATTGTTTCTAATTTAGCCGCAGAGTAGGCACAGAGCGGAGCTTAAGTTGGCCGCTAGATGCGTTCACGGCTCGAAGGCTTAAGCAAAGGAAAAAGAACAAAAAATGGGCTGATTCGACAATTGTCGCACATTCGCACAGTCGCCAAACTTCACACTCGAATGCCGCCCACACACCTCGCATGGCCCATGGGAGTGGGTGGGGGAACGAGCCCGTTTGTTTGTCGAATCCACACACTTTGGCCAACGCAAAGCCTGATAATGTTTTCAACATTAAATTCCCATTAAATTCTGTTTTATTGCACTTGAAGCTGCATGCATAATTTACTCGCATCCTGCTACGTGCCGTTGCATACCCGAAAGTGCATGTGGTGGACCACAGATACTGAGCTCCCTCTTCTGCTTCTTCTTCTCCTGAGTAATTGTATCATTTGCAGCTACTATCTGTCGCTAAAACCTTATTAAAGTTGCAATTGCATGCGTTGTAATCAAATCAACTAATAGCAATCTGTGCATTCATTAACAGAAAATAAATTTATTTAAGAAATTTTCGAAAAGAATGTGGGAGGATTGCGAGGAAAAGGGCGAGGGTAAACTTTAGAAAATAATAACTAGTATAATTATATTAATTATACCAGAATTATTTATATGATAAAAAATGGTTATTCCAAAACTCAATCTGAAACTTGATTGACAATTTCAAGATTACACTCTTTCCATTATTTCTTATCGCACTTAAGATATGAACTTTTTAAGATTGCAGTTTATATTTATATTTTATTAAAGGGTTTTTTTTACTTTTAACAACAGAAAGGGGGGCAGGCAAAATATTCCGGCTGAATTGTTTGATACAACTGTATTACAAATAAAAACAGGCACAAGGAACGTGTCTGAAAAAATGTTGTCCCCACAGATTGTGAATTCATTGCAGTTGTAATAAATTTGTAACTGGGTAATTTAGTTTATTTGCTCGCAATTGTTCCAGCCGCAAAACAATATATCTGCAATACATGAATCACGCAAACATGTGCTAGTTGCTTGTTTTACCTGGCCCTACATAACGGTCTTCGTTCACACACATATCTGTTTTTATGCAAGTCATATCTATAATGTGCCAGACTGTTCACAGGAATGAATTTGAACCAACCCAAAGACATGATAATGTCTATAATAATGAACACCAGAAGAACTTTGTCATTATTATTGTTTTTCATGAAATTTTATAAGCTTAAATTTTCAGTTTGTAAGAGTTTTAGGCGTTATCTTTCGTTACAAGAAGAAAACCTATGAACATGGATTATATGAACATGCATCTGAATCTAAATCCGGAATCTTTTAATGGGTTTAGATAAGTTCTAGTCGTGGTTTTTGGGTCTCTGGCACTACTGGACAGTTTATGAGTCACCAAGTCAATATTTCTTGTAATCTGAAATTAAACTTAAAGCAGAGTATTCAACAACAATGTTCTGACTTAATATATTTAGCTATTATCAATATACCAAATAAAGGAAAGCACAATAAAAACAAGTTGGCTAACAGAAAATTTGTCAGAACAAATAAGCAAACATATTATATACAAATCAGGGAACATATATATCAGTATTATTTAGTTACTAATAAATTGTATACTAGGAAAACAACATTTAATTATATAAAAATTCTTTTGTAATAGTCAAATCGGTACTTATAAAAATCGAACATAACAAATCTTCACATTAATTAAAGATTAAAGAATTAAGCCCAATTTAACATATAATAAAGGCTTATGTCCAATAATCTAATTCCGAATAATACGATAACGATTGAAAACATTTATTGCTGATGAATAAAAAGAAGAAGTAACCCCTAATTGGGTCCTTCTAAAATAAAAAATACTATTGATAAGAATAATTGTTATATAATACATATTTCAATAATAAACTTACAATGTACGTTAATTTAAAAATATTAAAATTATGTAAGTGCATATATACAATTAAACATATTTATAAAATATGTGAACATACACACCATGTATAATTAACAAGTGAAATACTCAGAAATGAAATACAGGACAATAAACATATACACTATTTAAAAAGTATAACACATGCATATGTGAATTAAAATCGTTCTTATGTTAATCAATTACAAAATAAAAATAAGTATATTCAACTTTATTTTGTTTTTTTATTATAGATCGATGCAAAACTGGATGGGGGTATTCAAATTTGTTTAATAAATCCTGTTGAGTCAAAATTCTAAATGCAAAGTTCTAAATGCATGTTTCTGTGTTATGTGGGTTTGAATCAAAACATATCGAGTTTATAAAACTAGGTGATCTACCAAATTCTACCTGTCTGTGTCACCCGAGCAAATCAAATTAATTTTGAATTTAGCTCATGACTGTGGTTAATATTTTTATCAGACATTTGGGCAACCACATATTTTGGATACTGAGAATAAGGCAAATGGATTATCGTAATACAAGTTAATTCCATATAAATTATCTTCAAACGCAGGCATGTATTATATATTATACCTATATGTTGCACTATATATAGATGATATATACATAGATTATTGCACCAATATTCCCATCTTACAGTAATAAGTGCAAAAGTTGTCTTCACGGGGCAAATAGAAAAAAAATCGATTTTTATGGGAAAATTATTTCAAGAATTAATGGAAAATCCAATAGTAAACTTATATGTGTAACTGTAAACTGTTTGCTCCAGTTGTCAATTTTTGCTTTCATTGAGCCGAATGTTGGCGCATCAGTTTCCAATTGTCACCATGTGTTATCAACAAGCCAATTGGAAAAAGAATTAAAGTCGCCCGCAAATTGGAAGCAAACAGAAAACGAGGAAAACTGGCAAATTCAATATTCCCTGAGCAAGAGATACCCTGCAATTGCGGTAGGCATACTAATGAAATAAATAAGAAAAGATCTTAGGAAAATGGATATATATTGTTGTTAAGCTTGAGAAGAGAAGAAATTAACTGAAACTGCGTAGCGACTCAGGAATACTTTTCATCATTTTAAATCTTGTATCTGATATATGAGAATCGCTATACACTTCCTAACATCATATTCTTTGTTATCCTCTTCCTGTTAGTACAGGGTATAAAATCAATCCGAACAGAATGCAAAAAGGCAGGAGAAGAAACCGGCTGCACGCTGTGTGCACTGCTTAGCGATTAGAGTGTTGGCGGTCTCCTCGTGGCCGAGCAAAAACAATCTGAGCTCCCAATAGGATTATGAAATATGACTCTGTTGTGTGTTGGCATCGGCTGGCTGGAGTTCCAGATTTCGCAATCACTCAAAAAGGGCAGTAAGTAGACACCGATTATAAATAGGAAAGGACTAGCAGCAAACTCGAATACTTCCTTGACAATCAGAAAGGAAGGCATAGTTCACATTGAGCTTTACTTTATAAATGTATAATTTAAAAAAATATAATTCTTATTTAAGTTGCATTTCCTAACAAATTAACACAGTAAGGTTAACAGTTCGTAGATTAGGCTTACATACCGAGCAGAGAGTCACAAACCGAACCATCAAGAAAACAAATGTCGAATTATAGTATATCTTAGATTAGATTGTTTTTGGTTTTTGTTTTGGTATTGAAATTCGACAGCAATATAGTAAATAATACAAACATATACAATTTTACAAAATATTTTTATGGATATATTATACCATGCAATCTAGCCCTTGTTACTAGAACAACTTTAATAAAGACAACGCAATGTTAAAAAACCTCTCGCACACATTTTGAGGCCTTTAAGGAGATTGTCTAATCTAGCCGGAATTAGCTGCATCTGCAAAGCTTGGCATTATTTTATTGTTGTCTCTTGCTCATTCAAGCTTGGCAGCAATTAACGCTTTTCAGATTAACTTGGCCCACGGGCTTTTCTTTTTAACCTCTCCGACAGTCGCAATCGTCCTCGGCGAGGCGGCGCGCTGGACTTTTTGACTGCTTTTTGATTGCTATGTTCCGTTTTGTTGCGCCCAATTATAATTATAATTGCAGCATTTTAATTGCATTTTGTTAACTATTTTGCAAGTCATTTCCCGCATTTAAAACGATAAAAATACTTTCAGTTAAGAGTGTCGCCAAATGTTGCACTCTAATGGCCTTTTCGAGCTAGGCATTTAAAAGCCTTTCTCTTTCCAGCTGAAGTCTTTTAAATTTTGATTCCATTTTTACCAGCAAAACTACATATAAGCCATCAAAAGTCCGTTAGATTATTGGACAGTTATATCATAATTTAAAGAGTTAAAATTTTGACTTCCACATAAAGAACAAGCCTCAAAATAATGCGAGATATTAGAGGAATCCCAGCCTAAATATCCTTAAATAGATTGTTAATTTCTGATAGATTATAGCACTGCTGAGGAAACTTAACAAAAATAGAGCTCAACCACGCTCCCCCAATTTTCTTTTAACTTGCTGCAGATGGCGCGTGTCATTTCCTTTTCTGATTTCCATGAGTGAGCGCGCAAACATGAAAAGGAAAAACTAGTCTAGAGTTCCTGACTGGGAAATACCCTGAACCAAGAACTTAAGTGGCATAGTAATACATTAACAAAAAACTTTTATCTAAACCAATATTAAATCTTCCTTATTTAAATAAATATAATAAAAAAAATATCCTTAAATAACTTGTTTTAAATTGATATTTTCAAATTCTTATGAGTGTTATATAAGGCTTAAGGCAAAAACAATACAAATTCCGAAATAAATATAAAAGTAAACTCATTCGAAAGAGTCTAATATTCAGCTAATAAAGACTCTGATGGGGTCTATGAAGTCAAAATAAACCGAGATTATTGTATCAATTATTGTGCTTTACAACCTTTACTGCCATATACGACCGTAAACAGAGTATCGTGCAATTGTGTTTTAGTTGCAAGCCGTTAATGTCGGATTGTTTTTATTGAATAATGTTTCTCCGAACTTGTGTATATCTACAAGTTTCGATTGTGTGTGTGAGTACTTACATAAATGTAAATACATGAATATTTTTGCAACATAAGCAATATGCATACATATGTGTTTTTGTCATTCATACATATACATATATAAATTTATATATATATATATATATATATATGTATATGTATATTTATATATATATATAAATACGTGTGTATGTATGCAAACGTGAATACATAAAGTTAAATATTTTTGTTTGACAGAAATTATACATTTGGATATGCTTGCATGCATATGTGCGCATGTATATGCACACATGCATTAATACATATTTCTCAGTATATGTGTGTGTTGCTGAACGCGAATATGCGCCGAGATGGCAATACACTCACACATACACACACATGCACATATGCTTTTTTATGAATGCCAATTTAACAATTTTCTGGCCCGACATTCGGCTTCCATGCGACACCCTTCGATATCGTATTCGTGAACTGCTCCCACGCGGTCACTGTGCGACGGTCACTATTTACTGGCCAGTTGACCAGTTGTGCTCGGAATATTTGCAGCGTCAGCAAAATCATGCAAAAAGTCTCCTTATGTATATGTATGTGCCTTACGCTGTACATGCACGCGTATTTACTATGGACTTTGGGTCAAATATGCATATTTTCATATCAAAAATGTCCAAAATTGTAATGCTCGTAGTTCGGGAATAACTTTCTTATCTATGTCTATGTCAAAAGTCGTATGTATATGTATGTGGCCCAAACTTTGGGTCAAATTTGCTCATTTTTATATAAAAATTATCAGAGTCTCTTGTATTTCAATTCAATTTAATTAAATTTCTATTTTACTCTTACTTTTTTTACAATGTTTTGTGAATAGCAACCTAAAAAGAAATTAGAGTAATAAAAAAGACCTTTTCTACTTAGATACTAATTTACAATAGCTTTGGGGTTTGGAAAGAAAAACTATAATGGATATCCTTTCTAATATATATATGTTAATTTAGTACATAATTAAGGGGTTTATGATTCTTAAATATATTGTTATTGTTTTAAGTGCAAATTTTTGTTACGAAAATCTTGTATTTCTCTCATGAACTTATAATAAATAATAGTAATTAATATTAGCAAACTCAAACTTTCATACAAGAAGGAGAAAAGCATACAAATTAAAAATTTGCTCGATATTTTATGCATTTTACTCATGGTAAAATGACAGAGTGCGTATTGTCACTTAAACGGCAATGCTTTTCCTCTTTTTTTGGGAATCAGGGCAACAACAGCTGGGTCACACATTGAAATCGTTTCGATTGCTGCTGCCAAGGATGCTGCGAGACTTTCCACAAAAATCGGGACCCCGACATGCACAAAACTGAGAGCGAGAAAAGAATATAAGGGTCAAAGTAATTGGAAGTATACTAGTAAGCATAACTTAAGGACGCATTCACTAAGGTACAGAATAATTTACAATTCATACTTATATGTATGCAGTCGTAAAATAATACAGTTGCTTGATCAAATTACTCGATTCTCGTATGAAAGTAAAGACACTTCCTATACAAATTATCAAAAATTTATATTTTTTTAATGTCACCTTTTAAAATAAATTGTAAAATGGTGCTCATATCCATGTATTCGTGTTTTGTATAATATGCATCACAAGTATATCAATCTATGAATAATATTAAGTGCAAAATATTTAATTATGCTATACTTTAATTTGAACGTTTGCCGGTTCCATCCTTCTATTAGTTACAATTGCTTTATTATTTCCTGAAAAGCTAGAGAACAAACTTAATTAAATTCTTCCAGTCGACTTGCAAGGCTTTAGAACCATGCCTATTGCAACTATATATACAAATATTCATATGTTTTAAGGGTTTTACATCTTCTCAATTGTGAAATATTAAACTTAAGTGATTCAAGTGATATTGTCTGACACTCCTGAACAAAGACCGCCTACTTCTGTACCACGCCAAATAATGGTATCTATAGTTTAATTTGCATTCCAAGTTCCTCCCACTATTGTGTGGTTTGTGTGATTGATAAGGTTAGAGTATAGAAATACTTAATCAAAATATATATAAAAAATATAACAAAAACTTGCTTTATATTGCAATATAAAATTACTCTATGAGGCGTTTTCCTATCATAATTTTTCTTTAAATATATTCTATTTGGCATCTTCTTGCAGTTGACCCACTGTATTGTACGCAAAATAATTCCAAACATAATGTTCTAATATACAATTTTTCTGTCTGTATGTGTTTATAAATATTTTTATTTCGAGTCAACGCTCAGATCCCGCATTTATTTACCTTTTCATTGTTTTGCTTTCATATAGAATTTTTATTGTGTAACGTAAAACAATTTCATCCGTTTGGTTTCGAATTGCATCTGACAGACAATTTTACTGCGGCGTCTGCAGCTGTTGTTGCTGTTGCTGTTGCTGCTGCTGCTGTTGCTGCTGCTGCTGCTGCTGCTGTTGCTGCTACTGCTGCTGTTGCGACTACTACCACGATAACACAGTAGCTCCTCTGTCCCCAAGCTCCGGTGCATTAGCACAACTAATGATGACTGTGGAATTGCATCCAACGTGGTTGCTGCTTTCGCCTGGGTCCTTTTGCTTTATTTCCCCTCTGTCTCCTACCCACCGCCACCCACTCTCTCTCCCTCTCTCCCGCCCCCGCTTTCCATTCTATTATATGCTCGCTCTGGACGCTGATGATAGACCATTGCATTAGCGCGGTAGAGCGCAACATAATGTCGTTGTGCACTTTCCACAGCAATTGCTGCGGCAGTCATGGCGTTAACGGAGACGGAGATAAGGGCAGGGAGTCTGCCATGGAGCTTATGGGGGAAGCTGTCGCTATAGCTGTAACTGTAACTATAGCTATAGCCATAGCCATAGCTGTAGCTGTAGCTGTAGCTGTAGCTAGGCCCGACCAACTCCCGTTGTGTGATGAGGATTTTATAATTACGTGCGCTGAGTGCGATTATTATGATTGTTTCTTAATTCACAGATTTACAATATGTATACATACACATATATATATATATACATATATGTGTGGGTGAAATTGTGTAGCTATGCATACGTACGTCCACAATGTGTGTGTGCATGTGGGAATGGTTAATTGTGAACTCCCTTCTATTCCGTTCAAGCCTTATTACTTTTGCACTTGACGAAAATAAAACTTTTTTAAATCCCTCAAAGCTTCGAGTGTCGCTCTCCAATGTTTGTGCACTTACGCGTAACCTAATATATATATAGACAGACAGGACTTAGTTTCGAAAACTCCACCCCTTTAGGAAATGTCGTCATTGATCTACAAAAAAAACCTGAATTCTAGGATTCTATAATTTGTAAGTGACTGTATTATTACCGACAACCCCACATATTGCATTTTGGGGCAAAAATGTATTTGATTTGTATGAAAATTTTAATCAGATAAAATCATAAAAGTAATTACAGTAAATTATAGTAAGTCTTGTGCAAGCCGAGTTAAAACTTTTTTTCGCATAGGTTTACAAAGGATAATTTTACACTAAAATATCTGCATTAAGAAATTTAAAATATATGTTTTTAAGATTGGCTTATTTTGTAAAAATTTGCGATTCGCTTTTATAATTTTTTTATGTTTATTATAATATAACCAGTCTCTATTAATAGATATAAATTTAAAATATAATTAATTTTACTGTTTATTTAAATGCGTACAAAGCACGGTAGGTTACACACCTCAGAGATTAAAACTTGTTGTTTTTGTACGATCAATTTTAAAAGTCTCAACTTTAATTAATTTATGTTTTTTCGGTACTTGAATTGTCATCCACTTGGTCCTTCAAAAGGGGAGCCATAATACTATATCCATCTGGCGTAGTTGTTGTAAAGGAACCATTATTACATAGAGACACGCCTACCGTACCAGATCCATCATTGAGGCCGCTATCGGAATGTTTTATATCAATTATCCCATTGCCTGAATCAATTCTTTGTGATAACAAATTGTTGAATTTGAGCTCGGGGTTCACTGGAGAAGACTCAAACCTAGTCGGCAGCAATTCCACTTCGTCACATTCAGTCTCTGACAGTTGAACCGCCGTTCCAGAAAAGTCAAGGGATGGAGTCAGAAGTCGCGGGTAATTGGAAATATAATCTATGATTTCCAAGGCCGAGGGACGTTTGCTAACTTCCTGACTCCAACAAGCCTTCAAAAGACCTTCCAATTGTGGTTTAACGCCGCTCGGTATTTCCAAAGTATTACCACCTTTTACGAAATCAAGAACTTGATTATTGGTCAAGCCCTGATATGGGTACGATCCGAATGAAATAATTTCAAAAAGTACAACTCCGAAGGACCAAATATCAGAAGCAGTCGTAAATATGCCTAAAGACAGCGTTTCAGGCGGCATCCAGCGGACTGGGAAAAGTTTTCGCACGCCTTTTCTATTGAAACAATAATAATCACTTTCAAATGTCGGTCGAGCCATGCCAAAGTCGCCTATTTTAATTATCCGTTGAGAGTTTACCAGACAATTTCTACACGCGATATCACGATGAACATATTTTTGCTCCGCCAGATAGGCTAATCCCCGGGCCACGTCCATGGCGTACATGGTTAAACGCTTTGGCGATATATCCGATTCGTCGGTTATCTTCTCATTGACCATGTTTCTTCTTGCCAAAAGGTATGTTTTCAAATCGCCATAAAGCATAAACTCCATTATAGTGTAAATGGGTTCCGTTTGAAGGCATACACCCAAGAGCTTTACAATATTTTTATGATCAAACTTTTTCATAGCTTCTGCCTCTGCCAAAAAATCCAGTCTGTCCTCTGTGGATCCTCCAGCCTTCAGCGTCTTGACAGCCACCGCTATCCACTCGTCGGACTCAAATCGCGCCTCGCCGCCGTACACGGTCCCAAAGGCACCCTCGCCCAATCGTCTGTTGACCACAACGTTCTCCTTTTGCACTTCCCACTTGTCCAGGGTATTACTCTTATTTCTCGATGGGGAAATCAGATCAATTCCAAACATTTTCATTATTTGGGCCGATCGTTCTACTTTTCGGTTATAACGTTGTCTCCAGAAATAAAAAGAAATTAGCGACATCAACACAATTATCATCAAGCACATGAATATGCTAAATATAATTGAAGCAACATCACAATCCACTTCCAGGAAACGGGCTAACCAGGAATATCTACAGTCGTACCGTCCATCTTCTGGCACGTGGCCATCAAATACGTTACTTGACAAAAAAGTTAAATCTCCTCCTCTTATAAGCGTATTTGATCCGCTACCCTCGACTTTAGGCTTGAATGAGCCAATTTCTAGAAACGTCGAGTTTCTCCATTGTAAAATATCCAGATCGATTATACGCGAACCACCAAACTCGCCTTGGCCAAATCTCACGTTGCCAGACAGGCCATCGAAATCAGTTTCCCAAATTATCTTCGCGAATCGATTTGCGACTTCCTTTGATCTTAAATTGTAAATGGCATAGGCATCGTTCTGGAATAATCTATGCGCAGCGATCGCATAGGCCCACACAGCATCGTATACGAAGCCAACATAATTTGAGAACGTGGGGAACTCTTTTCTATATGCGGCTAGCCAGGAACTGACGGAGATTCCCTCCTGCATTGTTGCATCTGGCTGGTCGAAAGATGTGTGCCTTATGCTAAAATGGCCTTCGAGAGCCTGTAAAATGAGAATGTTAAGTTCGACCTACGATTCTTCAATATTTCTCATAAACTTACGTTTCGAAATTCATTGACGGAGCATCGGTTGTCAACTTTGGTACTCCACATTTCAAAGTCTTTTGAAAGCCACGATGGCAGGAACCAAACATAGTTATTCATTTGTGTCATCTAAAAAAATACATATAAAGATAATAATATAGTAGAATATTTCTGTTATGAGATAAATAGACAACAAATCGACATTAACCGGAAACTCGAACCCAGATTATTTTTATTCAGCTATCTAAATGAAAGAGTAGCTTAGGGAACTCAATAAAGATAGATAAAAGCAGAGTCAATAAAAAAGAACCTACTTCCAGTTTTATTGCTTCACATATGGCAACTGCAGCATTTCCAATTTGAAGATCCGCAATTATGATTCTGGAATGCGCTTCTTTTAGTTTACCGAGATGCTAAAACAAAGAACGACTTAATCAGTTATTGAATTGCAATATGATTGCAATATGATTGCTAGCACAAACCTCTCTCATATCCGCAGCTTTCACATCGCTCTGAAACTTCCGACTGAATGCCAAAGTAAAATTATGCAATTTCAGTTTATTCTCCATACGTAACATGTACTCTGTATACTGTTGGCTGTCTTGGGTCAATGTCGAAACGCGACTCCATCCAAATGTCTGCATAATCTTCATATAAGCGTCTACGTAAACGGTGTTGGACCCAATAGTCCGAAAGAAGTATGGATATGCTTCGCGATCAACGAAGGAAGCACCTTCCGCTGAGTACGACATAACCATCATGTTTAAATGCTTTGAAATCCCAGCTATAGGTTCCACTGTTTCGCTACAAGCAGGTCCGAGAACTCCCAGCATATTCGGCTGATTGAAATAATGTATAAAAAGCTTCATCACTATATCCGACTTGCATTGTCCGTCGTTTATCATTATCTCTAAATGATAGTCTGGTAATATTGTTGCATCCTTGTTGATTGTGTCAACGGCTCTTTTCGCTGCTTCCTTAAGATTTATGTGTCCGCGAACCGTCATATTGATGGGGAATATGCCACCTATCGATAATTTTCTAACCGTTTTCGGCTGTATCCAGTTCTTGTAAGTCTCATAATTTTCGAGGAGCCAGTTACACGCAACATTATCAAAAAGTTCATCAGAATCTTTATACGTCCTCTCCTTTCGGAGAATGCTAAGTTCCTTCTGAATGTAGTCTAGATCATTATCGGTCAAAAAGAATTCTCGAAGAGCGTACAGCAATCGATTATCGTTAGCTATATTTCTGGAATAGTATTTGAGAATGGGAGTAAGCTCGTATCGACAATATGACTTTTGTAAGTACAAATAGTCCTCACATCTGGGCAATGTTATTTGAGTAAATTTAATTTCGGCGTTAATTGTTTCCGAAGGTACCCAATGTAGAACTATAAACCGCTTCTCCCTCCGAGGATAACTGACACTGTAAATTTCAGCCAGCTGCTTGATTGTATCTTTAAAATTGTCTCCCAACCAAATTACATTCAGAAAACTCTCGTTTAACTGATCCTCAATGAAATATGAATCATTTCGCCACTCTGCTATAAGGGTAGCACATTTGATTTTGGCACATATCGGGTTTCTATATTCTTCAAAACTATAAAGGAAAAAAATAGATTTCACTCTTAACAACTCAATGAGAAATTAACTGATCTAACCTGTTATTCCTGAGTAATTGAGTATTATTGTCGTCCATTATGTAAAGTGAATAATGTTTATTATTTACGTCTCTGAAAACTTCGTAATGCAAGCTACAGTTCGTAGCATCAGCGGAAATTTGTAAACTCGGTACAAACCAACTAAATCGACCGGGAGTCATAGATGCACCGGCACTAAATATATGCTCTTGTGGTTGCTTAAGTACATTGTACGGCATCCAAACTTCCAAATTTATCATAGATATGTTGTTTAGCCCATTATAGCTCCTGTAACGTTACAAACATCAAAATTAATTTCATAGGTGTATGTGTAATAGTCCATATTAAACATGCTTTACATACTTTACAAAATGTAAGGTGGACTGAAGATTATAAGGATGAGTCGAATTTTTAAAATGTATTGGAATGATTTGAACATCTGTATAGTTAAGAGCCTCTTTTAAAAAGATTGAAAATATTCGTGTCATCACCTGGTGAGTCGATCTATTTGTTACTTGAAGACCAATACCAAATTTTCTAGTCGAAATGTCAATTGGAAAATGATCTGAAATGAAATATTTAAATAGTATTATGGACAGTTATTAAAACTTCCGTATTAGTTTATTTCCTATATAATTTATTTTATTTCTCGGCTCCCTTCTTATTTTTATTTTAAAAAATTTGGTCTATTACAAGATCTAATTAATATGTTAAATAATTTAAATATATGTCTGAAAATTCTTTATACTTACTATTTGGTTTTATACATTTATGAAACGAATCGGTAAAGCCAGGAAGACACATTAAGGCAAAAAGAACGATGTGCACGGAGCAAAAATATTTCTGCTTTAAATGCATACTTAGGCGATTTTGCAACAAATATTTGAATATAACATTTAAAGAAAATGAATTTCACACTGAAAGAAAGTTATATTCTGTTATTACACACTTATAAAATCACTATTGTAAATAACAAGTGAGAAAACTCAAGTTGGGTGTGCTCAACTCGGAGATACCCTAAACCTGGTGGTGTACCGCTCTTTCACTGCTTAGAAAATTTTTGTACATCTCTACAAGACCCCGCAAGTACGTAATTCATAATTTTTCCGACTAGGACATATCCTTAAATCCGTGCTTATGCATGCCAAACTTAGAGGATATTTCCTAGTCGGGCACTCCCTACTATAGTTTTCTTACTTGTTGACATATAATATTATTGTTGTCAACTCACTATTAGAACGTACAAATGTCGGTTCCACACAATTTATATATATATTTTTTTTTTTGTTTCGTTTTTAGCATTTGACCAAAACGAAATAATTTGTTTCGTCTAAAGTTTCTGCTACGCTTAAAACACGACTAGATTTATTTTATTTTTTTTTTTATATATTATTTATATTATATAAATCACCTCCTTTTGTCGATAAAAAAAAAATCAATATTTATTAGGAAAATTTTTCTATTTATTGTGTTATCTTGGCAGATAAAAAATACTCTTTATGAAAGAGAATATTAAATTTATGTAGTAAAGAGTTTAAATTGAATTATTGTTGCACCAAAATGACAAAAGTATGAACTCGCATAGAGAACACTCAAGAACTGCAAATAAATTCCATATTTTGGTTCAGTTTCAGCTAATAAACGCCCACTGATGTGTTCTTAAAATAAAGCTGGACCAATTCTAACAGTGAAACGTTTTGTTTTTTATATTTTTATATTTCACACATAAACATGTCCAAATAATATAAGTATTAACATAATAAAAAGACGCCGACTTATTCTTTTGTAAAGCTGTTTTTATTTATTTATTATTTTCTTATAAATTGAACTCATTAAATGGAAACGCAGAGTATAATGTTTTTTATGAAAATGTATGTTACCGGCAATAGAGACATGGCCAAGTTTATAAAGTATTCGTATTCGTGTTCACGATCAACAGACCTGACCCTCTGCCTGTCCTAGAGACTTAAAATGTATATATATAGTAGGCGGAGATCGAGATTCTTGATAACTTTTTGCTTTTGCTTGTTATCAATAACATTTTAGCTGTTGGAGGATATCTCATATGTCTTAAGTGCTAAAACTACTTATACATATATTTTCCTCATGGAGAATATTTCCGATTGTCTGCCAGTAGAAACACAACCACAACCTGTTTCATTGCCAGCAGCCTGCATTCATTGTCGGGGCACGGAGTTCAGGGTATCTCTTAGTCAGGCATACCCAACTAAAGTTTTCTTACTTGTTTTTTGCATAGAATTAGTTGAAAACAATTTATGTGACAAACATTTATATATTTTTTTATATATATAAATTATATTTATAATGTCTTTAATTTAGTCAAAGAATAAAAATACACACCTATGTTATTTTACACATATATTTGTTGATTTTTTAGCAATGGACTATTAGATGTATTAGGACACAATATTATACAATATCACTTTATGATATATAATATTAGTTTATTTATTTATTTACAAGATAGTTAAGCACATTGTTCGTTCGAACTTTCTATTTTTTTAGTGACTTCCATGTAGATCCAATGCGGACTATATAAGGTCATAGCTATTTTAATTTTAAATTATTTGTCAAAAAAAATGTTTAATACGTTTCAATCAAAATTTATTGCCACTTTATTGCATATTTGAAATATCACTCCATTAATTTCCGTCAAAAAAGCCGTGAATATGTAAAACATTCGAATACGAGAGATACGGCCGGGATGTTGCTCGATTAAAGCTTGATTATATACTAAAACTGAAAATGCAAAACACAAAATAAAATACGGTCTATGCGAAACAAATTCAAGTTTCATATTCGCTTGTCTGTCCAGCGATCCAACGTAAAACCAAACAACAACAAAAATGCATACTTTTCGTTTTCTTGATCAACAATTACAGCGAAAATTCACTGAGAGAGAAAAATGCAACTACTAAAGAACTTAAGTATCAAATGACCATATATTTTGTATTTATAAGAAAATGTAAAAAAAAAACTACTGCACATTTTAATGATAAACAACATAAAAAAAAATAAATAAAAAAAAAAAAAAACAAACTTTAAAAACATTATTCAAATGTGTTCAACTAGTAGATGCCCTGGACCCCGTGCACACGTCATTGCAAAAATGGGCGGGGCTATAACTTTTTTATTTATTATCCGATCATTATGAAATGTGCAGCTTTCTATCTTTAAAAATAAGTTCTTCAATAATGTGAAAATAGAGAAGGTATCCAAAATCTGAAGTCTCCAAAATGTATGTGTCCATTAACTGAATATTCATATATACATGCCTGGATTTGCGCCGTCTTTGCCATTTCACAAAAACATTATACCCGGTTTATCCAATGGGTTTAGGGTATAGAACAAAAACAAAAACAAAAACAAAACAAAAATAATAACAATTAAAGGTTAACAACATAATAAAAGCAATGAAAATTTTTAAACAGTCAATTCATATTTTTATATAACTTATAATTCATAACAATTTTTTGATCAGTAGGCAGAAAAAAATACTGATCGGTTAATTGTCCCTGTCAGTATGGTTATATATTATTTCGTATACTATACGTACAGATTGAAAGTGGGTATCCACGATAAAATTATTTTATGCAAAATGTATTTTACTAGCAGAATCCTATATCCATGATAAGCATCCACCGCCAATGTGTCTTGAATGAATGGATCGAACACAGCAGGAAAAAGGAAAATAACTTGAAATTTTCTATTCTAATGTACCACAGATCCCATTTCATTCTTAATCATTTCAGTTCATACAACAAAACACTTTTTCATATTGAAAATTCCTTATTGAAAATATTTCATATCTTTTGAAATATTTTATATATATATTTTAAACACTTTCTAATTACTAAGTAACATATGATAATATCTTTCATGATTATTTATGACTATTTATGATAACATGTAAATATCCAGCTATATAAACAGAACAAAAATATACCACTGTACTATTTTAAAAAGTCTTAATAAAACGTTACAAATAATTGCAAGAATTTTGTTTAGCTAATAATTATTCATGCCTTTCAAATTGGGAAGTCGATGAAATTGTAAGTAGATAGAATAGGTACAGTTAATCTGACAGGCATATGCATAAAACCGATTCTAGCGCAAAGATGTTGCGTTAATATACGTATGTATGTTTACTAGCGTATTTTTCTTTTGTGCGGTATTTTTCACTTCTATGCCAAAATTTTTTTAAGGCTCAATTGAATCGATTACTATAAGTATCGATATTCATTATCGGTCTGTTGTTATTTAACAGAAAACAAAATTCTTTTTTATCTCTTATATGCGTTAACAGTATCTCATTTTGCGCTTAGATTCCATTTTGAATAAAACAGAATAGGTGTATCAGGAAATGTAATTAATTTATTTTATAAAAAAGTAAAATTTCTCAAAATGGACAATACGTTACCAGACGACGCCTGGCAAGACACATTTGACAAATTGTTGGAACCCCGACAGTATGTAAAACAATATCATAACATTGAATTCATATTATCAACATTAAACGATCTGCATTCAGGCAACTGCGAGAACTCAACATAATCAAGGAAAATGTGCGGGTATCATTTAATATTGATTCCAGTGTTGAAAATTCCAATATAAACATTTTGACCGACAACGAGAGATCCCGGCGAAACGCTAAGATGTTAAAAATTGGCGATGAATCCAACATAACAAAGAAGCGGAGCACCATCATGTCAACTCCTGCTGCAAAGCGACTTAATGTAAACTTGTTTTCTTGCGCATTATCTCCAATTACGGGATTGAAATTAGATGGATTAGTAACTACCAATAATCAAAAGTTAGCAATCCCTGGTAAAAGCGTGCAAATCAATATGTTATGATATGATTTATAAGTCAAATTACTACTTATAATTATATTTTCCAGAAAAAGTGCATCCACGTACGAAAAAGCACGTTTGTTTCCATGTGAATACTTTGAGCTCTGAAGATTCGAGTATAAGCACGAGTATAAGCTCCAATCGGTCAAACATAATAGCACAAACAGCTTGTAGACAGAGCCGATCTTCACTTATCCTACAGCCTGGAAAATGGGTCAAGTCTCTGCACACCTGGCGACGTACAAACATAAACGCAGTGCCTGGTGCTGCAAGTCCGAAACAATCATTGGAACCAAGAGCAAAAACATCGGAAGGTTTCGGAACCATACAGTTAAGCCAACGTAAATCAGTCTACCTCAATGCCCAAAATCGTGTTTCGGAACCAAAGGCTGAAATCAACTACAAAACTGAAGTCCTGAAGTACTGTAGACAGTCAAAGCCGATTAAATTTAGTACGGCCTATGCACCTTCAAAAATGATAGACACTTGTAAAATTGGCGAGGGTTTGTTCGGCGAGGTGTTTAAATATACGCCAAAAGATTGCCCCATGTCTAGCATAGTTTTAAAAGTGTTGCCGATTGAGGGTAATATTTTGGTAAATGAAGAAGTTCAAAAGACGTTCGAACAAATATTGCCTGAAATTATAATTTCACAAGAGATGAGCAAACTGCAAAACAATGAAACCAACTCAACCATCGGATTTGTGGATATATACAATGTAAGTATTTAAGCTATAAAGACAAATAAAAAAGTTTGACTTTAAAAGAATTTAACAGGTAAGCTTAGTCAAAGGAAAATACCCGAAACATTTAATAAAACTTTGGGAAGATTACGACAAGGAGAAGGAGTCTGAAAATGATCATCCCAAGATGTTTACTGATAGTCAGCTCTTTATAGTATTGGAGCTAAAGTTTGCAGGCACAGATATGTCAACGTTTGGTTTTTTAAATGCCGAGCAAGCTTATTTTGGACTGCACCAGGTAAGGTAATTGTAAGGTAATATTGTAAAAACTGACAACATGACTGTTTTGGATTTCTCTCTCATTAAGGTTATATTGACTTTGGCGGTTGGAGAAGAAGCCTTTCAGTTCGAGCACAGAGATTTACATTGGGGCAACATACTGATTGAAAAAACAAGCAAGAAACTCATTGATTTTAAGCTTCGTGGAAAAGGATTATCAGTAGCAACAAAGGGAATTAGGATAACCATTATTGACTACACATTGTCAAGAGTAACTGTTGGAGAATGCTGCCATTATAATGACCTTTCCCAAGATAAGGATTTATTTGTAGCTACAGGAGACTACCAATATGATATTTACCGTATGATGCAAGAAGAATTAAAGTACGTATGAATGAATTCCAATTTGTATATAACTAAAGCTATTTCGGTTTTAAGAAACAATTGGTCGTCCTACTGCCCAAAAACCAATGTACAATGGATATCTTATGTTAACTCTAAGCTGATAAATGGTGTCAGCTATAAAAGTGTGAAAACAAAGACGCATAATACTTTTATGGAGAAACTGAAAGCCTTTGGCAAAATCGTGCTGGATTTTAACAGTGCAGTTGACTGCGTTGAATACCTATACGGTTTAAGTTAGCGATTATATTATTTAAATTAACGACTATATTTTGCCTTAAATTTTTGTTAGCATATATATTTTGTTAATATTTTATATTTCTATTTTATAAGAGTATTATTAAACGCCAAAGCTTTTTGTCTGTTTAGCTGTTAAGCACCATTGCGTTCAAAAGCTGTTTTAGAGCTTTCACTCCCTTTCTGCAAAGCTGCCTTCCAAAGGAATTCAGTTCCTGTTCATGACACAAATTTACAACTATAGTGCAAAGTGCAGCATTTCCCACAGGCCGACTTGTTCTCTGGTTTGAATAAAAAAAAACATAAATAAATACAATCTAAATTAAACTATTAAGCGTGTAATTTAATAAATGTATGTAAGAAAACTTGCTTCACGTTTATTTTTACAAATA
Source organism: Drosophila pseudotalamancana (assembly GCA_037075185.1). Taxonomy (NCBI): domain Eukaryota; kingdom Metazoa; phylum Arthropoda; class Insecta; order Diptera; family Drosophilidae; genus Drosophila; species Drosophila pseudotalamancana. The sequence continues at coordinate 87,844 of JBAMCK010000142.1, forward strand.
CAAACAAAACAGAGCACAAATTCATAAATCAAACAAAAAAACAAAGGAAAACTAAGAAAATCGATATTGAATCATAATTTAAAATGCATTACAACTATGAAGTATGCAACATATTTATGTCACAAATACTATAAATGTTTATATTACTATAAATGCGTATAATTGTAAGCTTACGTATATTTTTGCATATGTATGTACTTATTTATTTACAAAATTTTACTCCTTACATATGTATGCATACCTGTGCACATATATGTACTCACATATGTTTTTAACTAGGCCAGTGCTTAAAATGAACTGATTAACATGGATTTTTGCCCAATAAGTTTAATAAACAACTAAAACCGGTGAGCTATTACTGACATACAAGCAAAGGTGAGTGCAAAAAGATAAACATTGTTCTCAATTCATATGTATTTATGTATGTATGTATATTAAGTTAGTTCGCAGCATACATATATACTATGTACATAGTGTACAAATTATACTATGTACATAATTACAAATTACATACATACATTGTTTTCATTACAAGTATTAACGTATGTGTCACCCCTATTTAAATACATTATATATGTATACACATACATACATTTGTACTCGAATTTAGGGGTTGTTTAAGTCTTTCAATTAGTGAAAAGTTGCCTGTATTATTTTATAGTTTGATATATATTATATGGCATAAAATAATACATATACATAATATATTCAACTGTTGACATATGTATCTGTATATTAAAATATATAAATACACATTCACGTAGGTATGTTCATACATATATGAGTTTATTTATTTGAATACAAAATTGTGAATATGTTTGCCACTTCAACCTGTTGAAATGTTGGCATGGAGATAGGTGTGTATGTTTGTATGAGTATTAATTTACCGGAATGTACACATACATACATTTGCTTACGTGTTTTTTTTTTTAATTCAAGTAGTTCTACATTTTAGGCATTGTGGGTATTACGGAAGAAAACATTAACAATTACTTAGTTAAGGCAAATATAAATAATACCTGGCGGACCTGTCAGTTATATACATATGTAGTTAGTCTGATTTTCTGTAAGAAGACTAGAGCCCTCTGATTGGTTAAACCTTTTATAAGTTTAAAGATTTGTAAACTTGCGTTTCAAAAACTATCCTAATACCATGTGACCCGCAGCAAAATAAGATGGTTTTCCAAATGAATGCTTCATTAAACATATATGTATGTTTTCATCGATGAAAGGAAGTATTTTTGCAACCGGTAAACTGGAGTAATATAGAATTTTTTTATATATAAATTCTATAAATACTCAATGGTTCATGGCGTTAATTTGTGTAAAGCTCTTTCCTCTAAATAAGTAAATCTAGGTTTCTCTCTTGTACGTAACCGGTCTCGATCCTCAGCCACCACCAGGACTTAACAATCCGGTCCCGCTAACTTTCTAAATAGTGCGCTCAAATGAACACCCTCGATTATTATGATCAGACTAAAGAACAATTAAGCGTAATAGAATTTTATAAGCATTATTTATTAACAAATGTGTTCCATCTTTAGGCTTAAACATGCATTCCGTGGGCATACACTCCGCCATGGCGATTAAGCGGCAGCGAAAACGTCGCGATGAGCAGAAAAGAGCCAAGGAGAGGCGGTACAGTACTCAGAGCTCAGAGAGCGGTGAAACATTTCATTCGCCGAGTGGATCTGTCAGACGTAAATATCATCATCCCCATCATGCGGTGAAGGCAGGGCCAGGAATGTTGGACAGCCAGGTTAACATGTATATTATGTCTATGTAATGAAGTAAGTTCCAACATTTTTATTTTAGGTTGTAACAAGTATCGGAATGCTCCACATTGGCATTGTTTTTATTGTCTTTGGTGTTTTCTTATGTGGCGCTGGCATAATTCCAGATGAAGCAATGTCCTGGAACGTATTTAGTAAGTCTTCTCTTCTAATCTAAAATCGAAACTTATCTGAAAATTATTCATTCCTTCATTATTCATAGGCTCCAGTTCTGCTTGGTGGAATGAAGTTACATGTACTGGCCTTTTTTCATTTGGATTAGGTTTATTTCTATTAGTTCTCAACTGCCTAATTAGTCGCAAAGAGGAAGAGGATCTTGAAGACTACGTGCAACGGCAGTTGACTAGATCCCGATCAGGTAGAAACTAAACTTGTTTACACTTAGGTACTACTTGTAAATACCATTTGAATGTAATTTAAAGGTCACCGACTTGAACGCGATGTAGAAACTGGAGTTCTAACCACACGCCACGCACGCAAAGCCGTCGCCTTGCAGAAAAACGGACGTAATGGACTGCCCTCGCCAACAGATGTCGCTGTCGTCCATTGCAGTTCAACTGAAAATATGTCTAATGGTCAAATAGTAGGGCGTAATGGTAATGTAAATTTTCACAAGTTCCCTCCAAATGATTTTAGCTTTAATAACTAATCTTTTAAAAAAATGTATTAGGAGTAAATAATTCTGGCGATATACTTCTCGAAAAAATTGTAGAGGAAGATACACCGTACTTAAACGATCATAGTACAGCAATATCGCCAATGGAAATCGAAAATGATACAAAACAACTTTTAAGAAGGGAATCAATAACAGATGCAATCAATATAACGCGCATATAAAATTTAGATACTTACCAAAGCTTTTTTTTCTAATTATTAATGTTACCGTTTAAACAATCTAAAAATCTAAAATATTTCCAATAGATCTAAGAATATAATATGTAACCTTTTTAACTATTTTTGAATATAAAAAAAAAAAACATTTAAATATTATATTAACGATATATACATACATATGATGTATTAATTACAATTAAATTAAAACAAAAATTTCTTAAAAATACATATGAAAGCATTCATATTTATCCCAGCAAATATGCAAGGATCATAGATAAATTTACAACCTTAATTAATGTACATAAACATGTGTATACATTCGACTTACTGCTTTTATACTTATGTATCATGATTATCTAGTTTAAGCTATCAATAATGACTTTCTTACTTTCTTAAATTATTATATGAAAACAAATATATATACACATATATTTATATATATAAATCTTAGCTACATATACATATTTTTAAGTAATATTAAGTGAATTCAGACTTACACAAAAGTATTCCTTAGTTTATTATAAGTTTAATGTAAACTTCAATTTATAATCAGAATATGCATTGTGAAGCTAATCTCTTCTGCTAAACGAATACTTGAAAAAGAAAATATTGCTGGAATGAAAATATGGATGATCATTTGACCATCTTTGGCATTTACTAATTATTATTATTATTAATATTATTATTATTATTAATATTATTATTATTATCATAATAATTAACTATAATTTGGGATTTAAATAATTATTGATTTTAAAAACCCAAGTATTAAAATCGAAAACCGACATTTTTGTAGCTATGTACGTTCTTACCAGTTGTAGCTACCAATTAAAGCTTCACAAATACATATGTATATGTATGAGTAATTTATAATTTCAACTAGGGCTGTTACTACTATATTATCTCACATTTTTATATTGTCTATTTAAATGAGGATTGGGTATTTTCCAAAACAATCAGTAATTTTGTTTTTGAAATTCTGAACCAGCAAAGTGCACAACAAAAGAAACAAGACTATTTAAAATAAACACTCTTTTATCTGTATATACATATGTATTTATTTAGGTTTAGATATACCGAACAAATTTACATCTAAGCCTAATTTTTATTGCTTTAAAACGAGAACAAAATAAATAATTCAAAACCGACTCCTTACAATTTGTATATCGAAGTCAAAGCGATTCAATTTGGGTAGTAATTATCTAAAAAATCTAAATAATTTTAATTTCAAAGAAAAGTGAAGGGCGTTTCATGCAAATCTGCAAAAAATGATTTAAAAAAAAATAGATTTCCTGTAACACTTCTTGTATTTCAAGACAAAATGTCTACTGTCATAGATTTCATCATGCCAATGTCTTGTTAGATCTTTGATGAATGACTTTAAACTAAACTTGTGATTTAAGAGTATGGGACTCTTTTAAAGCAATTTTTAAGTTTGTTTAAAATATATCAGATTTGGAAATTTTCAGATTGTGAATAATAAATAATAAAATTCTAGGCTCAGCGAAATTTTTGTAAATTGTTTGAGAAGAAGAAGCACTTCCTAGCTCTCTTCTGTGCGGACGGACATGGATCAATCGACTTTTTTTATAGTCGGTCTCCAAAATTTAAAAATTACAAAATGCAGAAGAATGTTGTTATCGGTTTTCATAACGCGAGCTAGTGACAAACAAAATATATGAATATTCGATTTTGTTATCATCACTAACTTAGGGATGGGACTAAATATATATTTTTGGTTTGTAAAAGTTAACCGATAAAATGAATGTTCATAAATAAATTGATAAAAGTTGTAATAGTAAAACTTATATTTAATAATAATAGTCAATTTACTTTGACCGAACAATAAAGTCACACAATTTTGTCAACAATGAGCAATGTTGACGAAATAAAAATCGATCTTCCCCCTCTCAATTTCGAAAAATGTATGTGTACTAAACAAAGCAATTGAAAACCTAACTTGATTTACATATATAAAAAAATTACAAATTGTAGGTCCGGAAAGCGATGAAGAACGGACAAAACGATTGCTAATTGAAGAACTAGTTGCAAGGAACCCTGACAACTGCATTCCACTTCCATCGCTACGCGAGCTTGCACTTGGCAAATATGGATTAGTGAACGATGACCTCAGACGGATTTTGTGGCCACAGCTGGCAGGTGTGGATGTCACTAATTTGGAACGTGTCCCCACTCTTGATGAATTACAAAACCATCCCGAATACCATCAAGTTGTACTTGATGTCAATCGGTCACTGAAGCGATTTCCTCCAGGCATTCCTTACGAACAACGTATTGCATTGCAAGATCAGCTAACAGTGCTAATTCTTCGGGTGATCAAAAAATACCCCAATTTACGTTACTATCAAGGGTATCATGATGTTGCAGTAACATTTCTCTTAGTCGCTGGCGAAGAAGTGGCCTTCGCCATAATGGAACAGCTCTCTACAACACACTTTTCAGAATGCATGCAGGAAACAATGGAGGCGACACAGAGACGACTTATGTTTATTTGGCCAATTATCCTTTTTGAACAGCCTGAACTCTTCCACTTTTTACAACGTTCCACAGTGGGGACATTGTTTGCTTTACCGTGGTATTTGACCTGGTTCGGACACAGTTTAAATTCTTACAAAGATGTCGTACGATTATACGATTATTTCCTAGCTTCACCCATGTATACTCCTATTTTCGTAACTGCCGCTATTCTATTATATAGAGGAAATGTTATACTTCAAGAGGACTGTGATATGGCATCAGTGCATTGTATCTTATCAAAGGTAATTTAATCAATTTTGTTATTATTTACGTGCTAAAGATTAATCAACCTGCAGTTGCCGGATGACTTGCCGTTTGAGGATCTTTTGATAGTATCAAGCAAGCTGTATGACAAATATAGTTTGACTGTGATTGAAAAGGAAGTAGAACGGCTTATACAGAATGAGTAAGAATTGTTCTTAACACATTTAGCAAACTATTTATTTGTTTTTGTTTCTCTAAAAAAGGAAGGAACAACGGAAACTGGAAGAAGAACGGCGTACTAAATATCGACGTTCAGTTTCTAATAAATCTAATTATAATGTAAGTAAATGGTTCTTAAACGTCTTAACTCCAAAATCTGTAATGATGACAACCGCTGTTTCGATTGTGTTTGGAATTTGCGCCTATTACTACAAGAATCAGTATTTGGCTGCGGGAATAAGCTGAGTTTGTGAGTATTTCAGGCCATCGATATTTTATGTAATACGTTCTGCACCCATTCAGCCCAAATGCGGTTGTATTGTTAAAATATGCCTTTATTAATTAGCTAAGCTGAACATGCATGTAAAAATGTACATACTCAAAGTAAGTACAATGTAAAACTGAAATACATACTTGAAAAACTTTGTATAAATTAAAAAACTAAAAGATTTGAAATAAGACATAATTGTTTATTTTTATTGTATATAATTTCGTTACTTATAAATGAATTTATAACACTAGGCAGATTATTTGTATGCATACCTTTCACAATACAATATTTAAAACATGAAGTAGATTTAAAACTATATTTATTAAATTTAATTATCAAAAACACATGTATCGGTGAAGTTTATATAAAAAATAATTGTTGTCGCTTCAATAAGTATGCAAAATGTGAATAAAAACATATTACCAATTATTATTGTGCCACTTGACAAATATTTAATGTCGTTTTTTATACGTAGTTACCCAGAAACAGAATACATCTATCATGGTTTTGGAATTGGGAAAAAGTAAAATTCTTAAATAAATCTGTTCACAATTAAGAAATAATAAACTTTTTATTTTTTTTTAAATAAATTATTCTATTTAAAATATATATTTACAATTACATAGGTTTACTTGAGACAAATGTTTTGCTTAAGTAATATTATTTTATCCATTTTAAGTGACTTTTCCAATATTTCTATCATTTCGCAAAGTTTTTTCAAATCCATTTCAAAAAATATAGATTCGCGTTTAGAGTTAGATTGACAATGTAAATTTATCGTTGCCACCTGTCGAATATTGCTTCTGAAACTACTGTCGCCCAATATTAATCGCGTATCCCATGAAAATGAGACCACGAACTTTATGTCTTTTTTTAAATATTCATTTCTCCCAAGTGCATATTCAACCGCATTCAGTCTAGCTGCGAGCACCAGTGGCACAAGGGGTCTTAACTCGGGACTTAAATAAGGCAACTTTTCAGAAATATCTGTTTCGCCGCTATCTGAATAACATTGTTTGTAGTAGTTTGAAATCGTTCGCGTAGCAAGTAGAAAGTCGTCAGGATTTTGAAAGCCGTACTTGTGTGAAAATCGTAGAGCCTGCTGTTCGTTGATATTGCCAATCAAAAATTCAATTGACAGATGAAGAACCTAAAGGGATATTCAGAGCTATAAAGCTAAATTGTAGACAAGAATAATTTGCTTCTGTACCTCCATAAAAATTTCTTTATTGTTTATAGTCTTTAACAACTCCATACTTCGAAATAAACTACTTGGCCAAAATTCGAAGTAAAGTTACTAAGCATTAAAGATGGTATTTGTCTTCGGTAAAGTATCGATAGGAAAACAAACAATAGCGTTATATCGAACATTTACGTATTGATGAGTAATGCTAGCGCTATATCGAACATTTACATATTGATGAGTAATGCCATCTTTCCACTGTCATGCATTTGCTTATGAGTGCACGACGCTTGCTCAGAAATTCACTCTGTAACCGTGCAGATGCAAATTTTGCTTGTTTGTAATAAGGTGGTGTCAAGATATAAAAGTCCGTTGCTTGTTAATATTCTGCTGGTATACAAATACTTCAATCAATTTCAAACCTCCCTGAAGTACTTCTACCACTAAAACGAACTGAAACGTGTTATCGATGACAAGAAAACGGAAAGTTATCAATTTTTCGAAACAAAACTCGATATGCTCGTTCTATAGAAGAGCATTCTTTTAAAAAAGTATGTTTTTCCTATTTATTAACGGCAAATATTATTTACTACATAAACAGCTATTAACATGTTTAGACAACTAGGTTAAAATATTTGCTGAACCGATTGTTATTTTTTCATGCGGAGCATAAGGTACATTCGATACGCAACCTTCAGGATCATCACGGCAAAACGGTCTATTATTCTGTGTATCATTTAGATTAATAGCTGAAAACCTATCAAGGACAGGTGCAATCGGTAAACTATGGTACTGTTCATCGTCCGTTCCAAAATAAAGCCGCAACTGGTGCTGAATGTTCTCTTTTTCGTTAGCACGATTTCGTTGAAAATCTTCCTCCACCCTAAAATGTAAAAAATATATCTGTAGAAATTTTCAACTTTCTTTATAAACTTACTTTTTTAACGCTTCAATTTGGTTATCTAATGTCATTTGAAGTTTAGAAGATTTTATGGATTTTTCTACATGCAACTTTTTTTCCAATAAGCGCACGGGATTATTGAATAAAAAACGTTGATGAAATGGCTTATCATCTTCCAATTTTAAACCCTCTTCGTTCATAGACTGAAAATAAAAAAAAAATAAATACTTCAGAAGTGAGAGTTTTTTTTGCGTTACAAACAAAATGCCATAATACCATTATTGGAAAAATTGGTGTTTTGTCTTGTAAGCTTTGCGGTATATGTCGCTGTCTGCTTTTGAAGTGACGGTTTGTTTTGGTGGCTTGCACGGTAGCTTGAGGCTCAATTGGATAAACTTTCGATGGATTTGGATGGTCATTGTTGCCTGGGAGATACATTACGTGCTTTCCTCCAGTGAGGAATTTAATCGATTGAGGCTCTAACGAAACTAGTCTTTGCCTTTTACTCCCATGCTCCAAGCTTTTCGTGTACGGTTCCGTACCACTGACGTTTTTATGAAGCATCCAATTATTAGAACACTCCAAACTAGTTACATTCATATTTTCTTGCACATGTGAGCTCGATTTTCTTTGGTAAAAGGAAGACGGGGGTGTGCCATTAAAGCAGTTTTCTGTCTTGGACTTTTGAAGGCTTTTGTAATGACAAGCCTATAATTATGAATATGTAATCAAGAATTAACAGTTATTATCGAGATACTAACAAATAATATACTTTATGGATTAATTGGATTATCTCGTAACGATTTTTAAAAAACGATATAAAAGTAATAATTTATAAATATACGTACTTCTCCAACGTTTCCGATATGTTGTGTATGACTATCCCTTGGTAGTGATAGACTAAAGGTGTGAATCGGAGTTACAACGCCTTTCATCTTACTTCCATAAAAAAGCAAACCATCTTCTTCACATTTGGACCGATATTCATCCGTACTTGAGTCGTCCCCAGTAATAAGACCATTTATTTTGTCATCGTTATCATCCACAAGATCTTGTTCGGGAGTCCAATTTATTTGTAAATTATTTGGCCTGGATAACTGTCTAATTTGTGTAGTCCGGTTGGGCTGGATAGGTGTCTCACTGGTAGTTGTGTTCCAATTACTTGAAATATTTATCATTTTTGATTTGTCCGTGCGATCCTGTTGTTCCATTAGAGACCGCCATGCCATTGTGGGACTAAATGTAGGTGTATCCACCTGTCGACGCGGCAATGTAGGGCGAATACACACAAATAATCCATTGTCAATCAAGCTCTCTTCCAGGCAATCGTTTTCTTTATATTCAATATCATAGTGGGAAATCATTTGTAGCGACCCGCTGTCACTTGGCAATTTTTCTTCAGCTAAAATGTTTGTATTGTAATGAAATAACGAATGTAAACAACAAGAAATGTAGCTTACCAGTATCAATTGATTGAATTACATTTGCAGAGGGATCTGTTTCCATACCAAAAAAAAATGTACGCTGACATCTATTTTCCTGAACTGTAACTATTCCATTATCTAATTTAGCTTTATGTATTAAAGCCTTGCGTTCAGATTTCGCATTTATGTTATTGTTCTTTTGATTATCCCTGTGCACTGGAGTCGTTTTAGATTCGGGCTCATCAGTTCTGCGACTTCTTAACATAATAGCATCAGAACTCTTTTCTCGTCGAAAGGCAATCCTATTACATTCGGGTGATTTACTTTTGCAGCTATTTTCGTTTACACTTTTTCTGATGTCGGTATTTCTTTTAAGTGCATCATTTTGATTCTGCACTGACTTTGCTGATTGTTTACTAAGCTTACGGTCCGAATTTTTTGCATAATGTAAAGACTTCGCATTTTCCTTTAAATTTTGAGTATTTCGTGAGATGTCCTTATTGTTATTTATAAATGGCGTAGCCACTGTGATTGCTTGAGGTGCTTCAGGAGCTCTTCGTTTTTTTGAATACTTGTTTCGATTGCTAGGCCTTAATGATGGTTCTTGCCTGTTTGTTGTGACTCCTTGGTTAAGATTATTTATGAGTTCAGGCTCTGAATACGTGTGTCTTTGCATTTGGGATAGATTTGATTCATTGATATTTATCTCGGCATTTTTCATTTTCCCTTTTACGTGAAGTAAAGTCTGTGATCGTGTAAACTCAGGCTTTGTATTTATCTTTTTACCTAAGCCCGAACTCCTTTCGTTCACGGTTTCAAGTATAAACGTTTTAGATCGTTGACTGAGTAGATTTGAAATGTTTTGGCCTGGACTTTCATTTTGCTTTCGACCACTTATCGTACCTCCGGAATTCAATATTGCACCATTCGTTGTAGCTCGCAAATGTAACCGCTTATCCAACTCCGGTAACACCTTAAGGGCGGTTTCTATTTGATAGCTTGTATCTTTCTTTGTAATAGTAGATGGACATGATCGTCTCCATTCTGAGGCTAAGCTGTGTTGTGGATTACTTGGACTAGATCTTAAGCCAGATCTACTCCATTGAAACTGACGACGTGAATTCTGACTTTGGTGTTGAAATCGTGTTTGAAATTGTGAGTGTCGATCGATAATGGATTTTTCGCTACTAATATTGTGAGCACTTCCGGAGTTCCCCATTTTTTATATCTGTGTGAATGAAACATAAATATACCGAATTAGTATATAGCTTTATATTTACCAACTTCACATCCTAAGAATTTCAAAATACTCAAGCAAATTTTTTGTAATTTACTGAAGGACAAAACCTCGAAAAATTTTAAAGTATATCGAAAATTAATAATTAATCAATATAATTTAAACAAAACAAAACTAGGACTAATTATTGCGGATATTCGCAGGCTCTCAAACGATGAGAACACAAAATATTAGAGATGAACAGCTTACAAATTCTTCTTGTAACGATAAATTATCACATCAATTTTTGAAAATGAGACTGACTTCGACCGCTTTTTATGAATTAATATGGCAAAAAAAAAAGACAAATAACAAACTGGAACACCAACAAAATGTATGCATATGTACATATTATATTCTCATTCAGAACCAAAATGAGGTCAATTAGTTAAATATACTCGTATATATATTTACTTTGTTATGTGTACTACATATGTATTTAGTTGAGCACTTGTTTTAATATCAATCTAAAATGTGTTGCTCTCGTTCATATGTACGTGGATAAAAAACATGTTTATCTGCATGTATTTATATACATATGTATTAATGTAAATGCCAACAACCAAACCAACCAAATCACTGGAACTTGTTTTTTAAGTTAATTTAAATGCAAGTATTGTAATTTTCACAAACTGAGAATTATATTCACTTACTACTGTCTAAAATGATTAACTTTCTTTTCGCAGAGAATTATCATTTCTTTGTTATTTGGAAGGGCCATTCGTATTGTATTTGTTTTTGTTAATATACATATGTATATGTATGTGCACACGACATGGAAACAAATGAAATAGCTTTTAGCTTAAAAATTTCAGAATTTTAAACGTCGTTAGTCGATATCATAAAGGATTTTGTTTATTTTTATTTTGCAAAATATTGTTTTCTGTTTTCTTTTCCAGTGGACAACGTAGACACAAACACCGCAATGCATGCGCGCAGACGCTTTCACAACATTGATCTCAGCAGCTTGAAACTTTACTTCCATTGTCATTGTAAAAGTAGAGAGTCAAAAGCTTCTTTTTGCGTTACGCGAAGTTGAGACAAATATTTATTGTTGTTTGTTGTGCGTTTGTGTGTGTGTGAGTAACCGGATCTCTTTCGCTCATGGCAATCAATTTACTCAGCTAGTTTTAAACAATTTTTTTTTAGAAAATACATATTTATTTATGTACGTATGGGTTTGAATTTCTAAAAAGCTAAAATATGAATATTTACATATTTATGTAAATAATTAAATTTTACAAATGTTCTATTAAAACTGTTATTTACTTTCATATGCAAATAATATTATTAATATAATATATATTTGTTTTTATTATATTTATGTATAACATCCAGCATAATTCAAAAGAAAACTTAAATTTTACCAGCTTTGTAAAAATAATAACAAATATTAAATAAGTATGCACTTAAAAAAGTTTATTAGTCCAGGCAACCCCAAAACCTAAGTCCTCTGCGGATGTGATGTTTCAAAAATTTTTATCATTTTTATACAACAAAAGTGAGTATGTTTTAGTGAAACTATTTTTAACAGGCAGAAAGAGGCGTGGTCAGCCAACAATTTAAATCCGTCCCTTCAGTAGTATGTAAATTTATGTAAATTTGTTGAAGTTTCTTTGATTTTTATTAAAAATAAAAAAATATAACGTTACAATTTCAACATTTAAAAAAATTCTACAATTGATTTTACTAATTATAAATTGATAAAATCTTAAACCATTTTCAACTTAAGTAATTTCGTTCAGAAACTCATATTCATTTTTTGTATAACTTTCATCATCAAAGGAACCGATAAAGACTGAGGACTGAAATTGACGTTGACACTGTCAGTCGGAATCATTTATAGCTTTTTTTCTTTTCTTCGCCGCCTGTGTTATCTTAAGCTTTGACCAGTCTTCCTAAAATATTAAAATATATGTTTCAATAGTAAATATTCAGTTTAAAATCGTTCGGATTTTTACCTCACTAGAAGACTCATCAGACGAGTATATATTTTTTACAACGTCGGAATTCTTTTTACTTCCCGCACTATGATTAGTAGAGTCCTTTTTACCAACTGGCTGTTTACGGCCTCGCCCACTGCCACCACGGCGGCCAACTGCCGTGGTCTCATCTTCTGCTGCTAATGCAAAAAGATCGCTGAACTGTTTCTACTCGAAAAATAATAGAAGGTAATATAAGATTGTTTTTTAACTGTCTTTGATTTTACCTTTGTGCTTTCATTGCTATGTGAGTACGCTGATTGTAATGCTCGCTGCATCATATCGTGGACATAGAGTCCAGTACCAGTTCCATGCCTACAGCTTCTTCTATAATGTTCTAAATGGTTTAATACCTAAACAATAAAGCATGAAATTAGTATTTTATTGAATATGACATAAGTTTTAAACTCACGTGATCAGCGGATGGCGTACTGCTAGCAGCGGAACTACCTTTAGATGGACGCTTCCGCTTGTTGGGTGATGAACCAGGATATTTTGATGTTAGAAGCGATGCGATTATTTCTGAAAGTTTTTCTTCGCAACGTTGACACCAAAACCTGTAAGATAAGTGTTATAACATAACATTAAAAAAAAAAAAAGAATAAAATAAAATAAAAAAGTAAATTAAAAACAACTGTTAAGGTACCTTAGAGCAGATGTGACAAACGGATCTCCCCTAGATTTTGCTTCTCTACTGAGCAACAATCTGATTATTTCATTGGTTGGCTCTTCATTTTTTAACAGCAGGAGCAAGTGACTCAGCGCTTCAGGATGATTTGCAGCTTCAAGTTCTGGAAGTAAATCCTTAGGAAAAAATAAAAATTAAATGTTATTATTCGTATAGAAACCCAAACATACGATTTACTTTTTAATTTTAAGCCATATACACATATTCAATTACCTGTATACATTTAAGGGGAACATCATGTGCCTGAATTAGCTGCCATAAACAAAACTGTTCGTAAGTTTCATATTCCAGGCTGTCCCGGATACATTCAATCAAACCGTCCTGCTTGAATATTGTCAGTTTTCCTTGGGCTATAGAATACATTATATCGCGAACGTTTTTTGCGTCAACGCAGCGAAGAGTGATACGTAAAAGGTCCGTATTATTAATGGCTATAGTTTTGAACTCTCTGTAAATATCTGGCAGGAGCCACAAATATATTGTGGTGTTTTCCTTTTCAAGCAAATCAAGGTCTCGGACCAGACAAGTGGCAATCTTCTCATCCGTAGCCTCGCATATTTGTCGATAAACTGTTGTCTTAAACTGATACGATTGCTGTGCATTTTTCCGCGTCTGCAACTTGCAGTGAATCTTCATAAAGTACAGTAAAAGATAGCCTGTTTCAGTTAACCGCTCACATATTTCAGATAGCAGGGTTTGGAAGGGTTTTTTGCTTTTGTCTTCATTCTCATATAGAAACCGAAATAAGCCGTATAGTGGATAACTAATGCTCTTCGCCAAGCACTTCTCCTCGGTTTTACTCTCGGAAAATACATTTTGTTGTGGTAATGTTTCACGGAGAATTAAAACCGTATTTGAGATCACATAGTTGAGTTGTGTTTCGTCTAAAGTTGCGGCAGGTAGGGTACGAAAATCTTTCAAAAATGCTTCCCATGTAAAAGAATTGCGTTTCGTGACGAATATCTCAAACGATTCGGCTATCGCTTCCGGTAACTCTACTTTTTCGGGCACTGGTTTTTCCTTAAGACGAACCTTTGAAATAATGTTAATGTTAGTTTCAAAATGTTAGGCACTGGTTTATATACACAATACTAACTTTTGACAGTGGCAAATCATCGTCGTCATCTGTATTTTCTTCGTTTTTGGTACTTCTACCAATATGTTCACCATCTTCATCACTAAATACAGCTTCAGTTTCCCGTTCTAAACTTTCTACTGGCGTAATAGCTATTTTATTATCTTCGTCAACAAGCGAAATTGTGCCACTGTTGGCCGCAAATGCTCCGACTCCAACATCTATGTTTTCTGTAAATAGAATATCAGTCAAATATTAATAACATTCAAATTTTATATACTTTAAGGATCACGTACCACTTTGCATCAGCCGCTGATCAGCTTCTTTTTTAAAGATAGGAGCCTGAATTGAATGTGTTGCAGGATACATAGGCGACTGAGCCATATTTGGAACTTGAGACACAAATTCTCGAAAATTTTCACGAATCAGGTTACGCAATTCTCTGTCTAGTTTCGGCGATTCAAATAGCGGTTGTAAGTTTGGAATGACCTATTAACGAAATTAGAAAATTTGCAGTGATAGTGAATCGTTACTACGAAAGCCTAACTTACCTGTTTATCGAGTATCAATTTTAATGAATTATAAACACCCAATCTTATTTTATCCTCGTTCTTTATATAAAAGTTCTTTGTAATTCTACACAGAAAATCTAAGAGTGTGCTGCTTACAAAGGGATGATTTCGGATGGAGTGGTACATCACTAAAATACCCGGCTCGATATTCATAATGTTATCTTTAGCCGGATCGAAAAACAGCCAATCATAAAACAGTGACAATTTGGCATTGGCCGAAGCTATTGGATTTGTACATGATGAGATAAGCCAGCCTATGATTGCCCAGCGCGGGATTATATCGGAGCATAACATGTCATTTGTGGGATGAATTACGTTTATGATAAAACGAATCAAGTCAGACCGCAAGCTATGCGATTCTGGAGTAGCAAAATATTTGTCCTGGAACCAATCCTGGTATCGTTTCTGATTCCCAAATTTTACATTCGATGCTAAGAAATGCAGTTTTCGCTCCATTTCTGGAAGTAACCGACATTGTAAAAATCTCCGGCTTGTACGTATTTGTAATAAATGCCAAATTCCATTAAATGTCGGATGTAAGCTTTTTGGATTGTATAATATATCTCGCCATAAAAGTTCAAACTCCGGAATGCGCGCAACGTTTTGTAATAGCCTGTACGAAAGAAAAAATTAATATTGTTTTGCTATAATTTTTGTATTATTCAAATTTACTGCACAAACAATTATAAATCCTTTTGCATATCAATAATCTTCCAAAAATATATGTATTTTTTTCAACATTTTTTTCAGTAATATTAAGAAATTATGATAAAATCGTCATGCAGACTTTTTGTAAATAAAACTTAATTTAAAAATAAGACTTACCGTACAAAATCTCTACCCAATGGTATGATATCATGAAAACGATCCCGAATAAGCGAAATTGTAAACTTAACCTCTTTTTGACGTAATGATATTAAGGCAGGATTGGCATGATCCTCTATAAGGCGTACAAAACTGTAAACCGATGACTGTACAAGGAAAGGATTGCTTTCCAGCCACGCCCTGTATTCTATGAAAATATCCAAAAGGCTCTCGACAAGAAAAAGATTTTTATGGGAAACGTCTCCACCGCCCGCTTGGCGCAAACAATTCCAAATCACATTCTCGACACTAAGAACCTGGTGCTTTACAAATTCACGCAACACCCAAATAAGTTGTCTTCTGGCAGTCTCCGTTAATTTTGCGTACTTTTCGGCCACCAAAAGAGTGAGATTTGCCACAATTACATTCATTCCATCCCTAGACACAAGAGTTATGTCGCGATATGTTTTTGGGGCCATTGCCGGATCTGTTAATATAATGTATAGAAAGCCAATGGAAATCTCCTCATGCTGTTTCTCTTTGCAGACGAACTGTGTGAGCATATCGTGCATTTCCTTATCACTGAGGCCCGCAATTTGGTTCTGCAGGCTAACATAAGATCGTTCGAATTTCTTTATAGCGCAAGACAAAAAGAGAAAAATTGGTTAATTGTTGAAATCACAATAAATATTAAAGGCGAATATACCTCTTCGATTTCATCTTTACAGTCAACAGCCGTGCAGACAAACAACTTAGAGAGGTGAGCTACGCTTTTCTGTTGCTGTTGCTCCATTTGCAAGTGTGGTGTAGATACTTTGATTGAGTATTGCTCCTTATCACCTGATATGGTTTCAGTTCTTATTTAGTTTCATAATTACGCAAAAATACAAACTGAAATTTTGGAAAACTGAATTTGTAAAACCGCATTTATTAAACCATTACTATGTATGTAGGTATTTCTGTTTTGGTTTGTAGACAGAAAAAATATGGTTGCCTAAAACAGGGCTGCCAGTCATCAACCTTGCCATATATCGCCAACTAAAATACTAACAGCCATTCAAAATCCTGAATGAACTTGTGGTTCATTTTCAAAATGCATTTTGGTGTTAAGATTAAGTACTAATGTCATTAATTATGTATTTTCATTTCTTTATAATTTATTTTGCACACAAAATATAAATACAGTCTGAACTGTGTGTGTTACATATATAAATAATATATTTTTAGTGTTACATATAATAATTTGTTTATTAATTTTGTTTCTTTCATTTTTTTAATACGAAACTTTATAAATCTAAGAATAAAACTTGAAGGCAAAGCAGTCAAATATTCAATAAAAATCTAATCAGAAATTGTTTATTAATTTTAAATCACTGGTATGTGTTTAAATAAAATCACCATATCGGGTTATCGTTTGATTTATATTTACTATTTACCATCTCTAAGAATCTTTTTTCTCTTACACATTCATATATACAAACAATCATTTATATTGTGAAATAAGCAAATAATGGAGGAACTGTTAAACGAAGTAGTGCCACAGGAAGATTTGGAGGTGTGTAATTTTACATATGGAGCGTACTAATATTAAAAATATTGTTTTGTTATAGAGGTTTGAAAGGAAATACCACCACGAGTTTGAACTCGATGGCGAGGTGTCAACAGAAACAAAGTTTGAGTACGTAATTGTTTTATGTAGCATTCCCAAGACTGATATTTAAAGATAATATGATATTTCAATTTTATTAAATATATTTATTTTCAATATTATAGATACGCTTTCTGCCTGGTGCGTAGTCGGTATACCAACGACATTAGAAAGGTGAGTCAGCAATTGCATTCACCTCGGAGTACACGAAGCCGCAGTCAAAAGGACGCAGAATCTCGCCGTGCTTAACCGCAAGCACAGAGGCGGGTCCTACACGATACATATTATCCGAGGCTTCCTGCGGGGTGGCATCGACTGCTTGCCAGCCATCATATGGACCATATTGGCCAATTCCTAGATCGGGGCGCTGCATCCATAGTTCGTTCCACACATGATAATTCCAAATGGAGTCCGTTGTCTCCGCATCCAGTTTCTTATTGTTTGCATCAATGAACACATCGACGGTGAGCGAGGCCTGTGTATCATGGGCGGAGGAGTAGCAAGTGATGACACGGGCCGGAATGCCCAAGGCACGGGCAATGGTGGCCAAGACGCCGCTGAAATTCCAGCACTGTGCAAACTTCACGGATTTTTGTGTCTTGTAAAACTGTTGCAATATCTCCGCAGAGCCCGTCCATTTAGTGGGTGCTGTGCCGCCAGAGAAATCTTCTGTCCAATTGCCCAACAGCACGCCATCGTCATCCACGGAGTTCACTAAAGCGGATAGGGCACGCGCTACACGCACCGGATCGCCACGATATGCGGGTGGAATTTTGCCCACTGTGCCGAGAAGCTGCAGACTGCAGTCCAGCACATAACGCTCGAACTGGCCAATCTTCCAAACCGAGGGTCGCAAGCGATTGTAGGAACCACGCCAAATTAATGTGGTGTCATGCATCACATACTCCTTCCGATGTTGACGATTCTCCATATAGACTTGATCATCGGGACACCAGGGATTAAAGAGTACATATATGGGTAGGGGCAGTTGATAGCTCCGGGAACCATCGCCCAGCAGCTTGGTATCAATATCTAGACGCCATTCCGTTACAGAACAAGAGGCCGGTGGCTTCACTAGCACTGTCAATATTTGACCCTCATGCGATTCAATGCCGGCGCCCCACTCCAACGGATCGCCCAGATAATCGATGCCATCGTGAGGCACCAGAGCCGTGAGTGTTCCATGTCCGGGACTCGGTTTCTCATCATCTGCCACGCTGAAGATAAAGCTTATCGCATCCTTGCTTGGACTGTAATCCCGATTGAAATAGATGCGCAATCGAAATGGTTCGCCTCGACGCACGATCAGCGCCTCCTTCGCCGCCGCTGCATAAAAGTGACTTGTGTGGTGCTCGTCATGATTGTCGGCCAGGCAGAGATCCACACGCTGCACACCAAGTACCGCCGAGCTGCCGACGTCTGGTGGTGAAAATTAATCAAAGTTAAAATCTGAGCATTTATTTTATTTATTTTAACTAGCTACAGTGAACCAGATTTATAAAGTTAACCTCAGTGCAGACTATTATTCGATTTTGCAGCCCAGTATGAGCAGTGAAAACAATTGATTCGAGTCCTGAAATTTACACTTATTTCCATTTGCTGATTTGTAACACTGCCCGATGATCTCATAAAGCAAATCTGATCGCTTGTCATGTTGCAGCCGAAACGAATTAGTTAAATAATCGCCTCTGGCCATAAACACACAAAGCTTGCGGCGCTCTGGCCAAAAAGTTCAATGCCAAGTCAATTAATTTTCATAGTGGACAATCGGGCGTATGAGCGATATATATAAAATAAGCAACGCCTACAGTAAACAATCAGAGCATATACTTAATTGTGAGTCAAATTGTCGTGATCGTTAATGGGAATTAGTTGCAGAAGCATAAACATTTGCTGATGGATAGATTTGTATTCCAAGAACAACGTTTTAAAAAATTCTTATAAAAATAGACCAAAAAAAAACATAAATATCAAAAGACTATTTTTTTTTTTTACAATCACATATATTTTATAAGCTAACTAGGGATATACGTAATCAATGTTTTATATATGTGATGAAAATCTATAATAATTTTTAAATTATTTGTAAATTAAAAAACAAATGTTTACTTCTTTTACTCTTGTTCACAGTACTTTGATTATATAAGCAGTTGTTCATATGTTTTCCTATGAATAGCATCATTTATGCAAAAGATATTTTTTTAAATGAAACTTTTAAGATTTATACATGCTTTGGCATTGGAGCAATTTATTTAATGTTGTTTTTTAATCAAAAAATTTCCATTTGATTTCTTTAGATGTTGAAAACTTAATAATGTCTAATATATTGAAACCGAAGTACATAACAAAAAAAAAAAAAAAAAATCATAATAAGATAAGCGCAATTTGTCTTTTTTAATTTTTATTTTTGCTTTGCAAGCCCTCATAGTTATAAATAAAATTCAATTTCCACATGGCTGCACTTTTTGACCTCAAGTATCAGAATTTGAGATTCAATTGATTTTTAACCTTTTGTTTTGGATGTCAGAAATAATAGAAATAATAAATGTAAGAAACCTCTTACTAATAATTGTTTAATTTATACACCATTATTCAATCAGGAAATAAATAGCAATGAAAATAAAAGTGTGTTAAAACAAATAAATAAAATTATAAGCAAAATGCCAAAAAAAATCTAAAAACGTGTCAAACAACAAATAAAAACAAAAACGAACAAATAATAGAAAACAAAAACAAAACAAAAAGCTAAGCGCGTGAAGTCATTGGCGAAAAAATAAAATAAGTGGCGTATAGGAGGATTTATACAGAATGCTGCGGACACTGAGAGAAAAGATGATTTTACTAAAAGCAACAAAAATACTTTTAGATAAAAATGCATCAAATTCAATGAGAAGAGTTTTGTTTTATCAACAAAATAAACATTAATCAATAGTACTTATACAACTTCTGTGACATTTATCATTTGGTTCAACTGTAAATAAACTTTTTTAAGTGCACTTATTTACTGGCTACATCGGGATCAGGACGCGTGCTGCGAAAGGGATTTATTGGCTTGGGTGGCGGCGACGGTTGCAACCAGCGCTGTATCCAACTGGGCGTATAATTGCGATACCACTGGGCCATCGTGTCTTTAAGACCACAAAAACTTAACGGAAACTGCGCTTCAAAATCTTTTGTTTAGTATTCAAATTGCTTAGAAACCAGCGCAGCCTTCAAAACCAAATCCAAAACCGTTCGCCGCGACGCTTTAAACAACACTGATCAATTATCGGCGATTGAGATAGTTTCGCTTGCTGGCTGAAGAGAGAACGCTATCTGTTTTTGACACCCTTTTCTCCCTCTCTTGCTCTCTCTTCAGTTGTCTGATGCTAGCCTTTGCAGTGCTGATACAGTTTGATTGACTGAAAAAGTTTATTCAATGAAAAGTTCCTATAAACGGCTAAATAATGTATTCGCCTGCACTAATAGTCAGTATTTTAATTTAACAGTAGTGCAAAGTATACTTGATTTTAATTAAAATTTAAAAATTATTATAATTGCAATGAAAAGTTTTAGATTTGGCTCTTACATTCGCACAGTTGGTGAATAAAAAGTTGGCTTAAAAAAAGCCAAAAATGAGCAGCTCTATGCCTTTTAATCTTAAATCTTCTGCGCTCTCTGTTATTATTAATAATGAACGGGAAGCGAATTTGTAGTCCGTCCGTTGGCGTTGCCTTTGGTAATAGAAGTTACCACCATCTGTTGCTATTCCAACTACGTCATCGACCACATTCAGAGACGATTCTTGAATCACAAGCGCAACGAATGGGGCCAATTTAATTGATTCATCTCTGAGCAGATTGGACTGGAGCTGGACTGGGCACTAACTAATTTGCATGCACTGAAATAAATTTTAATTTTCTGCAATAACTTTGATATGTACTATTTTAAGCTGTTATAAAAAGTGTTCTACGAAATTGTGCCTAACAGAAACAGCAAACATATTTGATTTAATAAGCCGCATTTTTGGACAGATAAAATTAACCCGGCTATTTAACAGAGCTACAAACCGGTTATCAACCGATAATACCTGATTATCATACAATTTATTATACAAGATTTGAAAAAAAGATGCCAAAGATCAAATACCAGCAGATAGAATAATGTTTTGCGAGTATATAAACATTTTAATAAGAATAAAAATAAAAAGAGAATAAAGATAAAGTAGTTTAATTGCATATAGAAATGAACAATCACTTTAAAATTTAAAGATTTGTGGGAATATAAATGATTTATCCGTAAATGGCAGAATTCGTGATTAATTTGGTAAATTCTGTGAATCAGTTTTGAATCCTCCGCAGGTACTTTACAAACATCTAAATAAATATCGTAGTCAAGAAAAAAACAAATCCAAATATGTTTTCTTCAGTTTCGAGTGATTAATCACATGCGCTGTTCTTCCAAAAAGGTTTGGCTCATGAGCAAATAAATATATATATATTTCTATAATGTACGATCACACCTGTGTTCTAAACAAAATTTTTGGTTTTTTTGTTCCTGGTTTTTAGACAGATTCCAGCTGCTTAATGTTTGTTTAGTGTTCTATTTAAGTATAATTGATGAATAAGGCCTGATTCGAGTGCTAGTTATATATATGTATATACATATATATGCATCTACATCTGTATATAGTTAAGCAAAAAAAAACTTTAAACAGTGGGCAGCTAGTTTTGAATTTTACACGTACGCCCACAGCGAACAACAAATTGGCATACAAAAAAGGCAATATCAGTATTAGGTAATAATAGTTTGCATTGTCATTGCAAATATTTATAAACAACAAAAAACAACATCTTACCCGGAGCATTCAATAGATTTGCATTAATATTGCGCATACGCAACGTCGCGTCCGTTTCGCTTTTTGAGTGTTCGTCGGAATTTTTACTTCGTCGTAGGCAAGTGAATTTCTGACCCATTGTCGGATGTTTGTCGCAGGTATTTGTCAGCTATTGAACAGGTTTGTAAACAACAAGATAAAACCTTCCACTACTATCGAATACTATGTTTATAATTTGAACTCGACACGCGCGCTGTCTACAGTTAACTGACGATAATTTGTACGTTTAAGCAATGCACAAATTATATTTAAATAAGAACTGTAACAGAATTGAGTTTAAATTACATCATCAACACGTACGGACGACTGACACCGCGCATACACATATTGCGACTGGACAAGGGGCAGCGGAATCTTGAAAATATTTGATTTTCCATGAGTATGCGTATGGGCTTGACCCCAGTGAGCAAGTGGTTAACCTTGTTCGACCAAAAAATTAATGAAAAAAGAAAAACCAGACATGCGTTTGGAAATTGATCGGCTTTAATGGGTGAAACATCAGCACAGATCACATTTGACTTTTTGATTGAATTCGTTACGAGCGCCAGCATTTGATATATTTTTAATTAGTTAACTAGTTGATTTGGCAGGCATACTCCTAAGTATTAAGCGGGTGTAGAACAGGTGTCGCTGCTGCTGCTGCCGCTGCAAATTCTCTTTCCGCTGCAGCGTCCTCTTTGCTGCCTGTCTGTGATAAATGCTTAACAATATCCACCCAATCCCAGCCACGTGCACGTTCGCCCTTGTGATCGGTGCGTTCCCATTGACGTCGTTTCTGCGCCTTTGTCAGTTGCTCTTTCTTGGCTTCCTTCTGCTTACCATCCCCTTGGGAATCTGATATCTTAAGTGCAGCAACACTATCGTCTATGGCTGCCATGACGGGCGCACTTTCGGGCTGTGAGGCAGTCAATTGATCAATGTTGTCCTTAATGCACTCAAAGAGTGTGTAGGTCATTCCGCAGCCCAACCATTGTGTTGCCTCTTCGTTGAGCGCCTTTTGTATTTCATCCTTGACGGTAGGCAAGCTGAAACAAGAATGTGTTGATTAGCACACATAAGTGCATTGTGAAATCCAGTTCTACTTACAGATTGCGATTATAGAAAGTATTCAAATTGATTGTGGGCGCCTCATCGGGATAGTTTTCGCCCCATTTCAGCTCCACTAAAAATGATTTATAGTTATCCTCTTCGCCATACTAAAGTGGTTATACAATTAATACAAATATTTAGAATGACATTTGCATGTGTCTCTTACTTTATATTGAAATGTGGTCAAATCTATCTCTTTGAAATTTGCATCGCCTTCGTAAATGGACTGCAAAGCCTCGCGCTCATCTGTCTGCTGCTCAAGTGGTGTCGACATTATGTTGAAATACGGTGAATTTATTTAAACATCGCACATTTCATGGGAAGCAACACAAAAATTTTTAATAAAATTTATTGTGCTGGAACAAAACAAATCAACAGCTGAGTGCTGCCGGCAGCGGAAGAAGAAGAAGAAGGATTGACACTCACAATTGCTTAGACAATAGCATGTAAAGTATCGATACTTTTATAATCATCAATCACGCGCCAATACCAAACACTATTGTAGTATTTCGTTACGCTGAATGGAAATTTATTAATTAACACGTAACTATTAAAAAGCCATATAACACTGTGAATGTACTCAACAAAATCAATACTGTAATCGTGGTGTTGATTTTGTTGATTTTTGTATAGCATAAAAACTGAGTATATTCTTGTTTCTCAGATGCGGTCACACTTAGTAGAATATATAAACAAATAGAACCATTGCGTAAAAGATGCGAGTGCGCGGGTGAATCATCGGTATTACTAATATTAACACATGTGTCAGGCGCGCCAATAGTAACTACAACAGCAACAGCTGAGTACAAAATAATTATGTCAGCGGACGCCAACGCGGATCCGTCGAAATGTACATCGGAATGCGCTCAACTACTGGAATTTAAAGATTTTTTGGCCACAACAGCCGCTAGCAGTGAACTGACCTCTGGCAATGAACTCTCGCGCAATGGAAATTGTGTAACGCGCAGCAACAATGACACCTACAAAGTGGACGAAGACGAAAGGCGTGCCGAAATCGTTGCAGCTATTTGGAAACAGCTTTGTGCCAGAGGTTGTCCGCGCGCGTTTCAATTGAAGCTCCTCTATCAGGCCACCGTTCAATTTGAGCAGGATATCAGCCATGCCAAGGAACTGGAGTTGAATGAGGCAAATGCCAGTGTGCCCCAATATGATCTATTAAAATTACAAAAGTTTGTCAGTAATCAGCTGGAAAAACTGCTACTTCAGTTAACCGACAATGCGGCATTGGAGAAGCTACAGCTTTACGCAGATGACAATTCCCTATGTGATCAGCCTTCCAGCTGTGTGTGCGCCATGAAGTCCGCCGCTCCGACACACAGTGCAGCGGCGGTTAAGAATAAACCCCGCAAAATGGAAGATCGTCATGTGTGCCTCGATCGCTATGGCGAAATGTATCAGCTGACCGAGCAGCGGGATTGCCGCTTCTTTGGTGTCTTTGATGGCCATTCCGGCTCTTTGTCAGCCAGCTATGCAACCAGTCAAATACCACAGCTTTTGGCAGTCCAACTAAAACGCGCTCGAACAAACGGTGAGCGCGACGTTGACTTCTATCGCAATGCGTTCGAAACGGCTTTTCTGCAGGCCGACGAGCGTTTTGCTCGTAAACGAATCACAAGCGGCACCACGGCCGTCTGTGCCCTGATCGACGCTAAGCAGTTGTATATCGCTTGGGTGGGTGACTCCAAGGCACTGCTAGTGGGCAAACGTACCCAATTGCAGTTGGTGAAACCTCACAAGCCAGAGGCTGTCGATGAGAGGCGACGAATTGAACTGAGTGGTGGTAGCGTCATCCATGCGCAGGGCCAGTGGCGTGTCAATGGCATTTTAAATGTGGGTCGCTCCATTGGCGATTATAGTTTGGAGGCGGTCATCGCAGAGCCTGATTTTGTCGATGTGCAGCTAAGTGACGCGCATGATTTTTTAGTCATCGGCAGCGATGGTCTCTGGGATCATGTGCCCGAAGCCTTCATTGTGGACACCGTCTATAATTCACTGGCGGAGTCGACTACGAAACTTGAAGACATTCCCAAACTGCTTGTCGATGCTGCCAAGGACCGCGACTCACAAGATAATATTACTGTTGTGCTTGTCCTTCTCAAGACGCGTGACCAAATCGTCAGACATTAGGCAATCAAATTTGTTTCCAATTGTTATTATGCATTTGTTGTCTGTTTTTTTTAATACTTATTTTTTATTATTATTATTTTCCATTTTTGCCATGTAAATAGCTTTAAGCCCGCCCATTATTCTATCGATGATTAACACATTCGCATGTGCCTCTCGAATAAGCCCAACACACAAATATTTTGCATACCCCGATTACATATATATACATGCATTTTACATATATATATATTTATATATTTACAAACTTAAACTAAAAAAAAAAAAAGTTAACATTGTTTTAGCCGCTTTTAAATAGCTCGCAGTGCTTCCACCTAATTAGAAATCACAAAAAAAATATATATATATAAATATATATATGTAAATATATATATGTGTATCTGTATAAACATTTAACTTGCCCAGTTGACAAACTAACGAAATCCAACGAACAGCTCGATTTTATGAGCAATTTATCAACAATTATATTTCTAATTAACCCTAGTAAAAATATTATCAAAAAATAAATTTGACTCAATTCTTAATCTAATTATTCAAAATCCCTTGCCAAACTTGAAAACACACACAAACATATATATATATATATATATATATATAAGCTAAAAATCTATTCTTATATTAAAAGTAAACAACAGTAGTCAACAACTCGAAAATTAGAATATTTCGATACAAAAAAATCTATTTCTAATTCGTAGCAAAATTTTCCCTAAAATACAATTTAAAATATATAAGAATTCTTTTATCATTTTTATAGGAAAATTGGTTTGTTAAAAAGACTAAACTACAAGGAATAACCGAGATTTCTGTAGCACAAAAAATTGTCATATTCATAGATCTTACAATTATGCATAACTGAAAGTTTTTAAAATTTAATATTGTACCTATATCATTAATTATAATTCCTTCAACTACTTCTGGCAGTAATATAAAACAAACAACAAGCAATCACTGTTTTATACTAAAAACAGAAACGTATCTTTAAGATTTTGGACCTTAAAACTTATCTTATAGTCAGCTATTAGATGATATTTGTTTTCTTTTACATATATACAAAATGTTTGTCAATTGGGTATACACACACCCTATAGATATTCTTAGACATACATATGTACAAGGCGCACACGCACACACACCTGTAATCAGCGTTATTGTTGACATCCCACACAGATTAAGTACCTTTTTATACAACAAATCGAAAAGCATTTTTAACGATTAAACATTTTAAACAATTTTTTTATTGGAATAAAGTGATAAAAATGAGCATAGACTACTGATTGGGTGGCTGAGGGGGCGGGCCGTAGGGTGAGGGTTGATGAGGGTACATATGCGGGGGCATCGTTATCCCCATAGGCATGCCATACGGATGTTGTGGCGGCGGAGGCGGCAGAGGTGGTTGCATGTAACCATATCCATGTGCGGGCATGGGAAACGCCATGCCTGGCATCATATTAAAATTGGCGGCAGGCGGATGATAATTGTGATAATAATTCGAGTGCCAGCTGCCTGGATTGTAGCTGGGATGATAGTTGTACTCCGAATCACGAGATTGCGAACGGGATTGACTGTGTTCAGACTGCTGATTAACATTGGAATAGTTCTGTGATTGCCTCTGCGCCCGTCGACCACGTTGTCGTGGAGCTGTATCCGTGTTTGTCGTCGTTGTGGTTGTCACCGTATCCACGGAATCTGTTGAATTGGTACGCTCACGTTGTCGCTTTTTACGTTGCTCCCAACGTGCGTCACGCTCTGCTTCATCGTCAGAATAATCGATAAAGCGAGCTGGCGGCTCAATATCGTGTTCCCACGATGCGTCCGAGCCGCGCACCTGCATCAGCTTGGACAGAATTACGAATTGTGTGTGCTCCGTTTGGGGTGCACAGTAGACGATGTCGCCAATGTTGATGTTACGCTCTTTGATCTGCTCATTGCTGTTGAAGCGCACACAGTACAGTGGATCGGCCACCTGGCCAAGCACATCGAACACTTGGCCGAGAACTTTGCGTCCCTTCTCCAGAAACAGCACGGTGTCCAAATCAAACAGCATAGAATTAGGCAGTACATTAACCAGCACCAATTGATCCACAATTGAATGCACCTTGCCCAGCTCTATGCACTCATCCTCCGGCACCGTAATCTCCAGCTGATCTATGGGCGGCAACTCATCCAAGAGCATCTCGCCACGGACTTTGGGTGGCTGACGACGACGTGGACGTACACCATCCTCTAAATCGTCATCGTCATCATCATCACATTCCTCGGTATTTATGCGTTTATCTATTTTCTTCCGCAATACTGTAAGATATTCAGCCTCAGAACTCGAGTCCGAGTCGCTGCTGGATTCACTACTTGAGCTGACGGCTATAACTTGCTGTCTGATGGCAGAATTGCTTACTGGCACTTCAATTATGTCGTCATTATCCTTGCTTTCTATTTGGGTGACCTCTTCTACATCTGAATCCACATCGGAACCATAGCCAGAGAGTAAACTGAGCCCAGTTGTTGGATTTGCCGCAGGGATAAGAGACTCCTTTAAAGGCGCCGCTGACACCGTTTCGCATTCCATTTCTGTCACTGCGGGTATTGGATTAACTTGAGAGCTAGAAACTATTGCGTCGTGGCGCGTATCTGCCACAACCATTCCTTCGTCCCCGACCGCCAGTTCAATTTGAAAACTATTATTTGAATCTCGGATGATTTGCTGTGTTTCAGCTTCTGTAATTGTGATGGTAGTACGTTCTTCTTGGAGAATAGCATCATCGGTGGTTTTTGCAGTTAGTTCCTTTTGAGGATTACCAACTGTTCCTTCGCAAATCATCTCTACCTCAACATGGTCAGATCCTGCTGGAGTCGCTGTGGTTACATCTACAGTTGATGTAGTTTCAGTATTTATTTTGATTTCGTCCGCAATTCTTGTTGAATCACTTTTGTTAGTCACTCCAATAGCTGATGCTTCTGTTAAGCTATTTTTATTTGTGGCCATTTCTTCAATATTTACAGTTGCTGCCTCATTTATAGGCATCCCGAAATTCTCATTGTTAGGCAAATTGTTGGCTGGCACTGCATCTAGCTGTGCAGCTTCCATATTTACAAAAGTCAATGTTAAATTGTTTTCAAGAGAAAACACGTTTATCAGGCGCACGTGTTTAGTTTAAACAGACAATAATCATCAGATGAGCTATCGATAGACACTAACAATACTTGAGTATCGCTACGAATAAAGTTGAGTGTGTGTCGTGTTTTTCTTTGTGATCAGAGCACGCTAGAGATGTATACGATAGTCGTATTAAAAACTAATGGAAAAAACTAAATAAATATTTTAATAAAATATGTTAATACATATTATATTATAAGCAAATTACATCATTATAACCTGCTAGAGATTAAACAACAATTTTTAGCATAAAATTGCGAAGAACTTTATTTATTCCCCTATTAAAATCAATTGCGTTTTTACTACTGTTACGCTTAATAGAAAAAGCATTTTTAAAGCTTGTTTTAATTGGTAAGCTAATGGACTTTCTATTCGATATATTAAATACAGTACTAAGTAAATAATTATATATATACGAAGCTTAAAAAAAATATTACAAGTTTTTTTTTTCTTTTCAATTACAATATTGAGTGCTCAATAAATCAAATTAAGCTTTAAAACTTTGTACAATTTTGTAAGTTGCAATTTAAGCGACTCGTTCGTTGCACAGTTTTTTTATATACGATTTTTTTTTGTTTTGGTAAAAAATACCTCCTCGAAATATTCAAGTGGTAAGTTATTACAAAATAGATATTGTGTGTATGTATTCTTTAAATTCTCGAGTCCAAAATAAGCACATCGTTTGATTTAAAAATGCTTGAGGGTGTTATGGCTTTAGATACATACATATAGAGTCCAAACGGATCTCATTAATATCGGTTACAAACGTTACTTTTTTTTTTGCTAAGGCAGAGTTACTTAGTTGGAAGATATTCACGTTATATTCAAATTTTTTCTATTCCCTTTTTAAGTTATGAGTAAGATAGTTGCGCATGAGTTTTTGTGTGACTAAGTCTAGTAAGTGTAAATATGTATGATCGCAATAATTTGCTAATATCAACGTTTGCTTTATGGTTAATACCATGTGGGATATGTTAGAATGTATGTATGTGTATGTTGTTAAAATGTACTAAGCTAAGAAATTACCAATAACAAAATATAAAAAACGCTCATAGCAAGCATTTAAATGTCGAGTCATCTTTGGTCAAATTAGAGAGCATTATTCG
The DNA here is from genome assembly GCA_037075185.1 of Drosophila pseudotalamancana. Classification (NCBI taxonomy): domain Eukaryota; kingdom Metazoa; phylum Arthropoda; class Insecta; order Diptera; family Drosophilidae; genus Drosophila; species Drosophila pseudotalamancana. The sequence goes on from JBAMCK010000142.1 coordinate 117,623, forward strand.
CTCCTCTAAGCCTTCCAGTCCAAACGATATTCATCCACTAATAATAAATGTTGATTAATAAGCCAACCTGTTGGATCATTCATTTAATATAGTTATTATTTATTCAGATTTTATATGACTTACCCTCTTTTTGGGCAAGGCTCATAAATTCCTCCCATTTGGCTTGTATGTCCCAATATTTTTCCTTAATGGGCTTTCTATCCTGCAGAAAGGATACACCAAAAAAATACGCCTTCAAAACATCCTGGGGACATGTATCAAAGTGCAAATATACACCAAGATGTTTCTTGCTTTCCGCTATAATAAAGCGTTCATTTGGATCGAACGATGCGACAATATTCTCAACGATATTACTGCTCTTATATTCGTCTATAAGATGCTTTACGCTTAATCCTAGGCGTATATTGAGAGATACGGATACCATCTGACCTACTGTAACGCGCTCCAATTTGTTAACCTGAAAAAGAAACAGAAATAAAATCTATTCATAATCTGATTTAAAGCTCACCTGCTGCGGAGTCATCATCTGTGATGACCTGAAGTATTCCTCAAGTGCAATTAAATATCTTGACTCATTGAATGTTCGCAGGCAAACAGCGCGAACAGCCTTGAGATTTGCATAGAGATGAAGCGTAACCACAATGTAGAATATGGTATAAAGCATAGCCTGGCTCTTAATTATAGTCAGCAGATAGAGGCCAACAAATGAGGCAATTAAATTAACACATGTTTCTTGTGAACTATCCTTCGAAGAAACATCCGCCAAATTTCCACGCACTGCATGATGTTGTGTGAGTGCTGCCCGTGTTGCACCACCAGCTACGCCAACAATTGCTTTTAGCATTGTGGAGACGCAAAGAATTTGCGTGCTAAAATGAGGATATTTTGGAAGCACATAGATTTCAATGCCCATGGCGAGATCGTTGAGAAAATCGGCGCGTAGACGCCACTTTTTTGAATCGACATCTAATTGACTGCCTTGCCACCAGGCAAATACGATTCGTCCCACATGCCCGCTGCCCTCCTTTAATATCCATGTCACTGTGGCGGAAAAGGCATTCACATTCTCACTGCCTACTCCGATCCCCTTGAGTATGGCGTGCGTGCAGAGTGTGCCGCAAATTGTGCTGCAAAACGCCTGCACCGTGTCCCATGCTTGATAAGCCGCATAATCGTCGGATACAGAGTCCGGATAGCCTTTGGGCAGAAAGATATTCTGCAGGACGCGAAACAGCAAAAACTTCTCTTGTATGACCAGTTTATCGCCACGTAAAGGCACACGCACAATATTGCTTTGATCTGTAATGGGTATGCTTGCATAATTGATACTTATGTTGATATGATATTACCACTCACCTGCCGGCGTCACATAAAGTATTTCCTCCCCTTTTGTGCCATATTGCTCGCGAAAATGTATTTTCATTATTGAACTTTAACTCAATACAGTTACTGGTTACAGAAATTGCGAGACCAGTGCGTGCACACTCGCTGAGCGCAGGCCACATACTCAGAGTGCACAGTTTACAAGCTTAACAGTATTTCTAAACAGTAAGCACAGCTGTGAGTGCAATGGCATTAACAGCGAGCGGGAATTTAAAATAATATATTATAACCAGCTGCAGTGAAGCAAAGGTAGAAAATATTATAATATTATTAAAGTAGCATAGTAAAATAATAGAATAGATCATTTTGTTTTAAATAGTAAATAAATTATTTCAACCAATAGCAATTGATGTTGCAGCCCTAGCGTGTTTTAATAAAAGTGTGGCAACCCAGTTGCTTACGAAAAGAGATAAAAGAGACGAAACAAAACAAATCAGCCATTCAACAATTTGAAGCAAAACAGAAAAGTTCGAAAAAGCAAACTTCTAGACCCCAAAGGGGTCGCTCGTTAATTAATTAAACATATTAATTAATACAAACCTTACAAAAAATAAAAGAATCAATTCAATTTGAATATTTAAAAACAGTGTCAGAGTGATAAGTTCAACGCCTGAGATAATAGTCTAAATTTAAAGTGTGATTGTGTAAATCCGAAAAAAAAAAAAAAACAGAGTAATCTTTTGGCAACTACTTGACAAATTTTACTAGTGAGTTTGCCAGGCTACACAACACACAAACGAAATACATCAGGCAATGTCATTGGAGGATATTAAAGCAACTATACGCCGTTTTCCAAAGCTGTTGGGAGGTTTTGGCATTTTAACCACGTAAGTCAAAATAGGTTCACCATCCACAACATCTGCACTCTTCAAATTACAAATAATTTACTATCACGCCATTAAAAAGAGGGGCTCGTCATTAAAAATTCAAGCAAATATAGGTCTTGGCACACATTTGTATGTACATAAATGATGTGGCGCCACTTGGCCCTGAATGAGTAAAGCGCCTGTGAGTGGAGCTGAAAATATCTTAAGTGCACATGCACTAACAAAATTATGTGTTTCCGCATTGCTTGCACATATCGGCCGATTGCACATGTGGCGTCATTTGTTTACAGCACAAAAAAGAACAACAAACATTAGTCACCGTGCCAACTATGTTGTTGTGTTGTTGATGTTAATACAGTATGATCACAACAAACGTATGATTTTGCAAAAATGAGATAGCACGATAGAGTTGCTTGGTATTGTTTTTTTTGTGCTACGTTTGCGCCTTACTGCTTCTTGTGCGTAACAGCTGTTAAAGGCCTTCCACTGATCGCCAATACTCTCACACGCTTGCTGATACAACAACAAAACGTGATGACCGTCGAAATAGTGCGCAGTAGCTTTTGCAAATAGCGGCCCCCAACGGATTTTATAGTTCATGTTCAGTGCTGCCACTCTCGCTTATTTCAAGTCAGATAATGAACTGTGAGCTATATTTTAAAGAAAGTGATGGCTTAGTTATTTAAGAGTGTCAGCATTAGTAAAAAAAAAATAATGCATTTATTGCATTATATTAATGAATAGATATATATTAGACATATAACATTTTTTATTATAGTATTCAGTCATTTAATAATATCCATCTTGTAAATTGTTTTATTTATATTGTATTTTGATTTGTACAATGTAACTTTTAACACCAAATTTTAATTAAAGCTTGAAATATTGTAAATTATAAATATTACAATTTAAAAATTGTTAATGTTTAAAATCTGTTTTTCATTGCCCAAAATCTGGCAGCACTATTATCTAAATTATTGTTGTTTATTCATTAAATTTCGATTGGCGCGTGTAGCGCATTTTGTCTTGGTATTGGTGACGTGCCCACTTTTATAAAAATAACAGTATTTGTTGTTGATTATCGTAAGTTTATGGCAACTACAAATAATTGGCAACAGTTCCTGTTGATATTTGGGTTAATTATAAACGCAAACAACAACAGCTCGATAACAATAACAAAAACATTTCAAAAACAACAACAATTACGTTAAAAGTACAATTTGTATCCTTTATTAGCGCCGGCATCATTCTCTACGAGACACCTCAAATCCGTAAATACTTTTCTCAATATGTGGAAAAGAAACAACAGGAGCCGGACAAACGCCGTACGGAATATATTTATATTAAATACCACATTTATCGAGAATCGATGCGAAAGCTACAACAGAAGCAAGAAGACGAGAAGAAATGGATCAGTGTCATCATAAATCCAATTGGCAAATGGTGGAAGGCAGCTAAGCATTCAGTTGCCTGGCGTCTCCTAAACATAGCGCAAAATGGCTGCCAGGCGGAACGTTTGAAGGCGGTACAACAACTTATATGCATGGATCACCTAAAGGATTGGGATTTCCGGCATTTAGCGCAGATTTGTGATGCACGAACGTCCGTTTCGTTGGCCCGTTGTGGCGCCGACATGCGTTGGTTTTTGCCTCTGCCGAGGCGTGGCTGTATTCGGAATCCCAAAATGCTGCTCGGTGAGCTTCACGTAATGCTTGACCGGCTGCGTCCACTGTCCTGCGTGGATCACTTTTTCAGCAAATATTTTCCTAATCAGAGCACTATTGTGAGTTAGAAAATGAGAGAAATGAAAAGATGCAAATTCTAATTAGTTTATGTCTTCCACTTAGAACGAAATCAGCGAGTTTTTCACGCAGGATCAAAATATATCGTTATCTGTGCAGGACACAGATTTGCTAAAAGAAATCATCTCCTTTCTGCATCACATCACCAAGGATACCAAGATTGCGGCCAAAATCATTCACGACGGCGGTCTAATGCATTTAATGGAGATGCGCAAGATATTCGCTGATGACAATGAAACGCTTTCGACACTGTGCAAAGTTCTAGCTAATTTGTCTTTAGTGCCCGATGCAGTGGAGCATTTCTTTGTCTCTGGCTGGGTTGGTGCCTTGGCTGAATGGCAACAATGTCCCGACTTGCGACTTCAGGTCATCTCGGCTAAAACAATGGCAAATCTGGATCATGATGATCCCAATCAGTTTACCTATCCGCCCAACGTATATCCACTGCATCCACGTGTTCGGACTCGCCGCAAGCCCAAGGCGGATATTGTTTTCATACACGGACTATTGGGTGGCGTATTTATAACTTGGCGTCAACGTGATCGTAAGCCCACTGAACTCGGCCTCTACGGAAAGAATGCATTCTACACCAGTGAAACAGATGATGTTTTTCTTGTGGGTGAACAGAAGCGCAATGGAAGTAGAATGCAGCACAATAGGCAGCAGGGCAGACCTCTAATACCCGCTCAATCACCCAACGATGTAATTAAGTCAAATGTCTACAAAACAAATACCGCAAAAGGTATTTAAAGATCATTAATTTAGATATCTTGATCAACTATATAAAATATTTCTATACATTCGCAGAGTCGCTGCTGAAGACTAGCAAAAAAAAAGTAGAGGAGAATCTTCTGAACATAAGCGATACGGCCACCAAGGAGTTTATGGAAACATTGTGCAGTGAAGCAGAGCTTGATTCGGATTGGGAAGTAGTACATCCAGATATTCCCCTTGAAGGCAACGAGAATTGTCAGGGAAATTTTAGTGTCTCGGGCAATGAGTGGAGCAATCAAGATAGTAGCGAAGAGTACACAAACTGCTGGCCTATGGAATGGTTACCAGATGACTATCCCGATTCACGGTAAGCTAAAAAAAAATGTTACAAATTGTGCCTTGATTTAACCTTTCATTTCTATTATAGCATCATTGGCATTGACTACACGTCAGCAGTGACAGAGTGGTCTGCCAATTTCACCAAGTATTGTCCATGTGAAAAGGGTCAGGGACATATAGATGTGCGTGCCAGCTCGCTGTTAGAACGTATTGCCACCTCAGATGTCGGTAATGATCGGCCCGTAATATGGATTGGTCATTCCATGGGTGGTCTGCTCACTAAGCTGATCCTGCTTAAATCTGTGGATTCCTTGGAGCACAATGTTCAACAGATTGCCAAGAATACACAAGGTATTGTCTTTCTGGGTACACCACATCGCGGCTCGCCAATTGCCAAGTGGAAGCAGCATATGCAAATGATACTTTCGCCATCGATTGAGGTTAAAGAAATGGAAGAAAATGCACCCAAGTTGCTTGAAATGCATCGCCGCTTTATGGGCTGCCTTCACACTGTCCTACGTCACGTTAACGTGCTTAGTGTGGCCGAAGGTTCTCCAACTATGCTGACCACATTTAAGTTTCCATTGCGCATCGTCACCGAAGAATCGTCGCGCATTGATTTTGGTGAATTCTTTTTGCTTAAAGATGATCATCTTAGCCTTTCCAAGCCCATATATCGTCAATCGTTTCTCTACCAACGACTGTTAAATGTAATAAGCGAAGCAATCAAACAGAGTAGTGAGCCAAAGGACACAGATGAGCTCGCTTTGCCACACACCGATCTACTAACAATGAACATTGTTGCTGTATTACTTAAAGGCGCAAAGGGACTGTTTGAGATGCTTCCACGGGTTGCCTTGCGGTTCACAACATAAATCCAGAAGACCGGTTATATACATACACACCAACACGCTTGTACCTTAATTAAGCTATGCATTCCGCAAGCTTTTTAGTTTATAGTTTATCGAATTTCAATAGTATTCCTTCGTTAGCTCGACTCACACAATGATCGCGTTCAAATGTGTATATATATTTAGGAAACGACTGGACCATCTTTCTATACGAATCTTAATTTATTTCTTAATAGTATGCTTAACAATAAATATGATAAAATAAAGTTCTCCTTTCAATTATACTTAGTTCCTATTATGTAACTTCCCCATTGGCCTCAATTTGTTTAGCGCGAAGTCGTTCCTGTGCTAGGCGACGATTTTCTGCTATACGCGCCATCTGTTCAGCTGACAATTGTCCACGTTTTACGGCCGGCGTTGCTGGCTGTGATGGCGGCAAGGGTTGTCCATAATCATTTATGCTATCATCAGCTATCGTGGGAGCCGTCCGAATATATGGGGTGGATACTATAGCATTGTGTGAAAATGAAGGCGTGACAAGTGTACTACTAGTTGTTGACAGGTTGCGACGATTGATTGCTGGTGTTCGAGGTGCCAACTTTGATATGGCAATTTGTTCACCCAATAGAGCATCAAATTCATCAAAAGGCTCGGCGACTCCATCATTTTCCTCGTCATTAACATTGTCTAGCAGTTCGTTATCTTGCTGTAGTACCTCCTCCAGCTGACCCAGGCGATAGCGTGTCATGTGTACTTGCAATGGTTTTTTCTTTCCTAGGCGTTCGATGTTATTCAACACATCGTCGAAGGTATAGTTCGGATACATGCGATGACCCCAGTGTTGCAAGCGGCGCATTACCTCGTCCAAATCCGCTTTTTCATGGCCCTTACCCTTGTACTTGATATCTTTAAAATAATTCTCGATGGTGTGCAAGCCACGTGGGCCCCGTAGAGTATCTACTGTTAGCCGTGGACGTGGATTGCGTACGGCACGCTTCTTAGGCTCCACCTTTACGGCTTCATTTTCACCTTCACCCCCTCCATTTACAGCATCTTCATCATCATCGCCAAACAGTTTCTCGCCTGCATCAACCTCTCCATCGCTGGGTAGCTGATCATTTTCGATGCCAATGTTGTCATTAAATAAGTCGCTAACTCCATCCTCACCAAATATGGATGTCATCGAAAAATATTAAAGTTTACAAGGTTACCACTCCGACAACCGAAGACAAGCTGTTTTGCCGCCATTTTTCTGCTTCTTGTCGATGCCATTCACATTAAAAGTGAACACGATTTACAAAGATGCCAACTCGCGCCTTAAAACACTTCTCTTTGTTACATAATTGGTGTGTGTTTGCCATCGAATTACAATAAAATGTTATAAAATTTTATAAATATACAAATTTCTACAATGTTTTGAGCAACAGAGTAATAGAGCAATATTGACAAGCAATAGCAATTGGTGAAAAGTAGCAGTTGGCAGCGTGGCACAGTTAAGCAACTCTGTATTTATGCAACCTGGCAACACTGGCAACGCCATACTTCTAAAATGCTTTTTTCGGGCGAGTTTATTTTTTCCGCATAAAACTTAAAAATAGCAAAAGAAACTAAAAGAAGTATTTTAAAAGGTGTAACTCAGTAAATAAACTAAATGTTATTACCATATGCCATAACATCAATGTGATTAATACGCTAAAATATTGCTAACGCGCATTTTTCTGAGAAAAAGCGATAGCAGAAAAAAATTAGAGTGTGGTGAATAAATACGTTTTACGCATTTTACTGTGTTGGTCCATCAGCTGCGGCTGTCAAAAATTTGGCGTGCCGTGGTGGATTGGCGCGAAGCCGAAAACAAAACACGACAAAACTATGAAAAACTATTTGTAAACAGAAAAGAGTAAGAAACGATTGTGTGTGTGTTTCGTTTGTGCCTGTGCAATGGATAACCGTTACAAATGGCCAATAAATCAACAGAGAGGTGGTTATATGGATCCACCCAATTACGGTCAACATGCACCAAGATCCGGTTATCAAGTACCCTACAAGAACTACAAGCGGCCCAATCATAACTACAACTATAACAAACATCATGCCACTGCGCCTGGCGCTGGCAACAACTATTACAAGCCTCCGCCGCCACCACAGCAACAGCAACAGCCGCCGCAGCAGCACCAGCTTACACATAACAGAAGCGGTAATGGCGGCTTATCACAAGCCCAGTTGCCGGAATCTGGTAACACCAATAGCGGTTCGGATGTGGTCACATTAATAATGGAGAATAACACATTAAAGCATATGATTGTGCTTCATTTGGATGTAATGCGAACTCAAAACGAAAGTTTATTGGACAAAGAAAAAGAGTTAGAAGATAAAAATGGACGCATCAAAACATTATTGGGTCAGAACCAGGAGCTGATGCAACAGATAGCAAAACTAAGCCATACCATCGATGATCTGCGGAAGGAGTTCCGTAGACACATGAAGCGTTCGACAAACGATAATGATGAACAGCCTAAGGCTAAATATCATTGTGTTGCGGACAAACAAACCCAGACAATGGAAGTGGTTCAAAAGGAAACGGTTCTACATGAATATTCACATGATAGACATTTTAAGCCATCACAAAAAGTTTTAGTTACATCTGTTACAAATTTACCGCCTACGACGCCGATTGTGGAGAATAGCAAGGGACGGGGCGAATTCAACGGTGGCAAAAAGGTGAGAACATTTTTTTTGCATCGTGTGCATCAAGAGGAGGAGGAACAACAGCAGGAGGAGGAGCAACAGCAGGATGATGATCAGCAGCAGGATGATGAACAGCAGCATGATGAGGAGGAGCAGCAGCATGATGAGCATGAGGAGCAGCTAGATGAGGAGGAGGATGAGGAGGCGCGGCAACAGCAAGAGGATGAGGAGAAACAGGAGGAAGAGCATTTGCAACTAGATGAGTTGCAGACACACATGGAAATTATAGAGGAGGAGCAGGAAGACCATGAAGAGCAGGAAGAGGAGATCGAAGAGGAGGAAATGGAAATGGATATGGACGATGGTGAGGAGCATATTTGCAACGATTCGTCTGAACCACATGAAATAGAGATTGCGAATGAAACAATTATTGGCGCCGAGGAGGAGCTGGGCGCCGAGGAAACCACTGCCGATGATAATGATAACAATTACAATGGACACATCTACGAAGAGCTTATCGAGATCTCTAATGAAATAGATTCTTCGATGGTGCATCTGGTAAGCTTCTGCTTTATATACAAAAGAATGATTTTTATATAAAACTATTTCACCTTTGTTTTTTAGTGGGAAGGAACGGGACGCACGTCAACAAAGAAGAACGACCAAAACAAAATTGAAAACTTGAAAGAATATTTGAATTATAGGGATGAAATGGATAATCAATTATTCCAAGTTCAAAATTGTGATGAAGACACATTGTCCATGTCAGTGACACTTACAAAGATGCAAAATGAGGTTACGGAAGCGACAGCGAATTCAATGGCTAAAGAAACGGTACCACAAAAAACAAAACAGGAAGCGGCGCCGTTTAAAACAATGGCAAATCACAACGTAACTAAATCGCATTTGGAATCAACAAAGCAACAGCAAAATGTATATAAAAGGAAGCGTTTCTCACCTATTAGAGAAATAATGGCGAAGGACGTGTTCCTAAAGAGGCAGCTGACACGTCAACTGGGAAAGCAGCTGGAACAGGAGATTCTAAAGCAAGAGCAAGTAGACCAAGAGTTGGATAAAGAGCAGGAACAGCTGCATCGGGAAGAAGAGCTGGAGCGAAAGCAGCAACTTGAGAAGCTGAAGCGAGAGGAAGAGCTGGAGCGGGAGAAAGAACTAAAGCGCGAGCGGGAGTTGGAACGAAAGCGAGAGCTGGAACGGGAGCTAAAGCTGGAGCAAGAGCTGAAAAGGGAGCGAGAGCTAGATCGTGAGCGAGAGTTGGAGCGGAAGCGAGAGTTTGAGCGGAAGCGAGAATTGGAACGAAAGCGAGAGTTGGAAAGGGAGCAAGAGCTGAGGCGGGAGCGAGAGCTGGAACGGGAGCAAGAGCTGGAGCGAAAGAGAGAGCTGGAGCGGGAGCGAGAGCTGGAACGGGAGCAAGAACTGGAGCGAAAGAGAGAGTTGGAGCGAAAGAGGGAGTTGGAGCGGGAGCAAGAGCTGGAGCGAAATCGGGAGCAAGAGTTGGAGCGAAAGCGAGAGCAACAGAAGGAGTTAGAACAATTGAAGAAACGAAAACAGCAACTGGAGCATGAGCAGAAGCTGGAGCGACAACAATTAGATCGCGATAAGCTAAAAAGCCGTGAATTGCAAAAATATTGTCAGGAACTGAAAAAGCGTGAACTTTTGAGGGAAATACAAAAGCTACACGAACGACACAAGGAGCCTGAACCGGAACAGAAAAAGCACACGGAACGTGAGCGCAAAAACCAGGAGCAAAAACAGTCCAAACTGGAGGAAGAGCCCAACATTGAGGAGGAAACAAAGCGCAAACTGCAGGTACATTTGCAGAAACAGCAACAGCGACTGCAAAGCCAACAGCAACAGTTGCCGTTGGTCCGTCTAAAAAAATCTTCGTTACAAAGCAACACCAGCCTAATATATCCACCCATAGCTCAAACGAGCGCTGCAATAACCCCGGCGCCTTCGCCAACAAATACTGCAACATCGCCGAGTTTGTCACTTACGAACAACAGCAGTAATAATAAAGGAACGGCAGCACCTCCAACAACAGTAGAACCGAAAGCACCAGCAGCAGCAGCAGCAACAATACAAACCCCGCTTACTCCGCAGTCCGTTAGCAGTGTCGGTAGTGGCAGCAACAGCAGCAGCACTAACAATAATAATAATAAGCGTACAACTGTAAAAAATAACAAAACGAGCAGCGTTAGGAATAACTCCATATTTCGCACGTCCTTGCACCCATATACGACTCGCTCTTGGGAGGATCAAGAATTTCATTGTGACAATGAATTCTTTCTGGAGGAAGCCGATGAGCTGCTCGCGGACAATCCCAGCTTGGAGATACCCAAATGGAAGATAATACGGAAGTCCATGTGTACGGATTCCAAAGGCACGGAATCGTTGACTGATGAGGACTTCGTACGTCGCCACGAGAAATATGTGCGTGATGAGGTTGAGCGTAAGAAGCGCGATGATCGCTATACACGGGAACAGAAGCGCAGCGCATCGTTGCGTATGCGTCACAATCAGGATGAGGTGCTGGTGCCACTGGACCCACTGCCCACATCCACATTATATCCGCTCCCTGAGGATATCGAAGCCATAAGTTATGTTACCGAAGTGCCAGTTCAGGCTTTTGGCGAAAATATTGTTAATTTACAAATGGAAACTGACACTGACTTTACGTTACCTTGGCTGGAGGCGGTATCCGGAGCGACAGCGGTTGATCGACTCAGGGCAGAGGATGTGTCCGTGGCAACATTGGCCAGCAAAAAGCTGCCCACAACGGCCGCCGAGGCGCAGCATCAAGAGATGAATTCATCATATGTGTTCCTGAAACGACGAAAGCGGCAAAGGCGACGTTAATCGCAACGCAGCCTATGCTGCATGCCTCATGCTGCATGAAGTGTCCCTGCTAAAGCCCATAAATTGACGTTGCACATTGCTGATATACAATATATATATATATATATATATATATATATAGTCTATAACATTTTTTTTTAAAACTTTTTTTTTATTAATTTTAAATTGTATCATTAATAATTATGTAAACAGTCGTTAGTTTCTAGAAACTTTAAAGCGTATTTAAATGACGTAAACCACTTATGTTAAATATTTATAAAACTGTCAAAAAAAAAAAAAAAACATCTCAGCTTTATCCTAAATTGGTCAAGAGCAAAAATTGAAATCAGAAGACAAAACTAAGAAACGAATTTTTGGTTTTGTGCTTTTGTATTCGGCTTTAACAAAATGAAAATTGTAGACTTCGAAATCCTATTGTATGTTTTTTTTTTTATCTACTATTATTACGCAATTTGTGCAGATCCGTGTGTATTTATAATTTGTTAAGAGATCCGTATATTCCAACTTATGCAGCCTGTTTACAATATGTGTGTGTGTGTGTAAGTGAGAGTACTTGTTTATGTGTGTGTTTTGGGAAATTTGTTACTCAGGTATATATGTATGTGTGAGGAGATTGTTGTATACATATGAATTTCATAGATATATATATAGAAGTCTGATCGTCATTTGACTAGTTTTTTAGAATTGCAAAGTTAGGTAAAAAAAATGACAGTTGTCTGCATTTGTAGGTATATATTCGGATCTCGGAAAGCAAATACAATACATTTTATTTTTATTTAATTATAATTCTAAAACCCTATTCAAATTTGTTTCATTTTGTATCATAAAAGAAAACACTGAGAAGCAATCAAGAAAGCAGAATAACAAAATAAATAAACTTGATTTACAAGTTATAAAAACATGTTTATTGAACTCAAAGCTATATATTTGAATTTACATTTGTTTCGATAACAGCAGATACATATGAAATATATATATATATATATGTATATATATATTTTATAAGTATATATATATACGTTTTGTGCAACAATTGTGGGCAAGTGTAATGCGGCTTTTTTGGCATGCAGTCACATACCCTGTAAATTGTTTTAGCTGCTAAGTCCATAAGTTAGCTAGTTTAAGAAGGGTGATCATATATATATATATAAATATATATATAGATATACATATATTATATTTAACAGAACCCCCATTAGAGATATATTTCTTACCTTGTAAGTTTGTATACAGCAAATAAGTCGATGCGATTAATTTTGCAGTTTCTTTTGTCTCATTTTTTTTTATAATTATAATTACAACTGTGTGTAATTTACTTAGCTGTTAATTAGTTCAATCAACCGCAGATCCAGCAAATTGCTCTTAAAAAATAATTTAAAACAAAAACAAAGAACACAACGTTTTTCCCTACACAAAATCTTAAAAAATGCATTGCACGTAATTGTACATTCAACTGTTTAACAAGTTTTATTGTAAATTATAAAAGTTTATACAATAACAGTAATAATAGAAAAAAGTAAAATAAAATGCAAAATTTTCAATATTACAAATTGGACACATTTTGCGCATAGTTGAAAATACTAATTGACCAAAGATACGTTGCGGGCGGATAAATTACCTCGAACTTATTTAGTGCTCTGTGTCAGATAGTTGTGTGCCGTACTCGCCCACAATTCATCAACTGAGTCTAGGCTTTCGCGCCAGAGCTGTTCGAGTAGCACCCAGCCTTGTGCTTGTGTGAACAACAAATATTCATTGCCAGGATCAAGCGAGTGCGTGTAGGCACCCATGACCAGACTTTGGGTAAGACGTGCGGCCACACAATACTTGAGATAACTACGCTCTGAGTCGCTAATTGACTGGATGCTGGTATAGCCAGCCAGGAAGATACCACCACTAGCCAAGTCCTTGGCTTGCAACATCATATAGGACATGGCAATTCCCAGTTCGAAAATCAATGGCGAACGGCTGGTGTCGCCAAAGTCGATAACGCCCGTGACGCGATAAGAATCCGGGTTCTCTGATTTTTCCAGTGCACTGACCACTATGTTCTGTTCATTGTAATCACCGTGAATGATCTGTAGCTTCAGTGAGGTCAACACGCTCAACACTTTTGACTCGAAAACATCGATCACTTCTTCACACAATGCCTTGCGCTGGTGATCCTTGAGAGCGTAGAGAAAATCCCTCAGCTGTGGCACCGACTGTAACATCCAGAGCGTGTTGTGTGTATCGTAGGCTTTATGCGTAAAGCTTTGTAACGCTCTATCCAATTTTGCTAAATATTCCCCGCTTTGATAAAGCAAATTTTTAGTGATTGGAACCTCATGAAAAATTTTGCCAGGTATAAATTCCAATAGTCGGACAACATGTCCATTGTCACCGATTTGCTCCACAGAGTAATAGTTGCCACGTGCGTTGGCAATAGGTCGCGGACAACGCACATTTTGTTTGGCTGTGAACAATGTAAAACAAAAAGCAAAGGTTCTATTAGCAAGAGTTGGGTAAACATGTTAATTTATACATATTTACATAAGTAGAGCAGCAGTTGATTTTGTGCGTCCACCATTTCCTCTTTTTTTGAATCCAAGGCGTTCAGAATTTTAAGCACATAACCATGCGGGCAATGCGATACAATCAGTGGATTCTTAACATTGCTTTAAAAAAAATTTAATTAAACGAACGTTATAAAATAAAATTGTTTGTAGTGTTGGTTAACAGAACAATTTAGCCATTCACACTAAAGTCGTAGCGAATGGCAATCGTAAGAAGCAGCACAGTTCTTCTGTTTTTTTTTTCTTTTGGCGGGAATTTATTTTGTTTTTATTTTGCCAAAACTAAAAGTTTAATTATATGTTAGTAATTAACCATTGGTAATGGGTATAACTGGTCTGATACCGTTTTTGAACAAGGCATCCGGCAAGGTGCATTTAAAGGACTTGAAAGGCAGCACCGTTGCCGTTGACACCTACTGCTGGCTACATAAAGGGGTATTTAGCTGCGCAGAGAAACTTGCGCGAGGCGAGGATACGGATCTTTACGTACAATATTGCATAAAATATGTGCAAATGCTGGTTTCGTATGATATTAAGCCTATTCTGGTTTTCGATGGTCAACATTTGCCAGCCAAAGCACTCACTGAACAGCGGCGCCGCGAATCGCGTCAGCAGAGCAAGAAACGTGCCAAGGAGCTACTGCTGTTGGGTCGCATCGAGGAGGCACGATCCCAAATGCGTCGCTGTGTGGATGTCACACACGAGATGGCACTGCGGCTGATACAGAAATGCCGCGAACGTAATCTTGATTGCATTGTTGCGCCATACGAGGCGGATGCACAAATGGCTTGGCTCAACAAGGCGGGCATAGCACAATATATTATTACCGAGGACTCGGATCTGACTCTATTTGGCGCACAGAAAATTATATTTAAGCTGGATCTTACTGGAGCAGGTCTTCTTGTGGAGTCAGACAAATTCCATCTTGCAATGGGATGTACCAAAGAACGCTATCAATTCGAAAAATTTCGTCGCATGTGTATTTTGTCGGGCTGTGATTATCTGGACTCTCTGCCAGGGATTGGCCTGGCCAAAGCCTGTAAATTTATACTTAAAACAGATGAGGACGATATGCGTTCAGCATTGAAAAAAATACCACAATATCTCAATATGCATAACCTTCAGGTGAGTTAGATTCAAAATAATTATTTATATATATATATATATGAAATATTATATTTTTTAATTAGGTGGATGATGATTACATTGAAAATTTCATGAAGGCTGAAGCGACATTCAAGCACATGTTCATCTATAATCCGCTAGAGAAATGCATGGAAAGACTCTACCCTCTAGAGGATTTTAAAACTGACGAACGGTACTGCAGCAATGCAGGTTCATTGCTGAAAGATAACGAAATGGCAATGCAACTTGCCTTGGGCAATATTAATCCGTTTACCCACCAGAGCTTGGATAATTGGCATCCTGACCAAGCTGTCTTGAAGGCAGCGCCGGCAACAAATAAATTAAAAACCACCAAACACAAAAGTATTTGGCAAACCCAATCGAACAGTCCACAACAAGTAACAAGTAAGCAAACAACCTGCGCATTGTACTTTAAGACGGTTGACTTTGTGGCCCAAACCATACAGACTGAGATTGAGGCTAATCAACGCCAAGAGCAGGCTAAGCCTACAGAGGCTGAGCTGATAAGTGTGTACAGCTTTAAGGGCAAACGAAAACGTAGTCCCAGCCGGAGTGAAGGCAATACCACGCCCTCATCCTCGCCTATACAAAGTAAAAGCCATCACAATCCGTTTGCCAGAGTGACAACAGAGCCTTCTCCCGCTGTATGCGAGAATGCATCGCTGCTGCGTCTGGTCAGCCCAAAGAAATGCAGCCCACTAAAGTCAACGGCAGAATCAAGAGTGAATGCACCAAAGCGCTGTAATTTGGACGCTCTCCAGCCTCAAGTGGAAGTGCGTAGTCGGTTTTTTGGCAGGATAACAGCAGAACCGGTCCACGTGACAAGACTGCCAAAGGAGGAGCCAGGGAAACCTGCTACCGAAAGCCAAAAAGAATCGGATTTGGAGGCCACAACAAGTGCAGCAGCAAGCAATGACAAGAACAATGATGATATTGTTTTACTATCCTCCTGTTCGGATGATGACACCAGCTCCCAAAGTGGAACGCAGCCAAGCAGGCAGGAGTCCGTTGTTCAACAAAAACTAGCGCCGGTTGCCAGACGCGTGGGACTCTCCAAGCCAAAAACGAGCAAACGTATAAAAACAAAGTCGCTTCCAATCAGCGAGAATCAAACGAAGCTCAGCATGTTTGGCTTCCACACACCACAAATACTTAAATGATCTGTTTTCAAGATCTATTATGTTATTTTAGTTAGTTAGTTGCCATCAATTTGTTTTAATTAATTTATTTAACTATTTAGCGACTAAAAGTGTGTCCACTTACACTACCAATTTTTTATACCAATGAGTGATAAATATCATTAAACAAATTACAAAATGAATGAATAAGGAATAAGAAAAATATCTCTTAAAAAATGTTGGTAGTTTTAAAACTTATTTAATATACATTTTAAGCAAATAGTTGCTGTAAATGATGAAATATAAAAAATATGAGTAATAGCTACTAACCGCTAGATGGCGTTTTGTCAGTAGAAAATGTTTGGAGGCTACATTGAGGGACTGATTTATGGAGCATGTTGTCATATGATCTAAAGGAGATTTACCTAGACAAATGTACAACGTCTCAAGATAACTAAATGGGATGCTCTCAAGGTGACCGTGAATAACAAACACAACGGCAATAATAATAATAAAAACAATAACAAAAACAAAAACAACAACAGCCGCAACTGCTTCAAGCGCCATTGCCCCCCGCACTGTAAACTTTAATTAATGTCGCTATAAATAAACTAATGTTATAGAGTGTTTTTTTTTGTAACCCCTCCTCTGTATACATACCCCTCTCCAACTGAGAGTAAACACATATAATTTGTGTTCTTATACTCTCTCAGAAGATATTATTAAGTTGTCACGATGTGTGTAGCGCGAGCATTTGAATTAAATTAAATATTTCCTTTTCTTGATCATAAGATGTAGAAATGCCTGAAATGCCGCTATTATATAATATATAGAATTTATAGGTAGAATCAACTACAACTTCTATGGGTAGGGAAACTATGTACATTAAAGAGTATCTACGATTTGCCATGTCAATAATAAGCTTTTTTGTTTTTGTTTTGTTGCTCACCAATCTTCCAATATCATATAGTTACGATCATCGTAGGCCTTTAGCTCCTTCAGCTCGCTAACAGTAATCCCATAGAGGCGTCGCACTAGAGGCTCCACTTGCTCCAGCTGCATTTTGGGCTTTATATCAGAGCCAGGCTGCAGCAGATTGCTTTCCTTCTGATGATCGGTGCCATTGCCATTTGTTGTTGTCGTTGTTGCCTCTGGCGTACCGTTTGGCTTGGTCAGCTTTTGGGCGCCATCGTAGTCGTGGTTCAGAGTATATGACTTTTTGGTAATGCTCGTCAGCTCCACATTGTTCCACTGTTCCATTTTCGTGTAGCTTTTTGTTGTTGTTGTTGTTACTGCCGTTTATCGAAACGCAACGGAAAAAATAAATACATTTGAGAACATTAAATGCATTGACTGCACAATACTCTGTTCACTATGAAAATTAAATGATCATAAAAATAGTTTATATACATATGTATGAATTGGCCTACACAGCTAAAGAGAATCAAAACAGTTATCTTAACACATAATATTGAATTTGAAGCATACGGGGCCACAAGAGAAAGCACAATATTCTCATAATTGTGTAAGTAGAGGCCAATAGCTTATATGGGCAATGGCTCTTACATGCTAAGAAAAGCTCAATAGTTATGTAAATATTTTTACGGCGTAATCGAGCCTTTGAATGGAACGGACATTGCACAAAACTAATAAACTGCTTATCACCTTTTGACAGATTATATATTAAAAAAAAACAATGTATTTAGTTACAGGTCAGACTACACGCGATCGAAATGTGGCCGGGTTTGCGCTCAGAAGCGAAATGAATTGAATTTCAGTTTGTGGGACGAAACGCCGGGACGCAGCGCTTCAATTGAAACGAGTTCGCCGTCTACGTCGCAGTCGCAGTCGCTGACGACGTCGTCGTCAACATCTTCTTTATATCTTTGCGGCTGTGCGTGTGACTACGAATATTTGTGTGCAAGTGTGTGTGTTTGTGATTGTTTTGTGTTTGTCGCGCCTGCTTCATTTGCCCATCCAATTGGGATATTTATTTAATTTTTTATAGCATTTTTCTGTTTACATTTTGATTGCGACACGGCTACATTGTTCCCCCTTGCCCTACATTTCCAACAGTGCATCAACTATTTTTTAATACTATTTTGATATACCCTGAAACTTTATAAAATAGCTAAACTTTGTATAATTTAAAATAATTTCTAGTTGTCTAATAATTATCCACTTAAAAGGTGAATTCTATGACATTGAATTTATACAAGTTCTAAAAAAGGAAGAAAGTCATTTGAAATACTTACAATTTAATATTATTGCAATAGAGCCATGAAATGAAACTTCTCTAAGTTATATTTTATTATAATATAAATACACAAAATCGATTGAAATAGAGATTTCAAGATTGTCAATTTGGAATAAAGTAATTTGTATTGGAAATGAATAATTGGGTTTAAATGATTTTTAGCACACAAAAACGACGTCAAACAGAAAAATGACTTCATTTTAGCAAACTTATTAAAGTTTAAATTAAGGGGTTGGTGACTTTGAAAGGTTTACAATGTTTTTTTATTTTTTATTTTTATTTTATTTTATTTTTTATTTTTGAATGTAGAATTGCTAATGCATCAACTCTGGGACTGGTCATGTCCGACTTATTGACATATTTTGCTGGTTTGTTTACCAATTTCTTCACCGGACGGCAACGTAAACAAACTTAAAGTCGTGATAGCACTCTATTAAACCAACTTAACGTCAATCAATTTACGTAGATTGTGTAAATACGTATATGTGCTAAACTACTTATAATACACTAATATTATTATTGTAGTATTATTGCAGATTAGATTGTACAAATCAACTGCTGTAAAGTGGTCGCAATTGATAGATAATACAATAAAATAGATAATAATAAAAAAAAAATGTATAGGAAATGAAATTGCGTGAACAACATACATATATACAGGTCCGAAGTTGTTTACGTTTAAATAACTCATTGCCGCAATGCAGGGCATCGAATAGTCGTACACTTTCGACTAGAACGACAACTGGTTTTTTTTTAGTGTAAAAGGGAGTATTGCGCTTTTAAAGCTTCAATGAACGGGAGAGACAAAGTTAGTGAGAGAGCTCATTATATACGCTTTTATATATATGAATATTTATATAATGATTGTTTAAGTTTTCCACGAGGCCATATCCGTTCCCACTTTACAAATTTAATGAATGAGCTGGTGACCTTGGCTTGCATGCAGTTTTGTTGCTTTTACGTCGTTTTGTAACACTTGCACTGCACTTTATTTGGTACTGGGCAGGCGCACGTACATGTACACACACACATACATATATGCAAGCTAACAAGCAATAAACAAACACACATACGCACGCACATTCTAAAGATGCCCAGCTGACTGTAGATTGTGGAATTTTGTGACAACGCAATAGAAGTTTAAATCATGAAATTATTATTTACGTTTTGTTAAGCAAACACGCACCTGTTTAGTACAACTGGTCAAATTAAACTAACGTTAGCTTTTTGGTTCGATTCAATGCTAAGCAGCTGACTAAGCGTTTGACTTTGCATGTATAGAAATCCGTAAATTGCTTTCGTCTGTTATGCAATTTATATTTTGAATTTCGTGCTGAATAATCATAATTTGTATTTTAATTACCTGTAGAACCATAAATAAATCAAACAGTAAATTAAAAAAGATATAGCGAAATATAACAAAACAGAATTCAAAAAATGCCCCGCGCTCAGACATGTGAATGACAGATATCTGCTTCTTCTGTCTTTCGCAACAGCTGTTTTTATTTATTTTGCACATAACCTCAAACGCACCTTGATTTACTTTATTTTTGGTTTTGTGTTTGAATTGATTTTGTGTTTTAATTTAATTCTCCTTAGTTAAATGATTAGTTTTATTAATTAAACTATGGATCAATTGTATGTGGAGATTGAGTTGAGCACTCAAAATGCCGAAACAACCATATACACCAGTGTGCCTTCGTTCCTAGCGCTGTACACATATCGCTACCTTAAGGAGCCGAAAAACATTAAAGTTAATTTTGTAGCCAGTAAAATTGGAGCTGGAAAAATTGCCTTGCGGAGTTCTCAGCTAAGGCGGGAACTGACTGATCAGCATATCACGTGCCGGGAGGCTGCCACCCTGCCCGCCCTCAAGGATCTACGTCTGCCAATCTATGAGCGCAACGGGAACATCTTCATTGCAGGCACGTGTGCCGTTTGCCGTGAGCTCGTTGCCCGCCAACCCAGTGCACACATGCGTCAACTATTGGGCTTCAAGGGCAGTTGTTTGCTGGCACCAGCGGAGGCCTCCATATGGACGCGCTTCTGTGAAGTGGATGTAGTTAATTTGGTCAGCCAACTGCAAAGCGAGGAACTACAGTTGCGCGAGGTGCCCGTCGAGGTGGTACGTTTTGAACAGCATATGAACCAGCCGGTGCGGATGCACAACATCTATAAACTGGCCAGAGAGCAGGCCAATCAAACAGAGAATGGATTACCAGTGAAGCGCAAAGAGCGTGTTCTTATTGAATGCAGTATACCAAAGGAGCAGCTGTTAATCGAACACCGTTTTGCCGAGGGCATCAGCTTTACAATCGCCGATCTTATACTTTATCCTCTGCTGCGTCTAGTCTTTCAGCATTGCGCTCAAATGCTGCCGCATTTTCCGCTCACTAGCACTTGGTTCAGTGAGGTACGTTACGTACAATTCAATTACAATTATTAAAAAATGCGTTAAATTTGTTTGCAGATTGAAAGCTTTGACACGAACTGTGCACGAATCTTACATGATTTGTACGTGCCCATGCTTGTAGGGCCGGCGGAGAACACTCAGTTGTTGAGCATTCCCGACTGCGAGGAGATCAGCCTGTATAAGGCCGATCCGAAACGTTATCGTCCGCGTAACAGGATATACACAAGCCAGGCGGAGGTGGAGGCGGCATTGTCCAAGCTCACACCACTCCAATTGGATTTTACTGCTGACTCCGAACACTCTTTCGGTCAGCAGCTAATAGACTGGCAGGAGATAGAGCCAACGCATGCCAAGAGCTCAGCATTGCCCGCAGAGAGGCTGGAACGCAAACGTCAACAGCTAGAGAATATGGCCAATGCTGTAGTCTCCTTGGCAAAACCTGGCGATCGCATAGTTGACTTCTGTAGCGGTACCGGACATCTCGCGATTCTCCTGGCTCTCAAACTGCCCCAGTGCAATGTGATTGTGCTGGAGAATAAGGCGTTTTCGCTGGCTCACGCTCAAAAGCGAGCAGCTGAGCTTAAGCTGAGCAACTGCGTCTTTTATCAGTGCAATATTGATTATTTTATGGGCCGTTTTGACATTGGCGCCTCGCTGCACGCTTGCGGCACCGCCACGGATATTGTGCTGCAGCAGTGCCAGCGTGTTAATGCGTGTTTTGCATGCTGCCCCTGCTGCTATGGTTCGCTCCAGCCTATGCCACACATTGCCTATCCGTTGAGCGCGCGATTTCGAGAGGTGCTCAATACGAAAGATTATTTATATATAGCACATACGGCGGATCAGGCACACGAATTGGGCACCAGCAATTGCAAACCGGAGACAACGCTGCAGGGGCTGAATTGTATGTGCATTGTGGACACTGATCGCAAGTTGCAAGCGGAAGAAGCTGGCTACAAGGTGATATTCACACGACTCAAGCCGGAACAGTGCACGCCAAAGAATCATTTGCTAGTCGGACATTATGTACGCAGTTGAGTTAAAGCATTTCAGCCAAAATTTAAAGAACACAAATATATCTATTTTCGTATATATGTAAGTACCGTAGACGGTTTTTATTTGAGTAACATGAAAGTGATTTGTAGAAAATGACTTAATGGGTTACCAATTTACTAAGACGAGTTCAACACGCCAGCGCCAGTCTAATTATTTAGATAATCGCCACCACGCAAAGCGAGCACCAAATGTAACACTGAGCCGCCTTGCACTTTATAGTCCGCCGCCGTTTTGTCATCGTTCCTATTGAAGGACCAAAATGTTATTTATTAAATTCTTATTTTAGTTTGCCTTCAACTCTGTGTGACGCACATTTGTTTGCCGGAGAATATAAGACGTTGTTGTTGCGGTGGTATGCCTTCCTTTTCTTCTACGCGCTCCTTGATGCGATCAACCTTATCTGTGGGTTCAATGTCAATTTCTATTTCCTTGCCTGTCAGTGTCTGTTTACAAAAATAACATTTAGAATATTAGAAAATTTCGTTTGTAATATAGTTTTTGTTGTTGTCCGCCAAAGCTGACGCATGGTTGCCGCGGCATCATTTCACAACATTAGAATGCTCTCGAACTCTTTACTAAATTAAGGCTTACCTTCACTTTAATCAACATTGTGCTAGTGTGTGTGTTAGCTTACTCAAATACCAATTAATTTAAAAATTTTATTTTGTTATAATTTTTCGCAAGCTTGTTCTGGTCGCGGCGTTTTTGCGAATGTCATTCAAGCGGTGCTGCCAACTTGGTGAAATTAGGAAACAACCTCACACTGAATGGCGATAACACGCGTCTGCGATTAATTTCGATAGTTTTGGCGCCGTTATACCGGTTTAATCATGGTCAAAAATGTGTAAATATAAATTTTGTTTAGTAAAAGTTTTGTTTATTTGTTTTTGTGTGACATTTTGTATTTGATTGAATATTTTGAACTTTCTGACACTTTTGCTTACAAACTAAATACCTAAATACGTGAATACCTAATTCAAATGCATTATGCTTGGTACTGAGATCCTCGGATCCATTTAATGGCTTCTCAAGCAACTTTTTTAAGCTTGTTTATGTCGTGGACTGCCTCGCTTATACGACGAATATCACGTGCATAGGTTCTGCAGCAGCCGCCGATGATTTTGGCTCCTAGCTGTGTCCATTCTGGTACATAACTCTCGAGCGGCACACAATGCTCCCTACCCTGCCAACCTGTTGTCACATCGTAAACCTCACCGCTATTTGGATAGACAACGAGAGGAATTTGCTCATTGACACTGCGCCCTCCATTCAAGCTATTCAATAGGGCCGTCACATACTTGGGATGCACACAATTCACACCCAGTGCCAGGCACTTGTCTATGGCTTTACGCTCACGGACTATATCCCAAATGGAATTGGCTGCATCGGCAAACTCTTCGCCATGGGCTAGGGTATTCTCATCCTTGCACTGAAAGGAAACCCAGAATTTGACCTCCGGATAATCATCGCAGAGCATTTCAACTAGTGCTTCGGCTTCCATTTGACAGGGAATGGTTTCAATGGCCAGGGCATCCACGCCCGCCTCTAAACATGCCTCAATCCGAATGCGATGCCAATCTGTTATGGTTTTCGCTGGCACGTAGTCCGCATAGCTGCCGGTATACTCGGAGCCATCGTGCAGATGCGCACCAAAGGGTCCGATCGACCCGATAATCAGCGGAAAGCCTGCAGAAGCAAAGCAAGGAGGGGGTTAGGCAGGTAAAATAAAGTAGACCCCGAGAAAAACTTATTTATTTGAAAATTATAAAATTATAAATGAACCTACCTTCGGGCACTGCCAGCTGTGCTTCATAACATTCCGTCAGGTACTTCTCTTTGGCAATGTGGGCCAATCTCACCGTATTCTTTATTAGCTCCACGCTCTCCTGCTCGCCCAACTCCAGATATTCCATGTAGCCCTCGACGCTCGTCTGATAGGTGTTTGTCAATATGATATCAGCGCCATCTTTTGGTGGTGGTTGTGGAATACAATTGGAATGATTCTAATTGCAAATATTTTGAATACACTTACTCTGCAAAAAGTCCAAGTGTGTATTTATGACAGCAGTGGGATTGGTAGCATTGAAACGGGCACTCCACAGCGGATCACCGTCCACAGAGTTGCCCACGTGCACCGTCATCTGTGTGCCAAATCCGCCATCTTTGACCAGCAAGCGCGTCAAACCCATGCTTTAATGGAGCTGGAGAGGGTTGAGATTTAAAAGGGATTGTTAAGTATATACAAGTACATACGTATATATACATATTTAATGCCGCCCTCTGATTACAAAGCTGTAATTGTTCTTATCAGCACAGCAGCTGCGCCTGGGAGAACTTTTTGTGCCCAGTGTGAGCCTTGACACCTGCCTATAAGCCCTTAACTTGTTTGTGTTTTTCGCTGATTAATCATATATTTGAAAAATACACAGTGGTTCAAACTATTCCAGCGATAACCTTGCATTAGGCACCCTTCTGGACAAAGTTTAATGAACTTGGGCTGAAGCTTAACGAGATATGATCGAGATCTCCAGCACATCACGAAGACTAGTGTGGGATGCGTGATGCTAGAAAATAAATAACTCATATCTTACACCTTCTCGACACAACAAAGTCTTAAAATTTCGGTTCTAAAGCAAATATAATTAATTTGCATACATATATATGTATGCCCACAACTTTATTTAAACGCGAGCTTAAAAACTCCTTCTAATGAAGTTACTGTAACGTGAGATTCGAATCCAGATCCTCTTTGATCAGTTCTACCTGACAGACTGAACTGATAAAGTTAGAAATTTAATTTTATAGTAATAATTTTTCAAATATACCCAAGATAATATACCCCACTGTCAATTGAATCTAAATCATTTAATAAATCGTCGTATTAGTTGACAATAGCAAACACGACACGAGCTCCTCGCTAGCCACAACTTTATCAACACTCACCTTGAAAGTTTATTAATAGATCTTGTAATTGATTAAGTTGTTGAGAGTCGATGCGAACAACAATGTGGTTGTGCTTGTTAAACAAATTATTTATTAAATTCCGTTCGGTCTGGAGCTGATATACATATATGTATGTATATATATATATATTTATATTTGTTTGTGTGAACTATGATGTGCTGTGGACGTTCTACTCGCGTTTAAGTGGTTTACAATGCCGTCTGGTTGCTTTTATAGCTTGCCGCTTATCACAAACACAAAACAAAACCAAACAAAAACAAACCCGGGCCCGGCTTAGTGATAAGAAGGAGCGTCCAGCTGCTGTTCGGACAAGATAGACAGACAATCACACATGCACAGATGATTTGTTGTGGAACCGAAAGTCTCTGATGAAATTCCAACTGGAGGGCATTCGCATCTAATGGGAGTCCAAATTCAATTCAATTCAATTGCGAATATCAAAGGTAAACTTTATAGTTTTACGGTCATTAAAAACTATCGATTTGTAACTTATTTATTAATCAGTAGTTAGCAAGTTCTGCAACATTCAGCCGGGTGATGTCTGGACTCAAGGCTTTGATAATCTTTGACCCAGCCGTGTGAACCGAACGTACGGACATATGGCGGACATATGGTACAAGCCATTCGGCAAGTGTACTTAAAACGGAAGCAAACATTAACCGGAATATATTATCGGGCAGTCGTCGAACTATGAATACCCTGCTTCTACAGATACGACAGTTAATAAAAATCCATTAAGAGATATTTAATATAGAAATAGAATATCGTGCATCTATTCTCTTAATTGGCAATATAGGAAACATATATATATACATATATATATATATATATATATATATATATATATATATATTTATATATATATTTGTTATGATGTATATATATATATATATATATATATTTGACTTTAATTATATATATGTAAAAGCATTTCATATCGTTGATCTAAGCTCTTAAGTTTTTGGAAACAGAAAACAGATTCATAAGTAAATATAACTAGATATAGTGAGCTTTATGTTATACAAGTTCAATAAACACATGACTTATGTGCACCTAATTTTTGATGATGTTAATCAAAAATATATTTTATGTATAATTTATGAAATCGCAGATGGGTGTCGCTACACGATTATGATACCCTTTGCTAGCTATTAATTTTGAATATATAGAATCTATTTCGAGAACCTTGGTGCTTGACAACATTAACCTGCTTAATCTGTTGATTTTTCGTCTTATCTAATTTATAATGGAAACACACTTTCGTACAGTTACGAGCACTTATATTTTAGCATAATTTATATATATAGCATATATATACACATATATATATGGGTCTAGGCCGAAAATGAATGTAAATAACATACGCACACCCACACAGACACAGAGACACGCTCTATATTTAAGCAGCAGTGGCTATAAAACTAAGGACGTTTGAATTGGCGATTGCGGCTGCCGGGCGATGTTATCAATAGATTTACGTATTTCGAGTATGTCGTCCGGATAGACGCGACAGCAGCCGCCAATGATGCGAACGCCCAGTCGCACCCATTCGGGCACAAATGATGTTACATCGAGACCGGTGCCCGTCCATTCGCCGCGCTCGCTGTCATATATCTCGCCTCGATTGCTGTAGACGACCAGCGGTATGGTCTCATCCGGCGGCAGAACGGCCAGCAGGGATTTCAATAACGGCGTCACATGGCTGGGGTTCACGCAATTAACGCCGATGCCCAGCAGCCGGGATTGCGCCTGGTATTCCAGCACCTGACGCCAAACGGCCAAGGCGGCCTGCGCAAAGGATTCCCCATGTGCCAGGCTGCTTGAATCCTGTCAAGAAGCGGACATTACATTACGCAGAAAATAAGACACATACAATGAATTACTACCTTGCACTGAAAGGACACCCAAAACCGAGCAGTGGCATATCTGGTAAGTATGAGCTCTGTGACGGCCATTGCCTCCAGCTGGCAGGGTAGTGTCTCCACGGCCAGGCCATCGACGCCCGCACGCAGGCACGTGTCGATCCGTACCGTATGCCATTTCTGTAGCTGGCCGAAGTTAACCAAATTTGTATAGCTGCCGGTATACTCGGAGCCATCGTGCAGATGTGCGCCATACGGCCCGATCGATGCCATTATCCAGGGCATATCGGGAGCAATGTTGCCATTGTTGGCGGCTAACTCGGCTAGATATTCAGATTTGGCCTGGCGTGCGAGATGCACGCTCTTCGCAATCAATTCGATGCTCTGCTCGCGCGTCTTGCCCAGATGCTTCATAAAGCCCTCCACGCTGGACTGATACGTGTTGGTCAGGATGATGTCGGCTCCTTTGCGTAAGAAGTCCAAATGGGTTTTCACCACAGCCTCCGGTTGGGTGGCATCGAATCGTGATCCCCACAAAGGATCGCCATCAACCTTATCCTTAACATTGCGCGCCAATTGGCTAGAAAAACCTCCGCATTTGACCAAAATGCGTGGTTTCTCGTGCAGCTGATTCCGGTTCCCGGTAAACGCGGGCAGCATATTGATCCGATTCGTACTAAGTGAGAGCTGCGAATGTATGCGGCGTGTAAGCAAAGGTATAAATATAAATATCTGTATCTGCGAAATTATTTGGCGCGATTTAAAGTCGGTGTGTGCTTATGGATACGCCACAGTTGTACCTACTTTTTGCCGTACGTGAGATTGTGAATTTTGCTGTTATCTTGATTTCTGTTTTGTTGTTTTGTTCGTCGCTCGCTTTTTTTTAAATGTTTATTTATCGTTGCTGGCAACTTTTCTCTTACTTATACAGATATCGTACGGTATTTTTCTCATTCTTACTCAAACACACACTCACACACACTTGCACGGTTGCTCAGCTGCTCATTGTTTACATTTGTGTTTTGGTTACAGTGGCGTCCAGCAAAGCCTTACAGCTAATAACAAGCACAGAGGCTGCCCAAAAAAGAAGCACAGCTAAACGTTTTATTTGTGGTCAAACAAGTTTATTCGCCGAGTAATATATATATATATATATATATATATATATATATATATATATATATATATATATATATATGTATATATATATTTATATATATATATACATAATGATAATTTATATAGTCGATAATAATACATATTTATAAACAAATTGAGTACGAATTTCATTGAAATATTTGTAGCCATATTCAGAACGGCTTTGTTAGTAAATATTTTTGTTGTTGTTGTTTAATTGATCTCTTTTCCTTTTGGTTAGGGTGTTAGGGTATAATAATCACATTGATGGTTTGTATATATATAGATTATATGTATAAGAGTATAAATAAATAATAGTGTCAATTTGACAAAGCAAATTAATTGGAAAATGCGATAAACAAATAAATGTAACTTTGGTAAACTTACGCAATCGTATAAATTCTATATAATTCATATGCAACATCTGATCGAATATGCTATAACTAATTTACACGTATATTTTTTTCCACTAAATAACAGGTTTAATAGTTGTTAGTAATATATATTTTTTTCCATATTTAGGTCAGCTGTTGTTTTTTGTTTTTATTGGAGTTTATGCTCTGGGTTTTTCATATAGCCAGAGAAATACTTTTCTCAAAAAATACATGATCTGAGCTTGAAACGGTTAATGGGCTGTATATATATATGTGTATAAATATATCTAGTGCATGGAAGTTCATAGAGTGTGTGTGTGTCTTTGTGTTTGTAAGTGTGGCGGCTGTTGATAAAAGTAAAAAACAAAAACGTATAAGAATAACAAGTAAAATAAAATAAAATAAAAGAGTAAATACGCACACTGAAAGAAAAGCAGAAGCGCTCATCTAACCAGCCAATGCCAATTTTTATAACATTGTCTCAGTCTCTACTCTGTTTTTTTTTGTATTTTGTATTTTGTTTCTTTTTTTTTTGCTTGTTTTTATATGTATATAGGAATTTTCCACTCGCATTGATAAGAGCGGGCCGATAAGAAGAGCCGCGTCTGTAACCGGATTAACCGTTCCCAACTTAGGAGAACAGATTGTTGCGTCGCTTTAACGAACCAAATTTCTTTTCCGCCTCCAGCAGCATCTTCTCCTTGCGCACCACCTCGAAGGGAATTGTTTTGGACATGCGATCGATTTCCTGGTCGGATGGAAAATCCTCAAAGCTCATGTTGCTAAAGCCCGTCTTGGCCGAGTTTTGTATCGTATTGGACTGAAAGTTGCGACTGCCTCCGCCGCTTCCACGATTTTCATCCTGGGCGGGGCCTATGACGGAGGCATTAATATCGTCATCATCATCATGGGATTGATACTGGAGGCGTTGATGTTTTTGTTTGCTGCCGGAGCTAAGGGATGATGTGGAACCTAAGGCGTTGGCGGTGACTTTTTTATAGGCATGACCCTTCACCTTTTGGGTGAGCTTGGCCGGCAAAGCTCTTACAGCCAAATGGGACTTTTCCTTCTTGGTCTTAATGGCTGACACAGTTGGTCCTGCCCCAGCTGCTGCTGCTGCTGCTGGTGGATCGCTGTCTGCCACCAGGTCGGCAGAGTGCAACACCACGGGCTCCTCCTCGTCGTCCGGCGTGTAATCGGAGCAACGTTCTTGAGAGATTTGGACAAAACCATTATCGGCTATGGGCAGCAGTGGCTGCAAATGTAGTGCGGCGGGCTGTGGTGGAGGCGGTGGTGGAGCTGCTGCTGTTACGGGCTGGACATGTGTGCTGGGTGCTGGTGGCAAGGTAATGCAGCTGCTGGAGCTGGAGCTAACGTTGTGGGCATTCACATAGACGCTGCTGCAGTTTTTGTTGGGAGTGATCAACGGTTCGGGCGTTTTATTGATTATAATTGAATGATTGATGGTAACAACAGACGCTGCAATCACATTGTTGTTGTTGTGGTTGGGATAGTGCATTGGAGCCTGGACCGGATCGGGCGTGACGACAACACATTTGCGTATTACCTGCGGGAATGGCTCCGAGCCAAAGAGATCACGTTGCTCCTGCTGCTCCTTTGCTGGCGTCTCAATGAACGGATTAAATATGGGCTCGTTGAACTCATCCAGTTGCTGGGGCTTCGGCTGCAGTTGCTCCTGCTGCGCTGGGAAATTGGCAAAGTTTGCTGCCTGGCTGGTAGGAGTCTCTGGTGCACCTTTAACTGGCGTCGATGTCCACATTTCCGGCTCGCTGGGTCTGCTCCGCAAGGGCTTTGGCTTTGTCGCCCGCTTCGGCGGTTTGCCAACGGGCAACTTGAACGGCGCCATGGCAAACACATCCAGTTCCGGTTCGGTTACAGCCGGCGCCGATGAATCATTGCTGCTCTTGCTCTCCGCCGAGCCATAATCCAGTTCATCATCCAGGAGCAGTGGCCGATCACCAAATTTGTGCAACAGATCGCTGGAAGTGGGACTCAACTCCTCAACGCCAGCACCGTTGCCGCCAGCGCAGCCAGCAATAGCTTCTCCGCTGGCAGCAGCTATAGCTGCAGAGCGATCCTTCTTACGCATGCGTACCTTGACCACAACACGACTGCGCACATCATCCTCGTGGGTGGTGACGCTCTCGCATTCTGCGTGATAGGCCGAGCTGCTGCACGTCTTCACGCTTTCGCTGATCCCATCCATGTCCAGTGGCAGGATGCGACGCGACGGCTTTGCCTGTGTGGCACGAGGATTCTCATCAAATAGATCATCATCCTCGGCACGCAAATCACTGGCCGAGCCAATGGAATCGGCATCGTCATCCGATTCAACATTGGCCGCCGCCGCCTGGGCAGCTGCTTGAGCTGCCTGGGCGGCCACGGCGGCTGCCATTAGATTTAGCTGCTGGGCCGCCTGCTGTGCCGACGATGAGGGTCGCTTTGTGGTCGCCGTTTGGCGCAGTTTCTTCACAATTGGCAAAGACGTCGTCTTGTCCACCTTGTGGTAGGCCACCTGCTGTATCTTGTGTATGGTCTCTGGTATGTTGCTTGTCACGATCTGTTTGAATATTGCCGCCTTTTTGGCGCTGCCGCCACCATCGTCGCTATCCTGCTGAAAGAACTCCGAGTCGGAGTCATCTGAAGTGGGTTGATCATTGCTGCGCAGCTTCTCATACTTATTGCGATCATCCAGAGGTAGCTTAACGAATCCGGCACCGGAGGCGCCGCCCTCACTCTGCAATCCCAAGCCGACTCCATCTGAATCCGTTTTCAGTCGACTAATCAGCGAGGTTTTGTCCTCCTCCAGTGTAGGTGATAGCAGCCACTTGGATGAACTGGATGAGAGCGCATTGCCAGCAGCTGGGATGCTGGGCGTGCCGCCGCCCGAGGAGCAGCTCACAATGAATTTGGCTGTGGATGAGATCAAGTACTTTTATGCAGTTTATGAGTTTACGGACTAGTTCGAGTGTGACATGACTGACAGTTGGACTGTTGTCCGGGTTAAGGTTACACGATAATGCTTATATATGTATAATGCAATATAGATTGTGTGAGTCTGTATATTTTGTGTCTATGAGTTATGCATGTGTGTGGGATTAGTTAGATGTGGCAAAAGCGTCCTCGATGGCATCCTTGGAGCTGTGAGTTAAACGGATAGTCTATGGTTATATTTCTTACGGGGCTATGCACTGGGATACATACCAATTTTAAGTATGACTACTGCTATATAAGTTGAATTATACTTTTAGAAAGGAAGTGATTGTTACCTATATTAGCTGTACTTTAGGTACACAAACTAAATCAGCTACTCAAACCAATGTTCTAAATAATTAATATTCTAATCAAAATATTTATAGAATTTTCAAAGAATTTTTGTTGAACAAACAACATATTAATTTCTATAAAGATATATTAAACAATATTACTTATTACATAAGTTTAATATAAAGTACAACATTTAACTTGTTAATTGCTTTTCAAATTAAAACCTGCATCTTTTTTACTTTAAAAAGAGAAATTTTTTCTTTTGTTACTTTATATATTCATTTATATGTATCTTTTATTGGATTACGCTGGCCCAGTGCATAGCCTGTTTTGTTAGTAAATAGTTATTAAGTTCCCATTTTTTTTTAAGTACAGTAAACTCTCGGTAATTCGAATTTTTATCGGTTCAAATGTGATTTTGTTTACTACAAATATTTTAGGTTCACAATTTTAATCGCAAACAATTCTCAGTATCGAGCGTTCACTGTAGTGCTTAGGTTAGCTAATTAAATTTGTTTTCGTTTGATTTTTGTTTGGTTTATTGCATTTTGAAATCGGTTTAAAACGCTACAATTTCATCTTTGTGGATTTTTAACTTAAATTAACGCGCCGCGTTTCTGGTTCTTCCAATAAGTATATATTTTGTATTATATAAATATATTCATATGATTCATATGTGTATATATATAAATATCTGTCAACTGATTTGCTTCTGCTAATTGCGTGATTCTATTTTTTTTACCTGACTTTTGTTGCATTCATTGCGCTTAATTTTTGTTTTTTTTTTTTATAATTGTTAATTAATGTTTTTCATTTTAAAATCTATAATTTTTCTCTTTGGAATTCTTACTTAAATTCTTTAAACTGTTTTTGTTTAGGGATATTATATATACAAGTATTAACAGGTTTTTTTTAGAACAGCTAGTCAAACAATATTTTCTTAACTCTGTGATCGCATTTTAAGGAACAAATAATCTCTCTTTTCCTATGGACTTTTATGCAAATATATATATGTATATACATATATATATAAATTATGATATATATATATATATATATATGTATATATATATATATATATATATAGATGTATATTTATATATTGTCTAGCATTGATTGGACATTGATTAATTATTAACAATTGTTTTGCATTGCATTTTATTTGTTTAATTGCCGCCAAATCCGCAGCGATCGCAGCTTTACGCGAACTTTAAAAAGTTTGGAAAGCAAAAATGAAAAATAATTAAATTTAAGATATTAAATAAATTAAATTAATATTATTCTTTTAATTTTTTTCAATATGAGCCCTAATTAATAATCTTTAGTAATTTAGCATAAAATGTTTAGAATTGCACGACTTCAATATTTAGATTATCTTAATAAGTTTATAAATTTGATATGCAGCATATTATTGCACAAAAAACAATATATTTTCAATAATATTTTGATAATTCCATTAGCCTTAAATTAGTTTACAAAACACACAGAAATATACCACATATAAAAGTACAATTAGTAGACCCAAAATTTAAGTATATGTCGAAAGGCTCCAAAGTAAAATCAGAAATGTAATTTATTTTCAAATAAAATAACGTTTTGTTTTATAACGTTATTAGCTCTAGAAATACAGTTTATGTTAGTATATTCAATAATATTTTATCTGAACTGTAACATTACCATAAGCATAGCATATTTTGTTCTGGTTAAATTAACATTACACTCCACTGTTTATGTTTAACGGTTGCCTTTTCTGTTAGATTAACATAAACAGCGTTTAAATAACA
The DNA here is from genome assembly GCA_037075185.1 of Drosophila pseudotalamancana. Taxonomy (NCBI): domain Eukaryota; kingdom Metazoa; phylum Arthropoda; class Insecta; order Diptera; family Drosophilidae; genus Drosophila; species Drosophila pseudotalamancana. Next base: position 151,055 of record JBAMCK010000142.1, read on the forward strand.
TTTATTCTACTTAGCAGCCATTGGACATATACATAGATACTCCAAATTTTACAATACATATTTATATATTATTTATTTGAAATGATGTTTATTTTGTTTTGGTTAAATAAAACCACAACCACTAATTACAGTTACTGTTTATATTACTGTTACTGTTACTAAGTTATATTTGTTTCTCTAGCATAGAACCAGCACCAAAATTTGTTTGTTAGAAGCGCTTAGATTGGAGTCGAAGTAAAAGTTAAGATTATAATTTAAGACAAATACGTTTATCAACTATTTTGTCCGTTTGTCAAATATTGATGTAACATACTAGAAAATATATGTTGTATATTGTATAATATATAAGCCACAAATGCGTCAAAACATTTGTTAGTTAGTAATTGTGCATTTGAATATTTACAAAAAATATGAATACATATATATTATATAGAATAGATTTAAGTAGGCTTTGACAGGAGGCTTAACGCAACGTGAGGATCGTCTTTTGATCTATGGCACTCTGTAGCAAACCCTCTTCTCCCGACTTGTCTCTCACCCACACACACCTACACCCTCTCCCAATTTCTCTCTCTCTCTCTAGCTCTCTCACTTTCTCTTTTGTCTATACTATGAAGCATAATAAAGTGAATGTCTTTCTCTCTCTTGTAATCCCTTCTACTAGGCGTCTGTTGCTGATGTCGATGCTGTTGCTGATATTGTTGGTGTTGTTGTTGCTGTTGGCTTTGCTGCTGTTGTTGTTGATATTGTTGCTGCTGTTGCAATTGCTGTTACTTTATTGTGGATGGGTATTTTAGACTACGTCTACGTTCAATTCATTTTCACTTTCTAGATCGAGAGAGATTGAGAGCAACAAAAGCAACAAATCGAGAAACTAAACGTATTTCTGGCATTGCAACATTTTAAAATTTTACAAATTTCATGCTTTACCTCCAGTTTTCCGCAACGAGCTCGCCTTCTCGCGCAGACCCGGTGGCAGACTGAACGGCGCCGAGCCGAATGGATCCTCAGACAGCGCCGCTGACGGATTGGGCGACACAGCTGCAGGGGCAGCCACTCCCATAGTCGGGCCTGCTAAGGGTACCGTAGTGTTTGCTCCAGTCATCGTCACATTTGCCATGCTTTGCTCCGTCGGCGTCAGCGTGGACGTCGTGGATGCGGATTTGGCCGTGATACCTGCAAAAAACGTTATATTTTATATTTACGTTATATTTTATACTTCTATTTTTTAATGAGATATTTATTTACTGACTTAATAATTAAAACTCTATTAACTATCAACTGTATTATTTTGTATAGTTTTTGTTTACTCACTTCCTTGGCTGCCCCGCTGTCGTATCTTATCAAACTCGGCTTCGAATATGTGATCCTCAGTCATTTGACTGAATGGCTGCTCCTCTTCGAATGGATTCCAGGCCTCTACGCGCTTGTCCATGGTCTGGCGGGCGAGCTCGTTGCTGGACAGCGATGTAACAGTGGCACTACTGCTGGCATAGATTCCGGGATTGGAGGTGGCGCTGGCCAATGCCACATTCTGCGGTCCATCTCCTGACATAGCAATGTTGTTGTTATACGGTGCCAGGAACTGGCTCGTCTCATTGGCAAACGTTCTGCAGCGGCGCAACAAAAAAAATGAATTATGAGTGTACGGAAATGGAAATGAATGTGGCAAATAAAGGAGAAAAGAGGAAGCAAAGCAAATCAAATCAATTTAATGAGTTAAGATTATATTTTAATACTCTCCTCCTATTTGTTTAAGGAAGGGTATTAATTGAGTGTAAGATTTACCCCATAAAGCATTAATAAATACTGATTATTTTTTTCATTTAATGAAAGACGAGCTTTTAGTTATTTTTTTTTTTTTTTTTAGTTCTGTTTAACGATTTATGAAGTGAAACTACAAAAAATTTGAGTTTTAATAATTATTGATTTTTTAAATATCAAGCTAAAGGCACAAATTTATGTATTTGAAGTCGAAATGTAAAACATTTCGTCCAAATAGATTTAGGTGTTGTAGAATGTAGTCTCGATTTTCAGTATTTCCACACATTTGAATACCATAGAAATTAAACAATAAATATAAAAATAATTGTAGTTTAAATTTTTCAAATTGTGGGAACTAAATTTTGTGCGTGTATGTGTGTATGTTTATGTATAATTAATAACAAACACAATGTATATAAATTTCTACTGATTTTCAATGTCAGTTATAGTTCTTTGAAATTAATGAAAGAACACAAATATAAAGAATACACAGAGCGTGGGAAGTGAAAGCAAGAGAAGAGCAGACACAAAACAGATAAACAGATATGGCCAAAATATGGATATGACAGATTTATATAACACTTACTTATTAAAGGCCGATGTGTCGCTGACATTGCGCCGATGTCCGGTACCGCTGGATTTTGGCGGTGTTAGCATGTGCTTAGTGGGCGTGCCTAGGCTACCTTGCACAACCAACTCATTGACTGATGTATCTGGCAATTCGCTGGCGACATCGCTGGTCCCAGCCGCTGATGTTGTTGTTGCTTCGGCAATTGCAGCAACTGGAGCAGCTGATGTGGCTGCCTCATTGAATGGATCCGGATAAACGCTTGACTCAAACAGATTATTTGGAACTGACGCAGTTGCCACTGGAGCTGCTGGTGCTGGCACAGTTGCTGAGGTTGCAGGCGTTGAGATCACCGCCGCCATTGCCGGAAAGTTTGCTTGGAATTGTTCGACCACGGGCTGTGGCTGCGGTGATGTTATAGTCTGACGTGGAAGTGGACTGGGCGGCAAACCTAGACCTAAAGCATTTTGGCCATGCACCGAGCTTGAGCCCTTGGGCCGAGAACGTGGCGCCACACTGGTGCCAGCCTCCACTATGGATACGTTCTGCTGCGGCTTGGCTGCCTTCGCGGCGGCATTGATTCGCTTTGCTTCTGATTCAAACGGTGGCACCAAAAGCTGCTCAAAGTTGGGCAAAGGTGATTTCTGCAAATAATAAGCAAAGTAAATATCTAATTTTCAATTGATAAACTGCAACTTACATGCAAGTTCTGCACGGGATTGTCTTTACCCGCCAATCGGAAAGCCACTTCGCACACCTGCCAAATGTTTGGACGCCGTTCCATGTCCGTGTCAAGCATATATTTTATCAATTGATGTACGCCACGCGAGTATTTCGAGTTGTCCGGTATGGCAAATTGTCCGTTCTGTATGGCTAACGTACTTTCGCCAAAGGGCAAAGCAAAGAAGCACAGTTTATAGAGCATACAGCCCAGCGCCCAAATATCTGCCTTGGTCGTTATACTTTTCCCATTATATAAATCGATCATTTCGGGTGCTCGATACGATAGCGTTGTATACTTCTGTATTTCCTCCTCGACCACACTTACGCCATGTTGCTGGGGATTCAGAGTTTTGGCTGTGGCCGAGCCAAAGTCACACAGCACAAAATTTCTACCATCTGTTTGCAATATATTCTCGACCTTAAGATCCCGATGAATTATGGGTGTCTGGCAGTAATGCAAACGTGAGACCGCCTCAGCAATATCACAGAAGATGGTCAGAACTTCCGGCTCAGTGAAGCCAACGTGTAATCTAAGCAAAATAAATTGTATTTAATAGTCGAGAAGGTAAGTATTATTTCTATTTTTCCTAACACTTTCGCAGGAGTATTTTCCTAAAGCTGAAAATCATTTAGGGAGATACTCATAAAGTTTATTTTTACCTCGCATTCATCATGGCCAGCATGTGATGCTTGCAGTACGGCATAAGCAGCAGCACCTCGCATACTCCGTTCCCAGTGGGCGTAATGCTGGAGTCCACGTAGCCAATGATATTTTTGTGACCACTCAAATTGCTCTGAAATATAATAAAAAAGATTAGCAAAGTTGCTTAATATATTTTTATGCTTTGCATACTTACCGCAATTTGTATTTCACGCTTGGCCACGTTAAGATCATGTTCATTATTGACGTACATACGTTTCAGTGCGTATTTAGTGTTTGATGCACTACCTCCGCCATTACCACGCGCCAGAAAAACCATGGCAAAACCACCTACAATGAGGGAATACACACATTAGTCATTACTCTAGATTTAAATCATTCGTACAGTCTAGACAGTCGACATCTGGAAAAAACAACATCAAATGGAGGCCAACAAGCAGTTAACGTTATTATACCTTAACTATAAAGAGTGTAAATAGTAGGCCGTTTAGTTTGCATAGAGGTTAGATAAAGGAAGGTAGATTTGAGTAACGTTTCATGTTATACAAATATTTGTGGTTTTTATATTTTCTTATATTTTTAAATTTTAAATAAGTTAACCAATTTCATTTAAACCAATACAACATTATTAAACATAGAATGTTATTGCAATCGAGTATGCATAAAAGAATATTATAAAACCGCGCTGTTAATAAATACTACAGTTATCTTTTAAGAATGTGTAAAGTATGTTTCTTAGTATGTATATAAGAATTGGAATACATTTGTATATATTAAAATGAAATCAATCAAGCCTTATCTACCCTCGTCTCATCTATGCAAATTATTTAGTTTATATCGTAATTTTGCAATAGAATTTGTTGAACCACGTTCAACGGCTTTAATGTTAATGTTTACCCCCACCTCCACCTGCCCAAGTAATTCCTCACGCGCGACTCTGGAGCCACTCCAATGAACGATAAAAGCGAGGTAATATACACTTGTATGTATATTTATATATGCATGTACATACAAATTTACATAATAGGTACATGTGTATATTTGTGCAAAGCTACCGAAGGTCACGTACAACAACTACAACAACAGCGGCAACAATGACAAGAATAATAAAACATACATACAAATCATTTAGGGAGCAAAAAACCAACAACAAATACTACTATTACTAAGTGTGCGTGTATGTGAATGAATGTGTTTGTAAATGTAACTGTAGCAGTACTCGATTTTCGTTCGACTTTTTAGTTGGCATTTGTGAAATTATAACGTCAAATGTTAATCAATGCTGAAGGTTGAGCAGCGTAAACCAACGGACAACAAAACCAGTGCACAATTATAATAGAAATTGTGTAGCAGAGAAATGCAAACTCAAAATAAAGATGAAGAAAGATATCGACAATAAGAAAACGTAGGCAAAAGTGTCAAACTTCTTATGTTATGGCTCTTGCCTTCGCACTTAGTCATGCAGTGCAAAGAGCTGGCAACTCTGGTCAATTAGTAGTCAAGTCAAACAACAACAGCTGATGCCGACATTCTGCAGGCAATAGCAACAACATTCCCTGCCAAGTTGTAAAAATAGCCAAAAACAAAACAAAAAGACAAAAATATCAATAACTGCAGCCAAGTAAAAGTTGAAGAGTAAGCTCCACGCAAAAACACACATTCACAAAGCAAAAAAATATAAATGCAAATAATGTCTTTCAGCTGTTGAAAATGGTATCATATATTTGCCAAGCACTAGACAATTGAGGGTCGCTTTGCGTTGCAGGATATTATTCACTTCAATTCAAGGACATTGGCAATCTTTGCAACTTGCCGTGCGCTGTGTCATGTTCAACAGTGTTGTTCGCTTTTAAAGGCTAACACAAATATGATAGGTACGATAATAAGTGATATAAAAATGCTAAAGATTTAAGGGAGCGAAACAGGCTTGAAGAAATTTGAGTTTAAAAATATTTGTTTTTTTAAATACCCCCCTTTTAGGTCAAAAACTAGCTAGCATTTAAAAAGCTATAAAAAAGCTAAAGCTACAGCATCAGTGCTGAACTCTGGCTTTTGCAAATGACAACTAGACCGCAGCATTGTTTGCGAGTGAACAGAGCTGAAATAGGAAAGTATATAGTTCTTGCTTTATTGGCTTGATTAATGTGCATAATTGATTGAATTTCTATTAATTTGTATAGTAGAATACTGTACCGACAGTTTCTTTGTGCTTCGTCGAAGCACGCGACAAGTGGCGCCGACCAATTGGTAAAGGGGAAAACGCAGCTGTTTACGCCCAGCATTAAAATAACAGACAAGCGTATAATATATATTTTTGATTTTTATCTAATCTGACGCACTGCCAGCACTTTAAGTCTAGTGGCAGTATTTATTGTAATACTTTACGCACATGCACACTCACACGTACATCTGATAAGCCAGCAACTCCCTCCACCCAACACCCACACACACTTACCTTCGGCCAAAACATCCTCGACGGTGACCGTGACGCGGCCGACAGTGAAAACCTTGCCAACGAAACTGTTTGTCTCCTTAGATGAGGAGCTATTGTGCGAGTTTTCCAATTTCTCATTTCTGTCGAATTTCGACAGGATTTTCTTCATTTTTCTATTTTTAATGTTGTTGTTTACAGCAGTGGCAGCGGCGACAGCGGCTGCGGCGTCGACGTCAACGTCGGTAGCCGAGTGTGAGTGTTAATTTCGTGGGCGTTTGGCAACGATGGGCGTGTCCACCTTGCCTCTGGCCGTATAATTAACTCGCTTTTTCTAGTTTAATTAACTTTTGTTGTTGCGTAGTTTTGTAATTTACGCTGCACTTTTTCGCATTTGCATGGCAGCAATACATACGCACACAAACACAAACACACGCACTCACACTATGGAAAAAGAAAGTTGTTCGATTTTCCTGCCTTACACGTACGGTTTTTACGTCAAGCTATAGCTGCATGAAATCAACGATATTTGGTATTATTCACTATTTATTGAAGTTGCACATTATTGTTGTCTATATACACCGAACGAGAAATAACTATTTACAATATTTGCAGCACAAATAAAAGCGAACGAATTTTAGCTGCAATTAAATTGGATTTCACTAACTGTGCAAGGTTGCCAGCCGATAAGAAAAAATGTTAGTGCTGTGCAAACGGTTTAGCAATCGACTACGCAACTTATGGCCATTCACACCGTGCTGGCTTGAGCAACTTAAGTGTTAAAAATCAATTGTAGATATCCCAAATATTGACAATTCGATAATTTTTTGATAATTTAAGTTCAACAAAGTGTTTAATTTTGCATCTTCAACAGTGTGTTCACATGAAAAAGAATAGATAGTTGCAAGTGTCATGCTAGTATTACACCTGCTCTTTGGCGTTGCCAGACAGTTTACGCACAGCTGATGCTGCTAATGCGATATTTTACATATTTTTGCAATTGAAATTTGCGCGCAATGATTAATATTGCCAAATACTTTTCGCTTCTGGAGAATTTAAGCTTTGAATATGCAGCAAGTGAGTCCGGCGTGCTTTTAAGTATTGAATGAGTATTAATCAAATTATAAACAGCAGGAAGAACGAAGACATGGGATTCGTCCGGCTTGGATACTCTTAATGCAAATTTAAGCATTTTGACGAAATACGTTCATTCAAATGTGTCGCAGCAGTTGCGGGAGCTGTTTGAAGCTCTACAAGTAAAAAACGAGTATGATTCGATTGATTTTGACAACTCTATTGATTGCTACATAATACGTTTACTACACGTGCTGCATACGCTGATACATAACATTAATTTTCAAAGCGATGCCAAGGAGGATCTTATTTCCGTGGCGCATCTGAGGCTATGTATTCAGGCCACGCAGGAGCTGAGCTATTATGCGCTGCGTGCTCAGCTCCACGATGACTTCTACAAATCACCTGTTTTTAAGGATGTACACAACAGGAGTCAACTTAGCTGTCATCGTTCGCTGATCTTTCTCAGTATACAGTTGTTTATTCGATTGCTGGCCATACGTCAGCTGCATATAGCTAATGCAATGGAACTTGTTCAACGTGATCTGCTGGGAGCTGTAATTAGCCAGCGCGTTCAGGAACTATCAACGGAGCAGCGTGTCCATCTGAATTCAGCCCTCGTTTATCTTTGGCAAAATGAATCGAAAGCAGATTACTTTCGGCATATCCTGCTACTAAAGGCTACACCCCATCTCTGTGGTCCTTTATCCAAAGAACTGCATCAGCAGCTTTTAAGCAAACTAAGCGCACAACATGGATTTGCCAGCCTGTTAGCAGCTCTACAGACACCGAATGTCACACGGAATGCGGAAATTGTTGCAAATATTGTGGCTCAACGTGGTTTTTCGTTGCGTCTGCAGCAGCGCCTCATTGAACAGATCTTTGACTTCTGCCGTCTGCAAGTGGCTCATACGAATAGTCTCATGGCTGGCGCTCTTAGTCTGCGGCGTCTTTACGAACTTAATGTGGAGAATCGTGAATGTATGGACCGATTACTTTGCAGTCATTGGCAACCGTTAACGTCGCCCACTGATTTACTAAATGGCCTTATTATCTGGGATCAGGCTGAGCTGTGGGACTGCATTGATCTTTGGGAGCAGCTCTTTTGCAGCTCCACTGTGGCCTGCCTTCCCAGCGTGCTTTTAGTACCGTACATGCCGCTTCTTCTCCAACTTTATAAGCAGCTGCCAGAACGAAAGGCATTAGCAGCATTAATCTCGCGCTGTTTGGATAATAGAGAGATAAGGCAGGAGCTGCCTGCACTGCTCCAGCGTGTATATAGCTGGGAAGTGGATGGTTCACCGCCCTGGCAAGCGCTGCATCCACGTCTAGTCTTTATCCGATCTAAGCAGTCGGATAACATTTCAGTCCAAGTGGCGCAGCAGCAAGAAGAACGGAACTATTGCCGAGCTTTGTCCACTTTGCTCATTGCTGGTAGTGATCAAACGTTGACTTCTAAGGTGTTTCTTGCTTTGCTTGAGCTCATGCTGCAACATCTAGCGGCACCACAACCGACAAGCATTGATCTACTGTCTACGGAAACGGAGCTGGCGGAGTTCTTGCATGGCAAATATCAGTTAAAGCTGGAGCTGCTCGTGGCACTTGAGCAGCTTGTGTGGCACGAACCGTTGAAAGCGCAGTTGGCGACAACTCAGAGTAAACCCTTTATGGAAGTAGTGGCAAAGCTGTTGGATCTAAAAGTGGAGCCGGCACAGCTGGCGGAACAAATGCAGTTGCTTATATTGTTACTGCTGCAGGAGCTGCTCGAGCGCAGCGAGCAACTGCAGCTGGCAGAATGTACACGTCGGTTGCAACAACCACTGCAGCAGTTGGCAAGCCAAACAGCAAATCCAATGCTGCAGCAAGCACTGCAGCCGCTGCTTGAGATGCTTGGCGGGGAAAGGCAGCCTCGAAAGGTTCCGACTCTAACATCCTTTCAGAAGGCGCGCGAGCTCATCGAAGATGAACAGCCACATCTGCAGGTTTATGGAATTCAACTGATGTTGGATGCATTACGCAACAAGGATCCCACGTTTTTATCGCAGTCACATCGCATCATAGCGCTTGCATTGAGCACGCTTAAGCAGAAGGAATCTTACACTTTCCTCAATTGTGTGCGCCTGTTTGTGGCCTTGGTGCACATCATGGAGTCCCAGGTGCTGGATATGCTCAGCGATGAATATTTGGCGGAGACAGCTGATCTAGACTATCGTTTGGTTGTGGGCGAAGCCATACTGAAGGCTGCTCAGGAAATTGGTGGGTGTCGTGTTTCCATTGTAACCTAATTAATTTAATATTAAATCCTCGCTTCACTTTTTAGGTCCGCTCTGCTATCGTTACAAGGGCGTGTTGTTTAATTGCTTTCTGCATGGGGCTCGCTCGCCGCTGGATGAGTTTCGTAGCTCGGCCTACGCGAATCTGGCACAACTTTGCCGCCTGCTTGCCTATCAGGTGCATAGTTTTTTCCAGGAGCTGCTGCAGCTAATTGATTCTGAGCTGAGTACGGGTCGCTATTTGCCAGCCAAGCGAGGCGCCTTGCTGGTGCTCGCCGACCTTTTAGCTGGCATGGGTAGCCTGCTGGACTACCAGGAAATGCTGTTGCCTATTTATAGGCTGTTGCGGGCTATTGAATCCTCCGAAATCTGTGATCCTCAATTGCGACAGCATGCTGCCAATGGATTAAAAACATTGAATGAGAAGTGTCGAGATCTATTGAAAACCGAACCAACAGTTGACCAGCTGCAAAGGGAGATTAAGGTGCTGGGCATTAAGGAACCCGTTACGACTGGCAAGCGACATATTTTAGAGCTGAATTAAGGAAAACAAGGACTATACCTTACCAATATTAAAACCTTTTATATAAAATTGACTATTTATAAATTTGTTGTTAAAAGCTACTTACAAAATAGTTAACTAACGGAGTTTTAACAAAAAAATGGGCGAAAAATGGACACTAGAATTTTCTTAATATGAAAATTTCCAGGTACTATAAAAATTAATATTCAATGTTGTTCAACTTATTGAAAATATGTTAAAATTTATTTGAGACGTTCTTTACACATCTACGCATTGTATTCAAATTTAATTTGAAAGATATAGACAATACGTTAATCGGATAATTGTTTCCACACAGACAGCAAAAATTACAATTTACAGAAAAGCATTTAAAAAAGTAATTAACATTCGGAAAATATGCGTTTAAGCTATATTAAACAATTTTGTTTTTGGAACAATTTATAAAAGCGATTGCGAAATGCATACAAGAAATTGATTAGGCACATTTGCTCTTGCCGATGGAAAACTCGGTCTCGATTTTGTCCGCTATCATTTTGGCGATGGCCAAGCTGCTCGTCGCGCCCGGCGATGGAGCATTTCGGCAATGCAGGACGCGTTTGGCCAGTGGTCCGGTGCCTTCACCGCGGTCAAAAACAAAATCATCGACGAGATTTCCGTTCATGTCCAGCGCTTGAGCACGCACACCAGCAGGTCCACGCTCAATATCATATTCGTTGATATCTGGAATATACTTCTGCAGAGACTTTACCTGCAGATTTATAAATGCGGACTTAGCCATTTCACTGAAACCGAAACCAATATATTTGCTGGCCATTTTCAAAAATCCTGGATACCGCAACGCATCGAAGAGTTCGAATAGATTGATGTCGCCCCACCTGTAAGAGGATTATGTTATTAGTATTATTGCTTTGTTTATTTTTTTGGTGATCCAAATGGTTGCTTACGTATAGCCTTCACGCTTTAGAGCGAGCACCGCATTGGGTCCCAGCCAAATTTTACCGTCCATGCGCGGCGTGAAGTGTACGCCGAGGAACGGAAAACGGGGATCAGGAACTGGATAAATATTGCCTTTCACCATATGCTGTTTCTCCTTCGAAAGTAACAGATATTCGCCACGGAAAGGCACAATGCGTGGTGCACGCGGACAACCAGTTAGCTCCGCCAGCAAGTCCGACTGGAGGCCACCGCATGTGAGAACATGCCGAGTTTGTACAACTTGGCCGTCCTTAGCACCATGTATGGTAACCGGATAGTCGCTACCTTCCTTCGTTTCGCTGAACTTATTAACCTTAAAGTCCACATAGATATCGCCCCCTGCTTTTTTGAAGTCCTCGCCATAGTGCTGGGTGACAAGACCCCAGTCCACAATTCCTGTGTGCGGACTGTGCAGCGCTTTAAGACCCTTGCAATATGGTTCGATTTCCTTGATTTGGTCCCCATCGATCATGCGAAGATCGGGCACTTTATTCTGTATGCCACGCTCATGCAAACCTTCCAGCAATTTGACCTCCTTTTCATCTGTTGCAACAATCAGCTTGCCGCATTTCTTATACGGGATCTGGTGCTCGTCTAAGTACTTGTACGCCAGATGCAATCCCTCTACACAGAGGCGGGCCTTCAGCGTACCTGGCTTGTAGTATATGCCGGCATGGATGACGCCCGAGTTGTGACCGCTCTGGTGCATCGCTAGCTTCGGCTCCTTTTCCAAAATGGCCAACTTTAGATTGGGATGGCGCAGCAGTATTTCGCGGGCCGAAGCAGCGCCCACAATGCCGCCGCCTACAACCACAAGATCATATTCTCTGGAATAAGGATAAAATATGAATTGCTTATCCTATTTAAAAATATACTCGAAAGGAAATTATATTGTCATTTAATGTGTAAACTTTGGGGACAGGTGTATTGGAGACTTTAAATTCCACTTTTAACTATTAACAGTTATTAGGTAATTCTCGCCTGCATAAGTGATCAATGTCTTAATCATAATTTTTAATTAGAAATTTATGCATAAGTTCATAATATCACAAAATGAACCTGATTAGCACGTTTATCTCATCAGATTATAATTGAGTTCTAACAACAAAACAAACTTTGAAATGCATTTGAAATACCGAAGCAATCTAAACAATAAACGTAGAATCTATTGACTAGCACATTTATGTTCAATTTTTTCCTTTCCTATGTAAAAATATCTTACATTAATTTCTACGATTAACACGCGTTAATTGAAGAATTTTCTTATCTCTTTAGACACACCTCTTTCTGCCGCCCGTTCCCGACGTTGCCGACGAACTGTGCTGCCACCGTCTCTGCCCATCCAGAATTTGTTTTTCTGCAGTGTACGTGAGTCCCGCAATTTGACTAAAATGCAAACGCAGTGAGGCGTTTGTAACTTTCAGTAGTTTTGCCATATTATTTAACGTTCACTAAGACCTTGCTTGACCTTGTCACAAACGCGCGTTCCTCCAGCAACAGTGTCAAATAAACCGCCCCACAGCTGCCGCAAGAGCAGGGTTACTGAGCGCCTAAAATATTTTTATATAGCAGCACCACAGCCGGGCTGCTAAGAAGATGTGTGTTGTTAAATAGCGGGAGGTGGGTGATCGAAACTGATCAGCTGTGCGTGATAAGAGAAGAACCAGTTCGTTCATTTGTTGTCGCGTTCAATTCCATTAGCATAGACTGTTAGCTCATTGCTGCGTTAACTGTTATCGGCTATGTTTTTTTGCATTGCATTCTTAGATATCTTTTATTTAATTATAAGTGCAGTTTTACTTTTACCACATATTAAATTGAATATAAGAAAGTAAATATAATTTAGCTTTTCTATTTTACTTTCATAAAAAAGTGCAAATGTCCAACCGTACAATTTGAATAGCCTTCTGAAACACACATCACTAACGCTGATGTTATTAACACTGTTCTTAAACGCTGTTAAGCGCACGAATAAATTTTAAAATGTATCTTTTGACGAAAAATAAAATATTTTAAACTGACACATTATTTTCGAAAAGCATAAAATGCCAAATGCCCGCCCACTGTGCGGTGGTCAATTGCAGTGATAAATATGTTCACGCGGGCAGCATATCATTTCACAGGTGAGTTTTTGTTTGTAAATTGTGGACAAATGAAATATTTTTGGTTTGCAGATTTCCATTTAAGCGAAAAGATTTACTGCAGAAATGGAAAGAGTTCACGCAGCGCAATGGCCAGTGGATGCCGTCCAAATGGAGCGCCGTCTGCAGTCGCCATTTTGTGGACGGCGACTTCAATTGCAGCAACAATCGCAAAACGTTGAAAAAGAATGCGGTGCCCACGGTGCGAGTGGCCGAGGAAACATTGAATGTGATTGTACAACAAGTGACGCTGCCTACGACGGAGACGCCAACGAGTAACTGCAGCAATGCAGCTGCTGGCACGAAGAGCACTTGTCGCTTCTGCGGAATCCCTGCACTAAACTGTGTATCATTTGATAAGAGTTTCGAGCTGTTAGCCATGATACAAAAGTGCTTTCCCACGCTTCAGATATTGCAGGATGATACCCTGCCCCTACCCAAGGATATATGCGGCGATTGCTGCCGTCAGCTGGAGGGCTTCTCTCAATTCTGTGATGTCGTTATTGTGGCTCAAGGCGAATTGCAACGTAAATATCGCCGCCAGCTAAAGATCAAGCAGGAGCCTGTTGTGCGCGTCAAGCAGGAGGCGTGCGAAAGTCTCGATAATCTATTTCCCGATGAGCTTGACATGGGCATGGACGAAGTGTGCTGTGATCATGAGCCGGACGCCACGGACGAGAATGAGCAAAAGTTTCAATTTTGCAATTTTCCCATGCTTAATGCGCAGGACATTATCAATAACTGTGATATCATGGAAATTATTAATTTGGATGATCCATTTATAAACATAACAGACGATGCGGATGTCACACAGGCACAGCCAGGCACTGTGCCCGCGCTGCCCACGGCAAACGAGCTTCTGCAGTCGGAGATGCTTAACGAGGAGCACAACTATGCCAAGGAGGACTGGCAGTTAGCACCGCTGCAGCAATATAAAACTGAGAAAGTTGAAGGTGTGGAGCAGCAGGAGCAGTCACAGCGGACGGAATCCCATCCAACAGAGCCGCGAAGCTGTAAACCAATTGTTACCAATGTCAGCCAGATACCCAATCCTCTAATATGCGAATTGATGCCACCGCCACCCCCAGTGCCGGCGCCTCCCGCAACCACAACCAAGCCCAACATCGTGGTATTGAATGACAGCGTGGTGCAGTCTTCGGCCTTTCGACTTCACAATTGTACGATGTGCACCACCAAATTCTTTACCGCCGAGAGTCTACAGCAACACTATGCTCATGCACATGCCACTCCCACTCCAGCACCAAATCCAACGCCCATGGTGAGCGTGCCGCCGCCAAACATTAATTCGGACAGTTCCCTCAAGCTGGAAGGCAGTTCGGTGCCAATGCCCGCCGCTGTGGATTATTGGCAAACGGATTGGGTGCCACCACAGTTGCCCGCCAAAAAGAAGATTGACATATTGGACATGCAGAGCAGCTTTTTAAAGTACACCGATCTTATAGCGAAGCCGGCGATTACTGCGCCGGAAGCCCAGAACTCAGCCTATGCTAAGCTGGCGGCGCGCTATCGACGCTTGCAGCATACGTGTCGGAAGCTGCGGACAAATCAGAAATCGATTGCAGTACGTATCAATCCTCGCCTGCGTTGCGTCCGCTGCTCGCGTCGTTTTGCTAGCGTTCAGCAGTTGCTCAGCCATCGGCGACGCAAAAAGCATTTTGTGCCGCCGCCGCCACGCACCTTTGCGGTCAAGTGCTTTGGCTGCCTGCGGCTATTTCGTTCGCGTCTGGGTCTGCGCCAGCATATGCGCTACATCTGCCAGTCGCTGCCGTTGCGCAACGCCCGCCTGCAGAGCTACAAGTGCCGCAACTGTCAGAGCATCAGTTTTACCCACTGGCGCGTTTACAGGCGGCACGAGCTCAAGTGTCGACAGCGGCAGCAGAAACACCGTCCGGCGAAGCGTCGCAGTCGTCCAAATGAAGGTGGCCCGGCACACTATCCAAAGCGCACCATACACAACTGTAGCGTCTGCCAGAAGACCTTTAGCTCACTGACCGGACTCAAGCAGCATCGCATCACGCACAGCTCGGAGCGCCGATACAAATGCAACATCTGCGAGCGTGTCTTCAAGCGGCGCAACGGACTCTCCCAGCACGTCAAGGGTTACCACCTGCAGTTGAAGCCACATCAGTGTCCCGTCTGCCAGCATCGATATGCTCTCAAGTGCGACATGCTGCGCTGCCGCCACTCCCTCCGACGCGGCCACGCGGTCGCCAATGAAACGGAGCGCGCAAAAACAAATCCGACTGTTGATGCTCCTTAGAATACTTGTATATGTAAATATGTACCTACATTGAAGCAATTAAAACTACAGATTTTTCTTGCATTATTGTTTATTTGCACTATATACAGTAATTCATATGTATGTATAGTAATTGCCGTTATTTTCGTATTTTCATATATATGTGTGTGATTATGTTTTAATATTGCTTTAACGGCTCGCATATCGCTGTATGAAAATACTGAAATTTTCAACTTAATTATAGTAACCCACAAATTGTATTTGAATTATTTTTGCATATGCAACATAAATATATACAACAAAATTTCGTGTTTAAGAAGAAACTGTTCTTGTTTTTGTTTTTATGTTTCATAAAAATATAATTTTGTTTTCAAACTTTTTAGCTTATCCAACATATAACATGACTTTTTCTTTTATTAACAAAATAAAAACCGAAATCAATTTTATAAAAAAATGGCACAAAAAACAAGAACAAAATTAAATTAAATCAATTAAAAATTTAACAAAACTGAACAGAAAAGGCAACAGAAAAAAACTTAATGCTAAACACAAATATATATATATTTTTTTTACTTAAACACAACTAAAATTTATGATTTTGGTATGCTCGTTAACTATATGTAAGTGTATGTAATTATGTGGGATATATATATAGCTATACGTGAATGATTATTTATGCTATGTGATGCGATATCAAAGTCCTGCTCCTAAATGTGTGCTAACTGTTTTCATTTGTTTAACCTACGCCACAAGGATTACGCGCTAGACTACAAATTATATAGATTATATATATATAAGTGTATGTGTATGTGTATGTATGTAAAATCGTCCCAATTCGATTTAGATTCAGGCTTTAGCCTTATCGAAAGATTGCCGCACGCTGTTGGAACTGCTGACGTCTCTGGGCGCGCTCTTCCTCTTCGCGACGTCTGTCGTCCTGCTCTTGTCTGATCTCGTCGTGGAATTTATTTGTGCGCATCTGCTGCTCAATTTTCGCCTCGAAAAAACTCTTTGCACCGCTCACGCCCACCTGTTCCACATCGATCTCGGTTAAGCGGGCCAATTGATTGAGACCCGAATCGCTGTCCAGTTCACCGGCCTGCGCCTTACGATAGATGAGCAAGAACTCACGGAACGAGATCTTGCCATCATGATCCTCATCAACCTCGGCTATCATCTTCTTCAGCCCCAAATGGGTTTGCGGTGCGCCCAGCTTCTCCATCATGTACTTCAGTTCGTTTAAATCCAAAAATCCATCCCTAGCCGTATCATAGCTGTAAAGCAAAAATAGAAGAGTGATATTCCAAATTAAAGAACTATTTTAACCAGATATGAAACAATAACGTGGTCCAGTTTTTCGACCCCCCTGCTAATCGATAAGACATGAAGGTAGCCCAATTTCATGCTAAATTTGCAGTTCAGTTGAGGTTTAAATTTCGCTCGGGGTTCGTTTTATGCCTGGCATGACACTGCATTAAGAACTGTGTTGAACAACGATTGACGCAAGGAAAAAAAATAGGTACAAATAAATTTGTAACTTAGTTGAAGGTCAGATATTACTTTCGTTTGTATACCTTTAGTGAATCAAAACGAATGAAATGAGAAATTGAAAACAAATAGAGGACATAATCAATTTAGCTTATAACATTTGATTGAACGGGTCATTTAAATGAACTGAACGATTGAACTAAGTTATCAAAAGGAACTTAAATTCGGAATTTGATGTTATTTCGAATGCTGTTCAAGTTGTCTGGTTGTCTATTAGACAATCAGTTGCTATCGTTTAAGCTTCATGTTAAGCCACATGTCATTTTTAATGATTATAAATTCATTGGTTTTTATGGCTACTATTTTGGCTATCCAAGAGTTCAAAAGCTCATTTTGGCCACTTCCTGAACTGAAGATGGGGCAGGAAATTGTATATGATAAAAATGTAAATAGAAAACTTACTAACTAATTACGTAATGCAATAAAAAGCAGCGTGTGGCATGGAGAAAACGCAACATTAGCTAATGCTGTTGTTGTTGTGATGAGTAAATCGCGTGCGGGGCAGATGCGCTGGCGGCAACAACATTAAAAACAATGTGTCGGAAAATCACGACCTTGCCGCGTATCTGAAGGATGCTGCAAAAAACGAGTCAAACTAGTTGGATCTAAAAATAAGACAAGCTGCCATTAAAGTCGATGCCAGTTAGCTAGCCAACCCGCCAGCAAGTCAGTTGCTTGGCCAAGCAAGGAAACACACAACTAGCAACAAGTTGCGTCGTTGTCAACCAATTTGTACATAAATAATAACGCAATCGATTACCTTTGCAATCGATTACATTACATTTGAGCATCACTTTCAATTTTCAATTTTGTTTTCACAATCATTAGAAAACTCTGACTCCGCATCTAATGAGCAGCTATAATACTAAAGAGTTTGTTGCATTTGTTTTTTTATGCTTTCGTTGTTAATTGTATCGACAATTGTGGGACGACAAATTGCGTGCGGCTTGTCTCGATGAGAGTGAAAGTAATTAACGGTGACAGAAGCAACGCGCTAGAGATGGCAGCGTGAAAGCGAAAAATAGTTCACCTCGATTTTAGCTTGTGAACTTAACTAGTCAAATGTGCTTCGACTTAAGTTCTTATTATTTTCAATTATTTAAATATTTGTAGAAAGAGAACCTGGCTTGTTTCCTGACTCATCATTGAATTGTTTTTTTTTTTTTTGTGTAAATAATTGACTCGTGAGCATCTCTAGAGCTCCCATTGGACACAGCCGCGAAGGTGTCACCACGCATTTAACGGCATAACAACTATTTGTTGCTATTTCACTTGCTCGCTTTTAATTAACTTCAATTGCCACCAGCTTCTGTTTGTCTGTCCGTCTGAACGTGTCTCCCTCTGTTGCGTCAATGTGACAATTGGCAGACTTTTGCTTTTTTTTTCTTTATTATGTTTTTGTGGTTTTCTTTTCAATTAATTGGCTCGGCTAACACAAGCTTATTAAACGTGAAGTTACGTTTGTTTTTGCTTTTCAGCTGTTCAATTCAATTAATGTTAAATTAGACGTTGATTTAGTGTTAATGCTTGCAGCTAATCGTAATGTTATGTTATCTAACTTCTAGCTAAATTAAGCTTCAGTTTAAATAAATGAATTTGCATATATTTTGACCTGTTATAGCCATTTCAGCTGTTTTTCTGTCAGCACCAGTGGCTTTACTCTCGCTCTCGCTCTAACCTGCAATTCTTGAGCATGGAGATGCCTTCCGGTTCCAAATGTGGCAACGTCGACCCCCCAAAATCTCATTCTATGAATAATCTAATTTTGTGTGTTATCGATTACAAAATGTTTTCAATTCGTTGATTTCGTAAGTGTAGCCGTTGCGAGCCAAAATCTAGATGGATGCTTCATTGCATTTAGTTAGACATGCGAATTTTGCTTTGTTGTTGTTGTTTTAATACACACATGTATGTATGTACATGCATGTACATATGTAGGTTTGTACAGTTCAACAACTAACGGGGTCAGCTGGCCATTGTTGTTGCATGCCACATTTGCATCGTAAATCGTAAATCGCAAAATGCATGTTTTTAGTATATTTGTGCCTTTTGCAGCTTACCCACTTCCCTATCCACCCCACCCCCTCTTCTTAAGAACAAACTGCAATTATTGAACGTGTAGTCGTGGCTTTTCTCTATTACCAACTTAATGCGACGTCAATTGTTGTTGCAACTGCTGCTGTATTATTGTTATTGTTGTTGTTTTTGTTGCTGTTGCTGTTGCTCACTGTGAATTTATGTTTCTTAGTTTTTGGTCTCTGCGCTCTATGCTCGGTGGCCCAAGCGGGTTAATGCCAACAGCCATGCAGTCACAGCGCGTCATGTTCTTGAACCTTTTTTAGTTTGAATACTCTTTACAAACTGCATTATGATTTAGTCATAAGGTTTGTAAAGCATTTGTTTACAATTATTGGGGAATACAGAATACTGTTGTTCTTTTCTGATAAGGGAAGTATAAATATTCTTTGATATGCAAGCTAATATTATTTACCCGAATATAATTTATTTAGTGTAATTTTATTTAACAATTATAAACTCTAATACATTTCATGTAATTTTTGTGTTTGATAAATCTTATCACGTAAAAATCCTGCGAACATTAAAATTTTATATGTAATTTCTTATCAACGAAAGAGTATTAAAACTTCATCAATACAAAGATAACTCTTCTTCACTGTACTTTTTTTTGTGTCCATTGGGCTTTTGTAACGGTAACTGCGTGTAACGTTTAAAATGCACTGCGCTAAGTTGAGTTTGGTGGATTTCTTCATGTGATTGCGCACCAGCTCTGCGGACTTTAATCTATTGTAGAGTCAACTACAGCAAAAGGCAATGAATTAAAAGAAAAATAAAAATATGTACACAGTTGATGTCTTGCATACACAATTTTTTTGTTTATTTCGTTCAGCACGAACAGACTGTCTGATGAACTGATTGGATGACTGACTGACTGCATGATAAACTGACTACTTCCATTTCGAAATCCCACATGCACCTGTGTACTTAAGATACTTTGTCTGGGCCATTTATATTTAAGACACATGTAAACTTTTGTGAACAGTGCGTGCGCATAAAGAATCGATAAAAATCAACAGCATTTTAACTGCATCGTAAAGTTCACAAGAATACATAACGCAAAAGTACAGTAAACTCTTGCTGAGGGGGACACTCAAATTTTCATTATATTTTTATGTACAACCAAACTTAATTTGGTTTTGTACTTTGTAAACAACCCCTCTCTAATAATTAGTTCTTGTTTCTGTTGCTCCAAGAAAATTTTGAATGTAAAACACTATGGCCGTTTGTTAAGAGAGCTTTTACTATAGCCTTCACCAGCCCATTACCAATTTGTAAACAATTCGATTTCAAAATAAATCTCAAAAGCAAAAACGCATCATATTTTGACATTTCGAAATTGGAGCAACCCAAACCCAAACTAAAGCGTTGCGTGGGTCGCACGCGATTATTTTTAGTTGCAGCAGGAAACAACAAAACAACAACGAGAATGAGAACATCCCATAGAGATGACTCATTGGCTGGAACTAACTTCGTAGAACTGAAGAACAATGCGTTGATAAGGCATTGCTCAAATTGTATCTTGACTAGAGTCAAACGTCCCTAAGAATGCGTATAAAGGCGTATAAATCGACTACTCTACGGTCTTCGTAAAAAGAATGATCCATGCGTAAGGGAATAACTAACCGTCAGCCGCACATGACTAATTGTGCAGCAGTTAAAAGCACAGAGAAGCTGCCGCCGCAGCAATTGCTGTTGTTGATTGCTGACGCTGATAATTCTATGTGGTTTTTATTTAATTTGATATTTCCGCAATTGAGTGGGACGACATTGCCACTAGTCACAGATTATAATGCACTGTATGCTGGTTTTATTTAGTTTTATTCACTGTCAATCAATTAATTGTAATTGCAAGCACAATGACGTGCGTGAGTGCGCGCGCGCGCACGCCGTGCATAATAGCCCACTCGTTGTGTTCGTTGCGAGCGTTGCCAGACAGCTGGTCGCCTGCATTGCAATTGTGCGGTATATTATTTTTGGCAAAGGTCAGTGTGCGGAAATGGCAGCATCAAGAAAATAAATAAAAATCCATTCACAATCGCAATGCAGTGTTATCGATTGACCAAACATGCGATAAGCTGCACCATCAACAACAAAAGTGTATAATAGCAAAATGTAAACATCAATAGGTAAAATGACAAATGCACATGCAGATGTCAATGAACCTTCCACAAATGAATGTACATTTGCATGCTTTTGGCACATACATAACATGCACGATGATGCACTTCGGCCCCCTCGTTCGTCATTGACAGGAAGTGCAGCAGTTTATCCTAAAATGTGCAACAACAACCCTTTGCATAAGAGCACACACTGAAGGGAGTTTTTCTCTGATTCAGTGATAATGGGTGGTGAATATGCCTTAATTAAAAGCTCTGGCCACAGTTGCCATTATATATTATGTATGTATGGAAAGTGTGTGTCTGTGGGGACTGCAAAACAACCCTCCCAAGCAAATTGTAAAGTGCGTGTAACTGATTTTCATGTGTGTGGTCTTTATTGCTATACATTTTACCATGAACTCAATTTGTAAGCACAGCGACATGGCATTGACATCGATGCTAGCGACGAGCGCGTCGACGATATATCGTTTCAGTAATCGGCTTAAGGTTTTATCAGCTTAAAATAAAGAATTTTATTGAATTTGAACTACTGCTATTAAAATAAGTAAAGGTTTTTGGAAATAAATTAATTTAAATTTGTGTAGTTTTCTTATACTTCGAATTTTCTATATCAACCAGCCCGAAACACGTCCATCTCCAATCCGATAGTTGCGGTTTTCTTCTGCCTGAACTAAATCAAGTTGAAAATGCAATAAGCCAAAATGCTAAACCCACATGCAAATTGAACAATGGAGAAACAAGAGTGAGAGGCGTCGAGACATGGGTTCTTTGGTTTGTTTAAGGATTTGCAGCTTTATCAGCGGCAGACAGACGCCTAGACATGATTTATGTACATTTAGAGTGTCCATCTAGACCATGTGTAAATTTAGGGTTCAGCCATTAAATGCAGTTGAAGATTTAAATCAATATCATTAAATTGCGAGCGTCTGGCATTTATCGCCTTCGGCCTCATCAGTGCCCGGAAAACGTGCGGAAAATGGCGCATCCGAAATAAAAAGAGGCCGGAAACTAAAATCCAGCAATATCAACAAATAATTACGACGCTATAAGAAATACATTACATATTGCGTGTCCGATTAGCGCTGAAAGCGCGGCGTTGGGCAAGTGTGATTTCCTCTTCGTTTTTCATACCCTGTACATTATTGAAATATGTATATATTACAAAGTACATTAGTTTAATCTGGTTGTATGTAACAGATAGATGATGGCATAGAAACATTTTTGCTTATTCAAGATTAGGAATATAAATGAAGTTGGTTTAATGGTTATCTTTCTTATTGTTGAAAAACAAAATAATTCTCTTTCGATGTTTATTCTTTGTTTTAGGTATGTGCACATACTTGAATGAGATCTTTCAGCTATGCAAAATTCTGATTAATCAAACAATCTTTAAGAGCTGCATTGTTGCGCTGTTTATAGGGTATCGCTAACTAGAGCATTCTTAGCTTTTCATATGTTTTCTGCTTTGCTATATAAGTATTAAGTATGAACATTAACAAATTCATATATATAAATCATAGAGGAATCACCCCTATATTTTTGTACCTTCATATATATAAATAGGCAGGGCACATGTTTCACGTATGACGTTTGTTATTCTTTTTTTTGAAAAATAGTATATATATTTGTAATAAATACAATGATTATTGGTTTATGTTTATCTGAGAATGGATTCGCTGAATCAGTAGCAAATTTCCTTATAAAACAGTGACTCTGTAGAATGTTTATATTTTTAGATATTTACTTTTTTTTTACGATGTTTTTCAAGTTTGTTAGCAGAGTTTACAAAATAAGTGCATAAAATTATAAGCAGAAGGTGGAAAGGGGGGGGGGGGGGTGGCTGACATTCATGTGATGGGGGGATTGGTTGGCGCTTGTTGGGTAATCCAACTGGAAATGTCAGAAGCTTCGCCGATGCCACAGCCGGTTATTGTTTATTTCATTTTGCAAAGCAAACTTTATAACAACAAAAACGAAAACAACAGCAAAGAAAACAACTTGAAAGATCACGTGTAGACTTCGAGTAGCATTTTATAGGGTAGTCCACATAGAACTTAAGTTGACAATAATGTCAGATCAAGTGAAAACCAGTTCCCCAATTGAAATGCACATACAATTAAAAAAAAAAATCTCTATTGAAACTGTTCAGAAAGTAAATTCGATTAAAATTTCAAATTTATATCTGTACTTTATTTTTTATATGTACGTACATTATAGCCTCCCTAATCCGATAACCCGCTTATTCATACAACCGCAAAATATAAGTAAAAGAATGATTTTTATTTGAGTTATTTTTTAGTTTAAATAAATATTTAGTCGGAAAATAAATTCACTTTATAGGCAGGCTAAACTGTACTGTCAATTTAAAATGTATTTATTATATTTCATAAACAATGTTTTACGCTTATGCTTAATTTAAACGCATACCATATATCCAACACTTAGATACTGCCCTATATGTAGGTATTTCTATATATGTATGTACGTGTATATATATTTGTCAGTAGTTCCCAGACATTGTGGAGCTGGGTTGGGGCACTGCCCGATTTCATTTTCAAGGCACGTTCGTTTGTTTATTCATGTCTCCTCTTACAAATATTTTGATTTGACAATGTGCCAAGCGCTGATTTGCCCGTTGAATGACCCAATTGGCCAATTGCTGACTCACGAGCAGGTAAATTTAAGAAGGGATTCTCTGGATCAAGTGGATATAGGATAAAGAGTGCCTGTGTGTGTGTGGTATTTTGTTCAGAATTCTGTTTTTCCAGCTAGTTAGGACCACTGCTCCAATTGGCCGAAGGTGTTAATAGAAAGTATACAGAATGCAGCTGTTAATTGTCAGAGCAATTTTATTACCAGGTAGTCTGCGGGCACTTTGCTTAACAATGTTGCTCATTTAGCCATTTTGTAGCTACATATATAATAGTAAAAACATCAGCTTTTCTCTTCTTAGTGAAGCAGTGAATTTTTCTTCATCTGTTTTAAAGCCTTGGATGCTTTAAAAAATAAGTCTATTTGTTTGTAATTTGCTCAGTTTATTTGCCCGGTCTTTAATTTTCACTTTCATTTAGCTCATTTTTAGTGTGTCTAGCCGTTTAAAGTCAAATATTCAGTGTTGATGTAGCTAACTTTCGTTTTT
Source organism: Drosophila pseudotalamancana (assembly GCA_037075185.1). Classification (NCBI taxonomy): domain Eukaryota; kingdom Metazoa; phylum Arthropoda; class Insecta; order Diptera; family Drosophilidae; genus Drosophila; species Drosophila pseudotalamancana. Next base: position 175,334 of record JBAMCK010000142.1, read on the forward strand.
CAAAACTCTGGCAACACTGGGTTTTAACTGGACACTTGCAGCTGATTCAATGGAGTTTAACGTAAAGCGCTGAATCAGCAGCAGGTTCTGAGAATGTTATGAGAGAGGGAGGTAGGGAGTGAATGAGCGCAACAGACGCTGATCGTTGTTTTTTATATTTCCTCTACAAAGCGAAATCATTGCGCGCAAAAGTCAAATTCGGATGAGCCAAGATAACTTATCAAATGCGACGTGCCAAGTGTGTGTCTAAGCGTATACTAAATACATACATATATTATATACCATATATTTACATACTTACTATATACATACATACATACATAAGATATCAGAATACCTATGCATAATTGCTGGCTAAGATTGCGCAACCTGTTTGGCGCTCCATTGGAGACAGGGAGAACGCGATCGTTAAGCGGTTGCAGAAGGGCTTGAGGTAAGCCGAGACACACACCCACAACAAGGCGAGCCCTAAGCCGACTGCGCAATACTCTGTTATAAATGCTAAAATAGCGCAGAGTCATAAGACTCGATTGTGGACTTACAGCTAAGACAATTCGAGTTCCAATTGGAATGCAACTAATAAGCCCGCTTTACACTTTGTCAACAGAGTATAAACAAGGGAATTCTAACTACTTGACGATGGTGTCAACCCAGTTGACTGACGACTGATGACAGAGCAACAATAAACCAAATGCCGCAGCAAAAAATTTTATTTGCATATGTAACAGCTATAAGTAGCGAACACTTTGGAATTGAAATCTTAAACGGCGAGTGCAAATGGCTGTGACAAAGTCTCAAAATGTACTTGGGTGTGAGTCACGCTCCATTGCAGTCGAGATGGTATTCTGTGAGGGGGTTCGGGTTGCGGTTTAGTTGTCAATTAACCGCAAAAGTTTTATGTTTGGCCTTTTTTTGCTAGGTGTCAAGCAGTTATGTGGCTGTAAATTGAGTTGAGCTTAGAAATAGACTTTTTGTGGGTAAACAAGTGTGGATACGCGACTATAAAATACTCTCTAAAATTACATAAAAATCTTTTAATTTAATGTTGTGAAAATTAATAAAAAGAAATTAGAAATATAAAATCATTTCTAATTAAATTTATTTTAACACATAATAGGTTGACATGGGTGAATGTCCCTGTTTTTCTTTCTTAAAACATTACATTCTTATAAAAATATTGTTATTTCTTGTTCCAAACAAAGTTTTTTTATAACAAATATTTTTATTATTCCTCATATTTCTTGACTTAAAGATCATGTTATTTAAATATTGCAAATATATATTTAAATATTTTATTATAGATGTAGTTGAGATATTCGTTATTTAATTTTATAGAATATTATTATTGTTATTCAGATTAGCGGAATGTTGTTTTCATGAAAACAGCAATGAAAAAACATTTATATGCATGTAACTAATTTATTTTTTTAATGATAAGCGCAAGGTTTTTTTTTCAGTATTTACTTATTAAGTACATAATACGGTTATTGAAGAACACTTACGTATTAAAGGTCTTTTGATACTCCTTGATTTGCTTGCGGGAAAACTCATGGAATTCGGTGTAGACATTGACGACCTTAAAGGTGCGCGGCACATCGATGCCCGCCTCCTGGGAGTCCATAATCTCCTGGCGTCTGTTCAAAATATGCGTCAGCTCGGAGCTATCCGTAGTTGCTGTTGTTGTTGTACTATCGTCGACACTGCCGTTGCGCGAGGCGGACGAAGCATTCGAGGAGACGGACATGTTGGTTTCCTTTTTGTTTTTTTGTATTTTTAATTTGTATTACTCTGCGCTGGAATTTGTAGAACACCACACCCTGTGCACAGTACGGTGTCGACGTCGACGACGGGGGCGGACGAGGATGTAAGGATACACACACACAAACACACAGAAGGCCTCGTAACAAGTGCACACAAGCCTGGCTTATTTGCTGTCAACTTGTCAATTTTGAATTGTAGCAGATTATTTCAGTTTTTTAAAACAGCTTTTAATAAGGCGCGCGCATAAATACCGGTGGCAAGTAGTTCGAAGTTTGTTTTATAGCCGAGGAATTTTGGTTATTTGCAATATAGCGCGCAAAACATCCAAAGCACACGAAGTCGCTGATACGAATGATTGGCAAAGCGAGCTGAGAGTCACATACGAGCGTAGCAGGGGAGTCAATTGTGAATGCTGTACAGTGTATTTACAGACAGATATGGCAAGGCCAGCAGCGTTGACAACTGAATGGCAACCAGCTGATTTGTCCGGCAAGGCCCCCAAACGTTAACGTCTGACTGGTAAATTAATTCCAATTTCTACACTTTAACTAATTATATTGACTCAAATTTTGTCGACACATTAAAACAAATATTATTCATTTGCTAAATAAAAATAAGCGTCAAAATGGTTAGCAAATTTTTAAATAAATTATTGCTCGTTGCCGGCTTTGCTAGTTTAGCACATGCCGCCTTTTCCGCCGCACATCGTAAGTGAAAATTCATGCCAACCTTTGCTCCGGCTTTTATACATTTTATTTCTTTTATAACAGATCGCACCTACTTGCGGTTGACAGAGCAAGAGTGGACCAGTCTGCCGCTGGATGTAAGTATAGTACCCTTGGAATCTTAATTTTTCAGCTTATGGTTAAATTTTTACAGATTATATTGCAAACGGTGATCAGCCTGGTGGTTGTCGTCTATAATATCATCCAAATTGTTGGCAACTTTAAGGAGATACGGGCCACTGTGGACATGCAGCAGAAAACCTGGGATACACTTGGAAACTTTCCATCATTTTATACTTTCAATCATCGCGGTCGAGCCTTGAATCCCAGCTACAAGCCGCCACGACCAAATGAAGCCGATGCACATCAATAGTAAAATAATATATATCAACCAATTATAACCGGTTTAAATGTCTAGTTTAAAGCAATTATATGATAAATTATGTTAAACCAACTAAAATGCATATCATAGTTGGAGCTCTGATGGACGCAGCATTTTTCCTGGCGTTCCGTTACAACCATGACTTTGGCATAGACGACATCCCGCTTGTCCGGCGCTTCGGAGCATACACTCATAGTAGAGCGGGCCATTGGAACGACAGCCACGCACCACCTGCCTGATGTGCGTATCATAGTATTCAAGACAGGCGGCCGCCTGATCAGCCGGCTCGTTGGCTAAAAGTATGCAAGGTAGCGCATCTTGGCCTCGCTTAACTTCCTCACAATTGCGGCACTGATGGCACCACAGTCGCTGCTCTGGATAGGCACCTTTATTGCAGAAACTGCCCGTGCAACTATGACAGCTCCCAACTGAAGCGCTGTCGCAGTTAAAATCTGCACGTTGACATCCCCGTTCCGTGGTGCCACTTATATGGATGACCACCAAACAAGGTGATGAGGGTAAATCACATTGCTCTATGTAAATCCCTCCTGGTTGCGCCCAGTTGGCACAGCCAGCGGCATTGTCGCTGCTGCAGCGATAGCAGCGTGTGAAGTCCAGCGCATTGCAGGCCAACTTCTCATTGCCATCGCATTCGTAACACGTTGTTATTTGTGGATCAGTGGGTGGTGCACCACAGCCGCGTCGCATATGTAGATTATCGTACTGGCAGGCATAGCAAGAGGATGCCTCCGCAGAGCCGCAGACGCTGCTGCTCAGCGCAGTCGCATTGCTGCGACACGTCTCCTTCTCTATGGAGTTGCAGCTAAGGCAACTCTGCTGTGGCAAGCATCCGCCATTGCAATTGTCGCCGCTGTTACATGTCACAAGTTCATCCAGATGCCCTTCTAGCTCAGTTGGCAGCTCGGTCGAACAACCACGCACCACTCGATTAAGTTTGCGGTACGTGTAGCAGTATAGCTCTGTCTCTTGGCCCAATAGCAGGTGTTGGTGGCACTGTTCAAACTGACTGATATTGCAGCGACTGCCCACCTGAAAGAGATCCATTTTGCAGCCGAGTGTCTGCCGTGAATCGCAACTGGCACAGCTCAAGGACCAGGCGCCTAGTGCATCATTGCAGCCATTAATTTCGCAGTGCTGTGCAGTGCCACCGGTCGTGTGATTCTTATCAGAGCTGCAGCCTCGATAGCCCAAAGTTGGGCTCTCAATCTCCGTATAACACTGATCCTGCTCGTGATGAAAGCGACAGGGATGCGGTTTGCCCAACGGCGCAGCCACACAGCTCTCACCTGCACAATGATGGCACTTGAGACGTCCAGGTGGATAGACACCGGCGTTGCACAGATTGCTGGAGCAGCGCTTGGAATAGGTGGACTGCGTGGTGGGCGTCTCGGCGCCACAGCCTCGATAAGTAATGGAGTCCACTGCAAGGCACAAAACAATTCAGTTAATGTTATAAGTTAGTCGATGTTTGCCCACCAATGGACATGGCGCAGGTCAACTCCGAGGTGCAGTCCTTGTAGGGCAACACGCCCACCTCGCCCAATGTTTGGGCGCATTCGGGCAGGGCGATGGAATCGCAATGATAACAAACAATGGCTTCACATTGACGCAGAGCTAAGCCTATTAATCATTTATGATAAGCGCATTATTGGAAACGCATTAGTTGGCAACACAGTTGGCAACACTCACAGCACAGCCACAGGATGTGGAGGACGAGGTGGCCAGTTGGAATGTTCATTTCGTTTGCTCCTGCACTTCACTAAATTTGTTTTATGCATTTGGAATTGAGATTCATTTTATGGCTTATCTCTGGTTACTGGAACAAAGGCTTAATCAGCGAGATTAGGATAAGGACAGGAATAATGGCAATCTATAAATATTTTGTCTGTTATACTATATAATACATAACATAAACAAAAAGTTATTCCAATCGAAAGCGCTTGAGGTTGGACAAAGTTAATGTAGGGCTTATCACTGGTGTTATTACAAAGTTCTTATTGTGTTTCCACTTATTGTACTCAATGATAATGATGATAAGTTGATAAGGCTATAGATATTTAGCCTGTTATACTGTATAATATAATATAATATAAAAAATAGTTTCGCATTAAAATTGGTTGTGGTTCGAACAAATTTTATGCAGGTTTTATCATTATTACACTTTAACTAACTATTGAATTAGAATTCGTTATATGGAAAGCTATAATTATACAATCCAATGAATATCGCATTAGCTAAAAAACAATATATGACTATTTTTTTTTAAAGTTAGTCATCATTTGGTATGGCTTAGTGTATTCATAAGAGTCCAAATTAAAAGTATGAGAATGGAATTGAAAGGATTTATTTAAGAACTTCTCGTCGGTGAATCAAAATTCGAATCAGACCTTACACGTAGTATATTTAATGACAAATTTAAACTTCTTCGCCTTTACAGCTTAGTGTAATAATTGTTCTTCAATTAGTCAGCCATGACAAACATTCACATAGTATAGACATACATATACATATAAAGAATAAGGCGAATAGTATTCTAAGTATAATTATAGATATATTGGATAGGTCGAGTGCATTGTAACCTTGCGATACGACACAGATGTCATAGGTCATATGCAAAATAAACACATATCATTTCGACATGTTTTTATATTCTGGAACACAGGTTTTTAGCTATGCCTAAAGTTCACATGATCAATTATTCAAGGGTCTCGTATTGGTCAGGATGAAACGGAGCGATTAAGTGGCTGGCGAACGAGGGGAATGGGTGCTTGTTCAGTTAAATGGGTCGACTATATATCGATTTAATTTAGAGTAGGATAATTGCGTGACAATCAGCCACATATGGCCAGCAATTTGATGGTCATGCCTCAGTTGCGAGCGTGTCGGCAACGGGTCAGGAACGAACAGACGAGCCCAAAATTGTAGTCCACTTTGGCCAATGGGTTATTTAACAAGCTTTCCTGACATTCCGCTCAATTATCAGACGAAATCCACTCAGATAAGCCATTAAGCAGAAATATTGACATTTAATGAATCAACAATGAACGTTAAGCATTTGACTTGGTTAACGTTGATATTCCTACTACGAAGCTGTGTAGCAGAGGAAGTAGATCAGGATCAAGTGGATGTGAAGAGCACGGCAATGGGTATGGATATAGATATAGCCACAAACGAAATGAAGCCCACAGTTCCAACATTTATGGAGAAGGAGGAGAAGGAGGTCAAAACTGAGCCGGAATCTGCGCCAGAATCAATGGAACAGAAAGAACACGAAAATGAACCTGAATCGCAGTTAGGAATGGACAAGCCAAAGGAAGAAGAGGAAACTGCAGGAGAGGAAACTGCGGAAATGGAACCAGAGTCAAGCAAAGAAGAACTACAGGAAAATGAAACTAAAGCGGCGCCGAACCCGGAATCAGAAATGGACAAGTCAAAGGAAGCACCGGAAACTGAAATAGAGCCCGAACCGGAACCTGAAACAGATAAGCCTACGGAACAACTGGAAACTGAAAAAGCACCCGAACCGGAACCTGAAACAGAGAAGTCAAAGGATCAACAGGAAGCTGACACGATATCGGAATCCGAAACAAAAAACTCAAAGGAAACACAAGAAACTGAAGCGTTACCGGAACCAGAAGCCAACAAGCCAACGGAACAAGAGCCCACAAAAGCAGTCCATCCAATGGACTATCAGGATGATGCAGCGGCAGTTCCTGAATCGGTTTCCACGGCAGCAAGCACTCCGGCGGTGGCGCTGGTTGCACCCACTGTGGCCGCTGAGATCTCTGTGAAACAGGTGAATCTTTCGCTGCCCGCGTTACCCAACAGCTGCTTCAATTGCACCAGCTACCAAAATGGAACCTGCTTCCGGACGCCCGGCGTGCTGCAAAACTGCCAACTGAATGGCAAACGTGACGGATGCTATACGCTCTACAAACGTAAGTTGAATTTATACAATTTATACAAAATAATATAGTTATAAAAAAAAAAAATGTAAAAGTTTTGCCTAGTCTCCAGGTTCAAGTCCTCGTCCGTTTATACCCTGACTTACTGAAATGGTTAAGAAGGGTATAATGATTTTGTGAAAATGTATGCAACAGGTAGAAGGAGGCGTGGCCTCAGGATCAATAGTCGAGTGGATTGAGCCGTGTTCGTATATACGTCCGTCCGTCTGTCCATATGTATTAACGCGTCGATCTCAGCAACTACAAGAGTTGGAGACCTGAAGTTTCCCTATTTGTTTGGTATAAGCGTCTGCACTTAGTTTATTTCATTTATTTTGATAGTATAATTATTAAACAATTTTTTAAGACTTATGATTTTTGCTTCATTTTTTGTAAGAGTATTTAGTGCTCAACCTTTTTCATCCGTGCATGGCTGTGTGTGAAGGCTTCCGACTGTCGTGCGTGTGACTCATGGTTAGAGTCTAGCCCAATTAGTGCAAAGCAATGCACTTAGTAAATACTTTATTTACTGATTAATATTTGATGTGCTTGATGTGAAAGTTGTTTTGTTTTATTGTTGGATTTTATTGAAATGTTTTTTCATTATTTTAATTTAAATACAATTATTTTATACCCCATTCAGGGGACACGCAGATGATCACACGCGGCTGTACTGCGGATTTAAATGAGGAGGACGACAAATATTGTCGCAAGGAAACGAAGCTCTGCAAACTGTGCACCGGTGTGCTCTGCAACAAAGATGATGCACCACATGGAGCTGCAAATCAGCTGCTTCTGACCAGCTTAACTGTCTGGAGTCTATGTCTTATAGCTAGATTGGCTTAAGAGTAAAATAAACTTATTTTCAAGTTGAATTTGCGGACGTACCTAGTTTCTTTTTTTTTTTTTTTTAAATATATATATAATAATGTTTCTTTGAACAAATTGCTATATAAAAGCTGTCAGCTATCGGTAATTATTTATAACAATTATTGATAATAGTTTGCTATCAGCAGTGTTATAAATTAATTTTAATTGCTAAAATTTGAAAAGGTAAAACTTATCTTTCGTAAATAACTTTAACCAATTCTTAAATAGCTTAAATAAGGTTAATAAATCTGTAATAATATTCAATAATAAAACCATAGGAAATAGATTTAGAAATTTTTGTACTATTATTATTTGTTTATTTATCGAATTGTTTTTATTAAATAACATCTTTGAAACATCTATAGATGTGTATAATTATCTAGAGACTTTCTTAAATAATGATTCACGAGTGTAACTCATAGCACTCGCCATACCGATTATATACATATTGTTTGTCATAGATAGATAACATTTTAGGTTTATAGGGCTGTAGTAGATATGTAACTACTTTACAAATATTGTTTAACAATGAAGATGAAACCGATTAGCCCCAGACTCATGTGCTGCAATGTTCCGGCTCCATTATATTTTACTGTGTTGCAGCCGTTGCCTTTGCACGATTTGCAGCGTGCGTCTGCCGTATTATTGCACTGGTATTGCATCAGGGGACTCGCCTCGCTGAGACAGCCACGTACTACGACACCATCTAGAAGAAAGTGGATACTACGATTAGTAAAATTTATAAATTGGATTTTACTTCTTTATCTCTGAGAGAATCTCTGGACGTATTAATAAACCATATTGTATTTTGAAGGGTATCTCAGAATGTAAGTCTGAATGTAAAATGTATCTAAAAATGTATATGAATGTATTTAAGAGTGTATCCAAAATGATATCTCTGAGATGTTCGTTGGATGTATTCTGACAGTCTCTCGTTTATCTATAGAGTACTTACTCCACTCTCCGGAAAAGCATTCCAATGCATACGGGCCGGTCATACTGGAGGCTGGACACTCCTCTTGTCCAACAGCTGCATTTCGGCAGGGCGCGTAGAAGTCGCTCCGGCAGATGAGGCACGAGAGAGTGGCTACCTTTGAGTTGCAGTTGCTGCCGTCGCACGTGTTGCAATTGGTCGTTGCGTTGCATGCTTCAGTTAGCTCGTTGGCGCAGCCCCGCGCCACGGTTCCGTTGGGAAACTGTTGGGTGTAGCAAGTGTTTACTGTCTGGGTGTAGATGGCGCTTGGACAGTTCGAGGGATTGCCCTTCTGGGCCAGCACGCAGTCGGCGGCATTGTTGCACTTGTAGCAGCTGCCCAGGATCTGTGCGTAGGGTTTTTTGTTGCAACCGTCCCCGCTATCACAGAGCAAGCAGCTGGCATCGGGCGTTTCACCAGAGCATTTGTTATCGTTCACGTCCGATTGGCAGCCACGCTGCATCGTCGTCGCACTGGTGCCAATCGTATAGCATTTTTGATCAGCCTGGTAGATATCACAGGGCAACAACATTGTGGCATTCTGCGGAGTCTGGCAGTCGGCTCCGTTGCACTGGTAGCAGAGACGCCGGCCTTCCGGAAAGATCTTCACATTGCAGTTATCGCCGACGCAGGACTTGCAGTTGGGATCGTTGGCGTCCGCACAGGGATTACCACAGCCCCGTGTCACCGTACCATTTTCATTCAACTGATTCACACACTGCTGAGTGGTGACAGAGCACAGTTGGCTGCTCATCGACGATGCGTCGGTCGTGCCGCATTTCGGCTGGGAGCCGTCACACTGCTTGCATAGCTGCGGAGCATTGCAGTTATCCGTGGAGCACTGGAAGCAGCTGGGCTCGGCACAGGTGGCATCCGGTCCACAGCCACGCGTAACAGCTCCTTTATCATCTGCAATAGGAAAATTTGAGTAAGGAAACAACGACGAAAGGTTACCTTACAGTGAAATAATTCGGTGCAGAAGCTACAATATTTGTAAATTGTGTTTCGATATTTATCGATTTTATGACAATTCAAATGGAAAATGTATTCAAAAATATTCAAGATCTGCATAAATCCTTAGATCTTGCGCGATACTAATAAATTACAACAGTTTGATATCGATTCTAAGCAATTTCGTGGATTAACCAAAAGTTATCGATAACTAGACCTGCGCATGATAATATTCTAATCCCAATCATTTAAGCACATAATCGGTTATACCTTGATAAATTGTTTGTATATATATATATCTTTAGGTTTCTACTTATATACGTCTATTAGGTAAAAATTCTTTTTCTTTAGCTTTCTAATGCATTCGAAAGTCTAAAGTGTTTTTCGCAACACAGTTAATGCCCAATAATGATTTATGATCAAGGAATATACTATATATGGACATACACATATATATGTTATCGCCACTTAAATATCATGTTCCATGCAGCTTAGCACCCTATGGACTTATCTATAATTGTAAAGCTATATGTATTTGAATACATAGAGTCAGGTATGGTGAGTCATGGACTGTTTAGAGCGTCTTACCTATTTTCACGAAACACGCAGATTCGCAGGCGGTTGGCGTGTCGGAGCCCGTGGTAGCACAACCTATAAGTAATTAACATATTGCAATTATAGAGCTATTTCTAAAAAAGGTTATAATAGTTGGTTATATTATTTAGGAACTTACTCAGAGCTTCTCCGCAACTAAGTTGGCCAATTGCGATAAGCATGGCTATCAATGTGCACAGTTTGCGGTTCTGCATTTCGCAATTTGATGAGTTCTTTGAATTGGCGGATTTCTCTATTGGGGACTGAATATAATTTTGAACCATTTGCCACGACTATTGTTGCTTGACTGGCCTTCTTTACAGGTGGTCGTTGGCCGTTCTCGTTACTCCGATCCATTTTGATTCCATTTCAACACATTCGAAATTTCGTTCTTATCGAATTTGTAGATAATTTTTATTTGTTCGACCAGGCACTTTTTTTTTTTTTACTGATAACGAGAAGTGGGGTGCGATAGCACACATACAGATATATATCTTTACGTATACATAACGATTTATGCAGTTAAAGCTTAGGCTAAAGTTTTGTTTTACCAAGAAATAACGTATACGCATCAAAGTTGAAAAGCTTTTCAAAGGGTTGAAGCACATGCTAAAGCTTGTTAAAGCTCGAGTTTTGACATCGAGCTTTCAAAGGATCAGAGAGTTCTTCGCGAAATATGTTCAAATCGAAATTATTAAAAGAAATACAAAGATGGAGGGTATTTCCTTGAAACTTGTCAATCGGAGCTTTTAGAAAAACTTAAAGTAGAAACTAATAATAAAACAGATTTTACCTTTACGGAATTTTATTTAATAAATAAATCTAGAAAGCAAAAGAATAGACTTTCTACATTGAACTAATTAAATTATAAAGTAAAAGAACAATAAATCAGTGGTTACCTTTACCTTATCATTTATTTATTAAGCTGTAAATGACTTACAATTCACTTTGACAATCGTTTATATGCAATAACTTGTAAATTAGACAACAGATTTGTTTTGACTCACTTGAAAGCTAAAATATACAGAAATAAAATCAGTCCGGGCCTTGAAATGTCAGATAAAAAATAAAGGAAATGTCGTTATTTGATTTTAAGTCATAGATGCATTAAAAAGTACCTACCTATAAATAAATGACTTCAAAGCTATGTAGATATATGGGAAGACATGCACAAAATGTGATTGTAAAATGTTTGTGATGTGTGCAGAAATTCTATATCTCCATTACAATCTCCACAATTGCTATGTGATGGTATTATTTAGATAAAGTTCTGCAGAACGCACCCATCTCAAAATAGTTGGTCATAAGTCCGGGTAATTATTTATATATATGTGCACCAAGTCTTGTGATTACCCTGCACTGTGTCTATATATCATATATATGATATAATAAAATCTTAAGCTTATTCAGATATAAATATTGACACAATAAAACGAATGAGATCATGTAATTTTTACTTGTTGTACAATTTAGAATAAAATATATAAAAATATGATACTTTAGTATTCATATTTTCGAAGTATTTTTCGAAATCTAATTTCTTTGAATACTAATCTTTTATATCATGAACCAATATAAAATGGGTAAACAGGATATAATATTTTTTCTATCGAAAGTTATTTTTTTACAATTACTATTTAAAACTTTTCAAAATGTGTTAAATACCTTAGAACTGATCATATATTTTTGGTGAGCGAGCTATTGCTATTGCGAAACATGATCAAAGGGGTTTATTGCATTACTAAACATTGATCGAGATAGATGTATTGGAAGGAAATTGTTTATTTGAAGTCATTCAGTTTATGAGCACTGGAAAAAACCCCCATAAGCATCTCATATATATTTCACCTTTCATAAATGAAAATAAATAATTTATGAATTGTAAATAGGTTTTATCAGCTGATATCTTAAGTTTAGAGGCAGTAACAAAATCAAATTTTTCTGATTGTAAAAAGTATACAATACTATTGATATGGTTTATTACTCTTTCGATTTATAATTTCATCCTGAAGCTTTAAAACGAGAACAAATACATATCACTTAGCGGAAATAAAGCATATTTATATATAGATATATAAAATAGAAAAATTAACATTAGCACAGAATGCGAATTCCCTAGAAGAGGCTCCTCAGGCCCAGGCCGAGCAGGAGCAGCAGGGATGCTAAGGACATGCGTAGACTGGCGCTTCCATTGCATAGGTCCATCTGGCAGACATCGCACAGATCTCCAATCAAATTCTCTGATAAGCCCAACTCCTCACGAACCGCCTGGCATCCGGATTTGCCTTTAGGAATTTTCACACAGCCGCGATGAATCTCTGTTGCAAGAAATAAGACTTAATTTTAGTTAAGACATAACATAATTTGAACAATTAGTCATAAATATACAACAATTGATATTTGTAAACCGGAAATTATCACTTTCTCACTCCCTTTTTTTTCTGTCTTTCTTTCTATTTTTATTTTCATTTATCTGCTTTTACTCACGGTTATCCTTTACGATACTGTAACACGCCGAAGTACGATATTCGATGTCTCGTTGGAAGGGCTCCAGGGAGCGATAGTTACGGATGAGTTGATCGGCTGCCCGGGCAGCCAGCGAGCGACGTGTACGTGTGGATCGACCGCCGGCAGCCAATGCCGCCTGCTGCAGTGCATTCGAAGAATGTACAACGGTTCCTGCGGTTTCTGTGTTTGTGGTTGCGGTAGGTACTGTAGTTTCCGTGGATTCGCTGGGATTAGTTGCTGCTGTGCTTGAGGATTCTGTTGGTTCAGATGCTGCAGAACTTGATGCTGCGGATGCCGTCGATCCGTTAGACGTAGATGATTCTGGTGATGTGGATTCGGTAGTTTCAGTGGTTTCCGGCGATGTCTCGGTTGAAGCGGTTGTAGAGGATTGAGTTGATTCAGATGTGGACTCTGAACTGGCTTTCGTGGTGCTTTCTGCTGTGGACTCACTTGTGGAAGCAATTGTGGATTCAGTGGTCTCCAATGTCGAATCGGTTGTGCTCTCCTTTGTGGTCTCCAATGTCGACTCAGTCGTAGAATCAGCTGTGGTCTCTTTTGTGGTCTCCAATGTCGAATCCGTTGTGATTTCGCCTGACGGTGTTGTTGGTGTCGATACTGTCGATTGCGTTGTGCCTTTTGACGTGGACCCTGGCGTACTAGTAGATTCATCAGTATTGCCCGTAACATCTTCCGTTGTTGTCGAGGAGGCATTATCGTTCACATTGCATTGAACTACGTTCTCTGCACCCAGCTCATCGCATTCACTACCGATGCATTCGTAACACTGGAGAGCATTTGCTGTAAGTGTGGCAAAGTTCACATATATCAAAAAGAGTTACATACAAAGATAAAGAAAGAACTTGTCTGCAATTGGTAAATCGAATGTATATACATATACATATATATATACAATGTGTGTGTGCTTAATGCAATTCACTAACGATAACATTATAGAGATTGCGTTACTAAACATATAAAGGAAACTCTCTGCAAGTCTACATTGAGAGAGAAACCAGCTTCCATGTTTTCTGTTAAAGAATACAATACAATGTATAAATAAATCTATATAAAGAAATTGCATAATTTAAGTAAGTGAAAAATTCCAAACACATCTTCGTTTTATTTAAAAAGAATTAGAAAAAATATTTGTATTAATTTTTCTAAGTGTATTGCGCTGTGCAAATACTCGGAAAACTTGTTGCAACTCGTGCAGACGAAGCAATGGAAATTATACTAAATACAAAAGCTTAGAATTTATAATAAGACCCTTGATAACAAGTGTTACCATCCGAACCGATAGTAATAATATATGGGCATATTTTTAGCATTAGTAATTTTAAATGCGAACTAATTATAATAATGGATATGACCATGGTCGTTTTTTCTTTAGTTTTTCAGACTTCTCTGAAATGGGTAGAACATGCTGATAAGGCATGGTGTCTGGTACAACTAGCGTAGTTTTTGTCGAGAGACAAAAAAAAAAGATACATTCGACAATAAAGAAATGAAATCGATCGATGTTGAAATTTTTATTTTTAATTTACAATTTTTTTGACTCTTTGATTGATTGAAACGTTCGACTTTTTCTTCAATTTTTAAACTAATATGTCAATTATTATTTATAACTATATTCGTTTTCTTTTTTTTAATAATTTGTCAAATATTATAAATAATTTTGTTTATTTGTAATATGCTTTTCACTTTTTTAACGGATATTGATGATTGCATAAACGTTAATAGTTGCGCGCGGTTTGGTCGCGTTTTTAAACGCGCTGCTCACCTGGCCAAATGGCAGCGCACACAATTAAGGATAACAGCAATAGGCTTAGGTATCGCATTTTATCTTTTTATTTATTTATTTTTGTTTTTTTTTTAAAGGATAAATGTAATTAAGGATCGTAACGGTATATATTCGCGTGTCCGCTCGATCTGTGGACAACAGCACGGCTCGACTCTCGAATGCAAACTACCAATTAAATATATTGTTAACATGACTTGTTTTTTATCACTTGGCAGTGGGCCCGATACTCATGGGTTGGTCGGGTCGGGCCGGGCCAATGGCACTGATAAGACGTCGCCTTCCAGCGCCCCGTTGGCTGGTTAATGTGTGGCCACAGTCAACCCTTCGTTAACGGACAGTTGCCAAGCGCGTGCTGTTTGCCCTAGTTTCACAGTTTTAGTTTTCAATTTTCAAATCTCCTGTTGTTTTCAAATATTGTTTCACTGTAAGGCGGTCTCGACGGAACTAGTTCGATTAAACTAATGTTGAAAGCCAAAATGACACGAACTAGTTTTTAGTTGGCTCGTAGTTACAGTATCTATTATATAAATAGGCAGTTTTAGACTTTTTGGTTTACATTTTTCAGAGCCAAAAGATCGGCTGAATGCAGCCCTAAACAGAACCAGCTAAAATAGTTAAAATTAATATTAGCATGCAGAAAAATTTAATGTGAATATAATTGCATCTATATGAGTGCAGGTGTGTCTGTTGTAGCGTGCTTTCACTGTACTATTGTTTTTTAGGACACATTCTCGAAGTATCGATAAGATCGGCTATAAGCTGAATGATACGCACCGGAGCTGCAGCTGCTGATAAAGATGTGCGATTTGCCGGGGTTTTGTTTTTGAATGGGTTTTAATTGTAGTTCGAACTTCCTCAGGATATAGCCAAAGACCGCAATAAAAGTACGCCTCGATAAGAACGTAAATGAATTGTATTTCTATGGAATTTCTTCGCTGTTGACCACTTGAAGTGCGCATTTCGATCGCTTTTGGCCAATTGAGTTTATTAAACCCACTACTTGAGTTGGCTTACAAAAAACTTACAATACGTCTACTTCTTTTTAAACGCGTGTAACGGTATCTGAAAAGTTGTATCGATTTATAATGCTTCAAAGCCCAAGAGTAATGGACGCTTCTAATTCTCCAATGAAGGAAATGAAAATGTGTTTAGTTAAATAGTCTTACCTACAAATAGATAATAAAATATATCTATATATATGTATTCATATTTATATAAATATATCTATATATATGAATGTATGTATGTATATTTACTAAAAGATATCGTCAGTGCATAAATATTATGCAAAGAATTTTGTTAGCGATGATTCACGTATTTGGACAGCCGTTTAACGAATGGGCTTTGTCTACACAAAGTACATAATTTCAAGTCCAAACGAATTTTTAAACTGCTCCACATCGAAAACGGTTTAAATAGTTAAAATGGTAAAAACAAAAAAAAAAATGGGTTAATAAAGGCAAATATTTGTCTCTCACAGAGGAATATATGTCAGAGCATTTAGTTGGCCAACATCTACATTAAGGTTTATTTAAACAAAGTCGCCATTTCTTTCTTTTTCTGAGCTATGAAGTCAAAATACTTACCAATTAGTATTTTGTATTATCTTGGGTTTTTTTCAGTTCAATGTCTTGTTTTACGTTTTTACTGAATTAATCATCAAAACGCTATCCAAATTTTTTTAATTGCTGCTGATTAACGCTCTCCTTAGAATTTTTATAACATTACCTTTAATATGGGTGAATTAATAGGGTAAGGTATATGAGAAATACTGAAAATAAATAAAATATGAATATAAAATTATTATCTATCTCAAAGACGCTTCCACCTCTTTCAAATTCAATGAAAATACAGGTGTGTATTTGACATTCGACAATATATTCGGATATTCGAAAATGCTTTTTTAGAATTCACTTACAACTAGTTGTTTATAGATTCAGAAGTTTTTATTTTCATTCAAGTTATAAGAAAATTAAAAATCCACTTATTGTCAATGGGCACGTTATCTCGCATGCCCGAAGATACCTCGTAATTAATGAGCACTTTCACTCACTGAGCTGTTTATCAGGGACGCAGATATTTAATATATATATATTTATTTTAGATGGAAATCATTATCAAATCACAGCACTTCATAAGGTAAATATATACCATTTTTTGAAGGCCACTCGAAGACGTTCTCGAGAAGTAGCAGACAGGTATTGCAGGTCGAATACTTATCTTAATACTCGCTTATAAAGTGAAATGGGTATATCAATTGTTTGTCATGGTTGTCTGACTATCTGTTAACCTAGACTCATAAATTTTGGGATACACACTTCTATAGAGAATCGCGAGATAAGGTAGTTCTGGGGATTTGGCATACCCATTTATAAATGACTTATAATCTAGATGTTGCAAACTTTTTAGAGCTAGAATAAGTCAATTTCAAATATAAAAATACTCAATTTTAAAAACACTTAACTTTTAAACGAGTATTAAACAGACGGTTACACCCCACTGAAATGTGCTCAACTGGTTCGAAAAAGGTTCTTCAAAGTCAGAAATCATTATTTTAATATGAATCAGATTCTATGCTCTGTTTGGTTTTATCTTTAAATACATATCTCTATATCTCTATAGTCTAATAAAATCTTTACTCACTATATCTTTACTCACTATGTATTTGTATATCACTAACTGCCTCTGTAATTTATGGCAATCTATTTAATAGCATGATTTATGCCTTGATGTGCACACTTTTCGCACGCACTGTTCATACAAAATAAATATAAAGAAGCATATATTTTGTTTTGTTTTGTTTTTGCTTTTTTTTGTTATTAATGAAATCTAATCTTATCTTCTTTTGTGGCGGTTGCTTTCGAACTCTGTTTGTTCTGGCCAAATTTACTTAGCAATGTTGGGCCTAAAAGTATGCCCTTTCAGTCAGATTTGTTGGCACAATGCGGCGTATGCGCAATGGCCATAACATTGACCCAGCGCTAAATCTTCAAGTGGAACGACCCAAAATATTTGTAGGACAAAACAAACAGTCGTTATATCTCGACTTATCGAGATTATCTGACTTTTTGAAGCTTGACGAAGGCTTACAATATTTTTTACCACAGATCTTAACCTAAATGTAATATAAATTACAAAAAATGTATTATACAAAACCTTTATCTTCATTACTTTTCATATAAGATCTATCTATAAGATCTCTGAAATCTCTCTAAAATGATCTCTAATCTACAAAAAATATTGCTTTACTCAATTTACCGTAAATAAAAATAAAATAAATAAATAAAAATAAAATATAAAATGTTTAAAAATTTAAAATAAAACATCATAATTGAATAAAATGTAAAATTTTCATTCTATGAATAGATGAAAATTAGAAAAATCTTTAATGTATAAATAGTTAATTACATATCAATTAAATTGTCTTATGCTTCACATTTGGTTAGCTTTAGTTTATATAAAGTTATGTATATAAAGGTATAGTTATATATATATATATATATATGGGCGGTATATATATGTATATATGTATATATTTCGATATTCGTGTGTGTGTGGGTTTTGTTGTGTCGCTTACAAATTACATAAAATTTCGCATGACTTAACAAATGAGAGCAGAGCGCTGCATGGACGTAGGCTGGATTCTTAAAAAAGGGCACTTAACTGAGTGTGAGTGTGTGTGTGTGTGGGTGTAGGACAAAAAGTTCCAAAGTGTTGCCTGAGGCTTCAATTTTCGTTGGCTAGAGCCCTCTCATCGCCTACGCCCATGGCAAGCGCTTCAGTGAATGTGTCTGTGTTTGTGTCTATGTGTGTATCTTAAACAAATGAGCGATATGTACTAAATAACACCGGGTCGGAGTGGGCGACAATGGAAAGTGGGGATAGTGGCGTAATGGAGGGGGCGTGGCGGTATTCGCATTATTCACATTTCTTATTTAAGCTGAAGCACGACGGCAAGCACTCCAAAAATGAACGTTGCAAGTAGCGGGGCCTGCAACGCGGATGTGGCACCATTGCAGGCATTCATGGTGCAGGGATCACAATTGGTCAACTGGATATTGTTGTTCTGCAGCTGGAGCTCCTGGCAGACGGACTGTTGAGCCTCCACTCGGGAGCAGCCGCGATCCGTTTGCAGCGTGTTGTTGACTGCGGATGAGGATTGAATTAGAATACTTGGCATGGGAATTGGAGATCAATATTTTTGTATGCTTACTTGTCTTCTGCACGGAGTAGCAGTGAAAGCTGTAGTTCGTCTGGATCAGGGCACGTCGCTGGCGAACGTTCAGCTCCGTGGTGGATGCCACAACGGAGGTATCGATTCCCACGCTGGGCAACAGCCGTGTGCTGTTCACCAGTGGACGCACCGCATCCTCAGCTGGCGGTGTGGGCAGAGCGGTTGTCGTCTCTGGAGTTCCCGCTGTCGGAGGTGTTGGCATTGGAGCCTCGGTACTCTCCTTGGATACGGTTGTGTCCAGTTCGGTGGTGGAGTCTGCTGGAGTGGTAGTGCTTTCTGCTTCGCTGGTGGTGCTCACAGATGCCTCAGTGGTGTCACTTAAAGATGTGCTATCGGTGCTACTTGTCACCGGGTCGGTGGTGAAGGTTGTGCTCACTGTGGTCGTCGTCACGGTAGAGGCTTCGGTGCTGCCGCCTTGATTGAAGAAGTCTTCGTTGCAGGCCAGCAGAGGCGTGTCTTTGGTCACCTTAGCACAGTTGTCGCACACATAGCATTTCATCTCCCCCAGACAGGCTGCAAGGGAATGGAAGAATTGGATTAAGTCTTAGGTATGTGCACGCTTAACCGCTTAAAGGGTATTTATAAGTTGAGCAGTGTGATTTACAACGTATTCTTATTCCATGTTATCTTTTTGAGTAGTTGCACAGGGTATCTTCATTCTATCAGAGGATCTCTTATGAATACCTCATATCTGTATTTAAAGTAAAGTAAACATATTGTTGCTTCATTCATCATTCCAGATCTTATGAAGACGTTGAAACGATTAATGTTTCGTAGACAGGTTAAAGTTCGGTAATAATGTAGTTTAACAGAGTATTCAAATAAAATTACCTCCCTATTCGTATCAGAAATTAAAAGACGGAACTAAAAAACTTATCTTTCTGATTGTTAAAAGCAGACCTTGACGAATCACACCCCTATATAACAGTACTTTTATAAAAAATAAACTTCCCTACATGACGAATTCTTCAGTTATAAGGTTCAAAGATCCGCCTTTGATTCATTCCATTATCGATACAGTAATTGTGCTGTTATTTCATAAAACGTGAGCTATAATTGTCAGACAAGTTAAACAAGCTCTAATTGTATATGATATATATCTGGTATCTGTAAGACCTCTATCTTTGGCAATTTACAGCTTTGGTAAATAGAAGAACGAGCGCCCGATAAACGATTAACGATGACAAAGCGATCGAAAGCCGACCATGTGCGGGCCATAAATCAAATCAACCGGCTCATAGACTTTGTTAGCGCATTTCGCCGCTCTATTTGCTCATTATTTATTATTAGTTTATAATGTTAGGTCAATGTTTGCACTGGAGCTATTTTCGATTCGTTCATATCGAACAATGTCGCTCTACCGATCCGAGTTCATTGCGAACGATCTTTCCCCATGCAAATTCCCAATTAACAAAAACAACAAGAAACAAATATTTGTTCCGTACACTAAACAAACGTATTGAAACATCCTCGTAATTGCGTCAATTGCCTTATCGGAGCAGTCGATATTTATATAGATGCTTGCCAGGTGCCAATTGCCACCTTCTCGGAATTACTCATCAAAAAGGGGCGGAGCTCAGCCCCTGCTCATCCAAATGTCAGTCAAATTGTCTGCTCTCTGCTGATAAGCGCGACCAATCGGTTGTCATCGACAGCGTAATACGCTGTACGTAGTGTGAAAAAACCTAACAGTGGGTAACTTAGTACAAAAGTATTTGGCTTATAAGTAAAATACACTTGTCTAAAACTAGAAGAAAGTGATTGTTGATCTGTCAGCTTGGAAAATATATATTTGTTTAACTTTACATTTTCAATAAATGAAGGAAGCAAAAAAATTCGCTTATTGACCTGAAAATAGCTTGAAAACTGTAGGAGGGCAAATTTCTTATTAGCAACTTATGTCTTTAGCTCCACTTTATTTTTACATACAACACACCCCTTTTTACACAATGCGAACAGTGTATGTATATATTGCTCATACGCCTCGTATGCCCATTCAATTTGTACACGGCTATGATATACGATATGGTTGAGTTGGCCGATTGTTGACTTAAAAATTATTAATAAATCACAGTGATTGATGGGCGCCCGTCTGGTGGAACAAGCCGGAGGTTCCAGCAACAGTTGGAATGCGACTTTAATGGCACGTGATAAGCGAATTTATACACAATGTACTTGAACTTGTGGCTCTTTTCATTTTACAAAGTATTCTTTTTGTATTTCTTGCCATAAATAAAAGTTGTATAACACAATTGATTTGCATTAGGCAGCCACGACTCATCGCAATCAGTTTCGATTACGAAAGAGTTAGGATCTGTAGATCTGCGTTATAAATGCAAAGTCTGTATTGTTATTCTAATTGATTTTCATGCACTTAGCAAAATATATAATACTAAATGAAAATTTAAAACAATACAAATTGGAATTGCTTTGTGAAATGCTTAATATTTTAGAGTTTGATAGGATTCATTAAAATAATTGTTCATGGTTAAAATAAGCATCAAACATGCTCAATTCTAATTCTGAATTCTTAGATTAATTAAAATTCAAAGCAAAATAATGAAAGTGTTAAAAACTTATTTAATTAGAAAATTCGCTTTAGAACTTAGGAAATTCCAAATGAAATTTAGATTTTATGAGAACTACTTTACTTTTTTCAGCGTATAGTTCTATGAAGTTGTAAATATGTTTTACAACTCTGGAAAATTGTTTTTTATATGCAATTATTGTTCACGAGTTGAAAATCTTAAACGGAACAGGCCTTATTATAATAATTATTTATTTTTGTTGGCTGGCAATCTGACAGTTCATTAAGAAAAAATGTATATATATATATATAATTATATTTTTCTTTATATATTGAAAAGGGGAAAAAACATCTGCATACGTAAAACTTATGTAAAGTAGTTATGTACATTTTCTTTCAAATCGAGCGAGAATTTCAGGTTTTTTTTTTTCATTTGGTGCTAAACGATGGAGCAGGTTGTTGTTGTTATAATTGTTGTTGTACTTGTTGTTAATATGTGCTAAATAACAGCTGTCATGTGTCCCATACATGTCTGAAGTGCGCTGAAAGCGAACCAACTAAAACGCAAGCAATCGCAGCTTTTCAATTAGCAGTCGACGCAGTTTCAATGTCAAAATTGAGATAAACCGTAGCAAAAATAACAAAAACAATGCATATATATATATATATAGAACTGGAATTGTCGATTTCAAATGCACCAAAATTGCAGCTGCCTTTCGAAACAAGTTCAATTTGTGGATTACTCTTCGTTGTAGTTGGGAACTTGTCTTTATATAGATATCTGGATATATATAATTATATAATATTTTAACTTAATATAAATATCTGTATTCTAACTGTACTTAAATCCTGCGTATTTTAAAATTTAATTAGGTATTTAAAATTATTTGAATTTTAATTTATTTGGGTATTTAAGTCTTTTATTAATTAGTTTACTGTTGTTATATAGGGTTTTTTTTTATTATTGATCTCATAAGTTTTTTATATTTCTCCTTTCTTACAGTCTTTCTATATTTTTTATTTGATTTTCTTTATCTTTTCTACAGTTTTAAATTTCCTTTCTAATAATTTTTATATATTTAACCCGGATCTTTCTGATTAATATACAAGAATTTGGCTCAGATTTTCTAAGTTAAGCCTTTCATTCCGGAACTTTATTCTTACAAACTTGATCGAATATTTTCTCATTTCTTGATATTTATTAATAAAGAATCACTTCTTAATCTTAATTAAGTTCAAAAACTACTGTGATATATATCTAATGTTATTTGATAATTCAAAATTTGATAAGAAATCAAATATAGATTATTTTTATAAGTAAAGTAATGCTTAAAACTGTGTAAAATCTATCTTTTTCGTTATATTTTATCTGTGTTATATTTATTTATATTTCTGTTATATTTATGTGTATACTTCCGCATCATAAAAGTGAAGTATGTGAACGTACGAAATTGTTAACAATTTTCGCATTATTTATGACATTTTATGGCAAGCAAAAACAGTAAATTATTCTTAACGTTTTTTGCTTTTGATTTTTATAATTATTGTGTTTTTGTATTGTTCTTTATTATTTTCTTAATGCACAAAAAACGTTGCGTTTGCAATAAATTAATGCAAATAAGCAGCAAATGAAAAAAATGAATTCGCATTTGGACTCAAATTATTTTTGCTTTGCGTAGTTTTGCATATCACAATTGTTTTTAAAAATCAACCAATAATAAATGTATTTTTTTTTTTATCAATATTATAAATAATACTTTGTCGATTCACTTGGCAAATTAATTCGGGCGCATCAATTGTCGTCTTTTTTTTTATCACACGCTTTGGACACTTGGACTTAATTATTAAATCGGACTTTTGGACCATATCACTAGGATATTGACTCTGACACTTGGACACTTAATACACCTGGATTCCTCTTCTTACCTGGCGCGACGAGCAGCAGTAAAAAGCCACCGAACATAATTAAATTATTTTTGGAATTTGCGCGATTCATTGTGATATGCGTAATATATATATTTATATATATATATTATATATAAGTTAATAATTAATTAGTTAAACCGTGTTTCGTATATATCTAGATTTATACAAAATGTGTTTATTTATATATAAAGATCGATAGAAGCGCGACTTCAGTTGCGACCGCAGTTTGTGAATTCTGTAATTTAACTGAAAATCTTGTGATTTGTTTGAGACTTTTTATAGAGTTTTATAAGCCAGTTGCGTGGCGACGGCTACGCTCGTGAAAAAGACAGCTGCTGTCGAGACAGAGACAGCAAGAGTAAGGCAGAGAAAAGAGAGAGAGAGAGGTAGAGAGCGACCGACTACGGTAGCATTTTGTTTGTTTGTGTGCGTGTGCGTAAATGTTATTTTATTGATAACAAATTAATTTTTAATGCAAAGCCACTAATTGTCGAAAAGTAAAAGTTGAATAAAAACGAACTTAAGAGAGACAAAAAGTTCTCTTTTGCTCTTTAATTCCACTTATGTTGAAAGCGTTTGATGATCGTAAATGCCTGGGAATTATTTTTATGATATCGGGAATAACGAATAACGAAAGGAGTTTCCTGCTTTTTGTAATGATTCAATGTCTGGGTTTTTACAAAAATCCCATTTCGTACTTTGTTTATACCACATTCAGAGAAAAAATGCTCATTTGTACATATAGTTGTATATCATACTTATTGTTTTTTCCAACCTTAATTCTTTTTAAAAATGACTATATAATTGAAAGTATTTTTAAATAAATCGAACTTTTGATTTTTACGTTAGAACTAAATTATTTATTTAAAACTTTGGAAATCTTGACAATTTAGAATAAATATTCTTGTTGTTTCTTAAAATTAAATAAGGATATCATCATCAACTAAACTTGTTTTTCTCTCAGTATACAACGTGTATTTACGTGTATTTTTATCTCTTATGCTAATTCAGCACTTAGTATGGACAGTTAGCACATTGTTTATGGTTGTTGTTGCTGAGATCAATGCTCACACCCTGATGGGACGCTCCCCTTTGGGGGTAAATAATTGTCCACCCTTTACATAATTTTCATATACATATGTATATCAAGTGTGCTTTTCAGCTGAATGTGGATGTCGCATGATTAATATTACTCAATATTAAAAGCACGCAAAATAAACAAAACTCGATTCAAATTAACACTTTTTATTTGGTATTTACCCGACCCATTTACACCTATTGTGTAGCTGTTGTTGCGGCAGCTTGTCGTGGCTTTTGAGAATCGACGAGAAGAGTTCACTTGCACTGCTTAGCTGAACAAAAGTTTCCATTTCAGCGAACAAAAAGGTTAATGGCACTCAATGATAATAAAATGGGCTGATTGACCGCAAAACCTTTGCATGAGAGCGATTGCCTAGTAAAGTCAAGGTCAGAGACAGTTCTGAATTACCTGGTCTAACTTGGGCATACCTTTTCAATGTGAATATGAGTATCAAGTAAAAATTCTCTGACAGACTTTCAAATTTTTAGCCAGCCATTAAATAAAGAATGCGGCAGTGAACGAAAGACTGATTCATAATTAGTTAAGAGGTTTTTAATTTTTATGAATTACTGGAAAGAAAAAAGTCAAAAGTATCAGAGCTATAAATATTTTGCCTACTTACTGAAAGGAATTTCAATAAGCACATTAAATGCTTAATTGAAAGGATTTAAAAAGAAATTAAGAATTTGCATTCAATATTAAAAAGAGAAGTGAAAGATAAGATTAAAAATGTCTTGCATTATATTTTATAGATATCTAAACAGAAATAAAACCTTGAAGTGCGAAACATTTCTTATGCAACGAGCAATTTGAAAATAAAACAGAAACTGAAACCAAATGGTCAAATAGGTCAGATGTAAAGCTTAACCCTGATTCTTTTCTGGCTCGATTATAGATCGTGCGTAGTTGTATATTGTATATTTTATATCATTCAACTGCAAGCGGTTCGTGCCAAATGGCTAAAACTTGTGTTTAGTCTCTGTTTCGTTAACTGACGCATCAATATTTCAGATAAAAAAACAGCTTAAAACCAGATGAATATAAATTCTGATATTTGTGGCATGCAATTGCTGGAGATATCACGTAAATCGCCAAAAAGACAAAACAAAACAAATATATATCTCTCGGTGCTCTCGCAGAACGCTCTCTTTGTAATACCAAATGCTCCGGAAGTTTCGTTGATGTTACGAAAATAAAACAGGGAAGCCAAAAGGCATTTATACCAAATATATACTTAAGCATTTATATATATGTATATTATAACATACGAGTTAAGTCTCACAAATTTGGCAACTGGAAGCAGTTGGCAAGTGAAAGAATGACCGACGAGCAGCTACCCTATTATCAAAATATTTATAAAATTAAATTTAATTAATGTTTATAAACAGAATGTTTTAATAAGCATTATTATATAATGTACTTTAAAAGGAATTGAAATGAAAAATATGTTAAAGATACTTATCGGTTATTTTTAATTTGAGCGAGAAAAAGAGAGAAAGAGCTAGATTAACAGAACTTACGCTTACGTAGGAAGGAGCGCACCTGTTACATACGTAATACCAAATTCAGAATGTCCATTTCAATTATATATAAGCTATATCCAGCTACTTGTTTGGTTGCACAAGCTACCTTAAAAGCGAATCCGTTTAATATAACTTTGCGCGTTTCCGCAGTCAAGAGGTAGATTTGTTCATCACCTAATTAAGAACTCAACGGTTTATGTCTCAATGTCCAATTGTCTAGCTGTAAATCGTTCAAATTGCAAGCAGCGATTGCCACTTGAGGCCTAATGCTATCAGTGGATCGGTTGATCATCAGTTATCAGCAATAGGAATGAAGTCACATTATTTTTGCAGGCATATCAGCTGCTGTAATTGATTTGTCATCATGTGAACTGCTGAACGGGTAGCCCAAAACGAATACGATTGCAAACTTTCCCAGGTACCCCTCCCGAAAGCGAGTGTTATCACACTTACCAACTGTACAACTAGGCAAAAATAGATCGTCTGCTCATTAGCTCACTCGGTGGCGCGTAATTAAGATCGAAATAGACTTTCGTTGTGGATGATAAATCGTAACCCACGCACATATATGTATGTATGTATTTACACATTTATATGTATATTTATTGTTATAGATTATACATTGTTGTTATCAATTACAGATGCACAGTGAAGACAATAGGGCCAACAACGTCATCGCAAGCGCCGTTTGGGCTGATAAATGGCAACTAGCACTGTTCCATTGACCCATCACAGCGGCATTTATGGGTGCATTGCATCCATTATATTCGCATAGTTGACACTCAACTACATTCCATCCATGATATAGGGTATTGCACGCGCCGATCTGCTCGTCGTTTCTGACAAAGGTGCATCCACGATTTTTTATTTCCGTGCCGTTAACTGCGGGGAATATCGAGGGAATATCGAGTGAAATGGAAAAAAATTGATAGAATTATTTATTAGTATTAGTATGATTACTATATATTTTCTACTTGATTTTCTTTTTATAATCAGGTTCGTGATGAATATCATTGAAATTGCATTACCCTTTATCATTATTATTATTATTAAAATGTTATGATCATTATCATTGTTATTTTCATTATTATTATTATAGATTTTATTATCATTATCATTTGCATCGTAACTTGCACTATCATTGTTATCTATAGTTTATATCGATGTACTTCATTCTGGGACCAATTTCTGGGTGATCCGTAGATCAAACGTGTTCAATTAATTTAACAGTTAATCGTTTCAGAAAGCACTTATTAACATCTGCTTTGTGAGGCAACAATTTATTTGTTTCAGACCAAAACCTAGATTGTCACATCAAATTTGAAAAGTCTTTTAGACTTATTTAATGGTATTTTATTTAGAAAGTTTTTCACATACATTTTTAGGATGTGATTCCCCACTGTTCAGTCATATCATAAATAGTTGCTTTGTTACACAAATAGTTCTCACACAGCGATAAGAAGCAAGCTTCTAACGGATCTGTTTATAGAAAAGGTGTTTTTAAGTTTTAAGTTTTTGCAACTACTTCAATTTACTAACAAATTCCAAAGTTTGCATTCTTAAAATGAACGGAAAATTTTTCAATTTAAAGTTTGTGGATAAAGAAAGCTATTTTTCAACTCAGAACTTAGAGAATAATATATCTTGAACAGAAGAGTAGATGACTTATAAGTGTACTTAGTTCTTATGATATCTATCTATATTTTATGTATATTTATTCCAGCATTATTTCAATCCTTTAAACTATGCAATAGATCAGTGGGTACATCGTCTATCAGTCAATCAGTCAATCAGCCATTAAGTTTTATATATGATTCACACTTACTTGTCAGACTCGCTGTATAGCAAACGGCTCTCTGTCCTCCTTGAACTTGGCGACTAAAACTGCGCCTGCGTCGATCATCGTAGTCTTCTTCTTCTTCTTCGTCTTCGCTGTCGGCATTAGCTGCAGCGGCTCCACCTGCTGCGGAGGCAGCCCCCGTTGCTGTTGCTGGAGCTGCAGCCGCAGCTGTGACAGCGCCTGTTCCTATGCCCGCAGCTCCTCCTCCAGTTGTAGCTAATCCAACGGCGGGCTTAATGCCCAAAGTAGATGCTGACGCATCCTCATCGCTCTCATAATCCTCGTCCCCCTCACTTTCGGATGCGGCCGCGGGAGAGGCAGCGGGCACAGTGCCTTGTGCTGGACTGCCAGCGGGGGAGGCAGCCGAGCCAAGTGCAACAGATGCGGCAGGAGCGGCGGCTGAAGCTGGAGCTGGAGCGGCAGCAGAAGCAGGAGCTGGAACGCCAGCTGAAGCAGGAGCTGGAACGGCAGCTGAAGCAGGAGCTGAGGCGGAGGCGGAAGCAGGAGCTGAGGCGGAAGCGGAAGCGGGAACAGTAGCGGCAGCTAAGCCTGGAGCAGTAGCGGAAGCTAAGCCTGGAGCAGGAACTGCTGATGGAGCTGGAGCTGTTGCACTGGCTGCCGGAACAACTGCGCTGGAAGCAGGCGCAGGATTGGAAGTGGGAGTTAAGGCTGGGCTCGGACTCGCCGAAGCTGGCTGCTCGGCCAACACGGATGGCACAGTGCACAGCTCCAGCTCCGTAAGCTGTGACTGCTCATCGCAATCCTCGCATGTGTAGCAGCGCAGTGCTGTAAACCAAACCCGTTTAAAGTTAAATGTTCAATCCTCAACCATCAGTCAGTGGGTAAGCCCATTAATTTATGATTCATCCACCCACCTGAATTGCCAGCACTGTAAAACGCCAGCAGCTGAAGCAACAACAAGAGTAAAATTGAACGCATTTTGATAGTAATATGTGGATTACAAATGTTTATCTTGAGGATAAATCCAATTTGTCAATATTCAATTGTCGAATGTGTCCCGTGACGTGTCACTTCGCCCGTAGCTACCGAAAATTTAAATTGAACTGCTAGCATCGATATCGACACGTCGTCGTCGTCGAGTGGCTGCTGTTTGTTGGATGTTTGGGTTGGGACTCTATCAAAATTTTTACCAACGGCTATCTGCGAAATGTGACGGTGAAAATAATTTGCGGTACTGCTGAAACATGTCGCACACTGCTGGATGACATGTAGAAGCATCGATAGCATCGCCAAAAAGAGTTTCAAATTAAACGTGCAGTTCGGTGGTTCGGTGGTTGGGTGGTTCGGTGGTTGGGTGGTTGGGTGGGTGGTTCTGTTGCTGGCATCTAACATGAGTAATGGGAAAATTATCTCTGATAGGGAAAGACAACGTAAGAAGCCAAAATGTAACGATCTACAGGCAACTGTGCTACACTAGAAACTGTTCTACTGCAAGCGCGCATAGTTGTCAATGACCGAGTAGTAGATGCCCTCTAGTAATTTTCGGATAAATAAAGCTTACTTAATAGTGTAGAATGAAGTATAACAGTGGTGACACCTGTTAAACGGTTTTTAAAGGCCAAGCTATATATATTTTTAAGAGCTATTTCATAATATAAACAGAGCTGCCTATTAGAACAATATTTCAAGCTGTAGTTCTGATATTACATATAACTTTACTATCCTCTTATATAGATTAACAGGGCACTAACAATACGAACTTCAAAGTTATAGCAAATGGTATAGAGCTGACTGTTATATGAGATTGTATCATTCTGTTTCACGACCACAGAGTCTATATTATTGAATATTACAACAAGCAAAGAGAACTGCAAGCCCACCTGATTTACTACGATCCTTCATACTTAGTACCCCATAAAAAGTGTTATACAAAAAAACTGTTATAGAAACCACAGCGAAAAAACACACTACAGCTAGAAATGCGAATTGTCTAGCTATCGCAACTGTTATATACTATTATACTGTCATACAGGATTGCTTAGCGCGCATTTTATTTGCCATATTTTCATTTTGCTTAAAAACAAAATCGAGTTCTAAAAATTTGCATTTGTTTTTAACAATTTAGCCGCGATCGTAATGTGCAGATTTTATTTTGTTTTTGTTAACTTTTTTTTCGTTTTTTGTTTTTTTTTTTTGGACGTGGCCGTGAGATGTAAGCACTTAATTAAGCTCGCTCTGGCGTTTAGTTTTTCAATATTTTATTCGTTTATTCCACAAATAGTTTTCTGTATTGCTTTGTTCAACTTTTCTAATTGCACATTTAATTAACATTTGTTGCACATATTTTTCTTCTAGTTTTCTTTTTCCTTCGTTTTTCACACATTTGCTGATTGTTTTTTGCGTGTTTTCAAAATCATAGTATAAATACAATTTCATTCTAATATAAAGATATATATATATATATATATGTATATATATATATATAATATATGTATGTATATGTATAATATAGTATATTGGTAAGGTTATTGCTTAAGGCGTTTGCTTTTGTTGAAACATTTTAACACTCACATATCAACGATTTTGTTAGCATATTTTTCACTCTTTCCGTTTTTCTTTGAATAAAAAATAATAAAAATTGTTTCGCTAGTTGATTTTAATTTATTCGGAAAGAGTGCATAGAACTAAAGTTATACATTGAGTGTCTTTTTCATTCCATTTTTAAATATTTGTTTCGATTTTATAAAGCACATCTATTTAAGTTCTACCCTAAAATACACATTCAATTAAAATACCATGAAATAACCATTTAAGCAAATAACGATTGATAAAAAATGTATATTTAATAGTATTTTGCTATTTTCCAACTCGTTTAGGTTTAAGCCAAACTCAAAATCATGCAATTATTTGTTTGCAATCTTATTTCATGGTATTATCAGTTATTTATTTAGGTATATTTGTATATATACGATTATATATATGCAACACTTTAATGTGAACAATAGAAAATTAAAGGCATTTGGTGAATCATTTCATACTCAACGTTCAGCTTATCAACATTTGCTCAAAGCAAATCAATTACAACTCAATAAAGCTATAATAAAGCATTTCGGGCTAACTGCCTGGCAAGGTTCATGTTAATTGTGATCGGCGTTGCCACATTTGAGCAACTAAATTTGACTTTGCCAGGTGAAGGCTTTCAATTCTTTAAACTGAACTGTAAATCCTTGATATAAGACACATTAATTTGAAGTTTTCTCCTTTGCTCTTTTGCAAGACACAATTTTCTATTTTTGTCTTGGTTGTTCATTGATTATCCAAGCTAATTGTAAACTGAAATTCGCATATTAACGAGGACTCAAAGCAATTGCCATTGCGGAAGTGTATCTGTATCTTTGTGCCTGTATCTGTACCTTTGTTAACGTGTCTCTCTCTCACTGTACCGGTATCTACTTATCTGTATCTGTTTCCTGTTTGCCGTGGCTGTGTATCTGTATTTGTAACTGTATATTTGATTTCGTATATATGTATGTATTTGTATCTGTTTCTGCATCTTTGTATCTTTAGTTTGTCAATGCGTATCTGTGTCTGCATCAGCTTTTATATTTGTATCTCCGTAGCGGTATCTTGACATCTGTATATGTGTTATTGAAGCCAAATTGTTTAACTGTACCAGTATCTGTATCTTTTCAGCAGTATCTGTGCAACTACAAAGTATCCGTATCTTTATTCGAATGAGTAATGTATAGTATCTGAATCTGTATCTGTATCTGTATCTGTATAACTTTTTGTCTCTAATTCTTTGTATATATTTATTTACCTGTATAGGTATTATATTATAGCTGCATCTGTGTGTCTATATCTGTAAATGAATGTACATATGTGCATGTGAAGCACCTTCTTTGTCTGTATGTGTAACTTTATGGCCGTAACTGTTGGTCTGCTGTTTTATAGCCGTATCTGTATCTGTGAGTATTTGTAATTTTTATCTGTGTTGGCTTTCACTTACATGTCTAGGGCCTTGGTAGCTTTAAGGGTGGTCGGGTTTGGGGTGGGGTTCTTGGGCGAGGAAAGGCTTCTTTTTTACTGTTTCGCTCAAAGTGCGCACTCGAATATTTACAAAAGGTAAACGATAAACGTTAACGTTAACTCAACCTAAATGCAGCCAACGTCGCCAGCCATCATCATCGTCGTCGTCATCATCCTTGTTGTCTTCGTCGCCGCCCTTTAGCAGCAGAATGGGCGTGCCAGCAGCAGCAGCAGACCCAGTGCGAACTGTGACGTCAGCGTCACTGCGGCGGCTCCATTGCAGCGATCCGTCTTGCAGATGTCACAGAAGAATTCCTCCTCCGGCGACTTCTCGTCCGCATCCTGGCCGTATCCTTTGCGCCGCTGCTGCTGCTGCTGCAATTGCTGATCCCGCTCGCGTCGTCGTTGTCGCTGGCCGCCGCTGCCATCACTGGTGATCCTCAGCTTGGAACGCAATATATCGCAGGCATCCGAATCGCCAGTGTCCAGCTGACAGAACCGGGCGGTGACCAACTTGTTGCTGTTAGCTGTGTAGAAAGCGAGAAGAGCTTAAGTATGGAGAAGTGACCACGCCTCAAAAAGCTGAACTACGAGCTACGAGCTTTCAAATTGTAATGTTTGTCTATTTATTAATTTATTTATCTTATCTCTTTTCTCGGACTTGCTGCCAAATATGTATACAGTAGCTCTAAAAATGTAAAAGTGACAATATTTCTGTGACAAATTTAAGTTGAGCACAGTTGAACTTTTTCGAGGAATTTAAGTGTTCCATTTGTACATAGAGGTCATATCTAACAAAAATGCAGGGTTAAGTTTCTAAAAGAAAGTCATCGCCGAATAATAAGTATCGCATAGTAGCTGTAAACTAAGGCCTTTTTTTATATACATATACACTTATTAATATATCGAACAGTCTATGCCATATGAAATCCATAATACAATATAATTATGTATAAAATATACTCACGATCCGTAGCAACCACCTTTTGGCAATTCATCAGCGGATGCTTGTTGGCCCCGTTATCGAAGTAGGAGAACTTGTTCAAATCGAAGAGCCAGGTGTCCAGAGATTTCATTTTGTCCAAAGTGCATTCCTGGAATCCCAGCAATTCAATTCAATTCTTAATCATAAATAAATATTTGTGCGATGGCAATGCGAACGGAACAGTGGCTAATGATTGATCAGTTACCTGTTCTTCCTCCTTACCCCAAAGCTACTGTAATTGCGGTCATAATTGCCTATGCAGTTACCAGCGCTTATCTTATCGCTATCGTTATCGTTATCGCTATCGGCAGTGCAACGGCCTTGCGCTGCAGCACACGATGTCCAACAAACAATAGCTATAAATCCCTCACTAGATGATTTGTCAACCAATATTTATTTATCGTAAAATTAGATTTTGGGTTTTCCCCAATAATTGGAATTATTTCGTAATCGCACACAAATATTAAAAATAACTTGAACTTTATTTCGTTTTATCCATATTTGCCTTTAATTTTGAGAGATATAAAGAAAATTTAATATATACGTTAAATCTGCGGAATAGAATTTTGCTCATATTGAAGCTTAAATAGTTAAATATTTTTATTATAAAACGCCACGTGGTTTCTCAACTACACGTTCAAGAAAATGCCATTGGATAAGTTTATAAATAACCCACTTAGTAATGCCAAATAAAGCGAATTTCTAGGTTTGTGAAGTTGTCAAGCAGCTAAAAAACGCATTCATTGCGTTGCTCCCATTTATTTTATTTTTTTTTTGGCTTAAAATGCAATGGAGAGATGCCAACACATTCCTTTAACGGTCACAACAATGACGACAACGGCGCACGTTTCCGTTTCCGTTTTCCAATTTTCCCCCATTGCTTTTTTCTTTTTTTTTTTTTTGCGCTGTTCGAAAATTTATGTGCTATGGGGTTTTCACTTACAGGCACTTTGATTAAGGTCAACGGGCCTGATTAGGTGAGTGGCACTAACTGGTCAAAGGTTAAGGGTTTGCCAGATGCCAGCTGCGAGACTTAGGATTTTGGACTTTGAAACTTACCTCAGGCACAATGCTGGAATTGGATTTCAGATCCGCGCAGCTAGGATTGTCGCTCGAATCGCAGACGAAGCATTTTATGGCCGCGCCTACGGATATGCAACATATTTTGTTTATCAAACAATATCAAAAAAAAAAAAAAACAAATTATTAAGAATAAGTGGAAGTTAAAAATTGTTAATAATAGCAAAAATGAAATGAATTGGTTTAATCATAAATATAAATTTGGTTGGTACGAAAATAGAAATGTATGAAAAATTGAATATCTTAAAGACAGGCCAAAAATGGTACCAATTTTGAAACTTATAAAGATTCAATATAGATATTTAATTTCTATTGCAGCTTTACAAATACAAATGCTTGTAATATTAAATTTATTTTTGAACTACATTTTCCAAACAATTTTGCTCACAAGTTTATGATTGAACGCACTAATAGTTAAAGCCACGCCCACAAAAATATATATTTAGCTATATTATGTAGCCATTTAGTAGCAGAAAACACTTTTTGACCTAAATCTAGCTGTTACTATTTGATAAGCAGGGTATTGCTCAGTCAGTAGCAGCTAAATAATTTTTGTTGTGTCTTAAGTCATTTTTAAATTATTTCATTTGCACTTTGTGACTTTTTAAATTGTAATTTTTTATTAACATCTTTAAGTACTACACCTAGCTTATACACACATACACATGCACATAAAAAGGCACACACCTTGTGATATAGAGGAGAGGAAGTTGAACAGCAACAAAATAGCTGACGACCTCATCAGACGAAGGCACATTTTCACACTGCAGTTTTCTGCGCTTTTCCGCAAATAAACAATTTTCGCACAATGTAATTTCTGAAGCTTTTGGGTTTGATTTATCTTTCAGCTTGTGTTTCCAAATTTTCAATTTTCTTTGCTTTTGATTTCGTTGCTTAGACGCGTTGAGCGGATTTCTTGTGGCGCCAGCGTTGGCCAATTGCAAACTGTTCAAAGGATTTGGAATTGTGCTGTTGCTGGCGCTAAAGGACAAAATGGGGACGTCATCGGCAAAGCACGACTTCCCGAGCCGAGCGCCACAAAGGAGACGAACCTTGTGGCAAGTGGGGCGCGGCGCTGTTCGGGCCAATGCTGCCAACTGTCTGTACATCCCGCCACATCTAGCCTTTTCTTTATGTTAGCTTGTTATTAACGCAACGCCAATCGCTAAACATAGCACTGTTTCAGTGTATGCTAATCCGTTGTCTATTACTAATTTTATATATACATATGTAAACTAATATATTAAGGATTAGCATACACTCAATATTTATTTGGGTAGTTATTAATAGAAATTTTAAGTAATTTCAAGCTGCTTTTTAGCTATTTTTATGCCAGAAACTGGCTCTTTTATGCTTGGCAGCACTGTTTGAGTCTCGCTATATCCTTTGTCCTTGCGTGCTGCGTGGGTGCGTGGCTTCGTCGGTTGGACGCGCTCGAGTGGCTCTGACAGTAATAACCTTTCGGCTCCCACATGGCTGGGAGCCACAAAGAATGTTATTCGAATTGCAAAATGCAGCCTCTGAGGGCAACAGATGCGGCTCCTGCACCCACACTGCAGACAGTGGCAGCAAATGTAATTTCTATGAGGACAACATACATAGTATGAACGTACATCAATGCAGGCACCTCCATGTAATTATGTATGCATAGAAGGAGTTTAGGGACACACAGACACAGAAGCCGCAATTAGTTGGCGCCCCAGAGCGAAAACTCATCCGCTTCGCAGCTGCCCTCGTGCCACATCCTGCTCCTTTCCAGCCGCGTTCTCGTTGCAACTATATTGTGGGCGTTTATTTATTGCATTCAACATCCTTTTGAATCCGCAGACAGTGCAACTGGCAAGCATATCAAAGGGATCATAAACAATGCGCCTTCTGATTGGAATAGGTCAAGGCTTTGCCCCAACGAACAGAAAACACAAAAACTAAAAACTAAAAACTAAAAATATGAAACAATTTTGCAAGCAAACTCGTGAATATTGAATACCCTCACACAATAAACAAATTAAACAAAATTAAACAAAACAAAAAAAATTAATTTAAATGATAGTATTCAAAAATTCAAAAGATTTTGAAGTAAAACATAACTTAGATGATACTTATTGATCTCTTATTCTTTATATATTCAATTCACCAATTCTTTTTCATCTATATTTTTATAGATATAGATTATAGATATACCTTAAAAAGTTTTCACAAAAAAAAAGTTTTCGAGATGGTTTCGCAAAAACGTTACACATACCATAAAAATTTTGGTATATGCTGTGCTGCAGAGTATCGAACATGCTTGAGCGTCAAGTACTTTCTAATGGGGTCGCTTGTCTTCAATGTGCACAAAAGCGTAGGAGAATTCAAGGAGGTGACTAACGAGGTCTGGAATGGGTAGTCAAACTGGGCACTTACAAATAGTCACTAAAGATACACGCACAGCGGGTAATAGTACCAATTGTGTGACCTACATAGTGAACACGTTCCAGCAATCACATTTGGAGAAAAGAAAATCTGTTAAAGATATTTCGAGAAATTCAATACGTTTCCAGAATTAAGTCCATTTCGATATGAAGTCTGAGATTATTCTAAGATGTGCATTGTTGGTGGTAAGTGAATTTAATAGACGAAGTATTTCACAAACGACATCTGAATGGAGGCCAACATTAAATCAAAGTTGAGCAAATTTGTGGCGTCTGTTGCGTGACAAGGTCACATTGTTGGCCGCGTCCAGTTGCCAATTGTCCAATTGTCGATGACGTCGACGTCGGCGTCTAGGTTGATGTCATAATATATTTTTTGGCAGAGGGAGAACAAAAATTGTTGGAGTCGGTTTCTTTGCATGCTTTTTGAGGCAGCATTCGGTGATGTGACGGCACATAATTAAAAATGTTTACGCACGTTTCCCGTTCCGTATCCGTATCCACTTCCGTTTCCGGCTATGCGAAAGGTCAGACGAGCCACTGCCCTTAAATTATGCTTTCAATTTTTACAACTTGACACTTTTGCATGCAGCTTTATATTTACTTTAATATCTTAAAAGCTGATAACGCTCCTTGATAAGCAATAAGAAGTCGAAGCTTTTGATTCCAGTATTAGTTTGGGTGAATATTGTTGAATAAACTTAAAGCTTCACAACATAAAAGCAAACAACAACAAAAGCTCTACATTTCATCCTTAACGGCAAACAAGACAAAACACGATCGTCATATCGATATATATTGTTTCAATTTCGATATCATTAAACATCGTAAGCAGCAATGATCATTCGCAATTCATAATATAAATTACAAATATAAACAAAATTATAGAGAATGCACATTTAAAATTAATTATATAAATTTCTTATATTTTATGGATGGCTATGGTTGGCTGTTTTAGATCGATATATCTATACATCGAATATCAAAATGATCGATATATTGAAATGTAGTGCTTATTGCGCTTATCACCTTATTTTTATTAAAGTTGATTTACTTAAACGCCGCTCTTAATTTTTCTTTTAAAACGGCTTTAAGTAACTTTTTGCTAATAATTTGCTAATTTTGCTAATTTTGCTAATTTTTAGATACAAAAATTGATTGGAAGAATGTGATAAAGGATAAGAAGGTAAGAGAGTATTAAATATTTATAATGTCATAAATGCATAGGACGCAGTTTCATCGGAAAATGCATTTTATTTTATTAAATCTTATCTTGATTAACCATTTATTTTTCTGTTAAAATTTTAAATTGTATACAATAAAGCTGACTCTAGGCCATGGCAGTTGTGGCTCCGTCCATAAAGGAAAAGTTACTGTGGCTATTAAAGAGATAAGAGATGAATCGGCAGTAGATATATTTAAGGCTGAGGTCAATCATTTATTGCGAGCCCAACATGAGAATATTATTAGATTATACGGGCATTCAGAATCCGACAAGAAGTTTTATATCATCATGGAGGTTGCAGAATGTGGATCACTTTATGATTACCTTCATATAAATGAGTTGGAGATATCGCCCTTGGATCGTGAAAAACTGATGCTTCAGTGTGCCAGGCTACGTTCTATCTTGACTATTGGAACCTTGATCAAACAGTGTTGGGACGAAGAGCCAAACAAGCGCCCGACAATGAAAATCTTGTCCTTTTCCTTCATGAACGAGATGACTATTGAATAATGATGATACAATGGAAGTGCAAATAGAAAAATGTATCAACAGAAGATTTGTGAAATGAAAGTTAGTTGTAAAGGCGTAATACTCTTCTATAAAGTATTAGACGTTGTAAATTATAGATAGTGTAAATCACAATCAAACAAAATTGCAGATTTGTGAAGATAAAGTTGAAAGCAGTTGCAAGCAATTGCCGACACAGACGAAAGCTTAATGTGCTTCAAAACACCGTTATTTCTTGCTCCAACTTACGCACCCCCAAAAATCAATCATATGAAATTCGACAACAACAACAACAACAATAAAAAATATTGGGTCATGTCTCACATAGAAATCAAAATCAATTTTTTTTATGTTGGCGCCAAAGAGTCCACGAAAATAAAATAAAGACTCAAATGCTAAGCAAATATGTGTGAGTGTGTGTGTGTTTGATTTTAGTGGCAGAGGAAATGGTGTACTGTGCAGGGAGAGTGGGCGTGGCTGTGGGCGTACAGCAAGCGGAAGCTGCGGAGGCGCCAGTTTGGCGGCAATAAACGCACACGCTGCCACATCCACAGCCACATTTACACTCACATTCACACACACAATCACAGCCGGGGAAAACCCTAGACAAAGAGCTGGAATAACTAGTTGAGCTGGCGACAAAAGCAGCTCCACAACATGTAACAAATGTATCTCGCTTTCTACTTGCTTACAGTGATGCTTGCCTAAGTAGAATCATTAGCGAATCATTTTGCTACAAATTATAGTAAAACAACTTGCGGTTCAAGGAGGAATGTGTTAAAAAAATGGCCTACGATAAATTGTGATATGCCTCAATTTAAAATGTATTGGACAGACAAAGTATAATTCGACGGTTGATCCTGAACAAGAATATATATACACTTTATGAAATGGATCAGTTATGAATACATCCGTTTACATTTCAGTACAGCTTCAAAAAGGCGTGCACACAAGTACTGGTGCACTAAAGTCAGTGCTCACTGTACATGCTTCTATGTATATCTTTGTTTATCTGCCAACAAAGGACAACATGTGATGTTAAAGCTCGTCAAGTGCGTGGAGGACAACAATTTGTGCTCTAACAATCGTGTCCCTAATGCCAATGGGTCAGCATTTCGTCCTTGCAACTCCACAACAATAACAACAAAAACAGCAATAGAGAAAAAAGTTATGCTATTAGTTTTGGCCAGCTACGAAGTCGACTGAGCCACAAGAAACAATTTTCCAGACATTTTGGCAACAGCACAAGAAAAAATCCTTGCTCTATATATATATGTATATTCAAAAATACAAATATATATATATGTATATACATGGGAAATTCGTTTTAATAAATGATATTATTGATTACTTAATGATATCCTCATTTTGAAAGCATAAATAGGGAATATATATTTTTTTATTCGGAATTTTGTTATTATTATGCCTTTTTGAGTAACTTTAATATAATTATGAGGTTCGAATCCATTGTGAGAAAAATTCCCGAGAAGTTTGGGAATTGCCTTACGCCTACACATAGCCTTTAAATAAATATTAGCTTGCAATTTAGTAAAATACTCGTATCAGTGTTTTCTGTGTAATTATGAAATACAAATACAAATATAAACTACTTACTTAAGATATATAAAATATTCAGATATTAACGTATAGCTTAGAGATAATGCAAAATTATTTTTTTTAGTTTTGAAGTGAACCTCAAGTTTCGTTTCTAGATGAATGCTGTGAACTAAATGAACTTCAGCGTCGGAGCAAACAACTCAGGGAGGCGGTCAGGCTGATAATTGTGACCAGACCGGAACCAGGGCTGGCCAGCGCCTGGGCTCCATTGCAGCCCTCATCATTGCAGGTGCAAATGGTTTGCTTGTATCCCTCGTTATCGGCTGTAAAGCAGGCATTAGGCGTTTTCTCCTGTATCCAGCCGCAGCTTCGCTCGATCCGGCGTTCATCGTTCACCTCCAGCTGAATAATCGTCTTCCTACAGAACGCCTGTTCCTCTCCCTTTGGCATACAATCCCGCAGATATTGATCATCCCGTTGGGCACGTGGAGTGTTTACCACCAGGCTGGCGCAGTCCTCATTATCGTGCGAGTTGCATTGGTGGCAGCGCAAGCCCGAAGCTTCAAAAGTGAATGGGTATCAGAAGGGCTTTGTTAAAGACGTAATGGAAGCACAGGTTCAAATTAATAATGTATATGTAAGTTGGTTTTAGCCGAGCCCACTTGTGTAAAGATATAATGGCATATAATTTGTCTGAGCTGTACTGATGTAAAATAATGGATATCAGATTGGGTATCATGAATAAGTAAAACACTTAGAGCTATAGATTCAAAAATAAATACATTAAAAGTATTTTAGAAATTCACTCATTATCCAAACTTAGAATATTACAGCAATTTATCCATTCATTTATTGAAGTCCTTAAAAAAATACTAAGGAATTTTGTTTGTTTACCCAATTTTGGTAGAGTAGTGTTACGGTTAGCAAGCGGTTTTGAATCGGTTATGTTTTGAAAAACGGTTTATGGCCTTGATTAGAATAGAAAAGCAATTTGTCAGTGGGTCTTCAACGCTCAGATATGTTATGTAGAGTCAACCATTCTAATGCCACATTCCAAATGTGGCGCCCTTTTCACATGGCCAGACATTTTGACAGCAAATTATTTTATTAGCCCGCCAAATAGCTGAACCATCTGACGGACTGACTGACTGACTGACTGACTGACTATGTAGTCCTTTGGTGTCCTCTCCTGTCCTGGCCGGAACCCAAGTAAACTGCGACTCGGCAGTTGGCTAAATAATTGCATGTCAACTCGAAGCACTTCTTGTTGAGTTTCTCATTCAGTTGCTGTTGGCTCTGACACGCAAGAATGTACAAAAACTTACGATGAACAGATGTGGGGTTAAGTAACCGTTTGGATACCCTTAAAGACTTCGATAACGAAATCATTAAATATTTGGTTTAATTTATTTTGCTATAATATTATACATTATATACTTAATTTATTTTGATCTTAATAACTGTCTCTTCTAGCATTTCTGGTTTTCTTCTCTCTCTCACTCTCTATTACACTTTACACTCTTCATTGAATTCATTTAAGGCTTAATTAACCAATTAATGCGCTGCATTTAGATTTTATTTTCAAAACTTTCAATTGCCTCTCCTCCAACTTCCTCATAAATTACAAATTTCTTAAGTCTCTCTCCTCTTTCTCTTTCTCTCTCACTTACGCTAGCATTCTCTCTCTCTCTCTCTCTCGCTCTGTCTATCTCTCTCTCTTTCTCTCTCTCTCTCTCTTGCACTTGCTGCACAAGTCTCACATCTAGGCTAATATACCCGTTGCTAAAATTCAAGTTAGTTAAAAAGACTTGACTGTCAGACGAATTCCGTTTAACTGGGCGTATGCGCAACTTTTTGTTGCTTCTTACTTTGTTGGCAGCACGTAAGAACTCGCTGACTTTTGGCCTATACACATTGGCTGCATTCGACCCTTCGGTAATTAAGCCGGGATAATAAAAACCAGTTGCCATAAAACAAAAAAAAAACAACAACAATTTATAGTACTTTGCATTTTGATTTGAAATATTAGAAGCCAGATATCAAATGTGACATTTGCATTTTACATTCAACTTGCGGCTTGCGGTTAGCATTTAAACTTGAACCTGTAGCACAGTATTCACAATAATGCGCTAATGAATAATATATATATATATATATATATATATATATATATATATATATATATATATATAAGATCCATTCAAGTTGCATATTTGCGCAGCTGATTAACACTAAAGAGCTTCAATAAGTGAACATCTTCTGCTGCCTTGAGGAAGTTACATTTAAGTGGTTCTTAACGAGGAACATGAATGCAAAAAGTGAATTCAATTGAGCCTGATCTGGTAGATATATATAAATATATGAAGATATATATTTATGTATGTACATATATGGTTATGCTTACAGCTATTAACTAGCTTTGTCTAAAGCAAAGTTTAAATATTACTGCTACATATTATTTTCATTTCTTTTACAGGGTATCTATCATTCTGTTACCTGGCTCTAACTCAATCAATTCAATTACACCTGGCTGTCAGCCTATTGCTGTAGCCCAAATTGAAAAATCAATTGGAATCATTTATATTTCATTTAATTAAATTGCAGTGCCAAAAAGCATTTGTTTTAGACACCCAACCCACAAACCACCCCTCCCCATCCCTTATCTAAAATAGAGTGTTGCGTTCCACATCGGCGCTTACAAAGAGAAAAAAAAAGGAAATCCTATTGAAAAGCCGAAAACAAGATGCGAGCAATAGTCGTGTTTTGCTCAATCAATTGGTTGATTCAATTAATTAATGATTAAATTAATTAAAGTGTCTGCCGCCGTTGTGTGCATTTAAAGCCCAATCTGTGCGTGTTATATTTCTATTTAAATACTTATATTATTATTTATATCTAGCTCACTGACTAAAGCAATCTGCAAATACCACAAACTTTTTTTTTTAGCAAATAGCTAATAAAATATTTTAGTTTGAAAATAAATATACAAAATTAAATTAAAAAAAAACCTATATAAACAAAAAGTTCACCCACATCTTACCTATTCGTACATTTAACTTATACTATGTATAAAAATTTTATGAACAATTTACCTGATAAGAGATTAGAAATAAGAGCGATTAACACGATGTAGACGAGCGTCTGCGACATTTCTGTGGATCTTAACTTCTCCGGTGGATTCTTTCAAACTGTGATTTGATCTTTAGTAGGTAAAGTCGTTCACTTTATGGTTAGATTACCTAAGGAAAAAGCAGAACGGGTGTAAATTAAATAGTAGTTTGCTTAGGAGTGTCCCCGACTAAAAGATACCCTGTCTACAATTGGAATATAAATATATATATATATTGCATACATCTTATTTATTTAAGTATTTATTATGTTACATTTCTCAAATTGCACTCATTTGATAATGTTTACATTTTTAAATGGATTCTGTGCCATATAATATACCCCGTTCAACCCTTTTCAACAGGAAACACGTTTAATTGAATGTGAATATATTTACTAGTTGATATTGCTATCGGGTTTCAAGTTCTGTTTATTAGCTTAACATTTTTCACATTCCATATTAGCGTGTCTTTATTTAATTAAGAGATCTTTTGGGAGAATTATGAGAGCATTTGATGAGATTTTTAAGTTATAGATATTCGCGACAGTCAGTGATCAAATAGGATATTACATTTATTTTTAGTAAAATATTATAATATTTTATTTTTGAACATATGCATTTGTATATGATTAAAAATTAGGGTTTTATCCTTCGTAGTTGTTCCTATTACACTCGATAAAATTCGTTAAAACACTTCTTTAAATTCGACTCACAAAATGAAACCCGAGACAAACAACTTAACGCGCGGAACGTCGAAATGAATCTGAAAACATGAATTACATTTTTCAATACTAAATGATTTGATTTGGAAAACGTAAACATGAAAGCAAGAAGAAGCAGCAAAAAGAGAGATGAGATTAGCTTGCGTGTGGGTGCATGTATGTGTGTGTGTGTGTGTGTGTGTGTGTGTGTGCGTAAGAGAGCGACATTGAGAGTCCAGCAGCAGTATCTACCCATGGCCGCGGTGGGGGCTGCGAGAAGAACACTTATTCGAATTCGAAAGAAGCCAGTGAGAAACTTCCGTCACTTGATCACAGCTACAGGTTCGTTGAAAAGAGTTAAAGAGTGTGAAAGAGGTTACGAACTGGAAGAGGGGTTTCAGTGAAGGTTTGCATCGATCGCGTCCTCATCATGATGCATGCTCGATTCGCTCTTATCGAACAAGTGACGCACTTTTTCCAACTGAGAGCCGCTTTTAACCGGTAGTCGGCGAATTGTGACGTCACAGTTAAAGCTATGACCCGCAATACGAGCTGTAGTTCTTACACGTGCGAAGACAGTTTTTGTTTATACACAAGGAGGGAGGTTTGATGTTTAATAATACATATGTATATGTTTCGAAAATAAATTTGAGTCTCTATCTCGTATGGAGGCTGAGATCGGCGAGTTAATACATACTTAAAAACAGACAGACAGACGGGGCCAAATCGACTCGGCTGTTGATCATAATGGAGAATAGAAATACAAAAACATGATACCCTATTGACCCATTTTTAAGTGGTTAAATGTGTAACCATGCATTCCAGGGTATTTAAGCGCCTCGGTCAGGAACATCACGTTCATCCTTAGAACATCAAGAATTCAATGTTTATGATGTTATTGACTGTTGATTTGTTGATGTGCTAGTTGTCTGGCTCGATTGTTGTCTCTGATTTAGGTTCCGGTGATAGCAGAACGCACAACTAAACAGTTTTGTTATCAGTGAGTGCTTAGCTTAAACTGGTTTATGGCTACCAAAACTCAACTATTTTAGTTTCATCCAGCTTATGATTGAGGCCAGCCAAGAATCTTGGGGCTTACAGAACCCAAAGTATTCCACAACGACTAAAACCGTGCCGCTTATCAAGCGAGGTTCATGGCATTTCACATTTTATTTTGTTTATTTGATTTTTAATTTTTGATTTATCAGCGGGAGACACAAACATATATTCAGCTATTTATATATGTATATATTCAAAAATATGTTAAGACATATGTATGACTAAGGTTTGGAATTATTTTCATCACTTAATTAAGAAACAAATTCTGCAATTTAATACTTTGCTGAAAGCAGTTTAAGCCGGTTTTAATGGGTTCTTGGATAAATAACATTGGTATGAGGTGTTGTATTACAACAAACATATTAACGAACTTAACATGAAAATGAGCC
The DNA here is from genome assembly GCA_037075185.1 of Drosophila pseudotalamancana. NCBI lineage: Eukaryota > Metazoa > Arthropoda > Insecta > Diptera > Drosophilidae > Drosophila > Drosophila pseudotalamancana. Next base: position 220,008 of record JBAMCK010000142.1, read on the forward strand.
GACAGACTATGACAATAATTTATATGCTTTTTCTTTGTTTTAAATTAAATTTTCTTATCAAGCTATGACATCCATTTGTTTCTCTTATCTTCTCACTTTTATAGTTTTGATATATTTAAATTTTGTAATAAGTCATTTTAATAGAAATTTGTAAAAGATAAAATTATCCTCGCACTTGTTATTTTACACAAATAACTTCTGTTTTATTTTACACGTACGAATATATATGTATATGGTTTTGTTATCCTTTGAACTTTGCACAATTGCGATTATTTTTCCAGTTCGTAAATGGGAAGTCTATATTGAAAGCTTGGCGTGCTAAAGAAGAACTGAAGCCGATTTGGCTCAATGAAACGCTCTAAACAAATATTTCTTAATTTGTCAGCATTTAGAAACTTGAACTGCTTCGCGCTCAAACAGCTGATCATTCAGATTTCCTCAGTGAAGAATTACACACACACACACACACACACAGTTACAGTTAATGGTGCACACGCACACATACTTTTCCATTTGTGCTTGGTTTTGTTTGCTCAAACCGGTTTGGTTTGATTTGATTAAGTGTGTCTGCGAGCCGTCTCATTGTCGCCGCCCGGCACCCGCCACCCGCCACCCAACCACAGCCACCTCTTCATCCTCCACCCATTCCTTGCAAATACGTTAATGTTGCGTGACGCAACGCTTTGAAGATTAACTGCAAAAATTGCGGTGCTTTGCATTAATAAGCTACAAGATTAAATGTCCCCATAACAACAAAAAATATTAAATGGACGACTTACAGCTTGTTTGAATAAGTTCAATGAGCTGCCCAAATAATGGGAATAGGTTTTGGATGCACAAAAATAACCAGTATTATGTTTGTGTCTCCGATAAGCTTCTAGCTGAAAGCAGAACATCGCAGCTTAAAAGCTCTGCGCTGTAAGCTTCTGTAATCGAACGGTGCGTATGCTTAATGTATAAAACTGAAAGTACAGTAAAACTTCAATTAACGAACAGCTGCCTATTACAAATGTACTTTTAAATAAAAAATATATTAATAATATAATAAATAATAAATACAATAATAAATAGAACATATTTGGAATATTTCGCAACGAATTGTGACTGACCGCTCAACGGAGTTTTCACTGTATGCTTGTTTTGTCAGTGTTTGGATTACGCGTTCTTTAACCCTAGAGTTACTCGATCTATTTATAGGCATTGTCACTAAATGGAAGTGGTAATGACATCAATTGATGTGCAGCTCAGTGCGAAAGAGATAGACAAAGACAGTACAATGTAATGCGTGGGAGTGAGATGCTAGAGAAAAGGGCAAGGGACTGCAAGTGATTGAAATGGAGGTTGAGACTGGGATTGAAACTGGAATTGGATTGGAATTGGAATTGGAATTGGGAGAGGTCTGCAATTTTTGCGCTGATTGAGGCACAAAAGCGAGGCATGATCGCAAAAAAAAAGATTTGTTTATAAAATAAGATAGCTTAACTCAATTGGACAGCGACTCGAATGATTCGAAGGAAACTTACGATTAAGCTTAATTAATATGTTGGGCAAAATTGTGCCACCAGTAAATACTGGAACTACCCAAGGCAGCCCACTCAGAGACAACATATAATTCGTAGAATTTTAACTGGGGCTTATAATAAATGCTGCAGACTATAATTAACTATAAATATAGAACCTTGAGACTGAGTAAGCACAATTGTTCTGGCTTAAAATCGATCAGTGCTTTATAAATATACTTGTTTTATTGAAACAGTAATAATTCTCCAGCGCTTCTAATTTAATCAATCTGGCAACGCCTGGACGACTCCTGACTAAAGCACAAGGACTCAACAAACAGCTAAGTTGCTCGCTCACGCTCTCAAAAGCTCAACGAAAGCTTGCCGGGCATTTGCCGCTGGATGGGCTCTGCAAGTGCACAGTGAGGCAAATTAAAATATCTATTATTATCTTATGAGTTCACTGTTGAAGTTAAGATTAGGTACATATTAACGATTATTAATTTAAATTTCAAGATTTATGTTGTGCAACTAAGCAGGTAAGATAAACTACAAAAAAAAAGCTTACTATTTTATTTAATTAAAAGCGGCAGTTCCACTGTGCTTCGGCCGCAGCTTTAGCTGTGCCTGTGGCTACTCGAGCGAGTAGCTCATCTTCTCATTCGTGCCACATTTCTCGGGTAAGCTGAGCATTCAGTTCCAGTCGCTTGTTGTCGCTTCGACGTTCTCGTTCTGTGACCGTGCGCCGTTTTTTCGCAGTGCTGGAAAATTATTCAAAAAAAAATATATATATATATATAATCAGAGAGAATCAAAAAAATAAGAGATAAGCGCCCAAAACTAATTAAAATAATAAATTAGTTAAAGTCTAAGCAAAGTTTTTCGTGTGTTTCATAATATTTAACTAAAATAGAAACAAAATTAATATGCAGTACATCTATGTGATTAGCGCGCTAATTTTGGCAATTGCCGTGCAGCAAGGTAAAGCCCCTCTAGAGTCCCCCTTCACACACACATACACACACACACACACACACTTAAAATTCCAATTTGAAGCTCAACAAAATAAGAAGAAAAATATACGGAATTTGCCTGCACGATTTCGACTATTACATAATGCGTGTACGATAAAAGCAGGGAAGTGGAAGTAGGGGTTGCAGAGTCAGAGTTAAAAACAACCAAGAGCGAGGGGGCTAGAGAGAGCGAGAAAGAGGGAGAGAGAGAGGGAGAGAGACGCCTTGTCGCCGCCTTGGAAGCCGGTCGCAATGGCGCCTTTTTGGCTAGAATTTCAGCTGGCAGGCAGACAATAGCAGAATCCTATGACTACCCCACTTAAAGGGTATCACAGCAAAGCTTACAGGGTATCCAGTATCTGGTTTATTTCCTTGGCAAATACAGTCAATGCTCGCTGGAGGGAATAAGTACAATGGCAGCTGTTCAAGAAATGTGTTACACAAAAACTAGCTGGAAGAGTTTATTAGTGAACGGCATAACTAATAGACACAATCGTCCATTACTAGAGTCTTCACTGTTCCGATTCTAGGCGATGGAGTTGATAAATTGCTTATCCGTAGCTCATTACCGCATTTCGTGTAAAAAGAATGAAATCTAACCAGGCGCATCTTAATCTGTCTTTTCCTTCCTGCCTTTAACTGGGTGAAATGTGTGCTCAAGTATGTATGTATGTGTGTTTGTGTGTGTGTGTATGCAAGGGAGTGTGTATATGAATGCAAGAGTGTGTGGTATGGGAACGCAGGACATGCGCACTCATGCGCTCTATTTGTCCTGCCTGTCACTCGGTTAGCGGGCCTGGATCCAATTGCAACAAGAGACTCTCTCCCCCTCCTTTCCCCCTCTCTCAACTCTCCATGTATTTTTCATTACTCGTCTTCAAGTCATAAAATCGACGCACTTATATATAAATGAAGAACGTCGCGTGTGACCGACTGGCCCATACCCGCCTAAAGACCAATAAAAGCTTAAAATAGATTATAGGGAAATCGATTTTCGTTTGCCACGCCCCTTTTTTGGAATCTTTAGAAGAAGATATATGTAGGTATAGTTAAATATAAATTATAGATTCCCATAGACTTTCATTATAAATTACCTTTATAATCGTAACACTTATCTTTACATACGAAATCTAGACATAATTAATATACACTATATATATATTATATAGAAACTTGAAAGTCGAATAGACAAGAATCACACAAGCTAATCAACTCTTTTACCTCTCTTACTCTCCAGTATTTATAGCAAAACCTAATAACAATGCCAGCTATTATTTCTAAGGGTAACTTGAGTATCTGAAACTCAGATATGTGTACATGCAGTAGTATATGTGTTTATATATGTATCAATAGAATGCAAAAACAATCAGGGCAATGCATTTATTTATTTATTGGCTGGAATGAACAATATTATATTGCATACGAGAACGTATGTATACATAGAATTCATTAAGCAGAAACTTTGAAAAAAATAGGTCTGTAAATTCCAAAACAAACTAGAGTTAACGCCTTAACTACCCGGTTTTTTTTATATAAGTTGTTATTATTGAATACTAATAATACTACTTTTTTTAGGTTTACTTTTTAATATACTAAATTTTGAAAAACTAAATAGTTTTTTTTATATATTTATATGATATTGTCAAAAACTATCTTGTTGTATACTCCATAAATTTTGTAGCTACATTTAGCTAGTAGTTACAAAGTTATTCCTAAGTCGTGGGTGGGCTTTGCTGTGGGGTTCATTTTCCTGCCCATTGTTCGACGAGCCACTCCAAAAATGGAAAAAAAAAAAGAACAACAATGGCTAGCACTTACTTTTGTCTGACTTATGTAACCCATTTGTGGGTTGGGGAGACATCATAAGAAGAAGAAGAAGAAAAAGTTGTAAGTGTTATGAAAGTCCATTAACATGCGGCCGATGAAGCTGGCGGAGATTGGTTCTAATTAGCGACTGGCTCCCAAAAACCTAACGGCCATCCACTAATGGAGACTTCTCTGCGTCCGTTCCATGTGCCATTTTTCGCACAGAGCGCATTACAATTGCATAATAGAGCAGATCTAAATACGCGACTGCTTTGTATAATATTCCTTGTATGCGTACTGTGAATAGCTTCATGCAAATCTCGTGTGGCGCACGACCTTAAATTCAATTTAGCTAACTCAACGTCTTAATCCACATATTTATTTACACTGGTTCATTTTTTGTAGTTTGTTTTGTCAAACAATTGAGGTTAAGCGTTTGAGCGTGGATCCAAGTTTAGTTGATATGTATATGCATATAGAAAGATTTTCTAATTGGCATTAACTGAATGCTGTTTTGAATAGAATGGAGATTGAGATAACAGAGCACGCCAAGACTAGCTCTGACTGGTTCAGTTAGCGAACTAGTGACTTATTTCCAGTGGAAGAGCTTAAGTTGAGTTCGAAAATTTTGAAATATTGTCTTAGCTTTTGTTTTTGTCTCGTGTTCGTAATAGGTTTCAAAATGAGTTAATTCAAATTTTATTGTACTGTGAACTAAACTGTAGCTTCACATTAAAAAAAAAAATAGAAGGCATTATTGTGTGATGTAGCCCTGATTTTAAGTGACAAATAACAGTTCTTTAAGCACAGGTTGTTGTGAGAATTAACAAAGTTCATGTTGTTGCCAGCCCTAGTTATAGTATTTGAGCCTTCAGAACCATAAACCGAACCAGCAACCAATATTGTTGTTTGTAGCTCTGTTTGTAGGTGACTAGAAAAACGTTGCATTCGAATCTCGAACCGAAGCAGCAATTATTTATGTTTGTTGCTTGCACACCCAGATCTAAGCACACATTTCTTTCTTCCGCTCTGACAACAGTTAACACTTACGTAATTGCTTCCTTGCAGGCGTTGCCATCAAGTGTTTCGTATGCAACAGCCACAAAGACGCGAACTGCGCGCTGGACATACCGCCAGACAATTTGCTGAAGGACTGCCAGGAGGATTACTCATCGCGCGATCGTGGCATACCCACCTATTGTCGCAAGATCACACAGATCATTGAGTTCTCCGTGAACAGCCGTGAGTATTGGCCGGTCTCCGATAACTTATAGACTTTATTAATGATGTCTTCTTTGCAGTGCCGCCAGATAGCCGTGTGATACGCACCTGCGGATTCCAGAACCAAACATCGACCAACTATTGTTATCAGCGTGCCGGCTTTGGTGGCCGACAGGTGGTCTGCTCCTGTGATACGGACAATTGCAACGGATCCGCCGCACTGTCCGGCGTCTCCGGACTGGCCCTTCTCTCCGCCGTGGGCCTTATTTTGGGCGCCTGCAAGTGGTTGCAGCGTTAAATCGTTTTAATTGCGCGTTGCTTCATTTGTTTTATCCCTTGTTTTCAGTTTGTTTTACCCATTCCTTGAGTTCCGTGCCATTTTTTCAGAAAATCTCAGCTATATACATTTCAAAAATAAAAGAAGATAACACACCCTGCTTCTAGAGTCTCGGGTAAGTAAACCCCAATCCTTAAAGCAAAATCCCAACTAAACGAAATTATTTTGCAGCTCAGTTCCGGAAAGTAAATTTTTCTTATATGTATCTCAATGTCCTATGGCAAAAGCTTTATAATACAAAATATTTGAACACTCTTTGATTGTATATATAAAAAAAAATTTGGCCAATGAAATAAAATTTAATGTAACACGAATTCTTAAACAAAAGTATTAAAAAACGAAGAAATATAAAAACAAAGACCTACCGCAGTTAATAAAAAGTATTCAAAGCCCAACTATAAAAAATAATTGATGAAATAAATAAATAAAATAAATTGTTGTAACTAAGGCTATAAATATATTATAAAAAAGTTTAAAGAAACTTAGTAGTACATACATATTAAAATAAATGTTAACACCTTTTTGTCTGAGTTTCCCTTTTTTTATTTTCATATGAAATTTTTCTAAACTAAAAAACAAGAAGAAGGAAAACAAAGCTAAACAAATTACATAAGCCACAAAATTTCGTAGTCCAATTGAAATTCAATGTAGGGAATGAACAAACAAACAGAATCTATGAATGTCCAGTTTTCGTATCCCTTAGGCTAAGATGAACACGCTTCAAGGACAACACGATCCCAAAACAAGGAATCTAGAAAAAAATAAGCAACACTTGTAACCAACTGCCAAACGAAACAAAACAATTTATTAGATCATTCAATATGAAGTCCATCTGGAAAAAGAAGAAGAGCACAACGGATGGGCCTCAGAAGAATTAGGAGGCATAGCTTTGTCCACTTGCTGCAGAATAAAATCTTTAGAGAGAATTGTTGTAGAAAACAAGAGCCACAAATCCACTTAAGTTCAAATTTTAAGCCACATTTTTTGCCACAGTGAAAACACGTTTATAGTGGACAAGATTATTTTTAGTTAAGAAACTCCTCTTAAATGCAATATTTGTAATGCAATAAATTTTAAAATTGTTTAAACGAAACACAATAAATAATTATACAAAAAATATATATGTATGTATATATATGTTAGTTTTTCTACTTTTATGGAAATTAGCTTAAATCATAAAAATACAACTTTATCGTGTACACTTACAATAAACAGAGTCGAATGCTACCGACAAAGCAATACTCTGTACATGCAGCCAAAAGAGGTTGAAGAGAAACTGCTTTCCCATATGAACAGTGCTACTAAAACTGTAAGTTTTAGTCAGCAGCTGCTTACTTATCTGATATCGATTTGTTGTTCTATGGATAGGGGTGAAGTTTGAGGAGCTCTACAGCTGTACTTAACTGTAGATTATATAAAAATATAAAATGGGAGTTTCAAGCTACGGACGGACACAACGCATGTGAACAGAGTATATTTAGACTGTATATTAGGCTAACCGCTGGCAGTGATTGTCTTTGCTAGAATAGGGAGCCTCCCATTTAGATGCATAGACGCCACACACCTATGCACCTATGCGTCTGCATGCACTACTCGCTTCAGAGCCAGGTAGCAGCGTTTGGTGGCCAACTCATGATATCCGACTGGACCACGCTCGCAGTCGGCGCAGACCAGAAACTTGCGTCCATCGACGGTATGCGAGAAGCCAATGTTCTCGAATGTCATCATATCCTCGACCAGCCAGAAATGATGCAGAGTCTCCGTGCTAAGTGAATCAGCTTTACTGTCTTTTTGCTGTACCATCAGCGGCACATCAACCTAAAGGCAAATGTTTTCAATAGCTTCGAAAAAATTTGTCACCGCTCATTTATCACTTACTTCCTGCTCAGAGTATTTCGCTTCCTTTGCTTTTAGCATTAGGCTGTTGCAAAATTGACAACGCACATTTGTTTTATTTTTATTGTCTGCTATTTGGTCGGCAAAAGTAGCTTCGTCTGTCATTTTTAATTTGTTTTTATATTATATTTGCTTTTTTTTCGACCAAAGCGAATTCGTCTTCTTCTTCTACTGAGTACAACAGCAGTGATAACATTTTAACATCTCCTCTGTTATTAACAGTGAGCAGTCATTATTGTGCACTTTTAAAAGTCATTCTTTTTGTATAAATATATAAATATAAGAAATTTATTGGCATAAAAATTGTTGTAATACAATACAGATATCTAATATGCGAGAAAAAAGAAATATGATGTTAGAGTGTTGAATGTCAGCTGATACAACATTCGCCGTTACATTCACAATAGACTTTGAAAAAGTGATCGAATTAATCAATAGTTCACAACCGTTTTACTATCGGATAGTTCTGCACATCTCAATTGAAAAGAAACCGTTAGAATATATCTTAACGGGTATTTCATTACACTTGCACTGACAAATAAGTCAGTGTAATAAATAGATTAATGTTTTCAGTTTGATAAACAAATTGTGTTTTATTTTAGTAGAGGTGAGAATTTTTCGGAAAAGGACTTACGGTAGAAGTAGAAATTGAAACCTATCGATAAGCGTATGCTTAATATCGCTAGGCCGATACTTGCACACATCCTAGCTATCGGAAATATGTACGGCGCGCCGTCGCTTTTGTGTCGTTGCTGCTGCTGTTGTTGTTGCCCGTTGCTAAAATACTGTTCAGCTTGACGTGCAGGTGAGCAATTTACTTTAACATAAATGTCTATTAGTAATGGTTGTCTAGTGAAACCTGTGCTCGATATCCAATTCAAATTGACAATTGGCCTGCAGCCTGACAATGTACAGCTTGAACGAAAATTAATTGCGAAAATCTGGCAGAAAAGCTAACCTAAAAGTTTTCTTCAAAAAAATTTAATATTTTTGCCAATTAAGAGCCGGTCGTTATTTGTTTTTCGCAGTTCATTAAAGGTGTGTTGCTTGGTGAACACTGCATTATGAATAGCGGCTACAATGCACCCGTATTTCATATGCCCACTATGGCCGTGGAGTCCATGTGCCAGCAATCCATGTATCAGCAGCACACCTATGTGGATCGCACTCGGATGGCCGTAACGGATGTTTTTGTACAGGAGCATGTGTCGCAGAGCTCCTGGACGATGACTACACCACAGGTGCGTGCACCCGTATACATACAAACCGGACGTGGCACGTTTATGGGTGGCAATGCGACACCACAGCCACCACACCATCCAACTGCGGCACCACCGCAGCCACCGCCGCAATCGCATCATCCATCGATGCACGGCCGCTTCACGTATATGTCCATGCCGGGCGTTCAATATTATGCAGCCAGCTCGGGTAAGTTCTAGATTCTAATTTGTTTTTCAGTTCATGCAGCGGCTGCCTCGAACGTTGCAGCTTCAATGAATTCGTACGGTCAAATGTATATGCAACACTCAACGGCATCAACCAATGTGGGCAGCATGTATGTGCCCCAATATCAGCAGGCGCATACCCGTTCACATCATCACACCAAGGACAATGCATCCCAAACCCGTTCGTGCTTCAAGCGTAGCTGTGATGCGACCACTCAAACAGATCTTATTGGCGATGCCCCACCCATACTGAAGTTTAAATATCAGACCAACTTGAGTGACAGGTAGGAGGCCAGATAGATCCACTCATTGATATACATCAATCCTTTTCTCTATATATATTATAGTAGTAAGGAGTCCTCGACCAGTCGCAGCTCATTTGAAAGTGGGGGATTTCCGAGCATACAGCAGGGCGAACGTCGAAACTCGGAGGTCGTACTGCCCATACAACGTTTGCAGGATATAACACGAATCTCGCTGAAGGGCAGTGACATTGCCGAGCGATTGGCCAATGCACATCGTCAGCGTCCGTGCTTTAAGAAAATGGACACACTGTGCGCACGGCTCAAACAGGATCTGCTGCGTCCGGATGGTGTATTGCCCAATATCAACTCGCAGGGTATTGCCTGGGCTGTCAAGGATTTTATATTTGTATTTACACGCATTGTCAATTCGTGGGTTATACTCAAGGGATATGTGTACAATACGCCGGATGGCCTTAATAAGATCAAGGATGAACTCCCGGCTGGTTTTATGGCCGCCTTTGATACGTGGCAGATAAGCACATTGACCATCGTCGAGTTGATCATTAAGTCGTTTGTCAATCTGGATATTATGCTGCAGAAGCAGAAAAACAGCTTCTGCAAGCTAGACATAAGCAATAATTGCAACGGAAATAGCAGCGATTCCAACTCCAGCAACAAAACTTTAAATGGCACTGAGATACCTTTGCCTGTGCCGGCTCCAGTGCAAGTGTCTTATGACAATGGGCGTGGCCCCGGGGCCTACAGTACACCATACAACAGCATGAAGAGCGATCACACCATCGATCATTTGGCCAACAGCTTTGGTGAAACCCAGCTGCAAGCACAGGAGCCAACCCCCATGGACGTTCGCTCGAAATCAGATTTAAATTATTTGTACACCATGATCCAGGACTCCGAAGAGGCGCAACGCTGTGTGAATGCCAATGGTACGTATTTAAAAACCGGCACCTATACGCCCCTCAAAAAGGATGCAAACCCATCCCCTCCACCGGCGCTGACAGCACAAAATGTACCAAACATTTGGAAGTGTAACACGCAATCGTCCAATGCCCGCCAGCAGACACAACAGCCGCAGCTCGAGCAGATCAAATCCGTGCTTAAATGTCAAACGCCCAAACTGAAGCCCACGCAGTGTCGTCATAACGATGGCAAGCCCTATGCAACACCTTTAACCGTCGTCGGTCGAGAGATGTCCCGCAGATTATACGAGTTGAGTTATCGGATTTTGCAGTTGCAAAATATCGATCGATTCTTCCAGAAGCAGTTCACGCGCAATTATGTGAGTTATCTTCATTATCATTATCATTGTAGCTAGCAGTTTCTTTATCATTATTATTATTACCATCAGTAATATAAAAATCTCACATATTCTTCTTCAGTATCATATGTTATATTTTTAACTAATATTACATTTTTTTTATTCCAGTTTCCGTGCTTCTACGAACGGTGTCAGAACGAGTTCATTGATGTGCGTGCGATTATATTGAAGTGTGAGAGCGCTACCTATCAACATATCTATGAGGCCATACACGATATGCGACGCATTATATATTTGGTTCGCAGTGATCTGAAGGTATTATAGACCGATACACACTTTAAAATCCACATATTCTGACACACACACACATTGGTTTTTTGTAATCCTTTGCTGCGTTTTAGCTTCCGGACTCCATATCCTTGTCAAGGTATTAGTATGAGCCTTGCCATTTTATGAACTAATGTACTAATCACTGGTCTCATCGGGCACTAATCTCATATATTTAACACGACTAATTGGTCTTAACTGCTCGAGCAGCCGTGTAGTACCCATTTCCATCTTCTTTTAATATTTTTGCAGATGGAGGCGATTCGGAACCTTATAAATTAGTATTAATTTTGTAGTAGATAGATAACTCTTGTTTTATTAATTAAAGATAATATAGGCTAATAGTATTCTCATATCCTTTATTCTCTCTATTTCTGCAAGGATATATATTTTTTTCGGCATCTCGAAAATAATTATTTTGTATATAGATACAATTTTAATGCACTCTATTCTCTTATTCATCTTATTTTCATAGGATCATACCAATATGGACCTGCGTCTATATACCGCTCTCTATGAGCGCTCCATCAATGAGATGCTGGCCAAGACCCCTTATCATCCGCAACAGTTCGAGCACATTACTGGAGAGCCAGGCGAGAAGCTGTTCAACTAGATAATTTAAACCGAATTAGGATTATACGCAACTATTTCTTGCCACTTTAAAGTTAATTTGACAAAAAAAAAAAAGGCCCATCAACACTCGATAGCAAATTTCCCATCCCAAACATTCTTAAGCATAGACCAAATGCCTAATTGGCCTTAGGGTTTGTTTTAGTTTTGATTTTAATTGAGCAGGCTTAAAGTTATGTAAGTTATATAATTAGCTTGCTAATTGGCAATAACATTCCTAGAATAATTAATCAAAGTTACACCATGGTAGCAGAGTGTTCAAAATGTGGATTATTATCGTTATCCTAGTGCTGATCATATACGTACTATATGTATGTGCACTTCAAATGTGCATATATGGATTATTATCAGTCTCCCAGTACTAATCAACTCAAATATACTTTCCAAACATATATATTATATATAATGTAGTGAGTGTATTATATATACATATGTATATATATATATATATGTTTTTCTTCAAATTTTTAAGCAAGCTAAAAGTTTCATGAGAAAATGAAAAAATGCTAGTTAAACCCAATTCACACAATTTTGTTACAATAAGTAAATATAAACAAGAAACTGAAACTAAACAGCTTGAAATTTTTTAAAAATTCCTCAAGGTTTTTTTTATGAATATTTGAAAGCTACTTTTGACATATATTGTAAAAATAATGAAATTTGGAATATCTAGCGCAAACAATTTGTAGGAAATGAATATTATTTTGTAACTGATCTGTCGCATAAAATCATGTATTATAGTTGATATATATACAAATTATATATATATATAAACATAAAATCTAAATAAACAATAAAAATTATTAAAAGCTATTATAAAAGCAATAAATAAACAGATCGTAGTCGTATTTATATAATTTACATCTAATCGATCTTAGCAAAGTCTTCCAGGCTAATATCCTGCGCTTGGAGCATGCCATGGAATATGGAATTGCTATCGGTTGCCAACTCTTGAGGCTTGCCTTGCTCACAAATTCGTCCATCCTCGAGCACAAATATGCGATCCATGGCCTGCAGGCCACGCAATCGATGTGCTATAAAGATTAAGGTGCAGCTTTTAAAGGCATTGCGCAGCGCTTGCTGCATGCACAGATCCGATTCATCATCCAGCGAGGAGGTGCCCTCATCGATGCAAACGACTTTGGCATTCTTGAGCAGCGCTCTAGCCAAGCAGAGGAGCTGACGCTGTCCGGCCGACAAATTGTTGCCACCGCTTTCAACACGTCCATCGAGGCCGCCCAGCTGCTGCACGAGCAGGGTGGCAGCCGCTGAGTTTTTAATGGCATGCCAGATTTCCGAATCGTAATACCTATGATTAGGATCTAGATTCTCACGCACGGTGCCTGGAAAAAACATAGCTTAATCAAATTGATAACAGTAAATCGTTTCAGCCACCTACCCTGAAAAAGAAAGGGCTCCTGGGTGATGACGCCAATGCGTTCGCGTAGCACACTAAGTGCCAATGTCTTCAGATTCATCTGGTCGAGAAAAATTTCGCCCTGGCTAAGTGGAGCAACGCGTAGTAGCGCGGCCAGCACAGAACTTTTACCGGCTCCAGTGCGTCCCACAATTCCGATGCGTTCGAATGCTTCTGTTTCGAAGCTGATATCGCGCAATGCCGGCGTCAAATGCTCTCTGTAGCTAAGCTGTACGTTCTTATAGTTGAGCACACCCTGGGTGGGCCAACCAAATGGTGGATCGGCACTACCCTCCGCATTCTCTTCTGGCTCCAGCTGTAAATACTGATCCACGCGCTCCACTGCAACAAGCTCCTGCTCTGTTTCGGCAACGGCATGCAGTAGATCACCAAGCTGCCCGGTTATGGACAGAGCATACGATATGCACAGACCAACCATGCCAGGATTAGTGGTATGCGAGGCCGTTATGGCAGCCAACAGGCTAGCGCCGCCCACCAGGAACGCGCCGAGCAGCTGGAGTCGCAGGGCCAACCACTGCTGGGCTGCTGCCGCAGATAACTGAGCCTTGGTGCTCTCCTCTAGCTTGCCCTGAAAATCACGCTGGAATCGAGCACTCGCACGCATGCTGCGTATCGTAGACAAACCCTGCAAAGTCTCCGTAAAGTGTGTGTACAGTGGAGACATAGCATTGCTGGACAATCGCTTAATATCCCGTGAAGCATGACGATAACGTTGCTGTAGATTCAAATAGATCGGCACCATGGGTATGATAATCAGCACTAGCCAAGGCATTGCATACAGGCTGACGCATAAAGCGCCCACCAGGCCAGCCAGCTGGGCCAGCAGAATGTTCAATATGAAGGGCAGCGAATCATCCACAGTGTTGGTGTCCGAGGAGAAGCGATTGAGGATCCGACCCAAGGAGGTGATATCAAAGAAACTGAACTTGGCCTGCATGAAATTGAGTAACACTCAAATATTTGCACACGTTAAACGTAACAGTAATATTACTCACAAACATCACATGCTTTAGGAGCTGCTCGTGCATAAAGATGGCTGCTTTGATGCCCGCATAGGCAAAGAGGAAGGCACGCGTAAGAGTGGCCAAGGAATTGATCACAGCAATCGCAGCAAAAATGCCCAAATAGAATCCCGTTGTGTGTGCCTCAGCGCTAGCATTGCCGAATGTGTCCGGACGCATGAGTTGATGCTGCAGCGTTGTGTCATTCGTATGGCCATCCAAAGTCGTCTCGGTTACCCAGTGCGCCAGCCAGGCGTCGCTCAGATTGCGTGTTAGCTGCATGATCACCACAAACAGCAGCACGGTAAAGGCCAGCGGAGCGGTTACGGCTCGCCAATAACAGGCAAACACATTGCCTGACAGATGCCCAAATTCACGCGATTCCTCCAGCAGTAGGCTGTCCACACTACATTTGTCGTCGTCTGCAGTTATAATTGGCAGGTCTATAGAAGAACGACGCAGTGCACGCGATCTGATGGGCTCCTCCTCGTCCTCTGAGCTTAGATCAATACTCTCAGTCATATAGTCGCTGGGTTGCAGTTGGCCATCCTTTACATGCAGTATCTGATTGGCATGGAAGAACAACAGTGTGCTTCGCGTGACAATAATTCGTGTCTTATTCTTGAGCAAGCCCAAGAAACAGTGGCGTATAATGTGCTTTGACACATGAGCGTCTAGAGCGGAGAGGACATCATCTAGCAGATAAACTGAAATGATTTCGATAAATATAAGGTACTCCATGTACTTCACATTCTAAATAATGTATTACTCACCCTTCTTGTCCTGGTAAACAGCACGCGCCAAGGCAACCCGTGCCCGTTGTCCGCCCGACAGCGTACGTCCGTTTTCGCCCACCCCGATCAAATCGCCTCCCAGTATACGTATATCCTCGTTGAGGGCACACGCATGCAAAACTGTCTTGTACCATTGCTCATCGAAATTATTTCCCCACACGATGTTGTCGCGAATGGTGGCCCGCTGCAGCCACGGCGACTGAGGCACATAGCCAAAGCCGGTCGTCAGCTCCTGGACGCACACCTCGCCATTGACACACTGGAGTCCGGCTATAATGGCCGTGAGCAGGCTGCTCTTGCCTCCGCCAACAGGACCTTCGATACATATAAGTTGGCCTGCCTTGATGTCCACATTGATGTCGCTTAGACGAAACTGGGACATGGTTGTCTCACTGTCCGTATCGCTGTGCTCTGTATCGTGCACAAAGTGGGCGCATTTCATTTGTAGCACACTGGGCGTTGCATCAGAAGCTACATTGCCGCGATTAATGGGGTTATAATAGCTGGAGTAATCTAAATTGGGCACATCCATAAGCTGTTGGACACGGCGCAGCGATACCCATGCCTCGATTAAACCATTAAGCACCCAGGGAAATGCATTCAACGGGCCAATCAACATGTAAAGGAGGGCGACACTGGTATACGTCGTGGAGGCAACCAACGGGTTGCCCATCAGAACGGATACCCCAAAGGTGAGCAGACACATCAACACCGGCGTCGTTGCCCAGAAATAGACGCACATGGCATCTAGATACTTGCGTTTGGATAGAAATCTCAGCTCCTCAGTGCGGAGTGTGCGAATCTTCGTGATGAATATGGGCTCCCAGGCATTTGTTTTGATTTGTTTGGCGCCCTGCATAGTTTCCGTTGTGGCTGCGAGTCGTGCGTCCTTGGCAGTCATTAGGCCTGTGGAATAGATGCCAATGCGCTTAGCCAGCCAGCGATTGATAGGTATCAGCAGTGCGGCAAATATGACGCCAGCCAGAAAAGCTGCACCTAGCTGCAAGTACAGCAGGTAGAGCGTGGTAAACAGCTTAAAGGGTATGCTCCAAAAGAAATGAAAGCTAATGCACGAATTGACAATGCGATCCGCATCAGTGGACATAAGATTTAGCATATCTGGACGCGATTCCCGCACACCGCGAGCCTCTAATGCTTTGCGATAGATGCTATTGACAACGCCCACTCGCATCTTCATGCTGACCATGGCCATGCGCCAGTCGAAATGACAGCCGCATAGTGCTGACAGCAAAGTGCTTCCGAATAGTCCCAGCGCATAATAATAGGCTTTGTCATCCGTTTCGCCCTCTGGGACCTTGTCATGCTTCAACAGCCCGCCCAATAGCAACGGACCGGCAAAGCTTGATATATCCGCTACTAAGCGTAGTAGTCCAATCAAATAGAACTCCAGACCGAAGCATTTGTGTAAGGCACGGAACACGCTCTGCGATTGCGACAAAGCCATGTGTAATTGTTCGCTGAGACGAGTTATGTTCAAAGCATCGGGCAGATCGAATAAATCCTCAATGCGACGCAATTTGCCGGCAACACCTTTGGCAATCAGAGGATGCACCCAGTGGAATATGAAACGTGACATCCAATTCGCTTCATCCTGTGCATGACCCAATAGCGCTTCGTTCAGCTCAAAATGGAAATAGGTATACCGATTGGACAGCAGTGCCTCCTGCTCCCGATCTCTATCGACTGCTGTTGTGGCGCAGTAGATGGCATTGCCTTTGGGCACCAGCGTGATCGCATAGCATAGATCGCACAGCAGTGTGGCCAGACTCCAGGGCCACCACTCATAGAGAAGACTGGTGCGCAGCCAAACGCCGTCCAGCACAACAACCATCAGCCAAAACACATTTATTAACAATGGGCCGCGATGGCTAAGCGTGCCATAATGACGTGCAGTGAGTAGATAACCTGAAAGCAAATTTCAATTCAGTCATTTAGACGCCCTCCACTTCCTATTATTTCCATTAGACTTACCGCAGTGAACCACCCACATGATGCACTCGGCGCTGACGACAAGAACATCGACAGCGTCCAAATCGATGCCCGCACGATGGAACACAAATATCTTCGATACGGGTAACAGAGCCAATATAATACTAAATAGTATGCGGAACGAAAGCATCTGCAGCTGGACTCCATTGCGTGTTATCTGCTTCGCATAATTTCCAAAATAAAAGGCGGATATGCCCGCAAATACCGTATAGACGGGAAGCTGAAGCAGCGTTTTCTGGAAGCAGGGTAAAAGATCGTTGGTGTCGTTGGCAAATGGCTTCAATCCCGTTCGACAGAAATGTGTCCAGTTCCATGCGAAAATCCACTCGGGGTCCGACATGGTACTTAACTTTAGCGTGCGCAAACAAAAGTAATTATGGGACTTTTTCTTTTTTTCACGCAGCTTGGTTTATTAGTCATCATTTGCGTTTGTCGCGCAGTTAACAACGAGCGCGGTACGACAGACCGCAAACAGTGATAAATACTATAGTGTGAAACCCTTTATTGTTCAGATTGTTCGTTGCTGATTAGCGGTCGCCGCTCTTGTTTATAACTAAAGAACAGCTGTTACTGAAAAAAGAAACCCACATAAACAGCTGCGACGTACACTTGTGAGTGCCATTGAAAACTTAGAGCTCCGTGTAGCTATCGATTGTTTCGTTATCGATAATATACATGATTATTATTTTTCCATTCATAATTCAAGCTCCATTTGATTAATTAAATATTGAGCAAAGTGTATTTAAAGGAGTGAATAAGAGTATAAGTACCTAATAAGAAATGGTGTTATTCTTGTCGGTTAAATTGCCTATAAATAACTGAACCTTTTAACAAAAACACTCAAAAATATAATCATTCGCAGCGAGTGTCGATCCATAAGAAGAAGCATTTGTTTACAAATGTTTAATTCCTTAAAATGACACAAACAGAGACTTCCAACAACGAAAATAGCTCTGAAGTAAGCGAATTACCAAATCAAGTTGTAGATATATTTAAAACACTTGCCGAGAATCCCAAAATTATATTCTTATCTCAACAAATCGATGATCCCGAGCTGAATTTGTCGGAAAAGCAACAAATTGCGCAAGATGCATTTCTCAAAAATCGTGAAAACTTCTTAATACGCTTTGGTCCATATTTATCTGAGCAACAATTAAACGATTTTCAGTCTCTAAGTACAAATATAGCCACTAAACCTGAGGAAGATGCGGAAGAGATTTACCTGCTGCTTGAAGAACTTAAAAGAAAGCTGCACACGCGATCGATTTCCGTCAAGAATCGACGTTATAATGCTATGAAGCAGCTGCTGCAGAAGGGCGAATACTTTAGCGAACATGAAATGATGCAGCGGGCACCAGAGCTGTATCAGGAGTTGGTTGGCCAATACTTGACCGAGCAGGAGAAAAAACAGCGGGATAGTTACGATGTGCGAAACACTAGTTTCTCGGGCATATTGATGCACACGCTCGAGCAGAAGCATCGTGACGAGCTGCTGCAACAGGTGGATAGCAGCACCGAGATTGAATTGTTACCGGCGGCAGCACCAAATTTGGACTGTGAAGTACCCGCTGCATGTCGTAAGCAATGGGGCGGCTTCGAGGATGATGAGCCAGTGGCCTGCAGCACAAGTCGGAATACGCAAACACCTGCTCCAATAAGTCGAATTGTCACAGCCGAGTATTACAATCCAGGCGAAAGAGAGTTGTTGCGCAACGAGTTTATGGGCTTGATGAGAGAGCGGTTTCTTAGTGGCCAGGATAAGGATTTTGATTACACAGCCGTCGATGACAATGTGCAGCTTGACGATCTTAAGCAAATTGAACGCGATGAAGAGGATGCCTACTTTGACTCCAGTGATAATGATGATGATGATCCACCTAAGTCTACGAAAAGTATGGCCGATCGGAGAAACTCAAGCGATGAGGATGAGCTAGACGTTTATATGCGACATCTAAACCAACATCCTAGTTTGCAGCATTAGTTTTTTATTTTAGCTTTAATCCTAGCATTATAAAGTGTACAATGACAAGTGTAAATTGTACCTTAAACTTAAGATTAATCCTGCAGTAGAATACAATATCTGTGTCTCAGATCAATCGAATGTTTATGTGCCATATTTAGCACCCCTCATAGTGCTACAACCAGTGAACAACATCGCACTTATTAACTAAAAATACATGCATGCAGTGATAACTATCTGGGCCGGCCACGGCCACGTGGAAAGCCGCGTCCACGACCCCGCAACACTTTGCTATTCGGCGGCGGGCTCTTTGGTCGCAGCATTTCAATGCGACTAGTACAACCGGTAGCGGTGGCCTCCGCAAAATAGGTCTGATATTGTTCGGCATTAAAGTTGGAATTCGTTAGCTCGGGTCCAACGGTTAGCCAGCCCGGCCTTATGCTAGAATCGCGCCCAAACAAATGCAAACGCCGACGGCCCAGGCAGAAGTGTTCAATGATATGAAAAATTTCTATGGGCTTCTCAAAGCTGCCAAATTCCTCCTCTTCGGATATTATCAGATCAATGTCCACATTGGCGTGTATAAAATCGCCGTCGCTGGAACGTCGTACCGTACCCTTGATGCCCATCAGACAGTGCTCCTTTGTGCGTTGAAAAACCGATTTTGGTATGGCTTGCTTGGAATGGCCCGGCTTGTTGATGTTTGTGCGTATCCAGCATATGTCCTCGCAGCGCCGAAAGCCCCACTTTTTGAGGCAATTGCGACCCTGGTCCAAGCCTTCCGATGAGCCACACCAAAGAAATACAAATGAACGATGCTCAGCAATCTCGCCGACGTCCAAATCTGTGTGCAGAAAATTATTAAATTATCAACCAAATTAACACAAAATATTGACTAACTTACTGAGTATGTCATCCCAGTTCCAAAACACACGCGGCGCGCCTCCCACTGTGGCCACGGCGGGCGCTGCTCGAGCATATTCCTCTAACGGTGGCTCAATGAGTATAACATCAAATTTGCTGCCTAATGTTTTCACATCTAATGTTTTGAGATCGGCTTTTAAATACATGGGCGCCGACGCGGTATCTTGAATAAGCTTATCCTTAAGCTTGATGAGTTCTCGCAGTTTTGGATATTCCTCGAATCGATCGGCCAGACCGACATCACGTATAAAATTTTGGGGCCTTTGGCCCGTGTCCACAAAGTGCTGGCAGTAATCATTGTGCGGATTGGAAGACTGTGTGCCCTTCAAAAATGTCGAGGAATCCCTGTAAATTATCTCACTTTGTGTCTTTTTAGACGATGAGGCGCCGCCGCTGCCATCCTCCTCGTCCCGATGGCCGGAAGCATTAAGTTGCCGGCTACTACCAGCACCAGCATAGTTGTTGCTGTCTTCTGAATTTCCCAACACTTTTTTCAAATCATTAACGTTGTTCAAACCGAACTAAAATATTTAAGAGATTTTTTAAAAATTCCATAAAAACAATGACGAACACTGACGCCCACTTACCGTTTGGGCAAGCAACACCCTGCGTTTACGCGAACGCTCTTTTGAGCTTTTTAATACATCACTCATTACAAACGGATCTTCTACTTCACAATAAAATAAATTAATCCTTAATTTAAATTAAAAATAAAGACAAATAAAAAATAGTCGACCAACGCGTCTCGATAACGCGAATAGTTGACGATAGGGATGAACGCGGCACAGCGTTTGTACTACTACATAGAGCAATGCAATGCACGTACCATCACTAATTTACATATGTGACTCGTGGCGCAATAAGAAGAAGATGAACGACAGTCTGGCAACGCCATTACACAGGTGCCATTCACAATCAGCTGCACGCAGCGCTGCAACAAAACTTTTTTTTGTTCTACATTAAACGGTGTAGTTTTGGCTTCGATTTAGCGAAAATTTTAACAAAACCGACTTCAAAATGAAGCTGCTGCACAAGACATTCTTGTGCGCGCTTATTGGGTTAATCGGCTGCTTGATATTTGTCGCAGCGCAAGGCAAACAAAAGGTATGTGCAACGCCTGTCGATATGGCCACGTCATAGTCAACGATTCAACCGGTTCCGGTTGCCGGCAAGCGCTTTGGTAAGATGTAAACATTATTTATCCATTGTAGGCTGGTCTTTCACTCTCGGAAAGGGTGCAGAATCTGGTGGAGATGAACATGAAGAAGCCGCTGTTGCGCTTTAATGGAGCCAAATTTCGGGAATATGTGAAAAACACGCCGCGCAACTACTCAATGATTGTGATGCTAACGGCGCTGGCGCCGTCCCGCCAATGTCAGATTTGTCGTCATGCGCATGACGAATTCAACATTTTGGCCAACTCTTATCGCTTCTCGCCCATATATTCCAACAAGCTGTTCTTTGCAATGGTCGATTTTGATGACGGCTCCGATGTGTTTCAAATGCTCCGTCTAAATACTGCGCCAGTATTCATGCATTTCCCGGCCAAGGGTAAGCCGAAGGGTGCCGACACTATGGATATTCATCGCGTTGGCTTTTCCGCCGATTCGTTAGCCAAATTTGTTGCCGAACGCACGGATATAACAATACGCATATTCCGTCCACCAAATTATTCGGGCACCGTGGCCATGATTACCCTCGTCGCATTGGTGGGCAGCTTCTTGTATATTCGTCGCAATAATCTGGAGTTCCTGTACAACAAAAATCTGTGGGGTGCAGTTGCTCTATTCTTCTGCTTTGCTATGATCTCGGGCCAAATGTGGAATCACATACGCGGACCGCCGTTGGTGCATAAAACCCAAAATGGAGGCGTTGCCTACATACATGGCTCGTCGCAAGGCCAGCTGGTCGTGGAGACATATATTGTCATGTTCTTAAGTAAGACCCGGCTTGGGTTAACCTACTTGCCAACAGATTAATAATCTTATACCATTCCAGATGCCATGATTGTGCTCGGCATGATATTGTTGATTGAGTCGGGGACACCGAAGGCTCACAATCGTAACCGCATGATGGCCATGGCCGGTTTAGTCTTGTTAACGGTATTCTTCTCCTTTTTGCTATCCGTTTTCCGTTCTAAGGCGCAGGGTTATCCTTACAGGTGAGTCTGAACATATATTTTATTACAATGTCTATTTGCTAATCATATTCTTTCGATTGCAGTTTCTTGTTTAAGTAAAAACAACTGACGCCAGCTTTTTTCCAAAAAGTTCAAGTGGAACGTTATCAACGTTTTATATAGTTCAAATTCAAAAACCACAAGCGCGTGTGTGTGTAAAACGAGTTTAATAATAAATGCCACTTATAAATTAAGTACTACACATTAGTATAGTATATAGTAAAGATTACAGCAGCCAGGGTATGATGGCATGTCGCCTCTTGGGATAATCCTTAAAGTTCTCCTTGTACCACTGATGCGTTAATAGCGCATTAATCGTTTGGTTGCTGGCTACCCAAATGAAAATAAGCTTCCATGTGCTGATGGGAGTGAATAGATCAGAGAGGCAATAGTACATCACCACCTCGAAGAACATGTGCGGCGAGGATAACCAATTAAACCAGCCGCCTGTCGGCATCAGATGTGCCTCCGTCTGGACTGCGCCTGTTTTAGCATTCGTGCGCAGTTTCACGAGCAGCATATTGCTCGAATATTGCTGTAACCAGGCGAATAAAAAGATGAGCACATATGTTGCCTGCAGCAGGCTGACATTGGAAAGCGTGAAGGGCGCCGGTTTTGAGTCGCGTACAAAGCCCGCCGTGTTGCCCAGTAGTGCTGTTATAGCCCCAAAATAATGCACATAGCCGACGATATAGTGGGAAAGATTCATCTTACTGCGCTTGGAGAAGATTTGCACAAAATTTGTCTCGTAGAAGCGACGCACGCACTGCAAGCTAAGCAGTAAAGTGCCAATCAGTGCAGTATTCGAGTCTACTTGCACCTGACGATTACTGCGGCCACCACACATGAAGTCCAGGAAGCGTTGCACGAACTCCGGTGCAGATGTTTGGGTTAGAATGGAGCTGCTGATTAAAAAGAGCGCCAGCAGCGTCCAACCAAAGGCGAAAACATAGAAATGACTGAACCAGGCCTTGGGAACCTCCAAATAATTGACCAGTGCATCCGTTTTGCCCTTATGACTGTGTTTGCCATAGCGAAAAGACTGACGTATACTGTTGGGCAGATGGGATTCCACTAGGGTCATTAAACTGCCCAGAAAAACGATCGTTACAATGAAAATGATGAAAATCACTTGAACCAGATTTATTTTGTACTGATCGATGAGCTCCTCAAGGGAGCTTATTAATGTCAACATCATTTTCTATAAAACGTAATTCTTTAATTGAAAACTTTGAATGAAAATAGAAAGCGATTGGGCCACGACTTTCACCACAAGAAATACGCTTATCAATTGCACCGATGCACGTGAACTAATGTGACTGCCGTATTTCCAGGGCTGCAGAGTAAACTGAGGCGCGCGTTTTAAAGTTATATTTAAGTGTGTGTTTGACAAAACAGATATACAAAGTTGATAAGTTGCGTAGCAAATTTTAAAAGTAATTAAATTAGACAGAAATTGTACTATTAGCAAAAGGTAGATTAGATTCATTACAGGAAATGTGCATTCCTTCAAATACCTTGCGCTCGCTGCAATGTGAATGGCAAATATTCAACCGAATGCCGCTTATTTTAAAATTTATATATGTGTAGAACTGTTCATCAAAGTGGATATTTATTCGCAACAGATTTAAACATAAAACTAAATTGGCTACACATAATGCTAAATAATTGATATATTTATATATATGTATAACTTGGTGCGGTTATGATATGCACGGCATGTGAAATATGTGAATTGTGCTCCTACTGCTGTGCTGGCTAATTTCAATTGCATTTTTTGAGTATTGCTTTTTGATTTGAATGGGGTGCCTTTAACAATAGAGCACTCGTGGCGATGTTTGTCATATGTCCACGCCGTTCCGATCCAATGTACCGCTCTTATATGGCGGTGGTTGAGGGCGTGCATAGATGGCAGAGGCGCCCGTGTCCAACTGGTATAAACTGTTGCATGGACTGCAATTAAAACGGAATGTTCAGTCTGATTTTAAAACCTGTTTCACTACAAACCTCTGGGATCGCATACTGATGTTGTCTAGCAGAAAGTTAGGATCCTTCAGACTCTTTAGCGTTGTTATCGGTTGCATGGGCTTTGTGTCCAAGCACTGAACCATTTGCACAGTGGATGACATGGTATAGTCTATGTGAAAGGAGCTGCAAGGGTAAGACATTTATTTAGAAGCTTAAAAATGAGTAAAAAGTTTAAGCCTGGAAATAAATACTAAACCTAGAAATTATAATTCACCTGTCGCTTTCATCTTCCGAATTGTTTTTTGTACTAGCGCAAGATTCTTCGCATAGGTTAAAAATATTGTCAAAGAAAATCTCTGAATGCGGATCGTAACTAATAAAAAAACACAACAAAAATAAACCCAAATTAAGTCACAAGAAAATCGAACAGAACAACTGGCAGCTCCCACAGTTGGAATCCTGGCCTTTTGGAATTGATGCCCTAACGGATTATACTCACAATTTGTGATGCTGGAAGCAGAGCACAGCCGAGAGGATGCCAACGAGCACGGCGAAAATAACGCCAGGAATGGCAAACGCAAAGGCAAACTCATCAATGTAGTTGCGCATGGGCACATCCTCGCGTGGAATGCCTAGCCAGAGTTCATGCTCGCTCTCTTGTCGCTGGTGTTGCTGGTGCTCCTTCAATTGATCCTCCAGCCGGCCGCTAGCGGGATTATTGTGATAGAGTACCTCGGTGGGTGTTTCGACGCCCACAATTTTAAAGGCGCACCAATCCAGTCGGAAGCCCGAATCTTCGAATATCTTTTGCACGGAGGTGCGTTTGTATGTGCAGGAGGGCAGCTTGTAGAGCGGACGCACCTCCTCCTGAAGCTCCTTAAGACGGGGCGAAAACTGGGCAGAGCTGCCAATGTGCACAATGACGCTAAAATAGATTGGATATGATTATTATTTTTCATTAGATCGATGCGTGAAGTATGCTAAACTCACCCTTCGCTCTGATGCGGTTTCAGTGGCACACGTCCTCCCATATTAATGGCAGATTCCATGAAAATAACACTCAAATCCTGTTTGCTGCCCGGCCAGAGATCTATGCGGAATATGTTGCGCAAATTTTCGACTCGTCCGGGTTCCATTAGGTGCTCCCAATTAAGATTATCAATTTTCATTTGCACCACATTGGGTGTGATAGATTTGTGAGCGACAAACAAGGAAATAACCAGCTGCCTCGTCTCATAGTTCTCGCGATTCAGGGCAATCACATCGAAGTTGAGGAATTTGCCAGCCGAGTATCCCGGCGGTGTGCCGTAAAGGAAACCGGCATGATGCTCATCGCTGTACAAATAACGCATCCAGCTGGGAAGATCTGGATAATGCTGTAGTGAGGGTCTATAGCGATATTGTTTGCTTATCACTGGGTGCGTCCAGTTGAAAAGCTTCGGCTCGATTTTATAGGTGAAAAGTTCTCCAATATTTGCTTGCAAATTCAGTTTAAATGTGTTGCAGCTGGCCAAAACCACGCAGGAGAGAAATACTAATATTAAATACATTTTATATTATTTTCACCAGCACAATTTACATTAACATTGTACTAAACAAGAAACAAACGTTGCTGAAAATTGCTCAAGTGTGTATCTAGCTGACAGCAGCAGAAAGCGCAGGCGCATTACAGTCGGCAAAGTAAGACAGCCAAAAACCTGTTGCGCTAGGTCAGTCCTGTCAATGAAAATGTTAAACAATAAAAGCAATTCCTGGAATATACCTGGAATTTACAAGAATTATTATTAAAGTCAGTTTTAATCAATTAAAATTCAAAAAAACGATAATGTGGCTCCTTCTCTCTACCAACAGTCTGGTATCACTCTTGCTATAAATATCGATAGTTATGGTGTTGCTGCTATTCTTTCGATAGGCGCTAGTTGACTTCGTACAATTGTTATCAGCTATAGTTCACGCAAAGTTGGCACAAAATACGTGGCTTTTTATCCATTATTTCGCGCTAATTCAAAAAGTTATGTTATTCCATAGATAACCGTAAGTTTAATTTACACAAAGCTACCACCATGCTGGCCGTACTGCTGCAAGTATGCTGCTATCTCTTGGGATTCGTCTTTGCAGCTGCGTTGTTGGTATGTAAATAAAGGCGATTACTCGCAACGACATTGATTGATAACTTTTTTTGGATCTTCTCGTAGACAATAATTGTTTTGTTGTACAAAACGAAACCATATCCGATCATTAAGCGACACAAGGATGAGAAATGCTTTTTGGATCCCGAAACGATTAAAACCATTGAGTTTCCCAGTTTAGATGACTCGCCCACCTTGGTTCTGAGCGTCATTGTGCCGGCTTACAATGAGGAGCAGCGATGTGGGTTTTGACGTATACAATTTTAGAATGAGTAATCATCACATGATTTATGTTCTACAGTGCCTGCAATGCTCGACGAGTGCATGGAGTTTTTGGCACAGAAGGCCAAGCAACAACCCGATTTTACTTATGAAGTTATTGTGGTCAGCGATGGCAGCAGCGATTCAACTGTTTCTGTAGGACTAAAGTACTCCAAGATCCATGGAGCCAATAAATTTCGTGTCCTAGAGCTGGTAGAGAACCGTGGCAAGGGCGGAGCTGTACGTTTAGGAATGCTTAGCGCACGCGGTCAACAGCTGCTCTTCGCGGATGCGGATGGCGCTACCAAATTTGCCGACTATGATAAACTATCCGAGTCATTGTCCAGTCTAGCGCCCGAATGGCGTCACGATGGCATAGCTATTGGCTCTCGTGCTCATCTGGAGGATGAGTCGATTGCCACGCGCAGCTTTCTGCGGTAAGTCAGAAAATAACTGTTCGCAGATCCAATTGAAATTGTCTATAATTTCTTCTCTTAAGTACCATATTGATGCATGGCTTTCATACACTTGTGTGGATATTTGCCGTGCGTTCCGTCAGGGACACCCAGTGCGGCTTCAAGCTATTCACACGTGCCACTGCACGCAAGTTATTTAACAGTTTGCATGTGGAACGTTGGGCATTCGATGTGGAGCTACTCTATCTGGCTGAATATCTGCAGTTGCCCTTGTCGGAGGTGGCTGTGCGATGGACAGAAATTGATGGCTCCAAATTATCGCCGTTCTGGTCGTGGTTGCAAATGGGCATTGATTTGTTCATGATCTGGCTTCGCTATATGGTTGGTGCTTGGAAGATTGCAGCTAACAACAAGAAGGAGAACTGATAGATGAAATATCGAAATTAGTGCTAAGGACGCGCATTTAATTATGTAATTGCTTTTGTTCACTAAAACTTTAATTATATAACTTATTAAATTAAGTGCACAGTATTCTAAAAATCTTGCATTTAATATATAACTTTTTAAAAGCCGAATTCTTAGCCTTAATATTTATATTTTTTGTTTTAGGAATACAACTTTATTAACAATTGAAAAGGAGTTAAAATATTTTTCTAACAAACGCTTTTCATACTTGTTTAAATTTGCTATAATTGTAATAAATAACATATAGCACAAACGAATACAAATAGTTGCACATTTTTTTGCAGTTAAATATTTATTTTATCGTTTGAATATTCTCGAGCACTGAAATCGATAATCCAATGCAACACTGTAATTTTAATCGTACACCGATAGTACTTGTTGAATACAACATCGACATCAGTGATCAGGTTGCTTCTGGTAACCAAATAATCGATAAGCGTTTCAAAGATACGTCGCGTCGGCGCGTTCACAACACAACACAGCACATACAACACCAGCTTATTTAATATTAGTAAAAATATTAGCATTTAGCAGTGGCACACAATTAAACGCGCCAACACCAGTTGCCATACACATCTAGTCAAAGTACGTGCGCGCTTTGCTTAAGCTCGTAAAGTACAATTGCTGTTCAGTGAATTAGCAAAACGAATTGCCGCCTGTTGAGCGTATGTGTGTGTGTATGTGAAGTCCTCATATGTTTGAGGGAGTGTGTGTGTCTCACAGCTGAGCCTCCTACGAATTGTTTATACTTTTTTTTTTTAAGCTGCTGTTCTGGCAGAGCAGTATGCAAATGCTGTCAAAGCCGGTCGCGTCGCAGTCTTTGTTATCGCCTTCGTTGTTGTCGTTGTGGAGAGTGCGCGCCGCTTAAACGAAAGTGATTTGTTGTTATTAATTTCCTTTGTTGAACGCGCTTCGATCGGTCATTGCTTCAATTGCTCAATCAACGGCACTTGTGGTAAGTTTGGCACAGATATAGCTTTGTCTTTTACCCCCTCTTGATACATATCATATTTCATAGAAGCTTGAAATTATATTATTCTTTGTTCTTGCTTGGTTTTTATGTTTTATAAGCACAATTGATATGTGAGGCGAGCTGAACGCAAAAACCAAATACATAAAATAAAACAAAAAACCAGCACTGGATATTACAGTTGCAGTTGCTGATAAGAATAACCCCTCGAACCAATGAGACTCGCGCCAATCAGAGTCCGATGTCTCACTTGCCTTCGAGATGTTTTTGTTTTATTTGTATTTATTTCATTTGTTTTTTTTGGTTCCGCTGCAAACTCGTTTTTGGCTGCGTTTCGTTGAAATTCTTTCAAAGGTCGCGAAGAACGTCAAACACCAACGCAACTAAGCCACGCACAACACCCGCCTCCGCCGTTGAATGCCTAAAAAAATGCTTATAAAAAAACTTGCGAGACTCAACAGAAAAACCAAAACATTTGCAAAAAGAAAAGTAAATAATAAGCAAGCAGCGTAAAAACTAAACGCAGCCATTTGCGTGGCGAAATTCAAAGTTGTCGTCTGCAGCTCTGAATCTTTCCTGTCTGTGTGTCGCGCTCCCGTGTGTTTGTGTGTGTGTGCCAGGGCCAAGACCACGCCCGCCATGCCAAAACGCGTTGCTTCTTGTCTGTTTTTGTCTGCTGCTGTCCCAAGTCCAGGCACACTCGCCGTCGATGTCTACGTCTTGGTTCCCAGTTCAGGCCCCAGGCAAAGATTTATGTATGCGCCGTCGTAGCCGCCGTTGCGATCCTTTTGCGTTGCTTATTTTATTATACCCTGCACTAAGCAAAATATGTTCATCGGCAGTAATGATTACTGCTGCGAATCTTTGGCATATTTAAAATACAGAAAATTATGCTATTCAAAGGTATAGCTTAATAAATTTGATAAAATATATTTGAGTTCTTTACCACACAACCTCTTAACCAACCTAAAATACAACACATAGGGTATATATTAGTAGAACATTTTGCAACTTGCATCTCTCTGGCTGCTTACTTTTGAGCAAATATTATATGCTGAGTCTCTCAACGCTCTGCTTGATTAAAGTGCCACGCATGAACAAAGTAAAGGGTGTGGGCGGGGCAGAGAGGCGCAGGCGTTGTAGTTATTGTTGTTATTGCTATTGCTTTTGTTGCTGTTGTTGTTGTAGCTGTGCATTTGTTGCTTTTGTTTGTGGTGATTTCCATGCGCATGCGGCTGTGGCTGTTGTTATTGTTGAAGTGCGATAATTCCATAGTTCCATATATGTTTGTATATGTGCATATGTGCATATGTATGCATGTACCCATTGATAATGGTTTAAGAAATGTAGGATATGATGAAGTCTGCTTGTTGAGCATTTATGTGCTTGTGGAATGTAAATATTATGTACTATATGCGAAATTGAAGACATTGATTGTTAGTATTATATTATTTTATGTTAAAGTTGCTCATTTGTCATATTTTTAAAAATCGGTAAATATGTATGTTTTAAGCATATCTTTGCATTTATAAAAACAAGAGAGATATATGTATTATTATAGTAGAGGTCTAGGCTTAACTTTAGAGATATGCATATATTAAACTAAGCGTCAAAGCTCTGAATATTTATGAAAAAGAATCATTAACACAAAACTTTTTAAGAGATAAATTTCTCAAAGTGAGTTTTACATAGAAACGGTCCTAAGAGTGAGTCTTGTCTTTTGTCCAGGGTATTTATAAGTCTTACCATTTGTACATGCATACGTGTACATTCATTGGGCTCAAATCTTGAAACCCGAGTCAACAATCCGTTTGTTTGTGCACACGCTTCGCTGGCAGCTGTTGAACTGGTCAAGCGATGATCAGCTAACTTACTGGGCTAATCCTTTAATCAGTTCTGTATACAGTTCTCCTTTTGCAATGTCTGCAACTGGTTTATTCCGACTCAAGGTCAGCTGATCGCAACGAACCGGCGACTATTTCTGTATATATACATACATCTATATATGTATATTGTTCTGTCTAGTCTGTTGGCTAATTAATTGGGCATTTAATCGCTCGATTTGCTCCATCAGAGGCTTCTCCCTATCTGTCTGAAATCCCAGTTCTTGACTGGATCTCTGATTGATGCCTGCTTGGGCTGTTGGCAACGCCCACACCCATTAGCCGGCTACTCGATTTGGCCACGGTCAATGGCATAAGATTCTTATGTTGTATTTTTTCTTGACTGATTTATGTGACGAGGCGTTGTATTTCTTGTAAGTCAACAATTTTTGGCCATAACATTAACATGACTCTATGGCTTACTCAACAAACTAACTGTTACCTCGCTCATTCCAGATACTCTATCTTTAACGCAATGCTGGGCAGTAAAATGCAGCGCAGCACGAATGGAAGCATTAAGTCGTCCTTGTCGCTGCGCTCCAGCAGTAAATCCTTTCAGGCCAAAATGGATAAAATGTCGGAACACCTTTATGATATTGTTAAAAGCGGCTCCATGGTAAAGCGTGCCCAAAACAAGAAGCGCTTCACACCTGTCAACTATAAACATCGCTGGTTCGAACTAACGAAGCGCACCTTGTGCTACTATGATGTCGAAAATGTGGAGGTGAGTGTACAATCCAATAAGATCAATATAATGTCTAATGGCATTTCTTACCCCTCACTTGGTATTCTTATATAAATTTCTCGTTCGATTACATTTCGTACAGAAAGGTAAATTACTTAATGTAATGTCTTACTCCTTACTTAGTATTTGTATATAAATTCTTCACTCGATTATAATTTTTTGGCTTGCCTTCAAAGTTCTTACAGGGTATGGGATGGTCAACCAACTTGTTACACTTAAAGCTAATGCAAGATCTGAACAATATATTCGAAGACCTTGAATATAATTGTGTACATAACATCTCTATATATTAGCTCTGTCTCACTTTTGCAAATGATACAATTTTTTTTAACGCTTCAGTCAAGGGCGTAGTTAAGGAGGGTGGAGGGGGAGGTTGCTTAAGTGTTGGATGCAGGTTTGGGGGCTGTACCGGCTATTATTCATGTTTAAGTGGGTGTCTCGGCCTGTTGTCATGGTTTTCCTCGTTTATTGCGTCGTTATTGCAGCGCCTAACTGTATTGCGTTGCAGATAGGCGCATTTGGGGTTGGGTGTACGAGTTAGGGGTAGTTGTGTGTGTGCGTGTGGGTGAGTGTGTAGGTGTACTGCGTGCGTGCGTGCGTTGATTGTGAATGGGTGCACAGCTGCCCGAGCTTGTCTTTCGTTTCAAAACAAATGCGACAGTCGGGCGAAAAGGCATTCGGTTACGAAGCTAAGATACCTTCGTGTATATCCTTCCAGTCTACAGGAGTCTACAAGAACCTTTATGGTTGGGCACAAAACACACCCTGCAGCGCGGCCAGCTGTTCGGCTTCCAGTGCCGGCAAAATAGTGTACAACAGACACACCCCCCGCCGCATTTGTAGAGTTGAAGCGGCATTTGGCGAATTCCAATTGGAAAACGCGCGCCTGCCAGCATATCCTGCCAGCATTATTTGGACGAAGTTCACTGGCTCTTGGACTCTGGAGTTTCTAACGTAGCCTCGTCGCGTACGGACGTGTCCTTTTTTCGCATCAGTTATATTGCTTTCAATCACCAAAAGGGACAAATCTGCCACAAACAATTATATATTTTATATTTAAATATATATAAATATATATATATATATATATATATTTATTACACGGTATTTCATTCATAAATTATACATAATTCGCCTGCGACTCGGTTTTATTCGCACGCGCCGGGTTTTGTGCCACCCTTTTGGAAAATTTTTGGCGTCGGTTTTTTTCCGGCAAGTTCAAAACCACCCTTAGTCAAAAATAGATATATTTTTGTGTTAACCGTGCCGTATTTCCAATAACTGTAATCAAACCGCCTCACAGTTTGTGCTCTGTGTCTGTGTGTGCCGTTAACATATGCCCAATTTAATATTTGGCATTCATAAATTTGAAGTACTTCAATAAATAGGCCCGAAAAGGCACAAATTTAATATAGTTCCAAAAACGTGGACCCCACCCAAAGGCCGAAAGTTTTTCAAGTGTAGCGAGTGTTTTTTTCCGCTCGTTCTCTCTCTCTCCCTCTCTCTCTCTCTCTCTCTCTCTCTCTCTCCCTCTCTCTCTCTCTCTCTCTCTCTCTCTCACTCTCTCCTTCACTCTTTCACACCTCCACTCTCTCTCCCTCTTTGTGGTTGTTGTTGTTGCCGCACCCCTTGGGTCCAAATAAAACTTAAAAGGATAATCTTTACGCCGAGCCTTAGGTAAGTTAATCTACGGTCCCTTAGTTTAGTTTTTAATTGTTTTAGTTGTTGTTTTTAGTTGAGTAACAAGGGCATTAAATTGATTAAACTGCACGCAGAAAAGCCTCTAATTTGTTAGGGCTTGTCCTTAATGACCACTCTATCATTCTGTCAGTTATAATACCCTAACTTTGTTGCGAAATGTTCTTGCTCGCAACACAGAAATCCTATTGAAAATTGTTGTTAATCAATATATATAAATTTCTATTTATACAGCTCTGAGGCTGGAATCACTTATAGGCATTGATGGAAAACTATATCATATCATATAGTATTTAAATATCTGTTTTGAATAAGTCGAAAGTATCCAAATTTAGTAAACTATCACGAGGCAATATATATGATTGCAGGGTATTCTTATTTCATCAACCCTCTAAGCTAAATATTCTAGCTGCGGCTGTCATTCATTCAGTCATGCATTCATTGTCCAGCTGTCAACCCTTCAAAGCAGCTCCTGCTGCTCCTTCTGCTGCTGATGTTCTTCTTGTTGTTTTTGTTGTTGGCGTTTATTCCAGCTCAGCTGCTTCTGCTTTAGATTCAGCTTCTGCTAGTGGCTGGGTTTGAGGTTCGATGAACTTGTGTGTGGCAAATGCTCAATTAATTGATTGATCCGCCTTTTGTCTATGTGAAGGATGTGCTGTTCCCGCTGTGCCCGCGCTGCTCCGACTGCTGCTCCAACAGTTCCTTGTTGCTTTCATGTTGTGCTGTCTATTGGGGTCACTTGCACCCAGTCGCTGATTAATACCCAGCCTCAACTCCACTAAGCTCAACCCATCTCGGCTTGGTTGCATATAGTTAGTCATTTTTGCGGGGTGTCATTAACCTGTCATAAAAATCGCAGCTTGGGCCACAGTTGGCCAGTCCCACGACTCTTCTACAACATGG
This sequence comes from Drosophila pseudotalamancana, assembly GCA_037075185.1. Taxonomy (NCBI): domain Eukaryota; kingdom Metazoa; phylum Arthropoda; class Insecta; order Diptera; family Drosophilidae; genus Drosophila; species Drosophila pseudotalamancana. The sequence goes on from JBAMCK010000142.1 coordinate 253,450, forward strand.
CTCATACCTAGCTGGTATGCTAATTGAGCCTGCGCTTTTGTTTGTAAACACTTTCAGCGTCTTCTTCACATTTCAAAACCGTAGCCAAATCGTTCCGACCATGCTCTCTAATACATTTCTTGCGCAGATTAAGGTTATAAATAACCATTTTCCTAAAGGGCCGGACACTGAGTAACGCATGTTAAGCCACTCAACGCCCATCAAAGTCGAACACCACGCATTTTGAATGCTCTAACTCAAGCAAAGGTATTTAATATAAATTGAAACTGTATTGTTTTTCGCTTAGGTCATTGAAATTAACTACTTAACTAGAGTAGCGTTCAATGAACGATACAGTTCAGTTGGTATTGAACCATGCTCTCTGATCTGTTTACCAGTTCATGAGCGATGCTTTGTATTCAATCGGTCATGAACAAAACATTCTATTGAACTGTTCAGCTGTCAATCATTGAAATAGTGAAAAAATGAATAACTAACGAACACAAATTGTTCACATCGTTCATGAACTAGAATTCAACACAATCTTATTCATTATCAAATATCTGATAATTATCAATAGGTAATATGATTTGCATTATTTACTTAATTTTACCTATCTTTTTACTTATGGTATTACTACTTCGGATGTTACGACAAAACGCGTTTGATAGTTGTTATACCCTAGCAATATTATGGAAAATAAGGTAGCACATATATTCCTACTTTTTCATGCCAATGCGCTGCTGCATGCAAAGTTAATGGAGGTGCCAGCTAAAGCTAGGGTTACAGCACCCTTTCCACCCGCTACCGCTCGCCCTCCGTCATCTTAACTGCCCCCCTCCATTTACGCCTCGTAAAACGTTGTAAAAGCCCCAACGGACAAACGTTCGGGCCGTGTGTGGGCTTCCATTTGGTTCGGTAGCCCATTTGAGAATTGGCAAAAATGTTTTTTTTTTTTTTTATGGTTCTTTGAGGGGGGTTTTATGACTAAAGTAGAAAGAGATGAAGATGAAGAAGAAGAGTGTTTGGGAATGCTGGGAACTGTGCTCGCTGATCAATCTCCATAATTGTGCCGTATTTTCAATTAGCCATTCAAATTTATCACCTCCACATTTCACTTTTTCATGGCTTAAGGCAAAAATGAATATCGAGACCGTTTTCGGCCATGGCTTATTACTCATTCGAATGCATTTCGAAATTCTTCTCGAATTGACACCTCTTCGGCCACGAAATGGCCCCAAAGCCGATTCCATAGAATTACAAACCCGACCAACTCTCCGATCTCAACCAATGCTGACAAATTAACGCGCCAGCTAAAGCTTTTATACCCTAACATTGTATGCTATCAATTTGTAACGAATTTTGTAACGGTCGACAGGAAATATAAATATATATCAAATGAAAAGTTATGTTATAGTCATGTTTTTTTTTTTAACGATTGATGGTTTCCTTTTTGATAATCATTGTATCATATATCATCATATAAAATGTCAAGATAATTTAAGTTTTTGTCAAAGACTGTTTTTTGTTATGAAAGTTTTTCGCTATTAAATAAACTAAATCTTAGTTTCATTAAATGCAGGATATTTAGTCTTCGACTTAATAGAACTATGTTGCGTGTGTTTTTTTTCGTTTTAAACCGGGTGGTCCCCATCACAGCTCCTCTGCTGCTCCCCAGCTTGAACTTAACTGCAGTCGCGTGTTTCTTGTGAAATTGGCGCCAAAGCGAAAATGTTTTCTGATAAGCTTTAGCAACGGTTCGAGACAATGACAGATGTCGCCTTTATAAAGAGGGGCTCACAAATGAGTGTATAGCATGTCTTACCTGGCCCACATGTTGCCACAGACAATTTGACAGCGTCTGCGGTTGTCCCAAATAATGGCCAGGAGGAGCAAAGTGGATTCATTGCTTACGGTAGTTTTACCACCTCATATATTAAGCATAATTACAGTTAACTTGTTCACTTGACAGATCTGCTAAAGGACAGGCATGCTTCTTATAATACTCTTTCTTTTCAAGTTCAGGTATTTCTTAGATTTAGATAGGTACAAAATACTATACAATGTAACAAAGCTACATACGTTTTTCGAAATTAACAAAAATATATTATTAAACGAAGTATTCAATGTATCTCTATATTTATTTGTTTCAGTGGAAAGTTTTTATGACATATTACAAATTTTATCTTTGACCGAACTCTCATTCTAATTTGTTTTCCTCTTGGTCTCTCGTTCTCTGTTTATTATACATATTTGTAGTTGCAATGTTTGTTATTTTTATGATAGCGCATTAAAAGGTCGTTAAATTAATGAATATTTCTTGGTACACTAGCAGCTGCTGCTTTGCTGACTAAGAGTCAGTTCTTTCCCATTTTCATTTACATATGCCCAATTACATATCAATTGTACAGCACTCTCCTATAAAGCGGACTTCAACTGGTCTCGATGTCGGGCCAAGCCCTTCAATAAACACTTGTAACAATTATGAATCATAATCAAAAAGGTAACAAAACACTCGGTACATGGGCAAAAGCGAATGTCATGGCAGGAAACCTGTTGGTCAGTTAGTTTCGTTGTTTTGGGCTCTTTAGCCGCGTTGAATGTGGTAAGCCGCATGTCTACATGATTTGCCTATTAACGGTATAGTTATTGTATGGCCAACAGTATGATTCATTATGGAGAGGAGACGAGACCATCAGATGCACTCGCTTTGCGGTGGGTCTTCATGCCCAGCATGCTCAATGAGCCACCTTTTATATGTCTAATGAGCTGCCAAAGCCGTTCCAAGACGCAGCCTTAAGCTCCGGCAAGCAACTGTCTTGGCTTTTGTTTGCGGCAGTCCTCCCTGAAAACTCACTCCGTATTTCCCCTCAGACGACGCTTTGTCTGCGCCGGATAAAGGGGTCGTGCTTGGAGTGCGGGTTCCAATGATTTTGTACACTGCAAAAATACACTGCCTTAAATATGAGTTTTTGTGGTACTATTTTGATATGTTTTGAACATTTCATTTACAATTTTTCATTTTCATTAATTAAAATAATTTTATTTTTGTTCTTTGAAATTGAAATTAGAATATTAGTTGTTTTTATTGTTAGCTGTGGCTCTGTGCAGAGTTGCCAGCATGATGTGCGAGTTCGACCAGGTTCGATTCCAACGATAGTCAAACATAAGTTTTTCCTTTTGAATTTTTTACATAAATGCAATATCGTTCCACATTCAAAGCAACCTTTATTTTTCACTGTGTACTCCTTTATTGCGGCTGTGAAATAAACATTGCCCAGATACCTGTCTGCCCAGCCACCACCACGCCCACCCCCAAGCACCGCCTGTCTCTTCCGTTGGAGCCTTTTGTCTGTCATAGGCAGAGCGTTGGGACATTGAGTTATTGCATATTGCAGCCAACTCAGGAGCTGCTTGTAATCAAAGAAGAGGCAAAAAGAAGAGCTTGTCCCAGACAAAGAGTCCAATCAGAGCGCGGCCTACGCTTCAGCAAGTGTCCAATTGGTGTCGAGGCTCTAAATGGAGTTTAAGTCTGTTCATAAACAGATATTTAATTGGAATTATGTTTAAAATAAAAGAACGCCTTTCTATTGAAATCGAGATTTTCGCCTTGTTGTTTGAGTTTTTTTTATTGGCTTTATCGCTTCAGCTATTTCCGCTGCTGTTTTGGCCGTTTATTTGAAGCTCACGCGCCGCAACAAATGCCAAACCAAACCCAATAATTAGAAATCAAAGCCGGTTCCCAAGCACACACAACACACTCACACACACGCACACACACACATATATATTCACACTCACTAAACTTGTCTACTTTCGTATTCCAAAATGTTATCATGGATGGTCAAAACCACAGCGCTGCGTGGCTATAAGATTTGTTTTTTTTTTTGTTTCTCTGCTTTTTTCTGGCCCGTTTGCTCTGGTCTCTGATGATTGATCTTATCGCGCAGCGCGGCGCGTGAGTCATCATAAAGTAAAATAACAAAAACATAAATGAAATACAAAACGAGAAGAACATCTTCTTCAGCAGTTGTTAGCTGTTCATATTGTTTTTGTTGTTGTTGTTGTGGTAGTTTATGGCCCGGACAGGGATTTAAGTTCATAACTCAAGCCCAGGCGGCTGCCTCATAAGTTGGCCTGTAGAAAGATCTTCGACTTTTAACAGTACTGTGGGTCGCACTGACCCACCGCAAAGGCCGTTTCCCTGTACAATGGCACAAATGAAAGCATTTGTTCCTAAAAAAATTTAAATATGTAATCTTAGTTGACTTTTCTGCAATTCGCAACAAGTTTTAGTGTTAAGTGGAATAAAATCTACTTTGATTTGGCGCACTTTCTTTGGTTGCGTTATAATTCGCAACAAGTTTTCGTTGCGAATGTGCTTAATGAGTTTGCTAATCTAAAGACAGGTAAAAGTTGCTTGAAAAAAATGAAATCGAATAACTCTAAATTAAGCGCTGCAAAACTAACAACAAAATTGTCATTGGTGCAAATTAACTCTTGACATTTCCATGCAAAAGAGATAAATATATCAATAATGTTTATCTGTTTGTCTATATAAGCAATATTTTTTAATGTTCCACTGTACATTGACATCAATTTGGTTTATATATAAAATTTCCTGGTAAAATGTGTAACTGTAAAAAAGAACATCCAAACAATTGTCCAGACAGGCATAAAAGTAATAAATTATGTGCGACTTGACTTGACTAATTTCCAAATTTAATGAAAATTTCACCAGATCAAAAATTCCACTGAATCTGTCATGTATACATATATCGCTTAAATTGCAACTCCTCTCCGGTGCATAGGCTGATAAGTGAATGATTAAATCGTTTTGGCATCCGCCCCATATCCGGTTAACGTTACAGCTCAGAGTCTGCCACAAGTTGTGGCACAGCCACTTTTTTTGGGGCGGGGCTTTGCGACTCATCGCTCAGGAATGGAGGACAGAGTGCGCTTCTGCTGCTGCTGCCAAATAGTAGGACCTCGATATGGACATAGGTTGGGAAATGGACAGACAAATTCGTGCCTCGGGCGCTGTTCGTGTGCTCTACCGGTTGGCCGCCCTTTTCCTGTGCTAATTGCGAGCATGTTGCATGCATTTTTATTTTATGAATGAAATCAAAATTTCAGCCGCTAGCATTTTCCCACACACTCTTAAGACCCGAGAATATGTAGTATGAGAAATTAATAAAAATAAAAAGTAAAAAAAGTTTTTGAAAAAATTTGGCTCGCCCGAGCAGGGACTTGAACCCTGGACCCTTGGATTAAAAGTCCAATGCTCTACCGACTGAGCTACCCGGGCAGTTGGTAATTGAGGTGCTGTGGCTGTATAAGAGCAAAGTAAAAGAGCGTAATTCGCTCAGAGAGCAGCGATTTATGTGCGAGTGTGCCTGGCAGCTCACGCGGCGAGAGTGTTTGTTGTTGTCACTATCTCACTCTGGCACATATATTTATGCCGTATGGGGAAGCACACTAAAAATAGAAAACAAAGCGAATTGAAATTTGTATGCTTGTGTAATTATTCTAAGCTAATTTTTCTCGCATGCGATATATCTTATTAGAAGTTGGCAAAAAAGATGCTATTTATTAGTTTTATATCGCATGCGATTTTTTGATAACAATTTTGTGCTATAAATACTAAATTGTGAATTAGTAAATTTCAAAATTTCTGTACTTCATTTTATAATATGTGTATGTATGCTGTGTACATATGTATGTTCTTAAAGTGTAATATATGTATATGTAAATATATCCAGTGAACGACCTCCTTGGTGCATCGCATAAAATGCATTTATTAAAACATAAAAATAAACACAAATTGCTTCAGAAATAGACAAAAGCAGTTTCTCAACCAGCTGCGACTGCTGTATGTTTCCTTCTTCTTCCACTAAGGGTCGTCAATGTGTGGAAAGTATTTAAACAGAGTGCAACGTAGTGGGCAGCCGGACAGCGGTTCGAACTCAAATGCCTATGCGTAGGGGTTTTTTTTCACAGCTGTCAAGAGGAGTTCACTCTAACCCTTCTCTCTATCTCTCTCTCACGCGTTCTGTCTATCTCTCTCAATTGGTATTTGGAAATTTCTGTTGCACAGTTTGCCTTTGACCTTATGACTGACAATTTCCTCTGCGCATTTATAATCCCCTCGGTTTGCTCTTCACCTCTTACCCGTACATTTACCTTTCAATTATGCCTGCTTCTTCAGGTCTGCCTCCTTCTCTTCCTCCACTCCTTCTCTCACTTCGTTTGGGCTCTTTGTCATTTTCCGGCCTTTACACAAGTTTTCCATATGTTTGTTTAATACGTTTTAAGCGCTTTTTAAGCGTTCAAGTCACGATTTTCATATTTATACGACAGCATTTATGGGGTATATTGGGAGAGGGGAGACGGGGGAGTACATAGCACACCTTTTTGGGCTGATTGATCAGCTGTGTATCTGTGTCTGTGTATGTGCGTGTCTCTCTGTGATGTTATCTGCGGCGCATCTTTGACTTCGATTTACTGTTTTTCTCATTATTATTAATATACCCTAACTTAATGTATTCCCATTTTGTGATCTATTATCTTAGGTATTAAAAAGTATTATCTTTAGAATTTCTGAACATTTCTATACTTTGTCTAAAGAAGTGGGATTAATATTTGATTCTTATCAATTTATTAGGCATTAACTTTATCGATTTATTGGAAGTTTTCAACTTACTGTGTGTATGTTTATATCAACAACTTATATGTACATGTATATAAAAAAAGATTGAAGAATTTAGTTGGTCAATTTTGTTTAATATTTATATGGTTCTTAAATAAATGATTACATTTTATTAGTTTAGTTTAGGGTATTTCATTTGTCACAAACCGAATCTTATTTTTATTATATTTTTTATTTTTATTTTTTTTTTTTTTTATTATTTTGGGGTCCTCAGTTTCTGTAAATTTAATTATTGACTTGGTGAACAGAGTTTTTATATTATTTTTGTTGGTAGTATTTTTTATTTGTAAATGTTCAGAGGCGTTGCTTATCGTTAATTTGATCGCCAACGCGCGCTTTTGTTTTCCCAGAGTGGAAAAACCAAACATCATGATAATAATGAAGATACTGAATGATGATAATGATGATGTTGATAGATCACTTGATGATCGTTAGGCGAGCATGCATCCGAAAAATTCCAGTGAAATCGCGGTTCATGCTTCAACTGCCTTTTTCCCAGGAGCGAAAAAGTATAGCGTAGGCTTTCAACAAAATACACACACACAGACACACATATACATAAATACATACATACATATGTATATATAATGCAAATTTGTCTGAAAGGAAGTCATCAAGCGGCCTTCATAGATACAACCAGCAGACAGGAAGAGGCCGACAGATAAAACATGACTCAGCAGTTTAGTTCATAAGATATTTTTATAAAATTTTTTTTTTTCAAAATGTTTTCAACGCCAAATTAATTACATTGAGAAACTGCAATTCTCGCTAGCCAGCCAAGCATGTCCTTTGATGTGAAGAGCACACTGTAAACCCAACCTAGACCAAAAATACACACACACATATGCGGAACTCCACTGAAGCTAAACCCCAATCCTAAACTCCGAACTTAACACAAATTATGCATATGAAGAAATGTGTTTGCATTTTCATTGGAAAAGGGCATCTAATTTTGTTAGCTTCTCTTCTATTTGCATTTATCCACATGTGGGAAATAATAAAAGTAAAAGTGTTTGAATATAAACTGAACGACAAGAAGATACGCTGTAAAGAGTAGAAGCAGTGCGAGAATGTGTAACAAAGTGATTTGTTAATGCTAAAAATTAAGTTATGGATACTAATCGATATAATATTATAATACTAACGAGTAATGTTTAAATATATACATATTTTTCCATACATAAAAGATAAATATATAAAAAGTGGGATTCATTTCGATGTTTTTCCGATGGTATTGTAAGAATATTTGATATTTGATAAATTTATGTTTGTTACAGGGTATTTAAAAGACTTCTACCCTTATCCATTTCCCTCACCCTCGCCTCATTTATCAGATCGAGTTCCATTTCAGTTGGCAGCGAGCCGTGAAATTGAAATGCCATTAGATAAATTTGAAGTATCTGAGTATCTGGTATTTGTAGCTGCAGTACATGCTCTATTTGGACATAAGTTTTCCTTAATTTTTATTACAGTTATAATTTATGCGAGACAATTTTTCAATCATGCTGTCCGCTGCATGTGGTCAGATCTTCAATATACACCCAGAGGCATATTATCAATCATTGGAGACGTCGTTGGCTCTATTTTCGTTTTCCCATTTTCCCCCAGTTTTCACATTTTCCATTGTCATTCGCGTGGATCAAACGGTCGAAGAATTAGGATTGGGGCAGCGTTACGGCTGGGTCGTCAAATTCGTAACGCAGCTCAAAATCGAATGGCATTCGAACATGCAACATGCAACACATATACACACACGCAACAGATGCAACAATTAATCAACATTGAAAGGTTGCACTCGGAACGTTCGACACTTGAGGGCGAGGAGTGGTTAACACAGGGTATTTCAGCTGAAAGCTGTTTGATTTGTCTGCCGAACTGAATTGCCTCATTAGCTACCCATTAGTGAACATTTCCAGACGTGGGAGGGTTTTCCATCTAAGCCATCTTATTTACTTTTCTCAGGAATTAAATGTGTCATCGAAGAAATATTACAGCTAACGCAACGAACAGTTAAATACAAAACGTTTATTGTTTACTTTATAACTATCCTAAGATTCATAACTGAGCTTCTTATGGTTGTCTTTATGAACTATACTTAGATGTTTTGTTTCCTCAATCTTTATTCTATACCAACTAATTGTAATTCTCTATATTAACTGTTTCAACTTAACTTTTCTTTAGTTTCTACAATTTCCTTCCACGTATTTTAAATATGTTTTTCAGTTTTCCATTTACATTGCTCTTCTTCAGAAAATCTGAGTTTTACTTCCATCTTTTCCATTCGAAACACTTTTCTCATAAATATTCTATTAGATTGCAACTTTCTTAATTCTTTTCCTGTTGCTTTCCATTTTCGGCATCCTTTTAAATTTTCATTTCCTTTTCTCACTCGCTTAAGTTTCGTTTTACATTTTCGCTTTGTTTATTTTCTTCATTCAATTGCAATTTTTCCTCTTCACGTTTTCTTTTGAACTATTTACCTGTCTTGTAATCGCTTTGCTTTGACAGTTGATTCAATTATGCGCAGGTGTTGCGGGCCTCAGCTGCAGTTTTCAATACCTTCGCACGCTGCCACGCCCACTTCTATGCCTCACCTCCCTGCCTAACAAAGGTTCCGCCTGGGTTTTGTGTTTCAAGCTGTTTTGTTGTCCTTTTTGGCATATTGTGTACTCTTATTTCTTTCGTATTTATTTTTCCATTTTCTTTTGCTTTTCCCTTCTGTGTATTTGTTTTTCTTTTGTGTGCCGCGAAAAATTGCAGCGCAACTTTACACTATGCAACAAGAACTGAACTCTGACACCTATCGAATTATTCATCGTTGACCTCTTCTCAACTTGTGCAAAGATTTTCTTTAATTTTATACCCCGTAAACATTGAAGTGAAGCCTAAATAGGTTATATTGATAAAATTAAACTGTAGAAAAATGTAGTTAACAAATTATCAGTTATATTTTCTGTATGATATGTAAATTCATTTAGAATTTGATAAAGTTCGAAGTATAAAGTGAGTACAGGGTATCTTTAAGCCTCTCTTTCTTCTCTTTCCTTGCATTGCAATTCATTCATGGCATCTTTTAACAGCATTTTAACCGCAATGGCAACGCCCCAGGCGAAGTTTTCTACACCTGAATTATTCATCAGGTGGCAGCCTCAATCAGCAGCTTTAAAGCCTCTACCAATACAGCCTGCGGCAAAGTTCTGCTCATAATTCTTAAACACCTATGTATTTTATTTGCTTAACATTTTCAACACCAAGTTTTTGGACCCTACGGGATTTCGAACCCAACTGCATTTAAATTAAGCGTGATTAATGTTGCATTAATTGCCTTTCACTTTTAACTTGCTTAACTTTCGTTTTCGGAAAGGTTTTGTTTATATTTAATGGATAGATATATTCTCTTGCTTCTCTTCCCTTTCTTTCTCCGTCGTTCTCTCTCTTTTTAATTGCTGTCTTGTTTTTCACAAGTAAATCACAAACAGCTGTGTTTAAAGTGTGCAACTCACTCGTTTTGCCATTTATTAGTGCCACATGTCCCGTTTTGCCAATTTGCAACACACAACATCTCCACAAATACATACCCATGGGCCAGTTCATTGAACCTGCGAAGTTTTGAAATGATTCTCAACACACACACACACACACACACATACACACAACTTGGTCATAAATTTTCATTCATTCGCATCTTTCATTTCCATTTCAATTGCCAGTTGCCCGCCTTGCTATTTTCTATTTTGTAATTTTCTATTCACTGGAAATGTGGCACAATATGGCAGCCCTTGCCTGACGTGTGCAGGAAGCGTCAAAAGCTTTGACAGCGTTGCCAGACTGACTGACAGACGGACGGACAAACATTCTCGACCGTCTGCAGTCCGACGGATGTTTCCGCTCTGATTGTGAGTCTTTTACTTTTCAACTCTGCTGCTGTGTGCCTCGACCACAAGATTATATAGACATTTCAGCGGTCTGGTAACCCTTTGATCCTTAGTTTTAATTACTATCAAACCTTTTTGTGTGAAAACAAAGAAAATTTTCTAACTGCTCTTTTCCCTGTCTGGATATATGTTTTTAAATATAATAGTTGATACACTTGACAGCGACAGGTTTAATTTATTAATAATCGAAGTAGATTATAGGGAAGTTAAGAGGAAAGCTTCGAGTTATCAAGTAAATTAATTACAAAAATATATCTTCATATATACTCCATAATTTTATAAAACACTAATATAGATTGATGCTACTTCTAACTTTTTTAATGGAAGCTCAACTAAACTTTCTTTCACTATTCTAAAGGGAAGCTGAAGTAAATTCTTAGAGATTTAGTTCAAGTTTTTATCTTCACTTTCTCTTCCATAGTTGCCTTTTTTTTGTTTACTCACAAGCGTGTTCTTATTATCATCATTATATATCATTATTCTATTGCTATCATCAGCTAATTATCATGATCATGCTAGATGATGATTACTATAAAGAAACGTTCTCTTCCGCTCACTTAATCTCTTCTCAAATTAGCGCCAATTGAATTGCACGAATGTTTCTCAAGTGCGTTTCAATTTCAATTTCCATTTTCATTTTCATTTCTATTTCCATTTTCATTTCAATTGGCTGTCAAGTTGATTTTTGTAGTGGCCCCTTTTCCAGAAACTCCTCCCGAATAGAAACTTTGCTTTCGGCTTAACCCAAATAATTCATTTTTTACAGCTTGTTTGGTTTTGTTCTTGTTTATTTTTTGTTGTGTTTTATCAACTCGAGACTGGAAAAAGCCGAAAAGGAAGTTCAATTTTTTTTTTCGTATTCTGCTTCTTTATTATTTTACTGTGCTTATGCTCTCCCACTGACCCGAAGTTTTGTAGTCGCTGCCTCAGGCCGCTTTTTTTTTGCCTTTTCTCTCTGAAGTGTTTCTTGGTTTATTTTTTTGGAATTGCTGCTTGTTTATTTGAGGTCTTTGTGTCAACTTTGTCGCTGCTTGTATTTTTTTTGTTGGCTTAGTTTTTGATACACTTGCAGTTGGTATTTGATTTTTGTCATTAAATATGATCGAATGTCCATGTCAATTGAGCTGCCAGTAGAGCTAGATCATGCAGCTTTATTAGACGGTAGAATTGTAGATATGTTGAAATGAATTGCAGTAAGATATTATATATCTGCCATATGCACCATATGCTGGAGGTATAGGCTGTATGCTTTTGAAAAGATCTCAGGAAAATTTTACATTAAAAATTGTCTAGTTTACCTATATATCTGTAAAATGTAAGAAATACTACTAAAAAAGCTATGATCTGTTATATTAAAACAAATCTCAAAACTTGTAGCTAAAAGAGTATTCAACTATCGACTTGACTTACTGCGGAGCTGCATCTCGTTTTCTTGTAGATTCATTTCTCCATATTTTTTTGTTGTTGGTTGGTTTTGCGATAAGCAAAAAGCGGGCTAAGCGACACTGAGACGACGTGCTTATCTCTCGCTTTTCACTCGATGACGCCACGCTGCGTGTGTTCCCCTCCCCCTCTCTTCTCACTCACTCGAATACTTCTCCACTTAACCCAACTAATCAGCCAAAAAAAAAAAAAAGAAGAAAAATAAAAGAAAACAAATATGTAAGAAAGAAAAAGCAAAGCAATTTCTTAGGGCTTCTCCTCTGTGCGCGCTTTTTAGGCCCTGTCAAGTCAATTAGGCCAATTATGTTGACTTAATTGCGCTTGCAGCACAATTGAGGCAGTTGCCACGCCCCCTCGGCCACACGGCACACGTGCAAAAATTACCCTCGTTGAAGCAAGGAGCAGCCAGGACGTCGTTTGAGAGCCGTCAAGTGGAATTCCAGGCCCACAAAAAAAATAAGCATAAAAGAGTTGACGAATTTTTTAGAAGCGGCTCTTTATTAAGCGGCTGCCTCGCAAAAAACAAAAAAAACCAGTTGCATTTCTCTTCTCTGAAAAAGTTCGTTTTACCTCTTAAATCGATATAATCTTTACTTCAGCTGGGGGGTTTTTAAGTCCACTTCACTTGAATGGCTTTCATGGTGTTTAATGTGTGACTGTTGATGAGTATTTCTTCTAAGTGCCGCAAATCGGAACAGAAACTCTATTGCAAGCTTAAGTGATTATTTCCTTTTTAGGAACTCGACATATCAGTTTCACTTTAACCCGATTAAATGCATCAGTTAAAAAAGCGATATAATAAAGAAAGCTCTTAATACGATTTATAAACTTAATTCAAGTAAATCGTGGATCACTTAGCTTCACAATCAATTTTAATCATACTTCTTAAAGATAAGGTTCTTAATCAGTTCATTAAATGGTAAATCAATTCAAACTCATTTTTAAATTGATTCATCAACTGGTTCTCCGCTTAACCGATTCAGATAAATTTCATAACCGTTTTGCCCCTTTCTCTCAATCAGCTAAAAAAATCGCTAATCAAATCAACCCCATTTTTAATTGTCTCCTTAACCGATTCGCTACTTATCCACTTTCAAATATTGTATATACTCACATTATATCTCTCTCTTTCTCTTTGTCTGCTTCTTTCTTTAGAGACGTCGCGAACGAGGTCGTATAAATCTGAAGGGCGTCCGCCTCGTCGAGGAGGCAACAGTTAGCGGCGAGGGCGGCGATCCCTTTGCGCCGGATGTGAGTAGAGAGCTTAAACTGATTTTGATTAAGATTAACATTAACATTAACATTCACATTAACGCATTGACCGACCAATTACCATAGGGTTACCCGTTTCAAGTGGGCTACTGCGAGACGACGCCGACGACAGCCGGACAGCAGAAGCACCAGCAGCAGCAGACGCCGGAGCAACTGCATCAGAGCGAGGGGCAACTGGTGGGCAGGGCCGTTCCTCAATACACGCTCTACGTGATAGCCAACAGCGAGAAGGAACGCAGAGAGTGGATTCGCGCTATACGACAAGGTAAGCATCGACAGTCGCGCGTCTCGGATGATGACCTAAAAAGAACTTATACAAAATCAAGAGTACTTCACTTAAGAGTTCTCGACTAGTAGATACCACGCTTTAAAGTAGCTACGGCAGGTATACTACACAAATTATTAGAACACAACATTCGTTCACTTACGTTCTTCTATTTATGTTTAAATAATTAAGCACATATTAATAATTACTTAAAATCGAGTAACTGCTCTCGATATATGTATTTTGATACATCATCAATAGTTGCATTCTTAAAATGTTTTCTTATAAGATATGTCAATTCAGTTTTCTACTGATATACCCGCTATGAGGTATTATTTCAATGGGTATTAAAAAAAATAGCTGCAGATGCAGCAGCTGGCAATCGCTGCCGCACGATAAGCCATCGCCGTTGCCATCGAAGCCTTGGAGTCATCCAGGCCAGACACAACAATGCTTTAACCCAAATCTGCGGAGTCAGCTGTGTGGGTCGAATCTTTTAATAAATTTTCCATTACACTCAACTCTTTTTTTCAACTTTTGATTTTGTTTTTTTTTTCTTAACTTCTTGACACTTCTCTCCATCATTTACTCTTTGCAGTGTGCGAGGACAGCAATACCCCAAAGTCGTATCGATATCATCCGGGTCTCTGGTCCGGCAAGAAGTGGAGCTGCTGCAAGAGTCTGACACGGAGCACCTTCGGCTGCTGTGCGGCCGCTCATTGGCGCGAGGCCAACAATAATCCAAGTAAGAACAGAACTATCAATAGAATAGGAAGTACCACTGTAAATAGCAGCAGCGTTTTATTGCACTCCGCCCGGCCGATCTTCCCAATGGCTACATCAATGGAAGCCTCATCGTAATCCTGTTCATTTGCATCCTCCTTCTGGAGACGGTAACCCTGCTCCAGTTGGTAAGGACTAATTGAGTATTGTGGTCGCAGATCCAATTTTCCCGACCTATGCAGATACAGCTCCAGATGCTGCATTCTTTGTCTGTTTCGGCTTTCCATTGGAAAACTTGGCATTTATTTATAGTCTAGCATATTGAGGGTAGACACTGACAGACCAGGCAGAGGGCATCCATGTGGACTAGTCCAAAATAACATTGGGGGTTGAACAAATGTGATACCCTTCGCAAAGTGTACTTTTATTTTATACAAAATGTGAAACGAGATCCAAGATGAATTGGACTCGGTGGACATGTTTTGAAGGTTTGTAGTCTTTATCTCAGAGTGTAATACCTTTGGCGAATAAAGTTAAAACTGCTGGAAGAGAGGTGAACATCGAATTAGCTTAAATGGATTATGAAAGTGCGAAATTTGTTTTATCAATTAGTTTATAGAATAAACCTTGAGATAAATGTTATTGTAGGGCAATGAAAAGGCGGCTAAATCGAGCTAACGGTAGTTTCCGTTGCTTTGTTTGGTATTGTTTTCCTTTGCTTTGGCATTGCAACATGTGGCGATAAACTGTGGCAGACATTCGTTACGCCCGCGCGGGATTGGGATGTAGGGTAGAGTGGAGAGAGGAAAGAGAGCGATGGTATAAGGGAGTCAAAGAATTTCATGGGTTGAGCTTTCACCTTTAAAGAGAGCGAGTCATTCATTAGGCACGGTCGCGCCTAATGGAGACATCAGCCGCAAATACTGACTGCAAGCTGCCTCCCTTTGTGGCAAGCTCCCTCCCCTTCCCCTTCCCCTTCCCCTTCTCTTTACCATTCCTTCTGCTATTTGCTTTGTCTGCCTTTGAGTTTTCACACATGTTTGGCATTCGCAGCGGTTTTCCATTCTTCATCCTGTCGACTCGCACAATTTGACACATTGTCCACAGTCGCCTCCAGCCACTTGCCACTTGCCACATGGAGTGGCTACCAGTTCGTGCTGCCGCTTCCTTAAGCTGTTAATGAGCATTGAGTGCGACTAAAAACCTGCGCAGATACTTTGCCAACTTGTCTGCGCTTTGGCCGGAACAAACAAACAGTTGTCTAATGCAATCCCCGGCACCTGTCGCCGAGTCTCCTAACTTGTCTTATCTATCGACTACTCGCCAATTCTCCGGAATTATGGCCCAGAGGCAAACACTTCTTCACTTCAGTCCCAACCCTGTCCCCAGTTGTTGGGGCAAACATCACTTATCAGCATTTTAGCATCGATGTTTGTTCACGCATGATTTGTATCCCTCAGATAGAATGAACTTTGCTTTGAGTTAGTTATAGAGTTGTCTTTCGTCTTTTTAGATGATTTCCCCTTAAGACCTGATAACAAATCTCAAGAATTATAATGTTAAGATCTCTATAAACTTTAAATGGAGACAGGTTTAGTAAGAGAATAAGTGTAAATATAAAATTCTCTATAAGCTTAAAGTATATGCTTTAAGAAAAGAGTTAAAAAGTGATAAATTCTGCGAGTTAGCATCGAAATAAGAAAAATGAAAATAAGTTAATGTAAAGACTTTAAAAGAGAATTTTATCGCATTCTTTTAAAGTTATTACTACATAAAGATAGGTTTGAATAAGGTACTTATTCCTTAACCCGAACATATCTATAATTGACTACATTTAAGATTTAATTTATCTGTTAAAACTAACCGTGTTTAGCTCATATTTTTATAATTATTTTAAAATCTCGAATGAGATCTCCTTTTAAAATATTATTTCTCCTACAAATATTGTTTTCCCTACAAATGTGTTAATAAGTAAGGACAGGACTTCAAACCCGTATCAACTCAACGAATCTTTCCCATCCATTACTTTATTTATTTCTGAATCTGTTTGTGGGCACCTTCAATAACTAAGCCGATTGTCAATTTGATAACCCCCTTCCGTTTTGTTCATTTAACGCATTTAAATTGTATGAATGTCATTTTCGTAACACGTTTCAGCTGCTTCCATTTTCCTGTGACAAGGACTCCATACAAATATTTCGAATAAAAGGAAACTTTTCCCATCAAGTGAAGCAATTATTTGGGTACTGCTTGTCAATCTTGACAGGCTGATTTTGATCGCAACACATTTTATGACAATCAGATTAGGGAAGCAGCCCGCATTACAAACCGATTGTCTCTTAATTGAGGACTACCCCTAACGAGTTTGAGCTGCTGTTAAAGCAGAGGCGTACATTAAGTGAAGGAGGGGGAGTGTCTTTAAGTTGCCGTTAAGTCTGCCTTTTCGGCAACTCATTCGATGCGATCGCTTGTTGCTTTTTATTTTGTTTATTTTGTTTGTATTTTTTTGGGGCGAATTCGGGTCGCACTTCGCTGCAATTTATCAGCGACAACAAGGAAAGTGGGCTGCACGGGTTCGAATCGCAGTGCGTCTGTCAGTTGCCGTTACAATAAATTACCTTGTCCAATGGGCGCAATCTCTTCGCAGCTACGCCCGCGCAATCAGCTGTCAGACAGCCCCCTCACCTTTTCCCGCTCCTTAGCTTCATTTCCTGCTGAAATTAATTATGGATTCCATCCTTTTATTACTGTTTCTTTTGTTGCTCTTCCTTTACTGCTCCTTCGGGCTGACTTTCGCTGTATAATTAAAAAAATAAAACTGAGCTCGAACTCGAGAAATATCAACAGCTAGTCGCAGTTTTTACGATGCTGTTGCCCGTCTCTCCACCTTCCCCTTGACACTCTTTGACCCCCCTTCAACCCGCTCGACCCTTCTCGTGCACTTTTTGTCTGCCACAGTTGTCAAGATTTATGCGCGCCTTGCTTTAAGTGCCTTTGAAAATAGTTTCATGTCTCTGATTATCATCGGGCTCTGTTTTTTTTTTTTGGTTCTGTGTCTGGAATAGTCGTAAAACAAACTCGTCTAATAACTCCACATAGAACAAAGACGCTCTACACCCCAAGTTTACCCCAAAACGAACCATCCGAAAGTAAAATAAACTTGTGGAATTAGAACAAAATTGATTAAGGAATACCCCTTATTATATAAAAATATTGTGTCTATGTAAATATATTATTATATCTCTTAATTAAAATTAAATCTCAATTAAAATCTCTCCAAAATTAGAAACATCTCTGTTACAGCAGGGTTCTAATTGGCAAGGTAAAACTGGATCAAAATGTTAAATCAATTTGTTACGGGAGGTACGAGAGATCATTTATGTACATTAAGTAAATGTAACGGGAATTATTTAAAAAGAAATTTAATTTAATGGCATTCGATATATAAGATGGCGTAATCCAAATGTTTACAGTGTACGCAGACAGAACTTCGAAATATGTCCAAAACGGATCTCTGAGTACACCATAAAATAAATGGTAGTACTAAGGCTCTAGCTTTTATACCCTTTTTAATGAATAGCTACAGAGTATATAAGAAACCAACAAAAAACACATTTTTCTATTTAGTTGGGAGTTCGGTTTGGTTTCTTTTTCACCTACGGATGCGTCTTCGGCTTTGAATAGTTTAGCCAGGGCTCACAACTTGCTTGCAGTTTTTTTCGTTTCATTTCGTTTTTTTCGGACACCCCCGCGGAGCTGGAGATGCGAGAAGTTCCTTGAAGTCGAAACTGGTTTTTCGGAGGTTTTAGTTTTTTGTTTTTTTTTTTTTTCGTTAGGCATATTCGAAAAGCCAGTTCGATATTTAAGAGCGACGGCGAAAGAGCGAAAAAAAATTGTGAACACACACAACAAAACCAGTTTTTGCCATTCCCCAATCGTTGGAAAAGTAAACACAAAAAAAGGAAAAATATTGTGTCTAGTGTGTGTGTGTGTGTGTGTGTGTGTGAGTGTCGCTGGGCATGTGCAATGAACTTGCCCAGGCGGAGGATCAGACGCAATTGCAGCTTGTCTAAGGTGGCGAGCGGGCTGCTCTGATTAATATGCTCTACGCGCTCTCTCGCTCTCTTAAATTAGTGCTGCGCCTATTAAGCGATAGGCATCTCTTTCGCCCATTTGAAAGTCACAAATGATTGTAATTAGGCGCTTTTGTTGTTGTCTTTTTGTTGTTTTTTGTTGCGTCTCCTTTGAAAGCGTAGGGTGATTGACCATGAAAAGAACAGCAGCAGAGCAGCGCAGCAGCAGCGCGTCCAAAACCCCAAACCAAAACCCAGCAACAGACCAAACGCGCTTTTAATACTCTGTTCGCGGATTGCAAAGGAGTTTATAAGTTTTACGTTATATACCTTACAATGCACAAATAATGTCGTTGACACACTTTCAATACAGTAGAGGTAAAATTAAATATTTACTTGTTATTACTCGTGTAGAGTATTGCGCAGTCGATAACAGACGACTGCAATGTTCTTACATTTTTATTTTGTGCCTTTTTCATGCATCTTTGACTTTGGCTGTAGCTTCTTCTTCGCTGCCATGCCCTGGCCTGCCCACTCGGTTTGCCTAAAGTTTTTCGGCTTCCTTTTTAGCCTGACATACGCTCTTGCTCCCTCGCTATCTCGCTCTATCTTCAGGTGCCTAGCATGATTAATGATGCGTTTCTGTTGTGATTCGTTCTAAACGTGGGAAATCAGATACAGCAGCCGGAGCTCCCGCTTAAAAGCTCTCATGTGCTTTTCAACCATCAGCGTTTTTCTTGTTGTTCTTGTTGTAGCTCTCTTCCTGCGTTTGGTACGCAATGCTTATTTTTATATAGCCTTTTACCAATTAATCTTGTGGCTATTTGACAACTGTTTAAGTTTTGATAATCAACGTAGATGATGATAGTTGTCTGGTAGCTTGTTTTATGCTGCGGGCCACACACGCACACACATTAACGTTTCTTATGTAAATTCTCAAATTTGATTAGCACAAAAGGCCAGCTAATTGCACAAGAATTAATAGAAATTTGTTTTATTATAGCCAGCAGGCAAACATGCTCTTTCTCTGTCATTCCCTTAACACTGTCTTTCGCTGGAAGTTGTGTACAGCTTGTTGTTGTTTTTCTAATTGCGCCATATTGATATTAGCCATCGTCTTCTCCATCTCCATTTCCATTTTGGCTGCCGGCCAAAACATGTCCGTGCCTGTATTTGCCCCAGCTGCTGCAGCTGTAGCCGCTGCATGTTGCCCAAAAAAAAGAAACAACAAATACTTGCTTGTGGCTCTTCCTGTGCAACTGGCAGCAAATTTAACAACTTTAGAACTTTATTTGTCAGCACTTATTAACCAGCTCTTTCTCTCTCTTTCTTTACAGGTACGTAACTAAAATCTAACTGTAACTGCTTATGGGTATGGGTAAGTCTAAGAGTAAGCGTGCTCATTGATTTGCCTAGACTCCAAACAACAACAATTTTTTTATACACATATTTATTTCAGTTTGTGTGTATGCATAGATGCCAGTGTGTGTGTTTGAATTGCGTTCTTGTTACTTTGCTTGCATTTGTTTATGTACTTTTCCCTCCCATATGGCTGACATAAACTCCACTCCGCTCTGCTCCACTCTGTCTCTCTCTTCAGTCTCTCTGAGAGCCCTACTATTGTCTTGAAGTTGGCTCGCGCTCGCGCTCTCTATGGCTTGCAGCGCACGCCCTCAACTTGTTTCGCGCTGCTCGCACACTTACATGCTGCGTCTTCGTTCAGTTGCTTACGAGCTGTCTTCGAGTGCGCAACAGGCTTAAGAAAAGCGCTGCGCGCGTTGTTACTTTTCGTTTTCGTTTGCCGATGAACGCGTGTGCCATTTCAAAAATAAAATAAAATATTGAAATAAAATATAAATAAATAAAAACCACAAAAATCTAAACGACAATTTGTTAATAATTTCGCAGCTAATTTCACATTTCAAGACGTCGCAAGTTGCGCTTTAAATGTCATTTAGGCGAAAAGCAAAGTTAAAAAAATATTATAGTAATATATATAAATACAACACCAAAGTCATGCAATGATAATTGTCAAATATAACAACCAGTCAAAGTTAATTGCATTTTGTTAATGAGCAAAACGTGGCGGCAACAAAATGTAAATCAAAGCCTAAAACAACAACAACAACAAATGAAATCCTAGTGAAGTTTACCAAGTGTAACGACAAACAAAACAAGCAAATAAACAACAATTGAATTATGTAAATACTTAAATAATTTAAATAAATCAATTGCCAATTCAAAATCATTTGAAGCGCAATTTAAAAAAGCCTAGCTAACTTGCGCATCTCCGTCAGTTGCATTTCTAACAGTAAAAGTGTCTTATGTCACGCACAAGCTCACTCACACACACACACATGTTCACACACTTGCAGTGCACTGCACATATACTTACGTCTTTTATGGGGCTTGGCGACAATCTGGCAACGCCAACCACAAAGCTGCTTAACTTGTTTCTTTTTTGGCGTGCGCAGTTTTTTCTTTTTTTTTTTTTGACTTTCCGCTTTGGAGCCGCTGCTGGCGTTGTTGTTGCTTATCTAACGCGCAGCTTCTACAAAACGAAAATCTTTACCTCTCAGTTTTTGTTAATTAACTTGTACAAAAAAGAAATAACTTTTAAAAAACACCATTCAAATTTTTCGTGAGAACAAAAAAAACCTCAACAAAATTTGATTTTAGGGAAAAGTGGAATTTGATTTTACGACAAAGACAAAACTCAAACGTTTTTATTGTGTTTATGTCTGTTTCGTTCGTCTCTTTCGCTCAACAGAAATGTTAACGTATGTACGTGGTAATGTTATGCACAAATGTTAATTGACAACACA
Source organism: Drosophila pseudotalamancana (assembly GCA_037075185.1). Lineage (NCBI taxonomy): Eukaryota > Metazoa > Arthropoda > Insecta > Diptera > Drosophilidae > Drosophila > Drosophila pseudotalamancana. Next base: position 274,674 of record JBAMCK010000142.1, read on the forward strand.
AAATGTTGGGCTAGGCACGTGTCGCTTAGTTTAAGTGTTAGGGGAAATTTTTTAAAACAGCACAAAAAGCGAGTACAGTGAAAGCTCTTGAAGCGAACAGTTAGTTTAGGCGTTTTCGAATCAAAAAATGATTTACTGTTTTCTTTCTCACTCTTTCTCTCTCATATTCTCGTTCTCCTTTTTTCATCTACCAATTAGTGCGCAGGCGCCTCTGCAGAAGTACCTTACTTAAAAGTCGACCTGTGGCCTAATACCTTCTCTATAAGGTAGCAGGTAGCGACAACCACTTAACCATCCTAAGCCGAAACCCAGACGAAATCTGACCTTCTCATTGTGTAATTCAATATTTGCCGTAAACAGGATCTTGAAATCTTTTCTACTTTATTTTTGAGTTGATTGCAATTGGTTTTTCGGGTCTTTTTGTTTTGTTTTCTTTTTCTTTATCAGGAATTTATTTGTTTTGTGTTTCTTCACTTCGCTTTTGGATCTTGAAGCGAGGCACGTCCCAGACAAATGTTTTAGTCTGCTTATCACGTAGCGCTCGTACTGAAGCCTATGCATAAAGTTAATACAACAAGTTTCCAGTTCTTATATGCATTATCTCCTACCTCCGCTATATAGGTATACCAAGTCTTCTTAAATCTTAACTCAGCGTTTTATTAGTTACTTGAAAGATATTGCTATTTTCTCTCAGTCTTAGTTGTATGTACTTTGAAAAAAAACTCGCTCTAAAATAATTTCATTCATAGTTTATTTTGTGGTACATCCAACTGTTTTATGTTGTTTTTTCCAGACTCTTTACGACAATCAACTGAATCATAAGAAAAATAACATTTTTCATTGCATTTTTTCCTTCTTCTTTGACATTTATTTTATCTAGCCAGGCATTAAAAAGTTCCGTTTGAAATTTCTTTAGAAATCAATTAAACTCCACTCGAGCCGTGTTCTACCCAAAGCTTTTGTCTCAGTGATTCTTTTGTTGGGGCTTTCATAAGAAAGCGTCCCATAAAAAACAACGTATCCATCCGAAACATTAAAGGTTCGCTTCAAATTGTCGTTAAAAAGGCAGAAAAATAAAAGACACACACACTCATAAAATGCACGCGAGTTTTCAATTTGTAACTGTCTACGCATAATGTAACCTGCCCATAAATGGGACAGGGAGTTACAAATATTTTCATAGAGCTACCGAAACCCAAGAAAACAGAAGAAACGAACCCAAGAAAACGATCTGTAATTCCCGGTAAATGCGATTGGCATCTAAAGATCATAAAACCAAAAACCCACGGCATTTCGGTAATTGGCATAGTTAGGAATAGTTAGGATTTCAGTGACTGCGTGTGGCATGAACAGGTAGTACCCACCATCAAGAAAAGGAGAAAAATACGAGTACTTCCAAATACAATTATGATTTTTAGCGTTTTGTTCTTCAAATATCAAAACTAATTTAAGTATTAAGCAAACATAGAACATAGAAGGGACTTAAAAACTAGTTGTGATATCGAAAGAACATAAACGAACTATCCCATTAATTCATTTGAATAGGAAAAACAATAAAATTGAGAGATTGTTTTGCCCTAATTTGAGTTAATACAAGTTTTTATGTTATGCTTTGCCACACTGTGCGTCAGTATGACTTTACACTGCCTATTCCTCTTTTCCACTTCCTCTCTTGCACACTTGTTCTTTGCTGTGCGGATCCTTTAGCTAACGGTTGTTTTGCTGCGGTTGTACCGCAATAAAAAGGTTATTTGCTTGTTTGTTGTGGTTTCAGCTCTCGCCCTGGCTCTCGGATCCCCTCTCCCAAGATCATGTGCTTGCACTCTCTCATTACTGCACATCGCGAAGGTTGTTGCCGAAACAGAAACAACAACAATCGCCCAAACAAGTTTCTTTAGTTCGCCATTCCCCACTATCTTTCCACTCTTGTCTTCTCCTTCTGCCGCTGTTGCTGTCTCTGCCCGCTCCCTTATCTTGATCAGTGCAACTCGCTTTGCTCGCAAAAAGCTTTTGCATTTGTACCGTTAGCAATTTACTAAAGTAAATTAACTCGAGCTGAGATTTTTTAGAGGAAGAGAGTTGAGCGGGGTGGGGAATAGACAATAAAATTGCATATTTATTGAATCGAGCGTTCGGGTCAAGGTCAGCGACGTGCCCCCTTTTCATTTGGCTGCCAAGCGAAAGCGCCCTGCTGCCATACAGCGTCCTCCCTCCCCTCTTCCTGTGCCTCTCACATGCTCCACTCTGAAGAAACCCTCAATGTTAACTTTGAAAGTCGCAACGCTTGACCGCCTTAAAATTTATTATACGTTTATTATTATTATTTATTTTTGGAGCTTTGCTTTGTGCACGCTTCTCATATTGTTTTTTTGCATCGTGTTGTTGTCCACTCGAATCAGGTCAAAACGGTTGCTTTCTTTCGCTGCCACGCCTACTCCTCCTCCCAAAAATATTTGCATGTATAAAGAAATTGGCTTTCTTCTCTTTCGCGCAAGGTCAGCATCAAGTTCAATCTGAAGGGTATTCATTTGTGTCATATTTATGTATGTATGTATATGTCTATCCATAAAGATATGATCTTAACTATTTACGTTGAGGAAGAGCAAGCGGTTTATTTTCTTAATTGCAAATTTATTTTAACTTTATTTTGTTTTTAAGATTTTGAGCGCTCATAAATTTCGCGCTTACAGTTATTGTTATTGTTCTGATCTCTATGTAAATTTTAATTGAACAACTGTAAATTTCAAATTTTACTTTAAGTAAATGTAATGAAATGTGTTTAAAGAGTAGAGAAATGAGAAATCCAAATATATGTATTCACAAAATTGTATTCTGGTAATGAAATTATTTTTATTAGATTATATATATAATATATATTGCGATACTTTCCAATATTTATTTAAAAGCTTGGTCTTTTTTCGATTATGCATTGCTTTATGTTTATTTTTTAATTAAACTTTCAATTTTCAAGTTAAAAATACAAATCAAAATTAAATGTAAATCCCAAGCTATTTTTATTTTCTTGTATTGATTTTAACTTGTTTTCAAGTCTTGCTGGTTTATTAATTCTCAGGTTTTTTACAGTTGTTTTCTTAGCTGGTTTATTTTATTTTTTCTGTTGCTTATCGATTTTCGTAGAGTTCATTAGATTTTGTTGTTTGCTTGATTGAGTTTTGATTTGAGGTGTTTACAAAGCGAGCAACAAGTCGAAATTGATGTTAATTATGCAGCAATAGACGCTGAAGTTAGATCTAACTTTTAGGCTCAACGAACTGCGCCTACACACAGATAAAGATAGACTTACAGCTGCAGATATATGTACAGATACTATTAAAGACATACATAGATAGAAAAATAAATACAGATACAGCAGATATTGACAGTATTGCAGCTATAGTTACATATACAGATATACAAACGAATTCAGATACAAGCATAGTTGTATATAAGGATAGATATAATGACAAAAATGCAGAAATAGATATCTGCAGATACAGCTTGTAATAAATGTACAGCATGTAATTCATGTATACATGCAGATACAGACACGAATTTAGATGAAGTTCAGACACAACCACAGAATCTTCTGCTTATAGATTCAGATATGCGTACATATAAATTTTGTTGCTACTGCTCAAGGTTTTGATTGTCGCATCATAAACAACATCATTATGAAAACGATTATCATATTGACGATCATCTTATTATGATCAACTCGAGCACAAATACAACAGTAAATGTATATTTCAATCTGGTATTTACCCACTCTTGTCTTTGAAATTCCAACAATACGTTTGGTTTTTCTTATTATGAGTAAACCAGGAAGATATTGTAGAAGCTTCTAAACTTTCTTTTCTCTAATAAAAATATCTATGTTAACAAGAATTATAATTAGAAATCAAATTGCTTCGGTTCATGGTATTAGGAAATAAAAGTTGTTCAATTTTCTTTACGATATTCACGGGTTTTACTTTAGACTTTAATCGCTTCATCAAAATTTCAATTTCATGCTAAGATCTTAAGTACTATCTTACCAGGTGGGCCTATACTTCATTAACCTCAAAAATCAATAAACTTGATGAGTTTTGCTTTCAGCAATTATCACAGCGAAATCGCCTATATAAAAAATATGTTCGTTAGATCATTTTTTGAGGGGAAGTGGATGTAACTTAACCTCAACCGACTTTTCGTTTCTCAAGATTGTTCATTGATCTTTTATTATTATCGTCAATCATTATCTTCGACTGCAAACTGCAACTTCAGCAGCTCAAAACTAACCTCATTTATTGTCATTTTCAGTTGTTGTTGTATTCAAGTTTCTTTTGTTTGTTTGTCTTATTTTTTTTTTTTTTTGTTGACGAATCTTCATGACGCAATTTTGATTCAAGTTTTCGTCGGTTTGTTCTTCGAAGTATCTTTGACTTTAAATATAAAAACAACTACAAACAAATATAAATATCCAAGTTTTTGTTTAGGAATTTCTGCTTAGCTATGCAAACAAATCACGTTTCGCATTTACTTACATAAATCAAAAGATCTCACAGAAATTTGCAACAGAAGTTGATTTTGATTCAATTTTTCAATTTTGATTGATTTATTGACAAATTATTAAATCAAATTCAGTTTGCTTTAAATTGGATACCCTGGAATTGGGTAATATAAGTTTTCTTCGAATTGTGTTACTCAGAAGAGGTAACCTTCGACCTTCCACAGTATACATACATATGTGAAATAGGTATCAACACCCGAATCTAAATAGCCTTGTTTGTCTACCCTCACCTATCTATGTGAACTGAGCACCAGTGAATCTATATCCATAAAACTATTTGTTTTAAGTTCAGGAAGTTTTTGTTTCGAGGCTTACCGTATCGGTAAGATATGTATATCATATAGCTGACATAGGAACTATCGTTCGAAAATTGAATGTTTGTATAAAAACTCATTTGGGTTTGAAGTTGTCTTGATCATTAAGGCTTTAAATATAAAGAATCTGTGTAAAATGTATTTTTGCTTGCATAGTTTTTCTGTTGTTCAAGATATGGTTAAATTTTTCTTTTATAATATCAAGTAAGCAATAATCGAAATGAAATAAGTTTTTTTTAACAGAATAGTTCATGGTTAGTGTGTTTAAGAAGAGACAGGACGGAATTGAATTTTTTAGTTAAATTTTTTATGCCGCTTGCTTTGAGTTTTGATTGATTATTGAAACATTGCGCATAGCATGCGATTTTAATATAAATTATTGTTTATATGTACATTTTTTTGGCAATTAAAGCGTGCTATAGACAAAACTTCTCAACTTGGCCGAGAAACAAAATTGCCAAAAAAAAAAAAAAAAAAAACGCTTCCGCAAGCACTTGAAAAAGCGTCAATTAGACAAAACACGTAACAAGTCTAATAAATATATATTTAATATATATGTATATATTTACTTATATATGTGTGTGTGGGTTTGTGCAGCTGTCAATCACAATTACAAACAAGTAAATACATTTATATCGCGGTCTTCACGATCCTTCTCAATAAAGCGTCAAATGATTTTAAATTGGCTTCAATTAAATACGCACAACAATTTCTTAATTTCATTTGTTTTTATTTTATTATGTTGATTTTTGGCCTTGCCAGATTGTGCACAGCGCGATTTAAAAAACGCACGAAAAACGCACGCGCGCGTTTTTTGTTGTTGTGCCCACTAGCAATTGCGTTGTGTGGCTGCAGTAATGATACCCTGTGTAAGTCTGGCCGAAACGAGCGTCATTGGCAACATGAAGGAGCGCGTCAAGGAAATGAAAGTCTTCGGCTGTCGCCTTAACTTTTGGAATCACATCGGCCATAGCCTCACCAGCTCGAAGGCCAAAGAAGGTAAACCCCACAAATATTTTCGATTTACTGAAGTGAAATAAGTGAGAGTGGAAGTGGAAAAGTGAAAAATTAACGATTATCAGTGGATGCTGCTCGTCCAACTGTTATATAATTACAAATTGATTTAATTGGAATAGAATCGAGTTATAAGGGATACTAAAAATCGTTTTTTAAACTGTGTTTATATATAAAATATTATATAAATTTATCCTTTTGGTACACTATATATAATTTGGAATTCTGAAAACATTTGGAACTAGAGTTAAAACGAACATAATAACTAAAATTGCATAAAGGGGAATGCTACTTGTCATTTTAAATATATCAATAGGTGGAATCCATAAGGAAATGCTTCTATATGTTTCACATTTATAAGAAAATAAAAAGGAAATTCTAGATTAAAATAATTATTCCTTTGAGTGAAAGCATACATTTTTGTATTAAGATTTTTTAATATGAAGTGAAAGTAAAACAAGATCTTGAAGATCGGTTAAAGGCGTGTCTTGCGTTTATTAAGAAACTGCGAACAGGCAAGAATAGCGTCTAGCTTATGGTGTTATTTTATATTAAACATCTGGAGGCGTCGCTGTCGATAATCACAAGGTCTGGCAAGCTGTGTTTAGCGACAGTCGGCGTTGCCAGCTGCACTTTTTGTTGCATTACAAGGCAAAAGAGTTCTCTCGGTTTTCCCCGCCAGCCCGGGAGGTAATTATGTTAAATATAAGGCTGACGAAGACGATGAAGATGGCAGCCAGTTATTAGATGATCGACAAGATCATGATGAACATGGCGATGATGATGATCATTATCATGATGTGGCATGACAGCAAAAGAAACGCAGATGCAGACAACAGATGCGGCAATTGCATAATTGAAATGAATTAGCAGCCGGCCAAGCCCCAAAGTGAAGCTTAGCGAAACTGAAAGTGCAAAGCGTGCCAATAAGGAAATCCAACAATGGGCGTGCCAAGAATATATATGTATATATACATATATATATAGATAAATGTAATGATATATGTGAATATGTTCATGCAGATGCGTCAATGTCAATTGAGACGACAGCTAAAGGTGTGCCTTCTCGATGCATCGAATGCAACTGTTAAGATTCCAACCGTTGGTATCGGATATACAATATGTTCCCCAATATATCGTATCTGTTTGACATGTATCGAAATATAGAATAAAAAAATATGATATGCGCATATCGATTTAATATATCATTAATAGTTGACCAGATACAAAATTTGAATGCCTGAAGAAGCTAAACCAAGATAGAGGAACCTGATATGTCAATCCAAATGGCTTTTGGAACTTGCTTAAATGACCTATATATCGAAACATATTGAAAATATAAACAATAATTCCTGATAAGATATAAGTTTCCAATTGCTGGTATCGAACAATATGTTCCTTGATCTATTGAATTCATTCGAAAGTTTCTTTTCTCGCTACTACTAGAATTTTCCATTTTCTTTCCGATAATATCATCGCGTTCATTTAAGTGCACATCACTAATTGGAGAAATAACGAATCGCGTTTGCGCATCTTCTTTGTTCATAAAAAACAATTACAGAGTAGATTGAAAGCTGCCCCCAAGGCGTAGATCAGACAAGACAGCATGAACATTGTATCTGTTTCTGTAGCTGAACTTTATAAATGCATCTGAAGCTATGAATGTATCTGTATCTGTATCTGTATCTGCAAAACTGACTGCTGCCTGCGAATTGGTTGTAGCTGGAGAAATACAAAATGTAAAGTTGACAATAAAATTATTGCATTGTTGTTAACTGAAATTGTTGTTGTTGTAGCATTGTTGTTATTGTTTTTGGTTTTGTGCGCCTATTTATGGCCTTTACTTAACAATGACCACAAAAATTTGCAATTTGCATTCGCAATTTGATCCAAACGGTCAAATAGCCACTTGACTGCTCTGCTGTCATGTTGTTGTTGTTGTTGTTGCTAGTTGCCGGCTGCTTTAAAGTTGGTCAAGCAATTGACCGGCGGGGCCAATCAATTTTGACTATATTTGATACTCAGCGCAAAGGGAAATTAGACTGAATTCGAGGTATTTCGATTTTAAGTTACAGTAATAAATGATTATCAACATTTATCGATTATTTTGAAGGGTTTTCTAGTGGAAAATGGTTTACAATTGATACTGATTTTCGCATTATTTCACAAAAGTTATAAAACTTACAAAGGTATTAATCTATTTAAATAATTGACAAAACTAAAGAGAAAAACGTTTCACTTAAACTGAAAAATGTTTGCTTGTCGCAACAGTTGCCTACTGTAAGTCATTTAAAATAGTTCTCGAGCTCGTAAAAAGTAAAATAGTTTTGCAATGGATACTTATCGATATTTTTATGGCCATAGAACAGTTGGCATTATTAGCTAACAACTATTTGCAACTATTTATGTAAACAACTTTTACATATAGAGTATTAATAGGATTGCAAAACGGGCTTATAAACTTATTAAAATACTTGGCGCGCAGTATAGCTCGTGCTGATCGATAACGATACATATCGATTAGGTTGTCACATGGCTTCGATGACGTCACATTTAACAGAAATCGTGCCTCAATGCAAATTCATATTTTGTGACACATATGTGCATTTTTAGCTGTGCTTAAGGGAAAGAGAGAGAGAGAGAGCGAGAGAGAATATGGGTGTGTGTATGTGTGTGTGACAGTTGGAAATGCAAGTGCGATAACAATGTGTGCCGCAGTTGGCGCTTGGTACTTGACTTTAACTGGTATCCGGGGGAGTTACCTGGTTCTCAGCCTTCGTTGAAATATATAACTGTGGGTCAGGCACGTTTTTTGCAAGTGGTGAAAAAAAACAGAAAATGTCTTTTATTGAAATGCTCAAACAGCTTTTACTTGGTGCTCAATCTTAACATTAACTTAATTCAATTTTTTTTTTTTATTATTATTTTTTTTTGTAATTCCAATCTGTGCGTCGCTGGACACGTCGCGACGTGTCGCTCGCAATGGCTAAAGAGATCTCTTTTAGCTGGAATATCCGGTTCGCATTTACAGCAAGCAACCAAAAGTGCTCAACTCGGGCTTAAGCTACTGAGTGTTACCCTATAATCAACTGCTCTTTTACTTCTATTATTCTTATTTAGACAAAGATAATTGATTCTTTTCCCAACTTAAGAGTTATAAACATTTTAAATATCATGTCATATGGAAGAGCTTAAAAATAATTCGGTTTTTATTTCCTTACACAATATTTAAGAATTTTGTATATCGATATTAATCGAATTTTGTTGAAGAAAAAAACTTTCGTAAATCTAGTCATATAAGTATGTGTTTTTGTTTTAACTTCTTCTGTCTGTTGTACTCTATTCTTATAATATTTTTTTTAGGGTATGAAATTTGCATAAAAAGCGCCATGAAAACGAGTTCAACAAATTTCATTATTGACAGCCTGAAAAATGGGGAAAAATGTATTGCACAAAGCAAAAACGCTGACGCGCTTCAACAAAAACAACAACAATATTCACTTTAGCCAAGGTCAAAAGAGCAGCTACAAAAGTTGCTTATCAACTCGTCTTTTGGCCAAAAGTCTCGAAGATACATTTACAACAATAAATTTGTATAGAAACTTTTTTCCAGCTGTTGCAGGCGTCTTTTGTTGTTGTTGTTATATTTATATGTTTTAAATGGTTTCATTATAAATGCATAATCAAAAACAAAACAAAAATCCACGCCATCATCAACAACATCGACATTCACCAGAAAATAATTTAAAAACCATATTTAAAACAACTTTTGTTTTAGCTCGAAATTCAAATGGAACCACCCGCCTTTTGCTTTTGTTGTTGTTGTATTTGTTAGTTTGTCATTTTTCATATGTAAATTAAATTTAGTTTGTCTGTTGTATTTTCTTTGCATATAAAATTTAATTCGACGATTGTTTTGTGCTGCGTTAATTGACCGCAAAGAAAGAAGTTGGCTTAAAAGATTTAAAAAAAAAATAATTTGCTCAAAATTTAAGGTAATGAACAAATTAAAAAAAAAAAAAAACGCGTGAAAATTTTGAAAGAAAATAAAATAAGTTTTCATCCATCCAAAATATTTAAAAATAAATAAAATTGCCAAATAATTGAAAAATGAAAAAAAAAAACTTGGTCGTCTTGAATTTTAAGAATTAAAATATATTTTTCCTTGTAAGATAGCTAAAGATAGCTAGAAAATATAATTTTATAAGGTGGGTTATTATATAACTTAAGAAGCATAGGGAAACTAATCGACTTATGAAATTAACGGATCATTAGAGTATATATTTCGACATAAGCCAAGAAATGTATCAGCTATACATTAGCATATACATATATTGTGTTTGTTTTTCTATACTAAATCAGAGAACGCGGTTTTCTGTGCGGTTTGCAGTCGTAAATCTTATTTTAAATTATTTACATCATTAAAGGCGACATCTCCGCTTTTCACAACTAAGATAACAGCTAATTTTACTTATATATATCTATTTAAATCTATATATAATACAATATTGTATAGATGATGTCATACCATCAATAATTAGTGTTATAAACATCGAATATTTCTTAATAATTTACGTGACTTACAGTTAACTGCAAATTAACAGCTATTTATGCATGTACAGACCTATTGATAGGAATTTCGATATCTGTTCTCTCACGCTCTCGCTCCCCCGCACTTCCTCTCTCTGTCTTTCTCGCTCTCCGAGCTGGAATTCAACTTCCGTCTGAAATGAATTTGCTATATTATTTATATAAAAATACTTTTAGATGCATTTCACGTTTTATAATCTGAACAATTGGCAGATAAATTACTCTTTTTAGTCAATTAATCACCGTCAGAATCAAAGGCAAGGCGTAACGCCTATAATTTTAGTGTTCTAGGCTAAACGTAACTTGTAATTGCGCTTGTATTTTGTTCTTAACTGCCGTTAAATACTCTGCAAACATTACAAATGAAGCTTACAATAAGACGAATATATAAAGTCTTTAGTGACAATATTAAAATCTAATTACAATATTTCCTAGCTTGTCGTGCCATTTTCCTTATTTACAGGGTATTAAATATGTCTATTTTCACACATTTTCTTTTCGAAACTAATTATAAATCTAAAAGTTTATTACGCATGAATCAATGTTGTTGTTATTTGTAGTTGGTATTTTGTATGCTCGTCGCGCCTGCGCTCAAATGTTATTAACCTACATTTGCATAAAAATGCTACAACAAAAACAACAACAAGCAACAACAGCAATAATAATGATTAAAAAATTGTTGTTTGTACTGTGCAGTTTCCTGTCTGATTGTGTTTGTTTGTTTTTCTTTTTGTTTTCTACAATTTGATTGCAATTATTTCGCATTTGCAAGTTTTCTTTTTTCATGCAAATTCCAAATTGGTTGACGACATTTTTCACACACTTTTTATGAGCTTCGGATGTAAACATTTAACCTTAATTTGTTGTTGTTAATTGTTTTTATGCTTTGCTGTTGCACCTTTTTTTGCAAAGTTATTCCTGACTTTATAATATAATTGCGTAATATTTAATTATTTTGATCTTCATTTTCATGTTAATGCATTTTTTATACAGGGCGTGTGTAAAAAAAGAAGTGCTTAAAAACAGATAACTCGTTCTGTCTCTTTCTTACTCAACTTATGTTGTTTTTGCTGCTGACACTTCTTTGTCTGCTTTTTTGCTACGCTTTACGTGCTAACAAAATGCAGTTACTGCACGCGCCAACTACAACATCAATAACAACAATACCAAGCAGCCAACTAATGTATCTTCCCTGATATTTGTTGTTGTTTCGCAGTTAAAGCGTTTTCATTGGAAAGCTCTCTTTTTTGCTGCCTACTTTTAGGCAGCTTGATAAAAGCTCCACACTCGCATTTAATTACAGCTATAGTTTTAAAGAGAGTCACGAGAGTACAAACTCTTTACAAAAACATAAATTTGTTGTCAGTCTTAAGCTGACTGAGTGGAGCTCCCACACACCCTCACACCACAAACTTTCTCGCTCTTACGTTTCCCTCTTAAACAACGTGCAATTTTTTTTTTTTTTTGAGGTGAATTGCGTGTTGCTTCATCGACAATTACAGCAACAAAATGCGACAGCAAGAGCAAAAAAAAAAAAAAAAAACTGAACGCACTTTGTTTTTTTTTGCTTAAATTTGCGTATTTACAAGTGCTTTATGTGTGTATGCAACTTGTTACTTGATTTTTCTTTTGCATAGCGTTGTTGTTATTGCTGTTACTGTTGATGTAATGCTGCTTGGAACTTAAGCGCTGCCTGCCTTTTGCTCTCTGCTAACATTTAAAATATACAGTTACAATTGCCACACACACACACACACATATGCACACACACAGGCTCATGCCCAGTGGGCAGAAGTCTTGATCTGTGCCTCTGTCTTGCCCAAGCAGCCATCGCGTTGTCTTCAATCGTTGCGCTTGGCGGCTTCTGCTGGTTGTTTGTTGTTGCTTTTTAACTTACTTCGCTGCTCCGCATGTGCTCTGTGCTTTAAGCTTTGCTCTTTTGCTGTTCGTCGTCGTTGCCACCTGCACTGATTGCTGTTGTTGTTGTTTTTGTTGTTGATGTTTGCTGCTCTGCTGCTACAATTAAGTTTTACTTGATGTTTATTGCCGCTGTTGGCGTTCAAGTGGCTTTTTTGTTGCTGTTGTTGTCGTTGTCGTTGTCGTTGTTGCTTTATTTTCTCAGCGTTTGCCATTCATGCGTTCGTCGTTCGGTCTGCTCTATACTTGCCAGCGTCGTCGCTCACCTTCGGCTACTGCTGCTGCTGCTGCCGCTGCCGCTATTATAGTTGTTGTTGTTGTTATTTCTGCTGCTGTCGCTGGCTAGCAAAATTTCATTTGCCGTTTTGTCAGTTGGCTTTTAAACATTTACAGAAACAGTTCGCGACGCGCTGAATACGTTTTGGAAAAATATCCAAAAGAAACAAATTTAATCCCAATTAAATGCATAAATTAATTATACATTTCAATAATATTTTTATCTTACTGCTTATATTTATTGTTGTTGGTGTTTTGTAAAACAAAGTTGTAGTGCAACAAAATTTAAAGACAAAAATTAGCAATTGGTGTCTTGTCATAAATCTTTTTCAAAATGGCTGCCGCTGCCATTGCGTGAAAGCCAAAGAAGAAAAAGAAGAAGCAGCTGCAGATGAAGAAGTAACAGTAACGCATAAAATTGAAAGTTGCTGCATATAGAATATACACATTTATACATATGTACATATATGCAAGTAAAGTTAAACGAAAGAGCTGCGTGCCAGGAACCGCTTGGGGGCCAGGCTTCAAGTGTAACGGTAAAAGCAAGTTGCAGCAGAGATCATACAGAGCGTCGTACGCCTAAAGGTCAGGCCAAGTAGTATGGAAATGCCAGCAGCAACAACAACAACATCAGCAACAGTAACAACGACTACGACAACAAATTTGCAAAAAGGAAGCAGCCATGAAACCAGTTTGACAACCACTTCAAACTGTAGTCAAAGCGAATGCAACAACATCAACAACAGCAACAACAGAAACAACAAATAACTGTACAATTGAACAAGTGATCAATTAGAAAGTGAATTGGCACAAAAATTACACGAATCTTCGAATCTTCGTTTAATTCTTTCAAAAAAAGTGCAAACCACTCGAGAAATATCTTTGATATAAAACAAAAGAGAGAAATAGATCTTGAGTGTGTCGCAGATCTTGAAGCAAACACCCGCATTTGAGATGATGCTTTTATCGGCGCTAAAGCTGGGTAAGCGATGACGCAGAACTAACGTAAAAAGTTAACAACAAACATTTGTATCTCTTATTCCTTTATGGAATATGGAAATGCCGCACAACTTGTTTTAGTAGTTTACTATACAGTGAATGCTCGCTTAACTGAACATGCTTAAATAAATTGTGACAGATAGAAAATAAAAACAGTAAATTTGGTGCTTGAATGCAATTTTAAGAAACATATATCTTTATTATAAGCAATTACGATAAAAGTTAAAAATAATACAAAACATTTCGTATATAATAGCATATCATTATTCTACAAACTTTGATCGTTCGTTTAAGAAAACCATTAGTTGGTCGAGGCTTCACCATAAAAGTTTCTTGTAATGCCCTTATGGCCTAGAGCACAACTTGTTTCAATAGTTTAATATACATACAGATAGTGGGCGTCAGAACGTGAGTCACGCTTGAGCACGGCTAAAGCAGAGTTTCACCTGATCGGACGAATTAGGAACAGGTACAAGAACGGCAAAAAGAAACAACAATAGAACACGTGTTTGAAAGTCTGGCAACTACTTGTTGCCAGTTGCAAGGTCTGGCAGCTGCATTCAAACATTTGCATAACAATTTGCCAACCAAATATGCAAAGCAATAAAAAAAAAAACAACAACAACAACAATAAACAGCAGCAACAAAAAGTGCAAGAAAATGCAAAGAAAATTACACAATTGGCCGTAAACACGATTGCGGCTTCAAGATAATGACAATTAGTCAGGCTGCTTGTATATGTGCCACGCCCCTTTGCGCCCCAAATCATAAGCAATTTTTTTGTATTTTATGTATGCATTAAAATAAATAAAAATGTTTTGCTTCCGTTTGTCGGGGGGCCAATTTGTTCGGTTGTGTGTGCGTGCGTTTGAGTGTGTGTGTGGAAAATTGTGGATAGAAAGCTTGAAGTAATTGAGACAAAGCTCTATTTTGTTTAAAATTGACTTGCAACGAACTTTAAATACACTTGCGACAATATATTGAGAGCAATTATAATAATAATTAAGTATTATTAATTATAGAGAAATGGATAACATAATGTTAGTTGAGCTAATTTAAATTTTAGGTCTATTTTTGAAAACGATTTCTTATGTTATATGGATCTATAGATATAGTGTTTATATAGACTTCTATATATATATGTAATAATATAATAATAATAATATACATATATATATAAGAGAAGCTTGCATCGCAGCTTTGCCAGACAATGAAAAATCTTGCTGCAGGCGCTTTTCATTTGCATGGAAAATGCCATAACAAAAGCGGCGCCGGCAAGTGCGATGGGAAAAGAAAAACTTTCTATTTTGTATTTATTTTCTTTCTTTTTTTGTCTGCTTTTGTTGGGGCCGTAGCAGAGGCGGGGGTTGGCGCTGCCTGCAGGCTCCATTGTCGCCACGTTTTGCTTGTTGCTTAGACAACGTGAGAGAGTCAAAGAAAGAGACAGAGTGTGTGTGTGTCTGTGTTTGTGTGTATGAGGGAAAGAGCGGCAGCGAACATCGTGAGTTTTCACAAGAAAAATGTGGCCCGCATTTGCGATATTGAAAAATTGTTTGATCAATTTAAAAGCTTTGTTTTTCTTTTCTTTTGTTTTTTTTTTTTTTTCTCCCGCAGGGCATTTAAAAATATCAATATATATTATTACAAAAAAAAATATAAAAATACTATATGTGAATACAGGCTTGGGAAATGGTTTCACTTTCGCTTCGATTAACCTTCACTTTTTTGTATAATTTAAATTTTTGTTTTGTTTTTGTATTTCGGGTTCGATTCGATTCTCGAGCAAACGCCTGCGCAAGCGGCTTCAAGAGGCGCCTACTCGAGTGCTCGAATACAGCTTTGAAGTGCTTACATAGCGAGTACTCGAATTTTAACGTTGCTTACTCATCGCTACACACACTTTTGTGAGTACGTGCGTACGTGTGCGTCTGTGTGTGCATTTGTAATTGTTGCATAAGTCGCCCACTGCTCACAAAACAGTGGAAAAAACTAACAACTTTTCTTAATTGGGGTTAGCTTTGGAGTTTAGTTTTGGGATTTTTTTTGATGGAGTATACCCTCGTGAATGGTCTTTACAAAGGGTATTTAGCAATATCTGTATTATCTGACTTGAGGTTAGCTGTGAAGTGATTATTAAAATTGTAAATTGTTAATAGGGATTTAAAGTTAAGTTTATATTCTGTATGTGTTATCATATTATCCTCTTTATCACCTCTCTATAAAGTTAATAGAATTATATTATTAACATATATACATAAATATAGATGAGAATGCTTTGCTTAGTTATGTATAGGGTACCTGATAGCGAGTCAGCTTTTACTAGAGCAGTCTCCCATTTATATATATATTTTTAACGCTTTTTTGGCTCGTTTCATTTGCATATAGTGAATTATTATTGACAGACACTGAGCTGATCCGAGCAGATAAAGTCATCAGCCGTGTCAGCTGCCTGTCTGACAGTCTTTTGACGGTCTGTTTGTTTGCCTGCCTGCCTGTCTGTCTGTCCGTGTGTCTGCCCACCCCCTCAACTTTAACCCCTTCGGTCAAGCATGGTGGGTGTTTGGCATCGCCTTGGCATCTCGCTGAGATTTCAGTGTCGATTCGGCGTAATTAACCTTGGCGAGAATTTCGACCGAATCAAAGTTTTAGCCTTTAAGGCGATTTTCGATAGTTTGCTTTGGCTAATTACCGTCAACGAGTGTTGGGGCAGCATTTTGTATGGCAGTGTGATTAATTTTGTTGATATTTCTTCTTTTATTGTTAATGTTTTTTTTGTTAATATTTGATTTCCATTTATTTGGTTTTTGGCAATTTGCCGGCTAATTATGCGCCTTGAAAACGAAAGACTTAGGCAACGAACTTGAACCCAAGCGCAAATAATCATTGGGCTTGTGTTTAAAACTAAATGACATTTTATGAAGCTCTTTTGATAAATATGTGATGTGTGTATACTATGTTATATATTTAATCAAGTATAATTAACAATTTTCCATTTGGCATTGCAAAAACGAAAGCCTTAGGCTACAAACTTGGATCTAAGTCGAAAAAGTTACTAGTAACCTAAATTGAATAAAATTGT
Source organism: Drosophila pseudotalamancana (assembly GCA_037075185.1). NCBI lineage: Eukaryota > Metazoa > Arthropoda > Insecta > Diptera > Drosophilidae > Drosophila > Drosophila pseudotalamancana. Next base: position 291,412 of record JBAMCK010000142.1, read on the forward strand.
TTTATTTAAAATGAAATTGTGTGCATTAAAAACATAAGTTATGACAATACATAAGCATTTCGCTAACTATTTTTCACTTGTTTCTTTGCAGGCAACGGCAGTTCTCCAGCCCAGAATTCGACGCGCAGCATCAGCCCAAACAACTCGACAACCAACAGTCAATTCAGTTTGCAGCACAACAGCTCCGGGAGCCTTGGTGGCAGCGGTGTTGGTGTCGGCGTTGGCGGTGTGGTTGGTGTTGGGGGCATTGCCGGTGGTGTCGGTGGTGCAGGCTTAAGCAGCCCAAACGGCGTAGGAGGCGGCGGTGGCAGTTGCACGCCCACATCGCTACAGCCACAGGTTTGTTTAAATATTGATCTGATATCAAGAGCCACAATTTGATTACGTTCATGCATTTCAGTCCTCGCTGACAACGTTCAAGCAGTCACCTACTTTACTTAACGGCAACGGCGTTTTATTGGATGCCAACATGCCCGGCGGAATTCCAACGCCCGGCACGCCTAACTCGAAAGCCAAGGTAAATTATATAGAGATGTTATGAACTAATACCAGATTACACTCATCTAGTATAACTATATTAAAGATATATTTTGCTCAGACCAAAGTTAATTAATTAATCCGATGATTTTATTTTTTACATTGCAGGACAACTCACACTTTGTCAAGCTTGTGGTGGCTCTTTATCCATTCAAAGCCATCGAAGGCGGCGATTTATCTCTCGAAAAGGTACACATATTCTTAAATCCAAGTAAATATATATTAAAACTAAACAAATCTGATTTTAGAATGCCGAATACGAGGTTATTGACGACTCACAGGAACATTGGTGGAAGGTCAAGGATACTCTTGGCAATGTCGGCTACATACCCAGCAATTATGTAAAGCCCAAAGCGTTGTTGGGTCTGGAGCGTTACGAGTAAGTACCATACAAAAGTATACACATATATTATAATATTTCTAAACATCGATCCTTACATTCGCAGATGGTATGTGGGTGACATGTCCCGACAACGCGCCGAATCCCTGCTCAAACAGGGCGACAAGGAGGGTTGCTTTGTGGTGCGCAAGTCATCGACTAAGGGTCTCTATACTTTATCGCTGCATACCAAAGTGTAAGTATTCCAAGATGGTTAGATACCTTGGCTAAAACCCCTGCTTGACCGATTGACCTTTGATGGTTCCATTGACTCTAAAGAGTAGCTAGAAAGCTACTCTATACACATATCTACTTAATTGTTAAATGTAGATCTACTAATCACATCCATACCTGCCTTTCATCCACAGTCCCCAATCGCATGTGAAGCACTATCACATCAAGCAGAACGCCCGCGGCGAATATTATCTCAGCGAGAAGCATTGCTGCGAGACTATACCGGATCTAATTAATTATCATCGCCATAACTCGGGCGGGTTGGCCTGCAGGCTTAAGTCATCTCCATGCGATCGTCCAGTTCCTCCAACGGCGGGCTTATCTCACGACAAATGGGAAATCCATCCCATGGAACTGATGCTGATGGAGGAGCTGGGTTCCGGTCAGTTCGGTGTGGTGCGGCGCGGCAAATGGCGTGGATCAATTGATACTGCTGTCAAGATGATGAAAGAAGGTACAATGTCCGAGGATGATTTCATTGAGGAGGCCAAGGTGATGACCAAGCTGCAGCATCCGAATCTCGTACAGCTCTACGGCGTTTGCTCGAAGCATCGTCCCATCTATATTGTTACCGAATACATGAAGCATGGTTCGCTGCTAAACTATTTGCGCCGACACGAGAATACGCTGATCGGAAACATGGGTCTCCTGCTGGACATGTGCATTCAAGTGAGCAAGGGCATGGCCTATCTGGAGCGACACAACTATATACATCGCGATCTGGCGGCACGCAATTGCCTTGTGGGCTCAGAGAATGTTGTTAAAGTGGCCGATTTTGGACTCGCCCGCTATGTCCTGGATGATCAATATACCAGCTCTGGTGGCACAAAGTTTCCCATCAAATGGGCACCGCCCGAGGTGCTCAACTACACACGCTTCTCATCTAAAAGCGATGTGTGGGCTTATGGTTAGTATTCAAATTAATAGAAACAAATTCATTATGACAGAAATGTGAAAAATTATAGAACAGAAAAGTTGATTACTTTTACATGAGAAAGTCTTGCATTACATACAGGACTTACTATTAACAATTACTCATATCAACTGTCTTTCAGGCGTTCTCATGTGGGAGATCTTCACCTGTGGCAAGATGCCCTATGGCCGTCTAAAGAACACTGAAGTTGTGGAGCGTGTGCAACGCGGCATTATACTAGAGAAACCAAAGTCGTGTGCCAAGGAGATATACGAAGTGAGTTATAATATTATATAATTTATATAATGATATATACCAATATATCATTTTGTTTCAATTGCAGGTCATGAAGAAGTGCTGGTCGCATGGACCCGAGGAGCGTCCATCGTTCCGTGTGCTCAAAGAGCAGCTTGCACTTGTGGCCCAAACGCTGACCGACTAAGCGGATCGGATGGGAGACAATGGATCAACGTCTGGGATCACGCACTGATTAGCAAACCAACATTAAAATACAACTAAATATTAACTATAAAGAGTTAAAGTTAATTATATATGATATGATAATATGATGATATGATGATATGATATGAAGGCCTACAATTAAGTAACAAAGCGAAAGCAAATTATGTTTGGGATCGTACATAGTATTTCTTATATGTATGAACAAATGCTAAATGATTATTCACAATTATAACAATATTATTTATAATGTATTGAGAGAGCTAAAAAGCTGAGCAAATGATATCATTATGTTTATATAAATCGAAATAGATGTGTGTATATGTATGTGCATGGTTAATGAGTGTACAACATAAAAACAAAAGCAACAACTATATATGGATTATAGTAAACTGTAGTTAATAGTCAAATTTTTGATACATTTCATAACAAATATACGATACAAATATATATATATATGTATATGTATGCAGACATATATAATACAATACTACGCAAATATATGTTTCGACATATATGTACACATATATATATATACATAAATATATATAACTGTGCTTTTTATAAAGTAAGTTTATGTAGTTAAAAACAATATTGCAACAAAAAATGAAAATAAGAAAACTGATAAAGCGTAAAATAAATTTTTAAACGCGAGTTGAGAAACAAAAGCATCTAACAACAACAACAAAATTGCGGCATATTTTTTAGTTTAGAAATGTACGTGCTTAGCTTAAGTTTTGTGATTTATTGTTTAAACATTATTTTGCGATTTGTATGCGTCGCAATTTCTTTTTTAATTTTAACCAAACACGCACACATATATAATTATGATTATTATTTTTTGCCTTTTTTGCATATATAAACGCGTTATATGCTTTAAATTTTAAATGGATTCTTAATTTTTTAAAACCAACAAATTTCAAAATATGCAAACATTTGCGACGAATATAAAAACAGATATACACATATATTGATATATATATTTTATCTAATTTTATAAAAAGTTTTACTTAATTAATTTTAAATGCTTGCCTAAGCCACAAATCCGAAAAGAAATATACAAATAAAATGTATTCTGAAAATATTGTTTTTATTTTTTTTAACAATGCTATAAAGTTTTTATATATTCTTGATGATTCATAATACACTATCCGACTTAGCCAAATAAATATTTTTAATTCTATATGTGAGTCCGGCTTTTCAAATATCTAAGAGGAAAAATATATGGAAATTTGGTCAGATTTCTTGACTATAATCAACATAAGCGAGCTTCAATTTAAACATTATAATATAAAATTTCTATTAGACAATCGATTGGAAAGAAAATGTATGTCAACAAGGATATATAGATACACAATCATCGACATGCCGATGAAATTATTATTTGTGTTGCATTGCTTTAATTTTAATTTTATTTTTTGTCGCAAATGATTCTTCTTTCTTTTCGCACACGCCCATAGTACTCACTGAATAAAAACAATATGCAAGAGGTCCCTAGTACAATGGGCCAGACTGTACGCACTTGAATTCGGTTTCACAGCCAATATGTATTTGCCAGCCAAACGACCCGATTCCAATAAAGAGCAAACAGAACCAAACCGAATGCAACAGAAAACAAGACTTATAAAATATATATACATCAAAATCTATATACAGACTAAATCTGAACAAATGGAACACCACAGAAATCAAATGCAAACACATTCAGAAATCAAATCAGCTAAAAAGTAGTAACAAAATATATATAGATATACAAAATAAATTGAGTACGTTTTATAGAAATTTTGATACAATTTTGATAGAAACGCCGCTTAATCTAAGACATGAGTTTATATGTCTAGCTTGTAAGTTCCATAATTACCAACTTTATATATTAATATATAGATATATCATTAACATGCATGCCAGCTATATAAATACACGCATAAAGATATATATTTTACGTCCATAAACCAAAAGATTAGCTGTTTATTTGTTTTTATTTAAAAACAGAGTTCTTATCTCAACTGTCCCACACATACATTCTCACAAACACACACGATATTCCCTATAAACATATTAATGCGACGCTTAGTTGATTTATTGCGCCTATGCATATAGAACTATATATATACCGATCTACATAAATCCACACCTATCGCTATTCAAAACCGAAAACCTAATACAACAAAAAGTCATCAACGTGATATTGCTACTTGATAAAAACAAAAGAAAATAAATAAATGATCCTAAATATGAGTTAAAATCTTTTATATAAAGTACATGAAACTACAATTACAAGCTATTATTTCAAGTATTTTCATATTTCTTACTAGTCGATTACAATTTTTATATTTTACTTAGTTCTCAAAAGTATGCACTACATTTATGCAACTTAGTTTTTAAAAATGTCCTTAGCATACTTAACAGGGTTCGCACTAAGAATTTAAATATATATACTCGGAGCGAGCCAGAAAAAAGAAGGAAATGTGTGTGATGCTTGTAAAGATCGATTTGTCTTATGTATCAATCATTTTGTTTGTTTTCTCGACAGTATATATTTTAATAGGCTATGTTATTCAATCAAGTAGAACAATCTGGGCGGCTGTGTTTAAGAACATCAAGTAGAATTTGTGTAATCAATTTGTTTTTACAATCTCCAATTCAATGCCAAGGAAAGAATGAGATAGCACAGTCTTTTAATAGGGTTCAAGGGTTACTTAGAAAATACTTTCAGATACGTTCGATCGGCGTTACGTGGTTAGGAAATGATTGGAGGCACATTAGAGGGAAATTAATGGTTGAGAGAGCTAATTGCATTTCTATATTCAATATCAAAAACTGCAAAAAATTATCTTATATGGTATCGGGTTTGCAAAAAAAATTTTCACGCTCCATTTGCCGCATGTGTGGGTGAAGGTTGTTTGTCTGTGAGCGACCGCAGTACCAAGAATGATTATGATTACATAACAACAAAAGGCGGCATTGTTCAAGCGCCATAAACGGCAGGGCCGATGAGTAAAACCTAAACGAATTATAGCAATTCAATGAGCCATTAAACAATTCGCAATTGTGAAGGAGGTGTGGGTGCAGATTGAGTCAAAATGAACAGCGTTAAATTTAATAGTAATACTAGAATTTGCAGCGAAGGCCAAAGTAATTGAAAAACCGTTAAAAGGTAGCCCAAAAATAGTTCAATAACAGTCACTGCAGTGCAAGAAGTTGCTAACACCAACGCAGCAGCGGTTCACTGTTAAAATTGCAATACTGTTAAAGTTGTTCTTAACCGTTCAATGTTATTTCAACAGCTATACATACGTAGCGCTTAAATGTAAATTTTACAGCAGCAGCAGCTGTTGTTGTATAGCAGCATTTACATAAAATGTTAACTTTTGTAGTTCTTGTTATTGATATATGAGTGCACTTAGCTGAGCGGCTATTACTGTCCGTAAATTTAAGTTTTTTTGAACGTTTCATTGCTGTTATTCAAGCTTTTGTTATGGCTGCATTACATCGTTTGTTGTTGACGCTGTTTTGCTCTGATATTCAAGCAAAATTTAAACAGATGGCAGCATTAATTCCGAATTTTTAATGCTAGAAAGCAACAACTGTTGTAACTTTTACTATTGCTGCTGTTATGGGTCTCAGTTAAGCTGCTGTTGTGCTTGTTGAATACAAGCGGACTGTTAAGTCTTACAGCAGATGTTATTCTAGCCGCTTCAGCAGTCATTTAAACGAAAAGGCAACCAATATCAACTTTGGCGCTCAGTTTGTGTTCAGCAGCGCTCCAGTGCGTAACGTTTGAAAGCGAGTCCACAATATTCACTAATAGATACCGAAAACGAATCACGAACATTAACTGTAGCAAAATAAAAAAGTCGCAGCAACAAATAGTTGATTCGTATTATTATTTTTGGCAATTTGTACCATTACAATTTAGCGACCGCACCGCAGCGCGAGAGCTGTCACTTTAACTCAATTAACGATCAGCGAACAACGAAATCAAAATATCCCCCCACCCCCTCACACCCAACTACCCCTCTCAAACAACACCTCACCCACAGTCGTAACGCTCGCGTTGTGTTGTTGTGCTTTTTGGCAACGTCTACGCAGATGTTTTGAAAGTCCTGCCTCTCAGGCTGTAAAAGCAACAAGGACTGTTTGCCTTTGAAACGGCTAGCCCGGCGCTAACTGAAAGTTTATTATTGTGCAAACCAAAGTTGAAAAGTTGAAAGTTAAAACAGACAACGGAGGCGCAGTTGAAAGCCTGTGGTAAGTGAACGAGGGGCAACAACTATCAAATCCTGACTATGGGTGTGACTGTGACTGTGAGTGTGACTGTGAGTGTGACTGTGACTGTGAGTGTGGCTGTGAGTGTGACTGTGACTTGAACTTTTTCGTTGCGTGCCGCCCGCTTATCCTGACCTAAAAGTTCATTGACTGACTGAGAGTTGGGGCAGGAGTTGCACGACTCGATTGTGTCTGTCTGTATTGGCATTTTGTGGCAACTCCACTCCTCCCCCTTTCCACATTTCCCGCTAGCCAACACTCGAACAGCTGTTCCTGGCGCAACTTCGACTTGTCATTGTTTTGTCAATTGTTGTATTGATGTCACACGCTGTTGTGCCACAAGTGGCAACGAGGAAGCCTTTCAGCCAGTTCCCAGTTATCGAGCCCTATGACATCAGCTCTGCCAAAGCGTAAACCGGTCGACTTTGCGTTTTCAACTCATTTTTCAAAGCCACCGATTATGAACTAAACAACAGCAACAACAAAATTAAATTACCAAAGTTAAAAGAAAAGAAAAAAAGCTGGTGGCAAAACCAACAAAAAAATCAACATTTGTGTGTACCGACTAGCGAATACCCTATTCGCTATAAACGTGTGTCATCACTCCAAAAATGATTCAATTAAATATCTTTTTAATTCCTTTTGTTCGAATTTTATACAATAACATATGTAAATATACCCTACCCTCAGCATATATCTCTTAATTCCTAAAAGTGGTTTGACTTAAAAAAAGTTAAGTTTTCAACAGTAATTATTCGTAATATACCCTATTTCGCAAGCTTACAAAGGGAATAGGGTATGCAAAACAACAGATTATGAATTTTGTAGCTTGGCAAATGCATAAAATAAATATTTATTAAATGAAATAATAGGCAAATGCCAGTCAAACATTAGTCAGAGCCGTTCCTAGGCACCTCCCGCGCGCACCTGAACCGTAAATTGAACAGAACTGAAAAGGTCTGTAACAATTACAATAAACAGGTAACTGATTAGTTTACAGATCTTGGCAGGAATTCAGGTGATTGACTCACTCAGGAGCTGTTGCTTTCCAGCTTTCACTTGGCAGAGTTTTGCTTCAGCTACAGTCAAGAAGTAAAAACACGTTCCCAAAATCTAATTAGATTTTGAGAACAAACTAGTTCACACGCACACTGACACATACACACATACACACATAGACACAGTTGACGTCAGTTTGTTTTTGTGTATTCTTTTATCACTTTGTGCTTTTCGTCTTCTTTTGGCCTAAACACTTTTGGCAGCCAACTTCATTTGGCTGTTGTAACTCTTTTCATATCAAGGAAAGACAGTCTTACCATTTTTTGGCATAAAATGTAACGCCTAGGCCTAAGAGACGGGATCTTGCGTTGAAGATATCTTATGAAAGTTGGTCTCTAATAATTGGGTCTAGTACAAAAGGAATAAATCAAACTAATCGAACAACTATATCAAATAGATATTGCTGGAATGCCAATAGGGTATTCAAACTTCAGTGTGCCACAAATGGAGTTTATTTCTTGTTGATATTTCTATTTGTTGGCGGTGTTGTCTTTTTGGTTTGTCTTGCGGCTTGTTTTGTCTGTTAATTAAACATGTTGATTGCTGCGATTGCTGTTGTTGTACTAACAGGGCGAACAGAGTTAGAGATAGAGAGAGAAAGAGAGATAGAACGACAGAGCGAGTGAAACAGTTGTGGCCAAATAAATAATTTCGATTGAGAGACAAAACGCAGTTACGTGTGTGGGCGCCGTCTAGAAACCCATTTGAAGCCCGAACGGCTTTTTGGATAACTCAATGTGGGCTAAAGGAAATGGCCAAGACAGTCGTCAGCCATATATCTGGCCGTATTTGGGCGTAAAAGTTGTCTCTAAATGCTGGAAAATGAGCTCATTTTATTTCATTTTATTTTGTATTTTTGTTTTTTTTTTGGCAATTCTGACTATTTGAAGAGCGTGAAATGTGACTATTATTAATAAAAGAAATAAAAACATATATTTTATTTTACAATCAGCTGCCGGAGTGTATGTCAGGGTATATCAAACATGCCTTTAAGTATTTAACAGTCGCCAATTAATCAAATCTGCATACAATTTTCTACTATATTTAATTGACTGTCAGCTTTCAGTTTAAATTAATTGTTCTACCATATGAATGAGGGATTCCGTTCTAGAACGGTTTATTTTTCCTTGAGGTAGTGTTTTGTGATGAATTATAGAGACTATGGAATAACTGTACATCAACTGTTGAGCTCTTGAAAGTATGGGCAGTAATACTAGGTACCTCAAATATTTGTTGTATTTTAAATATATTTTGAACTTTTTGAAATACTTTCATCTAAATAGATCCGATGCACTGCATAGGAGGTTACGGTGTAAATTATAAATCAAGGTGAGAATTTAAGCAACTGAAACAGTTTAGTCTTTATTTGTCTCTATGTAAGCTATCAGGTGTCATTTATCCCTCCGAACGAACCTCAGAACTCGCCACTCAGAAGTTTTCAGCCTCAGATGTAAATTGAAGGTAATCTGGTTGTTCAAAACAAACTCAACGGACTCGAGCGAGAACTATAAAACAACTAAAGTATATAGGCTATGTCTAAATATAAAATATGCATGTATATATTATGTAGTAAAAATCACACAACTTACTACCCATATATATCTGTACAATAATAATTTATAATCAAACTATTAAGACGTCGACTTGCCTAAACAAAGGTGGTCTTTATTTTCTTGTTAGATGATATCATAAATGGATGTCATAGGGTATTAAGACTTCGGATTTCCAAAGCTCCAGAGTTCATTCTTTTCTTGTTAGTTGATATCATAAATTGATGCTGACGTGTGGCAGGTTTTGAATGGCTATTGTATTACTTAGTTGTTGTTAATGACACTCATGCAATGTGTGCGCGTATGTGTGTGTATGTGTGTGTGTGAGTGCGCAAAAAAGTGCGAGTTCAAAGTTGGCATCATCTATCAAGATCTTCGCCGTAACATTAGCATAGAGTCATGCACGAAAATAGCCGCCTGACAGGTTTCTGCGGTTGCCTTCGCCGCACGGGCAAACGACGACGAAGAGAGAGAAGGAGGAGAGAGAAGGAGGATGAGGAGCAAGGGGGTTGGAAAAGGAGGACAGTCAATGTGGGCGTGAGCTCAATTCAAATTCAAATTCAAATTCAAATCAATTTCAATTCGCTCAATTGGCTAGCGAACCGGTTGCTGACCCGAGCACTTGGCTGAGCGAGCCTTTGATAAACTATCGGCAGCACCATCTAAAACTGTTGTGTGGCACCTGCTCCAAGTGGCCACTCTTGTACTCATATGCACATGCAACACTGCAACAAATTTAGGCTCTACTTGATCGTCTTAAAGCATTGAACGTCAAAAATAAGTTGAAGTGGCCTATTTCTAATTGAACGAGAAAACAAATAAAAGATAGAGAGAATAATTAAATTTACTTAAAAATAAACTAATATAAAATATAATAAAACAATACATTTAACATATACATATAACAAATATATTTATATTTCTAACTCTAATGAATAAGGAAAACAATATATAGAAATTGTTACTAATAAAATCATTAATAGATTTAAAACAGGGTCTGTTATTATGTAAACAAGGTTTATAAAATGTTCGAATTAAAAGAACAAATTTTGTGCAGTGCAATCAAGTTATGTGGTCAGGCATTGCATGTGCACTTGATTAATTTGATTAAATGCGACTAACTTGGCTCGCGATTTTAGGCCACAAATTTATATTAATAAGTTGTTGGCAGGCAACATTGAGACACAGCCACGCCAATGTCTGCCGGCAGTCAGACATTAGCTGATTCATCATCCTCATCATCATCATTATCATCCGGCAGCACTCGAGCATTTGCCATATATGGTGTAGGCAGCTGAGATTGATCTATGGTGCATCCGGGCGTGGGTGCAGACTCGATCGTCGATGATGTAAGATTTGGTTCTGGAGGCGCATATGGCTACCATAATAATCGAGTGTATGTCTGAGTAATATAAAGCGAAGCCCGACCGAAAATGAACATGTTTCAATTGCGTGCGAGGTCGCGGGCCGAAAACACGCCCACTTTTTAGCCTCAATTTGAACAGCTTTGCTTTATAAAAAAACCTCCTCGTACCTATGCCTCCTCTCTGTCACTCCAACTGGCAGTTGCTCTAATGCCACGCCCACCCACAAATTGGCTCCACTATATTTACATAGAGTCGAGCTGTTGATTTCACGGTCAAAGAAGTTGCACGCTTTTGTTGCCACTTGGACTTGGGCTTGGTCTTGTTTTCGTTCTGCAGCTGGGCCTAGAGATGGGCGCGTGAAAAGTGGGGCACGAACACGAATCGACAATACACTAAACAATCTATTCATTTAAATTCGAATAAGTAATAAGTAATTGTATGCTATTATATTCCTTTACTTTAAGAAGTGTTGATAAATCGTATTGTAAAATATCGTGATAGTTTCTATTTAATCGTATGCTACTGCACAAATATTACTATTGTCTAGCAAGTTCTTCAGTTCATGTTGCACAGGCACGAAAATCTCGTGCTGATTATTGGCCTTCCCAAGCACGAGTTTTCAATGTTTTTCAATTTGTATCCAAACGACACGCGGCGAACTCGAATTTGGAGTATCCCCCATTTTCGTGGCATGCAATTGTCGCCCCATAAGTCATTAAAAGTAATCGTTTTGTTGGCTCAACATGCGCCAAATGGCCAACATTAGCACTCTGCATATTTTTTGGGGGCGCAACCTTGTTGCTAGACTGGCCAAGTTAAGAGGGGTGGGGCCCCATTTGCTGACGTTCAATCGCGTCTAAGCTAATCGCAAGGAAAGCCGATTGGGGTCGTCATCACCAGGTATCGATTACATTGCGATGTCGCTACCTGTTACCAGAGCAGGCCAGAACAGGTATAAGCTATCGGCTTTCGCGCCTGTGGATAGGCAACACTTTTGGGTGTGTTACGAAAAGAAGGTCACGGGTTGAAGAGCCTACCGCAAACTTATAGTTTTTGTCCATTTGTTTGTCTTTCTATATATTCTTGCCGTGAGCAAACAAATCAGTCGGCAACCCAATCCAATTCTCTCGGCTACTCTGGCCCAGAAAATTCCAAACACATGAATCGCTCACGCCTGCAAGTCACGTTCAAAGTTTGGATGCCTTGTTTGTACCCTGTATTTATGTTCAATTGGTCAATAAGTAGGGCAGAAGTACACAGAAAATAATTCCATTTTCTTTCAACAAGATGATTTTTAACTCTCAAGTTCATATGTAGAACGTGGCTTATTTAATAGCAGAGTATTTACTAGTTGTACACACTTAGCAACAACAATTTTGTTTTGAATTTATGGATTTTACGTCATTGATTAGATGTTAATTTAGGCATTTGGCTTATTAGGTTACTAGACCCCAACATTTTCTACAGTTAAGAAAGTAAACAACACAAAAGTCAAATTTGTGTATTTCTCGTTAAATTCCTGAATTCCTTCGCAAAAAAAAGACGACCCGTCCCCGTGTCCCAAGAACTGCAGCAAAATGAATAAAAATGTGGGGAGCCTGAAGAAGTTAGTATTGAATATTAAACCCAAAATTTTCTTTGCAGATTGCTTTTCGTGGAAAATACAAGTATAAGAAAAGGAAGATTACGGGTCCTTGTACGCCGGTACGCATAATCCGTACACTCAACATGGCCGGCAGCGTCGAGCAGCGCCCCTGGACGCCCACCGTGCGTACGGGACGAATTGCGGCGGAGACCACCAATCCGGGTCCGGCTATTGTGCAGCTGCCCACACTGATTGGTAGGTTGTCGAAAACTTCTTAAAGTACACCCAAAAACGTAGGATCTCTGTTATTGCAGGAAGTAAAGTGCCGGACTCGAAGAAGAAGGGTGCACCATCGTATTCATTTGGCCACAAACTAATCACCAGGGATGAGACCACGGGTCCCGGTCCCGCCCAGTACAATGTGGCGGGGATGCGACCCAAGGGCAAGGATCACTCAAGGGCCGCCACCCTGCAGAGTCGGCCCAAGGAGTTGTCGTTCTTTGTGAATCCCGGCCCTGGTGAATATGATGTGTTGCCTGCGTCCAAGGCTGTCAACGATGCCACGCCCAAATATACATTCGGCAAGAAGCCGCCCAGCGCCAAGTTCCAGCTGATACCGGGTAAGTTGCAGCGGTCCCGGATCCCCAGCCGTGTTCGAAGTTGTTGGTTGTTTGTTTTGGTGTTCTTGTTGGTTGTTTGAATGGTATTTGGTCATGGTTTGGTTGCATGCGCATCATTAACGCTAACGGATTACGGAGTTGGAGAGCTATCATCATCAAGCATCAAAGACATCAACCACGTCACGGAGACAGACGCATCCATGTTGTATATATATATAAGAAATCATTTCGAACAATTATATTCCATCCAAGAATCATCCAAGCAGCGTGTAAGTAAACGCTGCATTCGAATTGAGAGCGAGCTCTCCTCTCTTTCTCTCACACACTCTTGCTATGTTTGCATTGTCTCTTTCTCTATCTATCTCTAAACGTTGGTAATCACGTAGCTGTAGCTGCTTGCCTCATGTTTTCATAGTTGTCTCTCTTTCGCTCTCTCTATCTTTTTACAGTAGTTTCTCTTTTGTAGCATAGTTGCGGTTGCAACATGCGGAACGATTGTATCAAAGCCTTATCTTCCGTATCATATATATGTAATCCGATTCGATCAATTAGTTATTTAGAAACATAAATTTATTATTTTATTGATTTCTTTCAGTATCCTTACATTTATTTATCTCTTTTGTGCAATTGTATATAGTCAAAAAGCAATGGTTACCCATATTTATAGCGCAAAGTTTGTGGTACACAATGAATTGATATTGTGGCAACCGTTCTCCCTCTCTCTCTCTCTCTCTCTTTCTGTCTCTCTCCTTTATTTGTCCATTGACTTTCTCGCGCTCTTGTAAGATACACCTTAGACACGTAGCTCTCTTGTATGTTTTGTTGTGTTTTTCGTATCATTTGTACAAAACTGTTTTTACTCAAATCATGATTTTAATTTAACATTTTTCTTCTTTGATTCAACTGACCCAACTGACACTGACTGCAATCAACGAAACGTTACCAACAACCATTTTAGGTCCCAACCATTATCAAGTGGTGCCGCTTGATGTCATTAAGCCGCGTGCGCCTCGTTATTCCTTTCGCATTAAGGTTAACGTATACCTAGTTAACACTCCAGGTAACACAACTAACTGGCTAATTTATTGCAGTTAACCAAGTTAATACACATACCGCATTCTATTTTGCATGTGCCTTGCTCTTTCTCTCTGTTTCTCTCTCTCTCTCTCTGTCTCTCTGTCTCTGTTTCTTTCACTTCTGATTCTGGTGTGGGTTGTTAATTTTCCCCTTAGTCCGTTAGGCACTTTACAACACTCGTAACTCGCAACTCCTAACCTCATTTAGTTCTTTTTGCAGTATAATCCAACACTAGTTGCAATCCCGTAAATTCGTAATCTCGTAATATCGTAACCTCGTATCGTGTAGTCTAAAAACAAATCGTTATCCGTACCAAACATTTTATTTTATTAACACTAACAGCGCCAAATAGCTATTGTCCTGAAAAGGTCACGCAATCAAGAAAGAATTCGCCACGATACACATTTGGTAGACGAACTAAAGTCCAACACGATCCGCATACACCAGGTAATATGTTGTTGTACCCCTGCAGCAATGAGGCACTCGTAGTACCCTAGTTAGTTATTGGATTAGAATATACCACAGTCTAAGCACTTTCTTCGTTCTTGGGTAGTAATGTCTTTGATATTTTTCCCGCAGCTCCTGGCGCCTACTGTCCCGAGAAGGTTAACCTCACGAAGACACCGGAATTTAGTTTTGGCATCAAGCATCACGAGCTACGGCCTGACTATACGCCAGGTTTGTAGTTCCACTCAAAAACAACCTTATAAGCCTGATTTCTCAATGTATACTGAATAGCTTAAGCAAATGTCAACTCAACTATTCAATAACTAGAATCAAAGAATATAAAGAGTACCAGTACCACAGTTTCCAAGATCAAATAAGAAATTCGCTAATCGGTAAATGATCAGCTAATACATTAAGAAAGTAAGGTACTAGTGGTAGAATACACTGACCTCTTACACGACACACCTTTGCAGCACCTGGCACTTATAAGCCCGAGCAAGCCACTTTAGAGCACAAACCCGCCTATAGCTTTGGTCTTAGGACGAAGTACATTCAGCACAACGATTCGCCAGGTGTGATAGTAATTCCAGCTAGCTTGAGAATGGTTCTGATCGAAATTATATTTTTTACTAGCACCCGGCACGTACAGTCCTGAAAAGTCTAAATTGCATACGGCACCCGCTTTTAGTATAACCGGCAAGTCTAATCACGATGTTGTTGATGCCACGCCAGGTGAGTCACCTCTCCTTTAGCAACATTCTTATTTTAATTTTAGGTATCAGTTTAATATAATACTCCTATTTGTTTTAGCGCCCGGTGCATACGAGCCAGAGAAATGCGTTCTAGGCAAAACTCCCGCCTTTAGCTTTGGTCAACGAGTGCAGGTCTCCAAGTCACAAGATACACCCGCACCTGGCACCTACCAGCCGGAGAAGGTGCGCTTGGATTATGCACCCGCCTACACGCTTTCCGGCCGACATGAGCTGAAATCTGCTAGTCTTACACCAGCACCAGGATCGTATGCCCCGGAAAGATATCGTAGTGACCATACGCCAGCGTTCACATTCGCTGGTAAGCACTCGCATCGCATTGAAACTTCCACCCCGGCACCTGGTGACTACAGTCCCGAAAAAGTACGGCACGATCACAATCCCGCTTTCTCATTTGCCGGACGGCACGACACAGTCAAGACGAGCGAAACCCCTGCACCGTGCGCCTATGAGACAGAAAAAGTTCGACTTGACCATAATCCTGCCTTTTCTTTTGCTGGTCGTCATGATCTTCACAAACCAAGCGAAACCCCTGCTCCAGGAGCTTACTCGCCCGAAAAAGTCAGACAAGACCATAATCCGGCATTCTCAATGGCCGGAAAACATGACGTGAAGATCGCAAGTGGTACACCAGCACCTGGTGATTATTCCCCAGAGAAAACCCGATTGGATCATACACCCGCTTACACATTTGGTAGTAAAAATGATCCTAAAGTAGAAAACCATACTCCTGCTCCCGGAGATTACCATCCAGAGAAGGTCAGACTAGATCATAATCCCGCATTCTCCTTCGCTGGTCGCCACGATCTTCACAAACCAAGCGAAACCCCTGCTCCAGGAGCTTACTCGCCCGAAAAAGTCAGACAAGACCATAATCCGGCATTTTCCATGGCCGGAAAACATGACGTGAAGATCTCAAATGGTACACCAGCACCTGGTGATTATTCCCCAGAGAAAACCCGATTGGATCATACACCTGCCTATTCCTTTGGTGGAAGGAATGATCCTAAAGTAGAAAACCATACTCCTGCTCCCGGAGATTACCATCCAGAGAAGGTCAGACTAGATCATAATCCCGCATTCTCCTTCGCTGGTCGCCACGATCTTCACAAACCAAGCGACACTCCAGCTCCAGGAGATTATTCTCCAGAGAAAGTCAGACAAGATCACAATCCCGCATTCTCCATGGCCGGAAAGCATGATATAAAGATCACAAATGGCACACCCGCTCCTTGTGATTACTCCCCAGAGAAAACCCGATTGGATCATACACCCGCTTACACATTTGGTAGTAAAAATGATCCTAAAGTAGAAAACCATACTCCTGCTCCCGGAGATTACCATCCAGAGAAGGTTAGACTAGATCATAATCCCGCATTCTCCTTCGCTGGTCGCCACGATCTTCACAAACCAAGCGACACTCCAGCTCCAGGAGATTATTCTCCAGAGAAAGTCAGACAAGATCACAATCCCGCATTCTCCATGGCCGGAAAGCATGATATAAAGATCACAAATGGCACACCCGCTCCTTGTGATTACTCCCCAGAGAAAACCCGATTGGATCATACACCCGCTTACACATTTGGTAGTAAAAATGATCCTAAAGTAGAAAACCATACTCCTGCTCCCGGAGATTACCATCCAGAGAAGGTCAGACTAGATCATAATCCCGCATTCTCCTTCGCTGGTCGCCACGATCTTCACAAACCAAGCGACACTCCAGCTCCAGGAGATTATTCTCCAGAGAAAGTCAGACAAGATCACAATCCCGCATTCTCCATGGCCGGAAAGCATGATATAAAGATCACAAATGGCACACCCGCTCCTTGTGATTACTCCCCAGAGAAAACCCGATTGGATCATACACCTGCCTATTCCTTTGGTGGAAGGAATGATCCTAAAGTAGAAAACCATACTCCTGCTCCCGGAGATTACCATCCAGAGAAGGTCAGACTAGATCATAATCCCGCATTCTCCTTCGCTGGTCGCCACGATCTTCACAAACCAAGCGACACTCCAGCTCCAGGAGATTATTCTCCAGAGAAAGTCAGACAAGATCACAATCCCGCATTCTCCATGGCCGGAAAGCATGATATAAAGATCACAAATGGCACACCCGCTCCTTGTGATTACTCCCCAGAGAAAACCCGATTGGATCATACACCCGCTTACACATTTGGTAGTAAAAATGATCCTAAAGTAGAAAACCACACTCCTGCTCCTGGAGATTACCATCCAGAGAAGGTCAGACTAGATCATAATCCCGCATTCTCCTTCGCTGGTCGCCACGATCTTCACAAACCAAGCGACACTCCAGCTCCAGGAGATTATTCTCCAGAGAAAGTCAGACAAGATCACAATCCCGCATTCTCCATGGCCGGAAAGCATGATATAAAGATCACAAATGGCACACCCGCTCCTTGTGATTACTCCCCAGAGAAAACCCGATTGGATCATACACCCGCTTACACATTTGGTAGTAAAAATGATCCTAAAGTAGAAAACCATACTCCTGCTCCCGGAGATTACCATCCAGAGAAGGTTAGACTAGATCATAATCCCGCATTCTCCTTCGCTGGTCGCCACGATCTTCACAAACCAAGCGACACTCCAGCTCCAGGAGATTATTCTCCAGAGAAAGTCAGACAAGATCACAATCCCGCATTCTCCATGGCCGGAAAGCATGATATAAAGATCACAAATGGCACACCCGCTCCTTGTGATTACTCCCCAGAGAAAACCCGATTGGATCATACACCCGCTTACACATTTGGTAGTAAAAATGATCCTAAAGTAGAAAACCATACTCCTGCTCCCGGAGATTACCATCCAGAGAAGGTTAGACTAGATCATAATCCCGCATTCTCCTTCGCTGGTCGCCACGATCTTCACAAACCAAGCGACACTCCAGCTCCTGGAGCTTACTCGCCCGAAAAAGTCAGACAAGATCATAATCCGGCATTCTCAATGGCTGGCAAGCTTGAGGAAAAAATCACAAATGGTACACCAGCACCTGGGGACTACTCGCCAGAGAAGACACGACTGGATCATACACCCGCTTACACATTTGGTGGCAAATACGACCCCAAGGTGGAAAATCATCACCCAGCGCCATGTGACTATGCGCCCGAGAAAGTACGGTTTGACCATATACCCGCCTACACAATTACAGGACGCACGACCATTGAGCATATCAGCCAAACTCCAGCACCCTGTGACTACAGACCGGAGAACTGTCAGCTGGATGCTACGCCAGCATTCACCTTTGGCATGAAGCTGAAACGGGAGCATGTCAGTGATACACCAGGTAAATAAAGAGCTATAAGTAAACATAAAACCAATACCTTATTTCGCGTCTCGTCTCGTCACGGCACGGCACGGCACGGCACGGCACGTTTCGTCACGCTTAATTTCTAGCACCCACTGCATACGAACCGGAAAAGCACATCCAACACACTCCAGCCTTCACTTTCGGCACCAAAACTGAGATCAAGGTTTCTACTGATGCACCCGGTAAACAAAATTTTATATAAGTATCTTAGAACGTAAACTTAAGTACACTAGCATGTTGCTTACTTTGTTTGTCTATCAATGTTTTGTTTCTGCATCTTGTTGTGCCTGTCTATAGCTCCCGGACATTATCATCCAGAGCAATGTAAGCTTGACAGCTCACCGGCATATAGTTTTGGCCTCAAAACTTTACCCATGCCCCCTATTCCAGGTAGGTTTTGCTTTTTGTAGTTTTGGTTATTGGTTTTATGCCACTTTGGATTTGCATGTATTATAAAAACGCTACTGAAAACCCTTGTAGAATATATCTATATAAAATTAAAAATATTTATAGTTTCATGACTGTCTACTTAAAGCGTAACTAGTCTCCATTGATTATTTGATTGTTTGTCTAATAAAAATAAATTAAATAAATATATCTGCAAGGGTATATAGTCTTCGGTTATCCGTAGCAAGCTTTAACCTTCTTGTTTGTATTTTGTGTGCATTTTCTGTATTTCATGTTTTCTCTGTGTTTCATATGTACTTTTTATCTACGCACAACCTTTGCTCACATTATACCTGGTGAACTGGCCTACATATCAACCATATGTATTCATCTATAAATATATATATACCAATATATTCGTACTGTATTCATGAAAACTGCACTCACTAGAACCTAGAGGCGCTTACATTGAAGATCGCATATTGCAAAGACGTGAAAGACGTTTGGCTAGTCCCGGTAAGCGTGTCATCCCAAATTTTCGACATTTTAAGTACTCGATCGGAATCTAATTGCAATTTAGACAATGCAAATGCGATTCGTAACCGTTAGAAAAGTCGACTGTAGAGTGTAGCTAAGCAGTTAGTTAAGGAATCAGACAGCAATTAAGTATAGAATGAGGTGGTTGTTATTTGGATTATTAATCCTATGGATTGTGTCCTTGTTCAGTATCACTCATAGTAAAAAATGTAAGTTAGTTTCTTATTTCAAACAATATTCTGGTAACTGATACTAAGTGTTTCTTCAGATAGACCAAATCGAGCTTGTTTGGTTAAAAACAAATACAAACACGAGCGGTATTGCTCAGGACCACGTCGTAAGTTCTATGCGTTCCATCGCATCATTTTGAACTGCGTCGCGGTTTATACCAAATGCAAACGTATATATAAGAATAACGAATGGCCCTCCCTCAAGAAATGTCAATATGAGTGCTCTTATCATATGACTATCCGCGGTCTGTCAAAGGTCGGCTCCAAATTTGGTAACAAAACCAGTACCAATGCAACAGCCGCTGTTGCATCTGGATCAGAAACTACTCCTGGTGCTATTGTAAAAGTACCAGCGGAAACCGGAGTGACAGAAGGGGGAGAAACGACACCGGCGGATGCGGCAGCTGGGGGCGATGCGGCTGAAGAAACGACCCCAGCACCCGAAGAATAAAATACTAATAACCGTAACTGAGGGAAAAATGCGACACCCGAGGATGGCATATATACATATACGCACATATATATAATTGTTGTATTAAAATATATGTAAAATCGCATTAGCTAGACATCATAATCAGCAGAGGCTTGTGGTTTAGAGAAATCGAGGAATTCTCTTACTTCTTTATAGTTACTTTGAATATTTTTATAGCAATCTTTATTCTTATACGTCGACTTTGGGGTCACGCCGAAATTGTTCAAGTCTGTATGAGGACTTCAGACCTATGTAATATATCTAAAACAAGATTGAGTACTTGTAGTGTTTATTAAGCTTTTAGCGGCAATGGCAAATACATACATATGTATATGCATAATGCGATGCATTTGTATATAGATAATCAGGCAGCACAAGTCACAACATCAACTAATTACAATTTGCACCACAGTTCGCAACGGTGTCGATGGCGGCGCAGCCACCGCAACCAGCACAACAACAACAACAACCATCACCACTGAGAAGCGCATTGCGAGGGCCGATCAAGTGGAAAGTCAAGAGTCGAAAACAATCACTACAAATCGTAGCAGCCGCACCACCAATCGCACTGAGCTTGCACCCACAGACACCAACACTACAAAAACAACAACAACAACTACAACAACACAATTATTGGGCAATGATCAATCGAAATCACACCGCACCACCACGTTGCACCACTCGGCCAAAGCAAACGCGAGCCTCGGCAATCTGCAGGTAATTGCCAGCGGTACGGCAGATGCCAGCACCACCAAGGCAGATCAGGTTACCACACGGACAGTGGTGGAGCCGGATGGGGCCATTGTAACTAGTGGCAAGGCCGTCAAGTCGAGAACCGTCAAGTACGCTGTGGAGGCGAGCAGCGTACAGGAGAAGATCATCAGGTAACCCTCAAGCCAAGGTGTTTTACCTCATTTAAGAACTTTTCTCCGTTTCTTTATGTGTGTGTGTGTGTTTTTAAAATTTGTTTTGCAGCCTCATCATGAACCAAGCTCATCTATTAACCCAGCCATTCAAACACCAGTAAAAACAACAAGCAGTCAAGCCTTTTAATTTATTTATGTGTATACCCTGTTAATTATTGTAATTGTGTCTCGACAGCTCCTAATGTCTACAAGATACCCACTGTCTTGGGCAGCAGCAAGGAGGGTCCCATACGTTCAGCGCCCGCATTCACCATGGCCGGACGCATGCGTCAGCCGTTGATACCCAAACTGGTGCTACCCGGTCCGGGGTATTACGATGGCGAGTACACGGTCACCAAGTCCAAGCCTCCAGTCTATACAATGCGTGGCAAATACAAGATGATTATGGATGACAACAAGCCCGGCCCTGGCGCACATTGTCCCGAAAAGGTGCGTCAAAATCACGAGAGATCTCAGATATATATTTACAGATGGTTAATATATCAAACGACCTGCCCGCAGTATTGGGAGAAACGTTCCACACCATCTATTTCCTTCGGCATTATCCATTCGCAGTTTTGTGGCCGACAGGGTCAATATATATTACCAGATCGTTATACACGTTGCCTGCTGGCAAATCGACCCGATAAGATATTTCCCTAGCTAACCATTCGATATAATACCATAAATTAAAATCCTTGACAGATAATAATCTAAACTAAGATTCATTTTTCATGTTTTCATTTCGTTTTGCCAATTTTCCAAACTCAGGTTAACCTGGCCCACATGCCCTCCTACAGCTTTGGTATCAAGCACTCGCCCTATTTGGGCCGCTTAAAGGAGAAGGACAATGACTGCGATTATGGCTTTTCGGGCATCTGCTGAACCGCCCCTGGACTCGCGCCTCGCTCTGCTCAAGATGGTCTCAAATCCCCCCAAAAAGATAAAAAAAAGCTTCCTCACTTTCAGTTGCAACTCAAACTCAACTCTTTGTGAATAGAAAACTAGACTAACATAAATATTTGATATTTTTTGAATTCTATTCTGTAAGCTAAAGTGTTGTAAAATGTTTAAATATATGTGGTATTACTAACTAGCTAATGTTGGCCGAATTTTTGTTATGGGTGCAATTGAAGAGTAAAAGAGACAAACAGAAAAGGCGTAAACGGTTTAACGCTGGGAACTTGTGTGCAGTCCAATACCAATATTTTTATTTAAAATAACACAATGTACAGCTAATTGCAAGACTCATAATATAATATAGGATAAGAGAAGCGCCTACTTCTTCACGATTTCGACTTCGGCGTGGAAGCAGGACTTTCCCTAAGAGAGTTTAAGGTTAGGCGTATATAGAGAGGCAGATATTGAATTGGTAATTAAGTCGATACTTACAGTATCATGCTTGATTTCGCTGTCGATAATCAGATGGCCGCGTGCCATGCCCAACATCGCCTTGTACTTGGTTAGATCGACGGTGTGATCGTTGGCGCAGATCTTCTCCTCGCCCACCGGGCAGCTCGATGGAGCACCGAATACCTTAAGCATATCCTTGGCCTCGCTGGGAGCCTGATCTACGGCGGCACACAGATCCATTTTGCCCTCCTTCATAACGATGCCATCCTTTTGGACCTTGTACTTGGCAACGGCTGTGGAGAAGGCCTTGTTGCTGAAGCACCCGGTCGGAACTAGTTCGCATTTCTTATTCAGCTTAACGTTAAAGCCGTCCTCAACTTGGATGATGCCCTCCTCACCGGCACAATTCTCCATTTTGACAATCTTCGCCTTGTATCCATTCTAGAGAAGTGTAAATAATATATGTATATGCCTATTCCAGATATGAGTTAATCGTCAACTTACACAGGCCAAAGTCACGTCGAAGGCCACACAGCTGAGCAGCAGGATCACAAAATTCGGCAACATATTCGATACAGATTTGATCGCTTAGGTATTATGTTAGCCCTTTTTATATGGACTCAGGCTGGGAACTTTTCGCAATTATATCCACATTAAGCGGTGCTTGGCTATGGCGATCACTGATTGTTCAGCTCAATTGAAGCGGTGGCCATTAAAGTGACTGACGGCCCATTAACTCGTTCTATATATGTATATATGTTAAGAGCCATATTTAATTGTTCATTTTTTGTATAGTTGCTTGTACATTAACCTAGCGGTATTTGACATGCATGTTTGATCTGTTCGATTGGCTGTCCACTAACCCATTCAAATTAGAAATACAAATAATACATGAACATGCATGTTACAAGAGGAAGTTTTAATCTAAAAACGAACATATTGTTCACATCTTGCAATTTTAAATAATTCAAAAAAAAAAGTTCTCATAGTCTTCCATTAAGCAATCTTTTACTGATTTCGAAATATTAAGAACAAATTTGTATTGATTTTCTTTTAGCAGAGACAATCACTTATAGCAAGTTTGTAAACCAAATAAATATTTTCAAACTGTTAACGTGCAGAACGCTTCCAAGCTTAATACCTCACAATTTAGTACATACCTCAAAATTTAGTACTAAATGCAATGATCTGGCAGCGCCGCACACAGTCTTGCCGCAGTGACTCGTAAAATTAACATAACCAGACGCCGCTTAACATTTAGTTCAGTTTAAAGTATCGCGCCGTGCGGACGTTTCGAACGCTTGAGAGTGCGAGCCCGTCGCGGGTTTTTTATATCCGTTCAAAGAGTGAAAAGCACAGTTTATTGAGATTCAATAACAAATAACGACAAAAAATAAAGTAAAACAAATAAAACTGTTTAAACGTGCTGACAAAGCGTTAAATAAATTGATTGTTTTGCAACTCTATATTGTTTAAAGTGTAAAAAAACATAAAAATTTAAAACGTAAGCGTTAATGCAAAAAAAATAAATTATACAAAAATGCTGTATATTAAAATAAGCCAAAATCGAGCGGTATAAAAGTGCTCATACATCAAAAGGTGCTAATGCTTGGCCTAAA
The DNA here is from genome assembly GCA_037075185.1 of Drosophila pseudotalamancana. Lineage (NCBI taxonomy): Eukaryota > Metazoa > Arthropoda > Insecta > Diptera > Drosophilidae > Drosophila > Drosophila pseudotalamancana. Next base: position 315,512 of record JBAMCK010000142.1, read on the forward strand.
AAGAATGTGTGATAAAAAAAAGCTATATACATTTAGTTAGAGCTGTGTTTCACAAAATTGCAAAATAATAGAGATAGATAGATTGAGAGCGAAAGAAAGAGAGAGAGAGAGAGGGAGAGAGAAAGTGAGTAAGAGAGAAAGAGTGAGAGCTACAGGTGATGACAAAGCATCAAAACACGAACGCAAATTTTGCAGTTATATCAATCCAAATGCAAACTCTATACCCAATAGAAATATACAGTGTACATGTGTGTGTGTGAGTGAGTGACGTCTACTCGCAACGTTCAAATCGTAATATAATCTAAGTTCAGTTTTTGGTGCTCTCAGGGATATACGAGTATATACCTAATATATATTCATTGTCTGTGCCGCTATCGGTGACCTCTCTTCTCTCTCACTCTCTATCTCTCTCTTTCCCATTGGATGTGCGTGTTGTATTGTTATCAAATTAATTTTCATTGATAAGTGACTTTAAAAGGTATCAGTGTATGTGTGTGTGGGGGCATATGTGTGTGTGCGCGGGCCATTAGAGACATTCCAGCGAAACATGAGAACAAACACGGCTCGGCCAGGTAACCAAGTCGTGATTCATCGCTGGTCGTGAATGTGAATATGAAATGTTGTTGTCAATTTTGTTATTGTTGTTGCTATTATTGTGGTTAACTGTAGACTGCGTAAGCAGCTGACTATGACTATTGCTAGCCAGGCTTAATCATCTCTGTGATCTGCTCGAAGTCTCTCGCAGATACTCCATTAGTTTCTTTTATGACGTCTTCACATTTGACTTGCTGCATTTGTGCCAACGACCCAGCTACCAAAATAAAATGGAGCCAATGAAAAAAAGAAATAAACAAGCGAGAGCTTTTGTATTTCAAGAGTGCCGATCATAAAATACTCTTTTAGCTAGGGTTACATAATTCTTATGTTTTCTTCTTGTATGATCTGATCATTTCCTTGAATGCCGTTTGAAATATGCGCTAGATGCTAAAAGCTGTTGATATCTTTATTTATAATATAATATATGTACACGCACATATAATCGAAGCATATATTTTCTGATAAAGGTCTGTAGTCGACGTCGAACTAGGCTTTTCCTATTGTCCGCTCGAGGCCTTATCACTCAGCCATTCTTGCTGTACGTCAGTGGTGTGAAAAGAATAAAATGAAGAAAGAATAAAAAACAATGTATAAAAAAAATTTTTTTAATGTGGGGGAGAGAGAGAAAGATTATAATTGATGAAGAGTTCGCAAGTGTAAGTAAGGCGATAGGAAATATAATTTAAATGCTTTTTGGATTTATAGTATTTTAATAAATCATTTTTCATATCAATTTCATAAAAAGGAATTAAACAAATATTCACATGTCAAATTCGATTATTGATAACGATCATGAATATAAAATCAATACTTTACACATTACGTGATGAATACGTAATACCTTTTGTTAGAGCATAAATAAGAGTCTGTTCTGGCTTTACGTTTTTCTTTTTTTGTTGTGGTGTTTTTGTTTCTTTTTGGCAGACAAGCTTGAAAACAACTTTCCGAAACCGGTTTTCCAAAAAGCGAGGGCTGCAGAACCAAATACAAAATTGGATTGAATTGTTATCAACGGGTCGAAGTTTGTATTGAAACGACAAAACATTTTCATTGATCGACAAATGAGTCAGACACAGATACAGCTAGAAAAGCGATCGAAGCAAAGATACATCCACAAATAAATTGTATCTGTTAGCTGGCATCTTGCATCTTGCATCTTGCATCTTGCATCTTGCATCTTGTATCTTGCATCTGTTGGCCAATTAGGTCAGCTGTGAAATTGCCCGCTGTGTCCGATTTGTTTATTAAATGGCCACATTTCAGTTCACTTGCCCCATTTATCCATCAACTTCAACTGCCTCAGAACGCTAATTGCTGCCGTTGCATCAATCAGTCCAACTGTGTGGCAAATTCTGAACTGTTCTGGGGAGTGAAGAGATGTCAGTTGAAATTGCAACTGGTTGCAATACTTGCAACTAACCATAGTCCACTCCCCGTTAACCACTGTGCAACAACTGTTGACTGATTTGATAAGCGGCAAAATCAATAAAGCTGAAGTACTTACAAGGAAAATGGCCAGCAGCACATTTTCACACCTTTTTCTGGGTCTTAGCACCGCGTATTAACGTTTCCTGGTATCTCTAAAAAAATATGTATCAAATTAATGCCAATTGCATTACTTTGAACTCGGCTACGCTACACTTGAGGCATATGCGAATTCACCTGCAGTTCGCAACATTAGAGATCGATGGAATTTGAGATTTGGATAGCATTGTGAACGGATTCGCCAGAAAAACGGCATAAACAAATAAGTAAGGATTGTAGCAGTGACAGATCTTATAATTGAATTCCTTTACCAAGTTTCAGATTTACGTAAAATCTTTTCACATATATTATTTTGGATGACTTATTCTACGATCTATATTAACTCTTTATTTGTGGAAATAAATAAGTTAAATAATTAATGTATTAATTGTAAAATATATTTTTAAGTCAGATTGTAATACAAAAACCTAAAAATTAGATAATTTAGAGATAACAAAGATGACTTAACTTAAGCTACAAGTGTCGTACGTACAGAGTATACCCTACTTATTGTGCAACACGTATACAGGGTATTTGAAAGAACTGCGGCTCCCAGAATAATAATTTGTTCAGCTGGTCAGCTCGGTGGGTGGCAATTGCAAATGTGTTATCGTGTGTGTGTGTGTGTGTTAAGGAGGGTCAAGGGGTGGGGAGAGTTGTAGAAGTGTTTTTAAGCCGATACAAGTTAAGGTCTCAGCCATAACTCATGCAAAGCCGTTGGCTTTAAGGCCTTGCCTTTCACCTGGGAGTGGGACGTACAAAAGGAAAGCTAGCTGCATTTTCCTGCTTCTCATTATGTTTATTAAGAAGTTTTCAAGTTTCAAGTTTTCAAGTATTCAAGTTTTCCGGCATTTGCAGCTCGTAAATTGTGCGCAGTGTAAAAAACTTTACTGGTCTCGTACTACAATAAAAACTTAATCTCATTTGAAGCAGAGTGCAACCAACCCACGACCCATTGCTGTTATTTATTGTTATTCATTTTGTTTTTATTGCTTATTTGGAAATGCCTCAGCAGTGTTTTTCCTGCATTTTCCGTGACCTAAATGCACCGAGACATAATTGTTAAATATTTATATGAATGAAAGTCAACAATCGAATGCATGTTTTTTCTTTTTTCGGTGCCATTGCCAATCGAAGGCGGGGCTCAAAATCCGATATGAAAATATAAATACGAAAAAACCAAAAATAAACCCGCAAACCACTTGGCGATTATTTTAGCCGTAATATTTGCGGCTGTTGCTGTTTACAAGTCAACAATTTATGGCCAATATATAAATCGGGCAACATGCCAACAAATTGCCACGAAAATTTGTTTCCATTAAACAAACAACAAAAAGAAAAGCATCATCAAACTTTTATATGTAGCACTTAATAGCTGCGACAATGAAATCGAGAGCGCAAAATAGCTAATTCAAAATTTCGCTCGCGAATCTTAAAACTTCGGCATCTTTTACACAATTATATAAGTCGTTATTTGTTGAAACCTATGTCGCTTACTATGAAAATTTCCATGAATCTATGACTCATATACAAGATACATTTACTTGTGGTTAACCTTTTGTTACACTGAGAAAAAAATGTGCTTTTCTCTCTAATTGCAATTAGATTGTTGATCGTTTCAAAAATAATTTTTATTTTGTATTAAAAAAATTATATTTCTTAAGTATTATATCTTTAAAATGTTCCCTAACATTTCTCACTGTGTATTTTTCTTGCCGACACGTAATTTCACTTTTAATTCATTTGATATTCGCCACTTTCAACTAATTATGTAAAAGAAAAAAGTAGAAACCCAACCAAACACTCATTTCCGTGTGCTTACCCACAAGATTCCCTTATCAACCCCTTCGCCCCCGCCCCTGCTTCTACTTCTGCTTCTGCTGCTTTTTTGCATCTGCGACTTTAACGGCGTATCTTTAACTGTTTCTGGGCGCCAAATTAAGTCCTCAGTTAACTAGGTATAACAATACGACGGCAAAGATAAGTCACAGCACACACACACACGCGGTCTAACATTGCAAAACACATGTTAAATTAGTTGATAAGAATTGTGCCTGTATCTGCGAGATAAAGTATCTTAAGCGAGCCCGCACTTAATGCGAGCCCTAGAAGCAACAAATCTTAAATATACACATACATATATATAAGCGCGATTATATGTCAGGCTTTATCTGCCAGCGTCTTGGGGGCGACGTTGAGGTTGACGGGGGCGTGGCAGCTGTCCCTCTGTTTTTCTTGCCAATTTATCAAAATGGAAGTTTGTTTGTTTTCAAGTTTTTCTGTTTCAGTTGTTGTTTATGCATCTGTCTGGTAGATTAACTGTGCGCTCGTTGTTATTGTTTTTCTTGTTGTTGCAGGCGGCAGAACATTTGCACTTCAGAAGAAAAAAAATGCATTAGACAAGCGGCTCGCCCGCTGCTACGCTCGAGCTCCTGTGGGCGTAACCAGGCCGAAGCAATCGAATAGATGCATTGCATAACCCAACTCCAGCCCCCCGCTGGCAACTGCTGTCATCTATATGTATGCGTTGGTGTTGGTAGCTGCACTTGTTGCCCCGCCCTCAAGCTGAAATATGTCAACGGCAGCCGACGCGGTACGCTCCAACAAACTCCACTTATTTCGGGCCATATATCACAATTAGCTCAACTACATGGAACGCAATGGACAAATATTGGGTCAAGCCTTAACAACAGCAACAGCAACAGCAAGAATTGTTGTTCGCTAATTAATTAACAATAGTTTATAATACAAAATATGTAGTTAACATATTTTGCGAGCGTGGCGAGACAGAATATGACAATAATTGTCACCGGCCCATTAGCACATATTTAAGTATTATTCGAGCCCTAACTTTGGTACGAGAGCTGCAAGGAAAACACACTGCGAAAAATAGTTACAAATCATTCAACAAAGAATTAAAATTATGGGAATTAAGAATTCTGATTAGGCGATATTATGATCTTGACAACGTATAGCTTAAAGAGCTTTTTGATACCGTTAATATACTCAATGTGGAACAGATTATGTTGATGTTGTTTACATTATGTAAATGAGTAAAAAGTTGTTTGTACTAAAGGCCTGTAAACGATTCTCGATTCCAATAACAGAAATACGATACAGTCATTCAATTCTTTTCACAGGGATATTGGATAAGTCTATAAAATTAAAATTGCGAACATACGAACATTTCAAAATAGACCTTTGCTTCTGATTGGGAATATGTATCTTTCGAAGTGGTTAATAGCCATGATAAACTGTTTCTTTATATAGTTTATACATATATATATATAAAGTGGGTCTATTAACCCTAATTTTTTTCAGTGTACGCATACCTCTAATAAGAATCGAGAATGTGACCAGCCTAATACTAATTGCTCTTTAGCCGAATTTACGCCCACACAATGCGAACTCTCAAGTACGAGAGAACTAATGAATTAGTAAGGTCCTTCATTATGGCATGTGTTTCCAGCTAATTTCGTCATCATTTTGGGGAACACGCGAATCGCGTCATGCCTCGACATTTTCAAAACAGTCTAATGATAAAGATTAGACCCGGACTCAAGCCCATTTCAAATGTGATGTAGGTCTTAAAAAATGCTTAGGCTTTAAATCTAATGAATTAAGGTCGTATATATACCATTATGTACAGATTATCTCTTATACAATATATTTTCTTTGGATCTTCAGAAATTAGGCAAGTAATTTACATCTGTCCAACCTTTGTCTATGTAAGTAACAGAAAGTCTGGTATGTGGGCTCTACTATATCCTATGACAGATTACAGATAACTTCACCTACCAACAAATAATTGGCAATATGTGAAATGTCGTTATAATGTTTGGTATGCTATTTATCTCTATTGATATCTGCAGTACTACTTTCTCTGTTTTAACAATTTTTTTCCGGTTTTTCCTCAAACCCTCACTTATTGTGAAAAGTCCAAGTTCCACAACTGCTCGCCCACTATTTGTATAGATCTTTCCCGATATTCACCTACATTTGGCAAACAATTGACAATTGTCAAACTTTGATTTATGCTGCGGGAGCTTAGAAAACGCCCGCGAGGATTTTGTCAGTCGATTGGCTTAAGCCACAAGTTCGCTGAAACCAGAAATCGTTTCTTGCCCCAAATTGCGAAATATTCAATTTACGTGCGTTGCACAGTTTGAATTTTAATGAGCAGATACCCTCCCTCCCTCCCCCACATGCACCACTGCCCCGCCCACTCCAGCTCCAGCAATTGCAAATGGTAGAAAATATTTCCTCATATTTTTGGCTGCATGCATTTCAATTTTTTGTATTTCTTTCTTTTTGGCTCCGAGCCAACGAATTGTTGTCGTTGCTTGTTGTTGTTGCTGTTGCTGTTGTTTGTTCTTTGTTGTTGCTTAAGCAGTTTTTCCAATTAAGCTTTTACGCTTGCAACGGCAAAACAATTGAGATGGAAAACCACTTGACTTTCCCACACGCCGCAAAGGTCAAAAGGCAAAAGGGTTTAGTCGAGACATAAATCTTAACTTAGCTGCTGCAGCAGTTGGACAAAAACTCTGCAGTAATTCAATCAAAAGTCTTACCAACTGCCTGCTTATAAGCAAACCGTAAGCAATATCATCTGCAGCACAATATCATATATCAACGGATTTATATAGCGAAACATTGTCTGTTTTTTAAAGAGATGTTGAGTCTTCAACAATAAGAATTGTACGACAACCTTTTCTCTCAGTGCAGAACTCTGCTGGAGGATTGTGCAATATAAAAGGAAATGTGGCACACATTTGGACAACAATTTTGTTCTGCAATCGTTAAGACTGAAGCATAAAATTCAATTTAAGACAAAAACGAAACGAAATTAAATTTTACGCGGCCAAAATGGCCAATGGTGACGAGGGTCAGTGGAAGCCACAATTTGTGGCATCCAGGCACGTAGGGGAAAGCGTTGTGGCAGGTATTTGTTGTTGGCATAGCTTCCATTTCTGCAGAAACATGACAGCCACAAATCTGTTGCACATGCAACCAAGCAACCAAGCAACCAAGCAACCAAGCAAAACGCCACAAAGTTTTCCATTTATTGGCCATAAAAAGCCAACTTCTTACTTCGCCAGCCTCAAAGTGTCAAAACTTGCCACATAAACAACAACAATAAATGAAAATTCCAACCGTTGATGGAGCAGAAACATGCAACAGTCTAAAACTATGAAATATTTTGTACATCAATTCAAATATGTGAAAATATTTATTTCCACAACGTGATTAGTATGATGAAGTACACTCGGAAAAGGAAATGTCTAAAAATAAAATTCTGATCAATTTTTACTTATTTTATAAGAATTGGAATGAGTAATAGGCAGAATACTAGATAGGAAGATGAGTATAAATATGATAATAATAATAAATTTGTTGTTCAAATAGAAGAACTTGAAATCAACCACAAACAAAAATATCAAATATCAAATATCATGCCCTTGCAATGGGTAATATATATTACATTAAAAATATATGTATATATTTCTAACACTATAAATGAATGCATATTCGTCGACAGAGACTGTATGCATATGTTCTTGATAAGGTCGATATGGTTAGGCTATTGAAGTTCTAACTTTAATTTGCGTAATTGCACGTGACTTATATATTGGTCAGTTCTATTAAAAGCACGTTTACATATATAAATACATAAATATCCGCTATAAAAACATCCGGCGTGAAGTGTCGATCAATTAAATTGCGGACATGGAATGCAAATAAATCAAATCTACGAATTTCTTAAGGCAAAAAATACCAATGCATATTTCATATGAGCAATAGAATTTATTTTCCAATGAATTTCTATATAGAAGTGTTAGACTTACATATGGGTTGTACATTCAATGCTTAGGGGAGTCCAGACAGTTCCCCCGCTATTAAAAACCGGTTGGCCATACAATCAGTTGTCGCTTCACTGGGCCGTATTTCAATTAATACGCAAATATTGTCATTTATGTAAACAGATTTTCATGGCGGGGCATTTTCGTAGTGTGTCCACACACACACACACACACACAGACAGATGGTTATCATGTGTGATGTGAGCCGAGGGTAGGCGCTCGAGCATGTCGCTCATCGATGACGTCATTGTGCAAACAAAATGCTAGTAAACATGCATCTTAAATATTACCATTCGCTTTCGACTAAGCAAATTTGATTTGAAGTGCCGCAAAATTCGCGAAAAAAAAATGAGTTGAATCATGGCTGAATGAGCAATAATTAAATCACATTTGAAATTACACTGGACAACAGCTGTTGGGACCAAGTTGCAGAGCTCCTGTGGCGGAAAGGGCGCAAATTAAATACGCTGCAATTGCCACTAATTACGTAAAAGGCAGCAAACAATTGCGGCGAGTGCTGAGAGTGGGCCCGGAGCTGGCGACTGGTAATTAGGCAGGGTTGGCTCAGTGAGAGTGGACTGGAGGGCAGCTATAAATAGCCAACACGACAGCACAGACAACAACAACAACAACAGCAAAAACGACAGCGGCAATTGTTGCAGCAAAAAGCCAAAGGTATGCGTGAGCGCCCTTGAAAATGCAAAAGTGGGCGTGTCACCATGGCGACTCAACGACAGCAACAAGAAAATGACAGAAACCAACAACAACAACAACGAAAAGGCAGCCCCAGCCAAGCGTCAACATGAGAAACAGTCCCAGAAGCCAAAGTCGAGGCAATAAGCGATATGTTGCTTGGCAACGCAACAGTTGGCAACATGTTGCCAGACACATTTCATAGAAGTAGCCGCAGCGCCCAATTGAGAAGAAAACGATCTAAACAAGTTTCCATACCCTACGCGAAAAAACAGTGACGAGCATTCCCGCTAACTGAGGCGATATGCCGCTCTGATATTTATTTAATTTTAATTTTGTTTGTAAATGATCAGAGGAGAACAACTGTAATGTTATACACTGCTATTAATAACATTTGTCTGCTAATTGGGTATTAAATATATTGAACAATGCGATATGGTTAGCAAATAGTTGATTACTTGTTGACAATAAACATAACAGTAGTTGTTGATGTGTGTGAGTGTGGGTGTGTATGTACAATGTATATGAATGAGTAGATGAATGAGTGTGCGTATTTATACAAAATATCTTACATTTCTTTTTATGCAGCCCTTCTTGGCAGTTCTCATGAATTCAAGTAGCATCCGACAGTTACATTTTGATATTAAATGTAACTGTTAAGCGTAAAGTACGTGCTTTTCGAACGAAATATCAATTGTGAGAGATATATTTCACTAACAGGGTTTATTTGGTCCCATTTTACGACTTTAATCCTCTAAAGCGTGTACGTTGCAGCAAGAGCATCTGCTTGCCACGTAGACACACTTTGCTGCTTGGCCATTAAGTAAGTGCCTGCTGCCTCATGGCTAAGCGATTAAAGTTGTCCCTTCAATTTGGCTGTCAATATTTGCAGGGCCAAGGTGTAAGTGCCTGCAATGACATTCTGGTGAGATGGTTGAGTACATTAATTAGCTGATAGCAGTACAGTTATCAGCCAGAGAGATGACTCATGAGTCCGTATGTCCTGCTCCTGCTGTCGCTGACAAAGATGAATGCCTCTGTGTTTGCCAGAGCCCAAAAAGCAATTAGCCAACAAGTTGGCCAATGACATTGGCTAGCTTAAATGTCAGCACCCTAGATAGATGAACATACGAGTATATAGCGACTTTTGGCTGATTTCTCTGGGTGTGCCACAAAGTAGTTAAACAATGTGAAATTCCTTAATGGGGACACTTGTTGTCCACTGTGGCAGCTGAGTGGGGGGTCGCAGAAAGAGGACTAGTTCGTATTACGAGCACATTTATGGTTTTGCTACCCGCTATAAACACAGCAATTGCCTGTTCCAAGTTGTGTGCTAGTCAACATGTTTAATTGTGCATGTCTCGATGTCATTTAGTGCGCCGCATGTAGCCGGACGCCCACACAGAGTAATGACTGTAGTTAGTTGGCAACGAGTGCGACCTGTTGCTCTCTGATATTGGGCATTTGGGGGTTGCCTCACTTTTAGGATTCAGATAATGCTTGCAGCGGATGTGTTTTTTGACATTTTGTAACACTATGCGTATGCGTAACAATGTTGTGTTCGTGCAATCGCACGCACTGTCTATCTCTTCCTCCCTCTCTTTCTCTCTCTCGTACTCTCTCTTTTTGTCTCATAGTTTGTTATAACATAGTTTGTTTTTGTTTATGCGCATACATACGATAAACTGAGCTGTGATAATTCCACATCGCACAGATTAACGGTTCAGCAGTCCATAAACGGGCACGAGCACACACACATACATTCTTTTAAACTGTATTCATTAATATTACAATTATTTTATCAACATACAACACAAAAACAAATTACAATAACAATATCCAGAACAGTTTATTGAGTTTCAAGATGCGAGCCGCGTTCAGCTTCAAGATTGAGAATTCAGTCGAGTTTCAAAGATTGCGCGCGGCGCTCGAAACAAAAAACTTCAGCATATTTTGAATGGATACTCAGTGTTGTGAATTGACATATAAGAATTGTTCTCAAATTACAATTATTATTATTTGTTAAGGTACCGAAAGCTTTTATTAAACTATCAACCCCAATAAACGGATGTGTGTAGTGTTAAGAATTGTTAAAAATAAATGTGCTGTAGTAAATATTATTTTTATACAATTTTAGAAATATATATAATCATTTATAGACTGTAATTTTAAAAATAGTTTAGTACGGTTATCAGTACTAATTATAATTTATATTAATCAAATCACTTGGCATCACAAGCAAATAATTAAACAAAATATTTTTTTTGCAGTGCATTCAACCGAAATTCGTGATAGCGATGGCGCAGCTCTGCCAGATATCTTAAATATTTATATATATATATAAAAAAAAAATACATAAAAAGGCATACACTTCTTAACATATAATTAAACATATATCATAAATATTATCAAAATGCGGAAACTTTTACTGCTATGCTTCATCACAATCACACTTTTGGACTACACTCAATCATGTAAGTAACGGGTTCTTGTTTCGACTGCTAAGGAATGAATATATAATTTCTAGAAATGCTTTTCAAACAACATTCCTATTGCGTCTAAGTAGATAATAATAATAAGTGCAATTTTATTCAACATAATTCCTTAAGATTATTTTAAATATTTAACGGGCGCTTCAAGAAATTTCTCAGAAGTGATAAGTACTACAAGTTGTGTTCCTTATGTTCAGATAAGCAAATATGCATTCATATATTTATATGCACAGTAAGGACCCAACACATTATTATTAGACTGTTGGGAATGCCCTGCATAGCGTTTAATATAGGGTATATTTAGAATAAATTACTTAAATGATGACCATGAAATACTTAGAGCTGGCAATTCGCACAATTAAAATTTGAGTGTATATGTATGTATATATGTATATCATCTCTGACATATATCATGTGTCTATATGGTGTCTCGTTATATTATATGATTATTTATGCGATCCACTTAGACTTCAATGATGGCGCAGGCCTTTTCTTCCTGTCACACACAGACAAACACACACATGCAGCTACAGAGACTTTTTTATAATTTATGATCCCCGGTCGATCGCCCCATCTGCCATCTCCCAATCATCCAATCTCTATTGAGTCTTAAGTGAATCGCTAGACACAATTGTGAACTTCGAACAATCGATGATAAGCAACGTTTTCTCCTTTTTCGGTACTGGCGCCAACTATTAAAACGATCACCATATCCCATTAAAGTGTCAGACATGAAAATATGTGTTATGGTTTAATATACGTCAACTCTATTTATTGTACAACACATTTAATGCATTTTTCTCGCACGTTCAGTGCAAGAAGTCAGCAGCAGATGAATATATTGAATATTGACTGCTCTATACTCTGTAAGCAGCATTGGCTGTTTGTTACTAAAGAAGAGTTTTTCTGATTATCGGTCTGCTTGTTATAAAACTATCATGAAAATATATAATAAAATAAGCCAAGTATATATGAAGGATTCTATGTCTCCCGGACAGGCTTTGCATCAAACTAATATACCCTTTGTCATTTCGCAAACAGTGCTCAGCATTCAAGCAGCTATCAGCAGCCCCCGATTTTTGTTATCGCTAGTAAACAAACAATTGATTTCACAAGAGCGCAAGAAAACAAAACAAAAATAAAGCGACAGGCCGGAGTCTGAGTCGGAGATTCAGAATGAAGCTAATGTCGGGGTAGTCGTGTCGAATAGCGGCTGGTGAATTCATATCATTGAAGATGGAGCCAAGTTTATTTTAATGGAGGCCAATTACGCCCAAAATGTTAGGAATTGTGAACAGATTTGCGATATTTGATGCTTAACTTGAAATAAATTACTCTTCATTAGAGGCGATACACTCAAGACGCTCGCGCTGTTTTTAAAAGTCTGAACTAGTGATAATATACAGGCATACAGGTATACTAAAGGACTTAAGGTCTGAGTAGAATGGAATTTTTAAGATATATATATTGCTTGACATAGTAAACTAAAGGTGTTATATTTAGCTGAAGACAATATATTTAATAGATAAATAAACATTTTATCATCATTTAATCTCTGATTTCTCCAACTAGTACCCAAACCACAACTTGAGTTCGCAAGCAATGATATATCGTTCAACTGTGGCGGTGAAATGGGTGTACCACTTATAACTCCCTGCAAGGACTCTCTTAAGCTGCAAGGGTACCAATCATATACGCTAAGATGTGCGGCTAGCGAACCCATCGAATGGTGGCACGGACACGATGGATACAAGCCAGGAGAAACCTTTAATAACTCCGACGATGCTCTGCGTACTTTTGGCATTAGTCTAACTCTAGATAACGTCACCAGTGAGAATGTAGGAGCCTATTTCTGCATCAAATCCTCGGATATGACGAGTGGGAGCAACTGGTCGGAGGAGACGTTAACCGAGTTAGTCAATAACGATATGGCCAGCACCATTTATGTGTTTGTGAATGACACAAAGAATTTGCTGGTGCCGATGGAGGCGATCATTGATGCCCGCCAATACTCAGAACTGATAATACCCTGTAAACCGGCCATGCCCGAGACAGAGGTTCTACTGACATTTAACAGTGAGGTCAGTCTTTGATATATAACATTTACATTACATAATCAAATTCACAGGCTTCTTAAATGTTTTGTTTTTCTTTATCATTATAACTTTCGCTTTTTCTCTCGCCGATAGCCGATAGTTAAAATAAATTCAAGTACAGCCTCTGAAAGTGTACATAACTTCTACAAAAATTTAAGTTACGATCCTAAGATCGGGTTCAAGTTATTTATTACTGACAAATTACCCGGTTACTGGAAGTGCAAAATGGAAAGAGATAATTTAACGCAGGTCTTCAGCATCGATATATACTATCATAGTATGTTTTATTGTAACTGTAATTTATTATATTAGAAAAGTAGTCAGATTTATACTGTATTTGCGATCGTGTGTACATACCATATATTCATGTATAAACTTATACAATATATAGATATATATTGTACAATATTTAGTATATAAGGTTCTGTAGTGTAGAAATAAATTTTAGAATAGGTTTTTTAGGTTGTCAGTTTACAATGTTTCTGATTTGAGCTGATCTGATAGGAAAGAAATCTACTCATTTAAAGCCGTTCGTTGCCCTCATGACTAACATATCTATATTTTGCACCCTTTAACCAATAAAAACATTAATTATATATTTATTTATACATCTGAATACAATCTGAAAAATTATATATATATATATTGTCCGTAGACATTTTCCAGTGAGAATTCCGGTCGATATGATCCCAAACGCGGTTTTGTTATCGAAATACGCAGCGTTACCGATGGCGGTGAATATTATTGCGAACCCAAAATACCATTACCGGATAATGAAGAGGAAAGCACGATCATAGTTGTGCGCTTTATTGGTAACGGTCACATTGATAGTGAGTTTTTGCACCCCAAAGTTTGTGATTTGTGATTTTCCGTCCATATATGTGTCGTAAATATTGCTTTATATATTGAAAAAAAAAAAAAACAACTTCTATTACTTTCGAACTTTCAAGCGGTTTTGGATTTGCACCTTTGGATTTGGGTCTAAGTGCTTAAACAAAGAAAATCCAAATTTTTAAATTAATCACACTCCACAACAAGAATACACACATAAACACACATATACACGAGTACACTTTCAACATGGTAGTTCTTGAAAATGCTTTTTAAATGTGGGGTTGATATTCACATCGTTAGCTACTCTGTTTCTATATGTATTCTTTAATATTTCAATAACTCTCTGATTAATATGCTAACACATTCTTAGCACTCGGATTGGACAACAAAACTTTGGTGCAGACTGTGATGTTAACTAACATAACGCACGATGATATTAAGGTTACGGTTGTCGCCGATGAATCCATCTATGTTACTAACATCGCAAACGATACCGTTGCATTAACAAATGGTGCTGGGCATGTTGATATCGATATCGATAGCGATAGCTATACAGATAACACAAGCAACGTTTACCCAGACCCAGATATTAACTCATCCTCGTTAACATCCTCGTCCTACTCCTCATCGTCGTCTTCCTTGCGTCGTCCAAAGCGTAGCTCCACGATGTTGGCCCCGATGAAACCCTCGCCCACAAGGCAACCAAACGGGCGTAAGTGTTTGGGTTGTCCCTTGTTGTCTTGTTGCGTGAATGTCCTGCATACTGTTTTGTTTATATTTATTTATGTTTTTTTGTTATCTTTACTTACGTCTCTTTGCTTTGCGTTGGTTTTTTACGCACGTTTTCAAATAATTGTAAATAAATTAATTTATTAATGTTGCTTTATATTTAAATTGTTTAATCATAGCTTCATTTATTATTTAAACTAATAATTTCTAACACTTAGTTTTAGTTCTTATGCGTTTAATCAAAGTCCGTGTCTCCCTGCCTTACACTAACTCCTCTTAAAGGCCCGCTAACCAACTGCATGTAGCTGTAGAAGTGCTTGCCCAATTTTGTTTGACTGTTATTTATCTATAATAATATAATCCTTCCTGCGTGCACAACAGAAGCGAACGAGCGCCTAAACAAACCGGCAATACACTCAGTATCCCGTGGTCATGTCTACGAGGGTGATACGTTTGAGCTGGCCTGCGAGCTGTCCGCTATTCATGGCGCTCACTACGACATGAAGTGGGAAATTCCGGATAAAGTGGATGAGGTATGTGCTGCATTAAATATACTTTTAAGAGATGGCCATGAGCCGAAACTCGAGATTCGAACGCAATCCAGAATATAGGAACATGTTTCAGCTAAATAATTTCTTGATATGCATAGAATAAGGAATATATAGCAATAAAAATAGATTATATAGTTTATACATTTGATCATTATGGTTTGCTGAGTTGTTGGAGCTGAAAACTACTGTCTTTCCGCCTTAATGTTTGATTGCTGTATATAAAGGCAATATAATATTTTACTTCAGTATCAATTATAAATATGTGATGATAATGACAATGATAATGATGTCAAGGATACTGAAGCTAATGATCATTATCCCTAGTCCGCTATTCTCGACTAGGTTGCTCTTCTTGATTTTGTGTCAATTTTAATTCCACTTGAATATTTCCCAGTTCCGCTATAACTATACAAAATCGCAATTTGACGAACGGGCTAATAACAATACCCACCAGGTGGGTCGCAGCATCTTAACTGTCAGAGATGCCAAGCTGACTGATAAGGGCGCGTACAAGTGCGTTGTGAGCGACTCTTTTAATAACATAGAGTTCACCTCCTACAGGATGCATATCATGAGTAAGTTTTATTTATATCGCTTATCTAAAAACAAGTCTAACTCGTTTCCCTACCAAATCAGAGCCCAACTCGAGCTATCTGAGAGTGTCGGAGCCCTCCAGTCACTATACCGTGCACGAGCATGCCAACCGTACCATTCAGATGACAGCCAACTTTGAGGGCTTTCCACAGCCCACGTTTAAGTGGTACAAGCCCAATGGCATTGAAGTCTGGGACACCGAACCGAACTTTCAGATCTTTGCCACCGAATCCAGCACAACGTTGAAAATACTTAAAGCTCAACTCGAGGACAGTGGCACTTATATGCTCAAGGGGACGAATGGCTTGGATGTCAAGCAGCTTAACTTCAATGTGAGCGTCATTTCGGGACCTGTTCTCCAGATGAATGATGTCTACGTGGTAGCTGGGCAGGAAGCCCATCTCAATTGTAGCGTCAAGTCCTTTCCCCAGGCAGTTGTCACATTTCTTTTTAAGCCATGTAGCCTCAAGCCGCGTTGGCCAGAATGCGAGCGTGCCTCTCAAAATTTTAGTGTAAGTATTGAAATAGTCTTAACCAATTGAGTTTAACAAAATCCTCCGAAATTCACTAACTCCGAGCTAACTTAAAACTTAACAAAAAAAAAAATCCAATTTGTCAGCTAAACAATATTTGTAAAATTCATATATATTAATGTCTACACTTAAAACGCAACTAAACCAATTAGCTTCACAACCTATTAAGTTAACAATATCCTCCAAAATTAACCAACTCCGAATTTACTTTTTAACACTTACATAGAAAAGCAAAAAACCGTTTGGGTACTAAACAATATTTGTAAACTTCATATATCAAATATTAAAAATTATATTTTTTGATTTTGCCCCGACATGCTGTGCACAAAAACAATTGCCATTCAAGTCCAAAGCTGTCCAGGAAAAATATCAGGTATTCAGTTTATATCGGTTACTCATAAATATCAATTTATTTTTAACAAATAAACTTAAGTGCATACTCTTCTGGGATTGGCCACAGTTAAGCTACAGTCGATGTGGTTAAAAACATAAATAGATATATTAATATATAAATATATGTTTTTAACCACATCAACTGTAGCTTAGCTTATAAATATATATTATATTATGTATATACATATATAATAAATATCAGGAGATACCAACAGTGAATATTGAACTAGAATAGCTGCTGTAAATATAATATCCTTAGCTGTTAACCGATTCTGTTAAACATAAAATGCGGCTCAGAGCATAAAGGTTTACATACGTGGAATTAGTTTGAGTTGGAAATACGATTTTACTTGATGCTGAGGATTAAATCAATCTTAAAGCGAAAATAGTGAAGGATGAACATTTATTTACAAATATTTTTTTTGAACAGTACAGGACAAACACTCGTCCCGGGGAATTAAGCATTGAAAATATACACGAGGCCATATTTACGCCCGATAAGCCTGGAATAATAATTTGTATAGCGCAGAATCAGATCGAAAATGCGTTGGTAACATCAAAGACCCAGGCACATGTCCTTTTAGGAACTATTGCAGAGAACATCAGTATAACCGGCCTGGATCCCCATCGTAAGATAGCCAAAGGCGATCAGGAGAACTTCACTTGTGCTGCTCTGGCCTATCACTTTGATGGTAATCTGGAATGGTATTTCGACGGTGAACTAATTACCTCTAGTCCAGGTAAGCACTGAATGGATTTATTAGTCAGTTGATTAAATGACAATCTGCTTCTAGATATTGAACTTGAAACGAACAGCACCGAATATTCGTATACCAAAACACTGAAGTTTAAAGCCATAGCTGACAAGGATCGCGGCACATATGAATGTCGTGCCCGTCACATCAATAATCCGGATAAGTACGATAGTCGTGAAATTGATGTCTATGTACACGACCCCAAGGCGCCTCAATGGGCATACACTAACCTTAATGCCAAATCAAAAATTGAACGGAACTTAGGCGATTCGCTTGTACTTGAGTGTAAATCGAATGCAGTGCCACAAGCAAAAGTATTGTGGTACAAGGACGATGTAGAGCAATTCGAAACGAACCTTACCCACATCGAGGAGGACGGCACCAAGTTGGTTATACCTCATCTCTATCCCAAACACGATGGCATCTATCGCTGTGTGGTCCACAATCGTCTGGGCAGCATTGAAAACTCCGTAACGGTCGTCATTGCCAGTGAGTATGCATATTGTAGACATAGTCGAAACCTTATCTTAATTTGCACATTGCATTTCATTTCTCTTGTAGATATGCCGGGCGTAAATAAAGTTTGGATTTGGGTAGGTGCCGGCTCCTTCCTCATTCTTCTTGTTCTATGCGTATTCCTGGCCTTGCGGTATCGAGAGGAGCACAAAAATCATTTGGCTCTCAAGAGAGCCGGATTGGCCAATTTTGTGGAAGGGGATGTGGAGCAAATCAATCCGGCGTTGTCATTAGACGAGCAAGCGGAACTGCTTCCCTACGATCGAGATTTTGAGTTTCCTCGTGACAAGCTGAAGCTGGGCAAGCAGCTGGGTGCAGGCGCCTTTGGTGTGGTCCTTAAAGCCGAAGCTGAAGGCATTCGAAATGATGAGCCTGTCAGCATAGTGGCCGTTAAAATGGTGAAACGCACCGCCGATGCGGAAGTGGTACGCGCTCTAGTCTCCGAGCTGAAGATTATGGTGCATCTGGGGCAGCATCTGAATGTCGTCAATCTACTAGGCGCTGTAACCAAGAATATAGCAAAACGTATGTCTGACTTACACTATCTTCAGTAACTAGAATATTTTAAATTCTTAACCGGCTCTTTAATCTTTACCAGGTGAACTGATGGTCATTGTGGAGTATTGCCGCTTTGGTAACGTACAAAACTTTCTGTTGCGCAATCGCAAGTGCTTCATCAATCAGATAAACCCCATCAATGATCGCATTGATCCCACTATCATGACGCAACGTCTTTCAGACAACTATGATTTGCATCGGTAAGTCTTTACAAGCGCATGCTTAATACTAACATGAATATTACAGCTAATTTTAACTAACAATGTTCTCGTTTTCCTGTTGAAATTAATGCATACTGTGTGCTAACAACCACTCTAACTATAATAAACCCAATCACAATATTTTAACATCAACAAACTTTCCTTGAAATACACACACATATGTACACACACAACATAACTGTGCCTGTGCCTGTGCCTGTGCTTGTGTTGTGATTATGTATATGGTCTACTCCTCTCTGCACTCTGCTCTAAACCTGCTAAATGTGTCTGTGTTGTGCACAATCTGTATATTAACCTCGTGCATCCAGTGATGTTGGTGGTGGTGGTGGTGTTGGTGGCTTGAAATATGTTAACGTCGGTTTCCCGAACCATCAATATATCAATCATATAAACTCCGTAAACAACAACTATACGCACAATCATCGCAGAAACTCCGACAATGACCCACGTTCGGGCACACGCGCTGGCCGAACCGTAACAGGTGGCAGCACCTACGATCGTCAAATTGACACATGTGCCACGGAGGCAACAGTAATGACAACCGTGCCGGAGGGTAAGTGCTTCAGCACCAAATCAAATGCGTAATGCTGCTTAACAAATATAATTCTAAAACAGATGACCATGTCATGTCTAACAATTCGATACAACCCGCCTGGCGTTCCAACTATAAGACCGACTCTACCGAGGCGATGTCCGTGACCACCACCGATTTGGTCAGTTGGGCTTTTCAAGTGGCACGCGGAATGGATTACCTTTCCTCAAAGAGAGTTCTCCATGGCGATCTAGCGGCCCGAAATATTCTCCTTTGCGAGGACAATGTGGTGAAGATCTGTGACTTTGGTCTGGCACGCTCCATGTACAGAGGCGATAACTATAAAAAGTCAGGCAAGTAAAGCCAACTTAATATCTAATTTAATTGTATACGTTATTATAATGAAGTAAACTGTATAATTCTTACAATATCTAAATTATCATTTCTTCCTTTTGGATTTTAGAGAGTGGTAAACTACCCATCAAATGGTTGGCGCTGGAATCTCTTAGTGATCATGTATTTAGCACCTATAGCGACGTCTGGTCGTTTGGAATTGTCCTCTGGGAGTTATTCTCCCTGTCGAAGGTTCCCTATCCTGGCATCGATCCCAACCAAGAGCTGTTTAACAAGCTTAATGACGGCTATCGCATGGAGAAACCCCCTTATGCCAATCAAGACATCTATGAGATAATGTTGGAGTGCTGGAGAAAGAGGTAAGTTAAATTGTATATTTTATCCATGGACTGGTACAAGAATACCCTTTTTCCCAACTAGTCCTGAGAGCAGACCTTTGTTCAACGTGCTTGAAAGACGATTCGCCAAAATGTTAGGCGAGGATGTAGCCAATGTACGTATTACATGTGTATGGTATGGTATATGATTAATAGCGCCATTTGGTAATTACAGCACTATCTAGATCTAAATGATCCTTACATGCGCTCGAATACAGAATACATGAAGAATCGACCCACGGACTATTTGTCGCTCATGGGCGCACCGGATGACTTTGCTCCGACAGCGCCGCGCTATGTGAATGGGCACATAGTACCCAAAATTCGTAAGTAGATATTGAATGCTTGATTGGATGTGGTAACTAACTGACTGCACACACTCACACACATACACCTTCACACTAACCCGCCCACAGAAATTGAGGAATCATCTGATGATTATCTACAAATGAATACCGACAACAGCACCGCCATCTTTTCACCCACGCGTCCGAAAGGCGACACAGATTTAGCCGATTTGCCAGCCATAGAAACAAACGAAACCTCTTTCACGTTCCCAGATACGCGCACAGTGGGCCAACCTTCACCGACGTTGGCCAACAATATTGACAGCAGTGCACAAAAGCCCTTGCGCCGCAAAAACGGGATGCCCACAGTAGATTCGGCGGATCAGGCGCCCGAGGAAATACCCATGTTGCATCGAAGCTCCACATCGGATGGTGAACGAAGTCCCGAACAGTCACGCCGATTCCCGCAGGCGCTGAAGCAACAATATGTAATGCCCACACCCTCACCGAGACATCACATCGAGACAACGCTCAACGGGAGCGGGGAGAACTATGTGAACGTGAAGCCACCTCGGAAAAATCTCGCAAGCAAAACTTCGGCCAGCGGTAGTGGAAGCAGCAGTACTGATGCCTTCTCCAATCCCAGCTATCAGCCGTTGACAGTTGTCAACGAGAAAGAGGATCGTAGATATTAAATCGAAAAATTTTAGCATACTGATTTAGTTAAGCAGTTCCACCTAGTGGTATTGCAGATATTTGATATAGTTTTTAAGATACACTCAACCCCTATTACTTAGTGTTTAGATCCAGCATTTCATATATGTACTAAATATATATATACATTAAGTTATAATACTACTTTAAGATTTACATATGTATTCTATATATGTTTTAAATTAAATCACAGTTAATTCTATGCGGATATCTACACATGTATGTACATATATTTAACTCATTTAGACAGTGAATAAAATGTATACCGAAATGAATACAGATTTGATTGAACGTGACCTTAACGATGGTTTGTTTTGATCATTTTATTTTTATTTAGAAACTGTTTTATTCCAAATTAATAAGGCTCTGCTGTTTATGATTTAGTGGATTAAAGAATCAGTTAAATGTATATTAGGTAATGTTGTTCCATATTCTGTACATTTTTTGAATATTAATATATTTTCAAGTTAGTCAATGCATTTTTGAATTTTTCTTAGTAAATATATTTCTTATCCACGATAAAAATGATTTGTATTTGTTTACTAATTTATTTACACAGCTGATTTAACTGTTAGTGATGATACATATATCGATTTCGACAAGCAATCTGGACTTTTTTAACAAGTTGGCAGCTCAGTCGCCATTCACACTGATAAACGACAAATCGACATGAAACGGTCACATTGCATTAAATAACATAAAACGCAGGCACGGCGTTCCTTACATCTTTGGTAATTTTGTTTTTTAATTGTTAAAAACACAGTGAAAATTAAAAATGACTTGAATAATTTGAAGACTGTATAACTATTTTTTTTTTTGTTTTTTTTTTTTGTGATTTTTTTTTGCACGTGAAAAGTATTTCTAAGTATTTAGCCGCTAAGTGAAACATTTCAACTGCAACAACAACCACTGTTGAAGGAACGCCAAACAATATTCGATGAAGACCGGTGAAAAAGTACAGCAAAACATTTAAAAATGTTTTAAAAATTGCTGAGCAATTTTGGCAGGGCAGGCGGCAGCACAGCAGCTCGAGCAGCGGCGTCGCCAAGAACAGGATAAAATAAAGGAGGGCTAGTGTCTCCCACAAATTTACACGCATACACTTACACACAACTTCTACCATGGAAGCACAAAAGCTTTACATAAAAATTACATTACTCTCACTGAAATCCGCCTCAAATTTATCAAGGCGTCGTATTCAAGAGATCAACACTGGCATATGTGAACTGCGTCAGCTGCTGTCGTGTGCCGTCTGCTGCAAGCTGCTAAATGATCCCTACAAGCCGAAGGAACGCCGGTGCGGTCATCATGTGTGTCGGCTCTGTCTGCGCGGCCGAAAGAGTTTGATGCCCAGTTGTGAGCAATGCAATGATTGTTCCGACTTCAGAACCTATGAGGAAAACAAAACAATGGCCCTGCAGTTGCTTTGCTATAAAACACTTTGTGTACATTTGCGGCAATCATCGCTGTATTCAGAGTTCTATCATATGCGGCCGGACATCAAGAGCGCATACAACATCGAGGGTAAGCCACGGATTACATTACCGGATAGAACAACGCAATGGTTCATACAAGAGGGAGCCCATTATGAGAATATGTGTGATACATTTTTGCTGCAGCCTGACTTACCGTTCTTGACAAATATACCCTCATCGCTGCCGGCCGAGACGCCTCCAACTACAGCCGCCACTACACCAGAGCTGCCATACGAGCAGCACATGCCCAATCAGTTGTCTATTACTGATATTGAGCTGGAGGCAGCGGCAACCGGAGAGCAGGCACAGTTTGCCCATCCGCTGCCGATGATGACGCCCGGCGCACGTATGTTACCTCAAAGTCACATTGCACCGCAGCCTCAAATGCTGATTCCAACTGAGCAGACCATACTACCAGCTGGGTATATTGAGACACCCTGGTCTGATCAAGTGGATTTATCGGGTGCCTTCTCGTTGCCCGATGATTATGCCAACAGTACGCCAAACTACACAACCTACGTGATGCCTAGTACCGAACTGCATATGTCCTCCATTGGTCAGGTGGTGCAAATACCACAGCATCTGGCACCAGTTGAACCAGTTGTCGCCAGCACGTCCACGAAGGTGGCAACGTCGACGACAACAGCGTTCAAGCCGGTTGAAGCCAGCACCTCCACGAAACGTAGGCATGCACAACTGCTACTTGAAGAAGTGCCGGAGCATGTGGAGAGCGCCAAAAATGTTGCCACTGCCCGTACGGGTACAGTCACAAATTTGCGAAATCAAAAGGCCACAATAATCTCATCAGTACAGGTGAAGCCGCCAACTGCGGCTTTATCGCCAATTGTAACAACAGCACCTGCCACACAAGCAGCCTTAACAGCTCCAGTTCATTTAGTAACCGCACCCGTGGTAGTAGCTGCACCGCCAGTGGCTAATGCTCCTATACCTGCCGCAGCTGCTGCTGCTGCTCTTTCCACAGCTACCACAGCAGAAAAAACTGTGACCCCACTTGTTGTAGCAGCAGCTCCGGTAGTTACAGCTTCCGTTGCCGCTCTCCCAGTTACATCCACGCCAGTAAAAGCACGGGAAACGATAGTATCAAACGTATTGCATAAGCCCAAACCGAAGGATTCCCGCATGTCGCACATCTGTCGCTGTGGCACCACATCAGCGCCTGGAAAAGCAACCTGCCGGAACTCGCGATGCACTTGCTACGTGGCTGGCAAATCGTGTGTTGATTGCAAATGCATTGGTTGCAAGAATCCTCATCAGGATGCTGAAACAAGTGATGATGAGGATTATAAATTTGAAATGGAAAAGGACACAGGTGAAGAGGTGGCCACGCCAGCAGCAGCAGATGCAGCAGAGGAACCCACGCCAGCAGTAGCTGAAACCACTGGTATGCAATCAGGCTTCACTCTAGTGCCACTTGATAATTTGCAGCAATCACAGCATCCGCTGGTCCTCATGCAAAATGAGAATGGTCAATATCAGGGTATGTTGAAATGCACCCAAAGCATACTTTGTTGTATAATTATTTTTTTTATTTTGCACGGCAGGCTTCAACATCTTTAACGGCACTGAACCGGTGGATCCGGCCCAGCTAGGCTTCCAACGCGTACCATTGCGTAGCAATGATGGCAATACATCTATACCTGAATTCGCTTACATAATGCCGTCGCCAACGGTGGCGGAGCCAACAACTGAATCACAGTGTGCACCACCACCGATTGAGCCCCCGACAAAGAGATTTAAGAACAGCAGGAGCCGGGAATCCTCTGGATTAGATGCTGAACGTAATGTTCCCATTAAGTCTGCAGACATGCTTGTCAGCGCCGGTTCGACGAGCAATGCTGCCGCTGGCGACAGCCTAGGCGCTGACAAGGATCAGGCCATACTTGAGCGCATCCTTTACGATTTGTAAGCAATTCTTGTAACTGCCTCGCAATGTGTTTATGGTCCACGTATAGTAGTTGCCATCATTTGCGTACATTCTGTGTTTTGTTGTAGCGGTTTGTACATAGGTAGTTTTCTACCTAATCTGTGTCTATCCATATGGCCTGTACCTGCGTTCCATAATATATATTTATAATAATTACACTCATGAACAGGTACAGGCCATATTTCTAGTCGGTTGCAATCGACTTAAGCGCTCATTCTTTTACCCACTCTTGTTTTTTCAGCTTTTATTTTAATTGCACAACTATACATTTATTTTGGGTTTCTTTAATCCATGCTAGTCTGGTACAACCAGTTCGCCAGAAACAAATCCATAAACTCTGATCACATGCATTCAGGATACAGCTCTTATAACCCATATACTATGTGTGAAAAGATTTACTGAACACTCGAAATAATTTGTGCTGAACCCTTATTATTTATTTGTATTTAAATTCAACTCTTTCTTTAAGTGATATTTGTGTATGTTTGCGTACACATAAAAACATTGATAAATCTTAACGCTTAAGTCAGGCACCGCAGTGGAAGACTTGAACCCACTTATGTAAAAACAAAGCAATTTGTATTTTTTGTCGTACAACGAATTGTAATAATAAGGCAAGAGTTCAAACCTAGTGAATAATAATGTGCTTTGTGCTGGAAGCGGCTGCATTAAACCAAAAAAATAAAACATTTTTTTTCATAGATTGTAAGCCAATTTTTTTAATAGAGTTAAGAAATTTTTTTTTTTAGATATAAGACATTTTTTTTCATATACATAAGCCAATTTTTTTGCATACTGTTAAGACAATTTTTTTTCATAAGCTAAGCATATTTTTTTTGAGCACGAAACCCATTTTTTTTTTTAGCATTAACCCTTTTTTTTTGAGCACGTGAAACCGATTTTTTTTTTATGTTGAAGTTTGTGTAAGTTATGAATTGTAAAACTCAATTGCAATATATGTAATTATATTCAAAGCAAATAAAGAAAAAGTTTAATTTAAATATATTTTTACTACGCAAACAACATATTTATTTATATTTTTAATAAACATTACATATGGAGGAACCTTCATTGTTGTGAGTGAGTGTGTGTAAGTGCTAAGCTCAAAGCTGAATTTTTTGTGTGTGCCTGCATATGTGTGTAGGCATGTATATGTGTATGGGTATGTGTAGATGTATATTTAGAATTGGAACAGCAGATTGGCACATACCCTAACTTAACTCCTAGATAACCATCTCCAACTCTTTCTTGATATTCGCACTTTTGTTCATATTCACATTTCCAATAAAGAAATCTAACCCCAGCTCTCTCAAGTCCGATTCGTATCGGGGAGAATCAAATACTCAACTGAGCATCACAATGGACCCTCCACTCAGTTTAGCATTAGAAGTGCCTGATAAGCCGGATAATGTTATGAAATACTCGATTGACTTGGGACCAGTCGTCAATTTGAATCAGAGTCGAGTGGAAGCAAAAAGCGTCCACGTGTAAACAATTTTTGGCAGTGGTTTAAGTACTTCGAAAGATTAGCCGAGATTTTTACAAGAAAATATGAAACTTCTGGTGGTATTGTTTGAAGCACTTTTGATCCTCGGCACCGATTACACGGAGGCTCTGGAAGGTAAGATTATTTTATTTGTTTGAAGAATTTTTCAGCAGATTTTGAGTTGATCTTAATCATTAGACCATATTTAGTGACCTGTTGTCGGAACCATTGCTTCTAAGTACTGATTCTTCGACTAGGCATATACAATTACCAACTTCCTTAAAGGTAAAAATCCATAAATTACTAGTTATCAGTAAAAATAAAAGTTGCTTACAACTTCCATATTGAGAGAATGAAAGCAAACGCACGCCATTGGCGACGAAACTTTAGATACGCGCGTGCTATAAGAGAGCATAGGCTCAAACCTCTAGCTCTTATGGATGCTGATTAAAGCTTTATATTTGTTTTTCTTACGAAAACAAATAAATTTATTAAAATAGGTAAAACAAATAAATTTATTAAAATAGGTAAAACAAATAAATTTATTAAAATAGGTGTATACAGATACACATTTATTTATATACATTTTTTAGTGAATTACAAGTAAGAAAGCTCCAATTGAATATATCCGACTGGAAGATAATTTTATTTTACGTAGTGTTTAAAAAACCGGTTAGGCTTTAAAATTGTACACGATTAGAAGAACTCTTTATCTGCATGCCTAGGTGTTTAAATAACTAATGATTTATTCTTCACATACATAGAAAAGAAAAAGTAAGACAACTTGAATCCCTGAAAAATGCGTGAGTTTTTATCTTTATTTTTCTCCTATAATGAGGAAAATGGGGAGGTATCCAAAATCCGAAAATAAAATATTTATATATCCTGTTATTATTCGTAAATATAAATAGAAGAGACTTAGGTTATGGGTATTTCGGTGACGACTAGATCAAAACGAATAATTTTGGATACATGCGCACAATTATAAGCTCAAAAGTAAAAATCCATAAATTACTAGTTATCAGTAAAAATAAAAGTTGCTTACAACTTCCATATTGAGAGAATGAAAGCAAACGCACGCCATTGGCGACGAAACTTTAGATACGCGCGTGCTATAAGAGAGCCTAGGCTCAAGGCTCTAGCTCTTATGGATGCTGAGATCGACGCGTTAAAAGTACGGACAGACGGACTGTATATATATGTGGTCCAATGTTAAAATTGAAATTGAAATGTTATCTTAAAAATTTTAATTACATTTTGTAAAATTTTGATAATCAACAAAACAATTTATTGAGATGTTTAAAAAAAAAAAATATCTATAAATACATATATTAAAATATAAAGCCTTCCAATTGCCATATGTTCGGTTTGTATTAAGGGAAAATATTTCTGTTCATTTTTTATATTTTATAGTTGTATATACATAAATAGCCTATGAAATTGTATTGTTATACATTTAAATAAATACCCATAATTAAAGAAACAATTAATAAACATCATAACACTTTCTGGACAAAATTCTTCAGATTTATATGCCAGTATTGCTAGTTAGTAAATTGTGGATCGGAATTTCTCCTAAAACAATGATTTCCTTTATTATTTATAAATAAGATATTACTAACTTCCTGGAAAATGGCAACAATTTGAACATACATTTTCCACTGACTTTGACACCGCCAATTATAAAGCCCAGCGAGGACTCTGTTGAACTGGAAGCTGGCAATTCATATACCCTGCGATGTGAGTCACAAGAAAACATCGAATGGTGGAACAGCAACAAAGGACCCTTACATATAGAAAAATATATAAGCAATAGTAGTGATTACGCTATTGAACTGAATCTGAAGAATGTGAGCGCTGAGAATGTGGGATTTCATTTCTGCATCAAATCGGTGATAGCCCCAGACAAAAATTACTGGTCCATAGAAATGCTAATCGACATGGCCAATAACAAAGTGGCCAGTACAATTTATGTATTTGTGAATGACAAAAACAAATTGCTGACGCGGATGAAGCCTTTCATGATTGTCCCAAAACAATCAAAAGTGTTCATACCTTGTAAACCGTCCATGCCCGACACAAAGGTTATTATGCAATTAAATAATGAGGTATGTCTAGATGTATTTGAGTTAATTAGATTCACTAATTTTTAGTACATATTTTTAGTTAAATTTCCTAATTAATTTCACATTATGTCATATACCCACCCACAGTTCTTGAATTCTTATTTCTGAAATTTCATAGCTTAAATATTTAGTTTACCGTCTTAGCAAATTATATATGATTTTAATTTATTTGTCTATTAAAACACAATATTCGATATTTTAAAAGATAATCATATTAACGTTATTTACTCTGCAGACCTTTTTAAGCAACAACCGGAGTCTATATAATCCAAGATGTGGTTTCTTTCTCGATTTAAGTAATATAAGTGCAGCTAACATAATATGCACTCCCGAGAACCCCTCACCGGAAAATATAGAAGAAAAAGAGACACTAATAATAGTTTCAAATGGTAATAACCCAATAAAACAACGTCAAATATGATGATAAATTTGTTGTCCGTTCGTGTGTTCGTTTTTTGCCGTTTAAAAGCTTATACATACGCAAATATGGATAGACAGACAGGCCTAAAGGTCTCAGCTATTGAAAATCACCTTTATAAAAATTTTATTTTATTTTTCTATTTAACTGTGTTCTTCTAGAAGAAGACAATGTACCCTACAAGCCCATTATAAAATCAACCTCCCTCGGTCATGTCTACGAACATAACTCATTTAAGTTGGTATGCGAGGTGCTCACACATAAAATAATTACCATCTTCATGCGGTGGATCGTTCCACAAATTTATGGGGTATGTTTATGACGAGGAGAAAAAGCTTTGATTTTCATTTTCCGAGCAAGGACATAACTTAATAACTGAATGTATATGAATTGTCTATGTAACTTCTTTCAAAACAATGTGACATAAAACCGCTTTCCTTTAGTTTGACTCTAGTTATGCCAAGATGTTTATAGACGAGCGGAACACTAATATAACCCATACAATGGCTTACAGCACTCTAATAGTGGAAAGTGCTTCAGATTTTACAGCGGGAACTTACAAGTGCGTCGTTAGTGACTCTTTCCAGCACGAAGAAACTGCCTCGTACAACATAAATGTTATAGGTGAGTACCATACAGAACTCTTATAAATACAACTATATCTTGTTTTTCAACTAAAAAGCATCCAACTCGAGCTTCCTCAATATATCAGAGCCTTCCAATAATTATACGGTAAACGACTATGCAAACCATACAGTTCAGATGACAGCCAACTTTGAGGGCTTGCCGCATCCCACGTTAACGTGGTACAAGCCCAATGGCAATGAAGTCTTGGATAACGAACCGAACTTCCAGATCTTTACCACTGAGTCCAGCACAACGTTGAAAATACTTAGAGCTCAGCTCGAGGACAGTGGCACCTATACGCTTCAGGGGACGAATGGTGTTGATCTTAAACAGTTGAAATTCATCTTGGTCATCTTTTCAAGACCTGTTCTCCAGATGAATGATATCTATGTGGTGGCTGGAAAAGAAGCTCATCTTAACTGTAGTGTCAAGTCCTTTCCTAAAGCTGATGTCAAATTTCTTTTTGAGCCTCTCTTGCGAAACACGACTGTAAGTATTAAAAGCATAAAATAAATAAATTATGTCAATAAGTCAAATATTATTTCAAAACTTGAGTATTTACCCAATCATTTAGCAATTTGTACAAAAAAGTCGAGTGCATCTTTTAAACTTAACTATTTAATTGTGTATGTAAACTTTTCGCCACAGCTTGGAAAAGAAGAAAGAAAGTCTGTTAAGCTAAAACCACTGCTGCTAACGTGCTGTGAGCACGTTCAATGATTCTGTAAAGCATTTTAAAACGGTTAACAGCCATAAATTTTATATAAATAAAACACCCGAAAAAAATGATTGCTTTCTCGTTTGAGTTACAATTTGATATGAATACATTTATGCAAGACTTGAATACAATCTATTCATAATGTATTTAAGCCAAATTAAATAAAATATTATTTTTATTAATAATACGCATCCTGCTTTAAAACAGTATATGATCAACACCTATCCCGGAAAATTAAGCATCGAAAATATATACGAGGTAATTTTTACGCCCGAAAACCCCGGAAAAGTTATTTGTGCAGCGAAGAATCAAATCAACAATAAGCAAGTTGAATCGCAGATAGAGACCCGCATCCTCTTAACTACGACAGCGATTCGAAGTAATAAAATCCTTGGAAGACGTAGCTAGAACATAATTAAACTTACAAACCATTTATTTGTTGTAGATACTCCGGGCGTATTTAAAGTTTCGATGTGGTTAGGTGCCGTCTTCATTGTTATTCTGATTACACTCTGCCTATTCCTGGTCGTACGCTATCGAAAAGAGCACAGAAACCTATTATCTCTAAAGGCAGCCGGATTAGAAAATTTTGTGGAAGGGGATGTGGAGCAAATCAATCCGGCGTTGTCATTGGGCGAGCAAGCGGAGCTTCTTCCCTATGATCAAGATTTTGAATTTCCTCGTGACAAGTTGAAGCTGGGCAAGCAACTGGGTGCAGGCGCCTTTGGTGTGGTCCTTAAAGCCGAAGCGGAAGGCATTCGAAGTGAAGAGCCTGTCAGCATAGTGGCCGTTAAAATGGTGAAACGCACCGCCGATGCGGAAGTGGTGCGCGCTCTGGTCTCCGAGCTGAAGATTATGGTGCATCTGGGGCAGCATCTGAATGTCGTCAATCTACTAGGCGCCGTAACCAAGAATATAGCGAAACGTAAGTCCGACTTAGACTATTTTCAGTAATTAGAATATTTAAATTCTTAACCGACTCTTTAAACTTTACCAGGTGAACTAATGATCATTGTGGAGTATTGTCACTTTGGCAATATACAAAACTTTCTTCTGCGCAATCGCATGTACTTCATCAATCAGATAAACCCCATCAACGATCGCATTCATTCCAGTATCTTAAATCACGTTTGCTCGAAAAACTTAGATTCTGACAGGTAAGTAAAAAGAAGCACTAACATATTACAGCTAATATGAATTACTACTGTTTTCGCTATGCGGATTGAATTCATGGAATTTGTGCTAACGATCGCCTTAACTTTACAGTTACAAACAAACTTTCCTTTAAAATACAGTCACTAATGCATGCATATATATATAATATCTATCTGTGTTTGTGGTTGCGTTTATTTACTTGAACTACTCTTACTCTGATAAATACACCTGTGATGTAATAATTGTATACATATATGTATTTAATAATAATTGTTGTATTAATTGTTTGTTTGAAGCAATGCTGGTGACGGGTTGACTGCAAAGACAGTTAGTAAGTTCTTCAGTATCAATAAAATCCGTTCTGCTACTCAAAAATGATCATCTTCATACAGATGATATTTCATACAGCACTTTAAAGACAGGCTCTACCGAGGAGATAAACCTGACCACCACCGAATTGGTCAGTTGGGCTTTTCAGGTGGCACGCGGAATGGATTACCTATCCTCGAAGAGAGTTCTCCATGGCGATCTAGCTGCCCGGAATATACTCCTCTGCGAGGACAACGTGGTGAAGATCTGTGACTTTGGTCTGGCACGCTCCATGTACCGAAGCGACATTTATAAAAAGTCAGGTGAGTGATGAATAACATACGATTATTAATATTATATAATTTCTAACAAATCTTATTGTTAATATGGCAGAGCGATCTAAGCTGCCCGTCAAATGGATGGCGCCGGAATCCCTTGCCGATAATATATTTAGCACCTACAGCGACGTCTGGTCCTTTGGCATTATGCTCTGGGAGTTCTTCTCTTTATCTACAGTGCCCTATCGGGACATCGATTCCGTCCAGGAGCTGTTCAACAAGCTTAACGATGGCTATCGGATGGAGAAACCGCCCTATGCCAATCAGGAACTCTATGAGACAATGCTAGAGTGCTGGGCGAAGAGGTTAGGGAATTGGAAATATCTCTTAATGCATTACATCAAGTATAACCTTTCTTCGTTATTAGTCCTGAGAGTAGACCCTTGTTCAGTATGCTGGAAAGACGACTAGCCAACATGTTGTGCAAGGATGTGGTCAATGTAAGTAGAAGAAGAAGAACAAGAACCGATGTATACTATAAAACGTAACTTACGAATACAAATCGTTCTTATGCAGCGTTATCTGGATTTAAATAATTATTACATGCGTTTGAACACGGAATACGTCAGGATTCCACGCACGGACTATTTTTCGGTAACGGGCCAACGTACCCAAAACTACGTAAGTAGATATTAGATGTGGTAACTGACTTCCTGCACACAATTTAACATAAAATCTGCTGATGATTACTATATACAATAACAATGGAACTCCCAGGAACAAAAATAGTTGAACAACTTGCGCCCACACAAACAAACAACAGGGACAGCAACGTCATGACCACAGTGGATGTAGCGGATCAGACGCCCGAGGAGATATCATATCATCAGATATCAGGGCATGTCCAAAACGGGTATTGAGTTGACTATCGAACAGGCGCGAATCCCGATTGAATCGCTGCACCAACAGATTACCGATGTATAAACCCCTCACCGGAGATGCACAAAATAAACTAGAAATGTTAACAGATTACTTTAGGCAAATCTTAAAGCTACTGAACAATCGATACTTCAACGCAAGTCTTGTAATATTTGATATCTAATAAAATAACTATTTTTTGGAATTTTAAAAAATTTACGAATAACTTAGTTTTATTTAAAAACGTCTCGATTAGTTAAGTTAATAGGGACACATATTCAAGGGAGCTGGATCTGGAATATAATTTTTAAAAATTTTCTAGAGCCGAATAACTCAGCCACTCACTCACTCAATTTCGAGCTGAATTATTGAGGATTTTAGAGGAGGGGAAGTGATGCGGGATTGTGGCCGAAAAGGAGGGGGAAGGAGAAACACAAATACAAACACAAATGCTCTCAACTCAGTTCAGAATTTGCCGTGCCCTTTGATAAGAGCGGAGGCAGCTGCTGCTGTGGAGTGCTCATCATTATCTCTTGATTAACTCGGTGCCAGTCGTCAGTTCGAATCCGAGTCGAGTGGAGGCAGCAAGTGCGCATCCGTCACTTAGTTATCGCGGTTGTTATAGTTCCCCAACTGATAAGCAGAGATTATAACAAGCGAATCGCAGAAAGATGAAAACGCTGATAGTTTTGCTCGTGGCAGTTCTAATCCTCGGCAGCCGCGCGCTGGTCCAGGATGTTAATGGTGAGCAGTCTTATATATGTATAAATGTATTTAATTTATATATATACATGTATAAAGAGTGTATATATATACATGTATGTCACCCATTTAATTGAACCTTGTCACCCGCAGAGGCTGATGAGGGCAACGAGGCGCATAACATTGAGGCAAGCCAAAATCGCGTGGCCGCACAGATTGACGCGTTGCTGGAGCACTACAAGCAGAAGGATCCAGTTGGGCTGCCTATTGTGCCCATACAGGATCCAATGGATGTGCCCGACATAGCCAAAAGTCTGGGAATGGCCAACCTGAACATGATGAAGGTGAAGGCGTATGGTCTCTCCAAGTTTCGTATCGCCACCATCAACGCGGACTTCAAGAACATGATGGCAAGTGCAATAAAATTATGTTAAAAAATGTTAAGCTCATTTCAAAACTATTTGCTGCAGATGGAAGCAGGCATACAGTTGGACGAGATGGTGGTCAAGGGCAACTATATACTCAGCTCGTTCTTTTCCAAGGCCAACGGGCCGTTCACTGTAATCCTGAAGAAAGTCTATGTGCGTGGCTCAGCCACGCTGGGATTGGAGCGTGATGGCCGTTTGACAACGGAACACATCAAGATGGACATTACATTTGGCGATATGGCCATGGACTTTCAGAATCTGGGATTCTTGGGCAGTGTTTTTCAAGGCATTATCAATTCGGCACCCAATTTGGTGTTCGATGCCATGAAACCGTTCATGGTACAGGAGGCGGACAAACAGCTGCGCGGCGAAATCAATGCCATGATTGAGAAAAACATGGGCGATCGCCGGATGCCCAATTCGATAACCCCGCTGGACAGTGCTATTTCTGATCTGCGCAAACTCGTACGCCAGAAGGGCTACGATCCTCACCGAGTCCCAGATGTAAATCGCACCATGGGCGTCTTTAGTGTACAGCTCTCGAATACGTGGATCAATGGGATCTCCAGTTTCTATCGTTTGGGCAACATCACAGCTGCCATGAAGAATAATACCGTCTCGCTGCTCCTGCAGTTGGGCACACAACAGATCACCGGCGCCGGCCAATGGGAGGTAGGTTTTGGACTTATGACACGGGTTGGTCATGTCCAGTTCACGGTGCAGTACATACGTGCTACGATTGAGATTAGCCAGGCGCTCGACACACGGAAGCGGCCGCAGATAAACGATTTGCAGTTCGATATGGGCAACATTCAGGTGCGCTGCGATGGTGCCGGCACTTTGGACTACGTTATGGAGTTTGCGGTTAATGTAATTCCCAATCTTTTGCGTTATCAAATCATGGATGCCATCGAGAACCCAATTAAGCAGCGTGTCCAAGAAAAGTTCAACACCATCGATGTAGAGCAGGCTATTAAGCAGATGGTTCAGAAATATGAAAAGGAGGGCAGCAATTTAACCTTCGATTTTATGGCATAAAAATTGGGGTTTATCTATTTTTGTAAAAGCTTTTTATAAATATAAGAGTTTTACTCTGTAATGTAGCCATTACTTTTGCTAATTAAATCATTTTGCTTTAACTATCAATTACAATTACTCTAGCAAATGGAAACTTTTATCTGAATTGTAATAATAGAAATTTGAATAGCTATTAATTGCTAAGGCAAACTAGAGTAAATGTTGAAGTGCAAATTATAAATGTTTATATATGTATATATAGTTGTAGTGGGAATGTGCCTATGGCTCCTTGACGGCAAAGCAAAGCAACTGGAGCTTCATATTACTTTTAACACGTTCCAGAATCTCATCCGCTTTGCGCTTCTGCTCGCTGTTAAGTGGCGGACTAATGGCCTCCAGTGCCTCCATAAAATAGTTTCTGTATGAAATATAAAATTATTAACGTGCTAACGAAGACGATGATACAATATAATACTTACTTGGCCGTTTCGTTGGCATAGTTCTCCAGTGCATCACGTAAGAGTCGTATATCAACGTGCGCCTGAATGGCACCCGTGTAGCTGAAATGCTGCACACAACTCATCAGCCGCGCCAACTCCTCCGAAATTGTTTGCACAATAGACTCCAATATGGGACGTAACAGTGTCGGCGAAATACTGTAGATCTCGGAGTAGACGGCCACCAGGTTATCGCAGCACTCATGCGCATAGGGCCGCAGCTGACCGAGGCCAATTTCCATTTCGTGATCCCACTGAAAACGACCCAAGTACATGGAAGGCTCAATGGTACCCACCAATGGATCGCCCTTATGCTCGACATACTCTTCCAGCAGATTGGTAAAAAGTTGATTGGCATTATAGCGCGCCGTTTCAATGGCTAGCGTTGGTAGCGGATACCCATAGCGTACAAACACTCCACCAATGTGTGGATAGAAGCTCTTGTTGCAATATCCATAGTTCGCCAAGCAGCAGAGTATGCGCTGTTCCCAGTTAACAGCAGTGCCTCCAACAGCAGAAACCGACTCCGGCTGCTGGGCATTGGGAAAGCCAAGTAGCTGCGATACGTTGTGCGTCGGCGTCTCATCGTCGTGGGATGGATACGCTAGTTTCGCAATCACGCCACTAAATGCGGACAATAGCTCCTGTAAGCGTTGTGTCACCTCACGTTGTCCATCTGAATGTGGCTCTAGCAGATTTCCTTCACGCATCTCAGGCTGCATGCAGACAGACTGCACCTCATCTAGAGTTTCCACCAGGAGCGCTTCCAGTGCAGCAGGAAGCTGTGTTGCACCTGGATAATCCTCCACTGTCATTTCCCATGTTTCCTGAAAGCCTAGCTTCTTGCAACGATCCGTGGCGCGTTTGAAAATAATGGAGAAACAAAATAGACGCACCTCATCAATTAGCTTCTGTATAATGTCCAGTGCATCTGAGGGCAGATCCAGTCCAATGAGCGTGGCATATGCAATGCGTGTGTACCGCAAACATTGCGGTATCCACGGCAAGAAATGATGCGTGGCTGAGGAGGAGCCAATGGGCCACGACAAGCCGCTTGTCTGGCGCAAGGCGCGCTGATCAGCAGCAATAAGAATTGCCAGGCGGAGATAGACACAAAACTTCTCGATAGCATTTAACACCATGCGTTTAAAGTCGCCCGGCTTTGGATCATGCGGTCCACGTAATTCACCTGTGAAGTACAACTGACCAAGACGCCATAGGTCGGGCAATTGAGAGGCGGCAATATCGCACAGCTCCTCGCAAAAGTTGACACGGCTAGGCGCCTGATTAGGATCTCGGGTCTTTGACTTCTCCTGTGTAGCCGCATCCTTATTGGCGTACTGCTCGAAAGTCTGACGGAACGTAGCCTCCAAGTACTTGGCTCGCGCTTCAATAGCATCCCATGCAGGATCGGTATTGCGTAGACGATCGCCAATAGCTGTTCCACTTTGCTGGAGTTCCAGACTAGTCAGCGCTTTTATTAGCTTCTTTTGCTGTTCCACGCTCTGAGGCATCTTCACAACCTTTTCGTGCAGTTGCCGACGTATCAATAAAATGCGCTGATCGACTTCTTCCAGCACCTGTCTAAATATGGCCAGCTCCGTTTTGCCAAACAGATTCTTTGCACGCGAATAATCATTGACCACAATGTCATATTCGCCTGCCTTGGCACGACGATCTACAGTATTGGGCAGACAGAAGAGAAACTTGTGACGCGACAAAGCAAAGAGCACCGAGCGCGTAGAGTCCGCTTTCTCTTTGCGCACAAGAACATCTGTGAAGATCTTCTGCGATTCACTAATGGAGTCTGCAACAGCCAAGATTAGCTTTGTTACTAAGATTTGAGGTATTGCCACTTACTTTCAATAGACTGTTCGAGTATGTTAAGGGGCTCGCTGCCATGCAGTTTAACATCCTCCTGTAGCTTATCACGGATATTCATCAGCGTGTCCAACTGATCGATTACTGAACCGGCGTTTGATTTTAAAAACGACAATTGTCCTTCCTTTTGGCTTTCGACCTTACGCTTTAGATATGCCAGACCAGCCTTTAAATCATCAAACGAAGTGGCTAGGTGATTCTCGAGCATAAACCAAGCGGGTGAGAAATTTTCCTGAGACAAATCACCGCAGGCATCGGGAAACAAGTCGCGCAAATCTTCTGGGATTTTTTGTTCATTGCCCTCAATGGAGAGACCTAACGGATCTTCCTGGGTTAAACCCGATTGCGTAAGGGTTCGTCGACCCCATGCAAAGTTTTGGGACGGCGACTCCTCAATCCATACAGCGGATTCCTTTAATGGTCCAATCGTTTCATGGTAGGCACGGAATTGGACCGTAGATGTTCCCACGCCTCCACTTATAGTTGTCACTATAATATCACCCTTACCCTTGGCTGGACCAGTGCGTGCTATAATTTTGTTTGGTGACTTCCATTCCGCCGACAACAGGCAATCGGAGCCACAGATTTTAAGACCTAGAAATATGTGGATATAAAGTGAAAAGAAGGGGCGATGACGACAAAGTTTTTTAATTACCAACGAGATCCTGAGCACGACTGCCCAGAAATTCCCCACGTATAATGACGCGAGTGCCTGGCGGACCCTCCTTGGGTGACAGACCTGTTACCACCGGCTGAGGAGCCATCACGTCCAAATAAATAAAAATAAAAGAACAACGCCTACAAAAGTGCAGCCGC
This sequence comes from Drosophila pseudotalamancana, assembly GCA_037075185.1. Taxonomy (NCBI): domain Eukaryota; kingdom Metazoa; phylum Arthropoda; class Insecta; order Diptera; family Drosophilidae; genus Drosophila; species Drosophila pseudotalamancana. The sequence continues at coordinate 353,519 of JBAMCK010000142.1, forward strand.
AACAACAAACTCAATGCCCGATAGCTGTACAGTGCGTACACACTACGCATTATTATTGCAATTATTGTTATCGACAGTGTGTACACATGCACAGCTGATTAAATAATTAAACAGAACAGCTGTTTTTTGCTTCGGCATTCGTTGCAGTACGAAAATGGATGACGTCGCCAGCGCGCAAAGCGAAAATGAAAATTTGCGTAAAATCCGTAATCGTCTAATGCAATGGGAATCCAAGACCGATCCACTGGCAGCGCTAAGCGCACAGCAAGAGGAACACTTGGATGTGCTCACAAATTTGTGGCACAACGACGAAACGGTGGTAAGTCAACGTTAAACTTTGAAACTCAATAGACACGCAACCCAAAACATTTTATTGAATATTGACTTTCTGATTCCAGGTAACGTTGGCACCCACGTGTATTGACGTGGAGAACTTAACGGAATGCAACAAAGAATCGAAAATGCAATTGCCAGCCGGCGGTCTGCAAAATACAAACGATTTTCTCCTCTGGTTTGTAAACGTGAACGCGGAGATCGAGCTACGTGGCGATGCGAATTACCACAAGTATTTGCAGCAACTGGAGCAACGTAAGGCTGAATGTGCCCATATGCTCAACCAAATCTCTGTGGCCATGGACCGACTGGGTGCGCTTAGCGCAGAGTACGAGTTTGTCTCGCAAAAAACAAGCGCTTTGAACATGGCCAGCGAACAGTTGATTGATGAGCAACAGAAACTCCAAGAGCTAAGCAATGAAATCCAGCGACGATTGCATTTCTTTAGTCAAGTAGAGTTGCTAAATCAACGCCTGCAAAGCCCCACCTTGTCAGTGGCCAGTGAAGCATTCCGTGAATGTCTCAACAAAATTGACGAATGCTTAAATTATCTTGCGGAGCATGTAAGTAAGAATTGAAAAACTAGCTTACAGATACTAACTATACATTGCTTTAGCCTAATTTCAAAGACGCAGCTGCTTACAATGTTAAGTACAAGCAGTGTCTAAGCAAAGCCACGGGTCTAGTACGCAACTATGTTGTTAATGTCATTAATCAAGCTACAGAAGCGACACTGCATCCACGTAATAGCAGCGGCGATGCATCTCTGCAGGCACCTGATGCTGCTTTCGCACTGTATTACGGTAAATATCAAACGGCGGCGGCAAAAGTAAAGCGTGTCGCACAGCTCATAGAGTCACGTATGGAGCTCAACAACAGCAGCGAATATGGCCAGCTAATGACAGATCTTCAGCAACATTATTTGACACAGCGTGCTAGTGTAATGTCACCTGCAGTTAATCAGTCTATACAAAATGTCAAGAATGCTCACAAGGGCGATCATTGTTCTCTAACTCGCAGTGCATGTGCATTTCTACTGCACGTATGTCAGGATGAGCAGCGGTTGTATTATCAGTTTTTTGGCACAGGCGCAGCCCATTTAACGTAAGTTTTATCTAATGATAAGAATCTGCTAGATTTAACTCTACATTTGCAGTGTTTATCTGGAGGGTCTATGCACAATACTTTATGACACCTTAAGACCATTCATTATACACATCAATCACTTGGAAACACTTGCAGAGATCTGTTCCATACTGCGTATCGAAATGCTCGAGGAACATGTACATCAAAACCGTATGTGAAGCTTTGACAAATTTAATTTTCTTAATCAGTTCCTAAATAAACTTTCTATTTTCTATACAGCCAGTGGACTGGAGGCATTTGCTACCATAGCCCATCAACTTCTGCAGGATGTTCAGGAGCGTTTGGTGTTTCGTGCCCATTTGTATCTGCAATCCGATATACAAAACTACAATCCGTCAACAGGTGATTTGGCCTATCCGGAGAAGTTGGAAATGATGGAGGTACATATGTTGTTTACCATTTTCCTTGAATATTTAAATAACCACTATCTGAACAGAGTATTGCGCTATCGCTGCAAGAGCCAACGCAACTGAGGCGGTCGGATTCACGCACCTCTATGATGTCCAGCGAAGCGGAGAGCGTCGACACCGCCTACAAAGTCAAACAAATGAGTATGTTATTTGCAGCAATCGTCCAACATAGATTTTAATGTGTCGTTACTAGATTCGCCCGCTGATCTACACGGCATGTGGTATCCAACGGTCCGACGAACTTTGGTATGTCTATCGCGTCTGTATCGCTGTGTAGATCGGCCCATTTTTCAAGGTCTCTCCCAGGAAGCACTTAAACTTTGCATACAAAGTGTATCACAGGCAGCAGTTAAAATTTCTGCTGCCAAGACACCAATCGATGGAGAACTATTTGAAATCAAGCATTTACTTATATTGCGCGAACAAATCGCACCATTTCGTGTTGATTTTACTATAAAGGAAACTTCTCTGGACTTCAGTAAAGTGAAGACGGCGGCCTTCGGGCTTTTACAGAAACGCAAGCAACTCTTTTCCATGGGAAGCAACAATGCACTGCTGGAATTTTTGCTTGAGGGCACACCACAGATAAAGGAGCATTTGCTAGATTCCCGCAAAGAAGTTGACCGTCAGTTAAAGACAGTATGCGAGCACTATATTAAAGATGCAGTTCACATGTTAGTGGGTCCTCTCATTACATTCCTGGACAAGGCGCAAGCACTGCTATCGCACGACACTACTAAAACAGTGAACACATCGTCAGAGTCGAATGCAGGAAAAATCAATTATGTGCTTCGTCAAAGCACTTGGGCAAGTCCACAGCAAATTAGCAGCATTATCCAAGAAACACAGCGTCTTATTAAAACAAAGCTGTCGGTACTGCAACGTGCAATGCAACTATACCTGAGTAATCGGGATACAGAGTTTATAATCTTTCGACCCATACGGGTAATTTGCGTAACCCAATTTATTTTAAATTATAACTAAGTTTTACACATTCATTGCAGAACAACATCATACAGGCGTTTGTAAAACTTGAACAATTACTGACAACAAACGGTTATTCTGCGGATGATATGATCATTACCAGCTGTCCCTCAGCCGAACAAGTGTCTATTTTGTTATCAAGTGCCAGTATTCTAGCCGCCGAGGGCGTGGCGAGTTTTGCAGCGGCAGCACGTAAGATAAGCACATCATCCGCAGAAGGTGTAGCTGCTGGAAGAAAACTAAGCACCATATCCAACAAGGCAGATCCACATCAAGCTGTGGTTGTTGAGGAATCCGAAATAGAGCAAGCGCCAGCGGCTATGAGACCCCCATTAAAACTAGCGGATGCAAACGCCATGCAAAAAACTATTTCTGAACAAGATGATCTGACTGTAGAAAAATGTATTAATGAGGAGAAACCCACGCAGATTGGATCAGAATAGTATGCAATATATGTAGTACCTATGTAACCCTCCCTATGTATGTATTTATAAAGCTAAGCAATTTAACATGTATATTAAAGTTTATTCTGCCCAAGTAAAGCTAGGAATCGAGCAGGTTTCTACAACCAGATTTAAATAAATATTGAAACAAGCTCGATTTTAATTAGATTTGCTAAGCAGCCATAAGCATGCAGAGAATGTGACGAAGTCAACATAAATTACCTACATTACATCTAAATTACAATAATAATATGACAATTAGTTTAACTAAGTATCTAACAAAGGGCAGCACTAAGGCCGCTGGTCAAAATATGGATATGTTTCGTTCAGGTTGTGCGAACTAGGAAAGTGTGCACTTATCTTTTCCAGTTGTTTGTTGCGCATCGGCTCCACCCACAGTGGTAGCGCGTTGCGTATTCGTTGTGGACGTGGCCCCTTGACGACTGGTATCTGCTGCACTATCCTGTTCCATTATAGATAAAGCAAGAGCATGCGCCAATGCTTCGTCCTCAGTCTAAAAATATGAAAGTAAAATACGTACATTAATTCTGTGGATTGTACGGATTTATAGCGAAGATAATTTAGTTGCTGAAAATCTTACCATATTGCCTTGTATGTTTTGAACTTGGGTGGGCGTCGTGCGATGAGCAACAGTTACTGCTGCTGGCAATTGCCCTGCTTTGGAATTCGTTTGTAACTTGCCTTGGCGTCTCTTCTCAGCCGCCTGCGCTGCCATTGACCGTGTATCAGAAAATATTTTAAAAATGCCTTGTGATGCGCCCTCTGACGTAGAGGCTGTTGACGAATTAATAGACATAGGATGGCAGTCGTGGTCGCTAGTATGGCGATGACGTAGGCAGAAATTTAATTTGCATTGAGGGCACTGAACGGGTATCAGCTCCTTCCTTTTACAGCCCTTGGCATGGCAACGATTTGTATAAATTTTTTTGCTATCCGATTTACATTGTTTGTCGATATGCTGGCTAACTGTTAAATCAGGTTCAACGCCAGGCGCAGTGGGGACAGGCTCTCCGCACAGCGGACAGATGGGCACTTGAAAGTTTTTCTTGTGGGCACCTGGACACTTGTGACGATCGTAGTTGTAATGGGTGGCACAAAATACCTTGTCGCATGAGTCACATTTAACGGGCAGGAAATCTATTACAATACAGTTATATTTTACAATTAATTTAATTAAAAGGTTATCTATTCCCAGTGGAAAATATATTTGTTAAGTCGAGGTCAAAACTCACCTAATCTGTTGCATGTTGATTCGTTGCAGTGTTGGCCTAAATGTGGAAACTCCATAATTGCGTACAAGCGCCTTCGTTGTTTTTATTCAAGTAAATGCTTTTAGTGGCTTGTGACTTCTTTTTATTTAAAAATAATTGACTGAAAATTCCAGAACGCGCCAGACTACTCAATGACTAAACAATATTCACACTAACTTTAGACCATTCACACACAAATTATAAAAGCGTTTATTTGCCATTCACTAGAAAACGATTAAAGCTGCATATATCGTTATCGTAATATTGCCTATTAAAGCTATCGTTGGCTTTTGAAAGCATACAGATTACAGGTGGAAAAGAAAATGTTACAAGCATATTTATACATACATATTTACAAATTTATTTGTTTAAATTTAATGCTTTCTTGTCATGTTACAAAAGGTTTTTGGAATATACATAAATATATATCAACCAACAACAATGATGGGAAAAATGATTTCCCAACTCAATCACTTATTTATATTTGTATTTAATTCATGCATATTCATTTAATAACTGGCTTCATTGAAGTTAAATTTTGGATAGTACCGAATATAGATTGAGAATAATTTCGCGCTTTGCGACATGTAGACTACACCAAAGGTCTATAATAAACATTCTTTAAATTTGTATACATTTACAAAAATAAAAGCAATATTTGCAATAATAATAATAATTACTGTGTAAGAATAAAAATATACTCGCATATATACATATGTACGCAATATACATATATATGCTTGTGTGTTTTTGAATGCATCAATAAGAAAAGTTCAACTTTATCTGCAAGCATATTCGCCTGAGAGGAATTTAAAGCGTTAGGAAATGCCCAACAACAGCAGCAGCGACAAATATTGGCTCCATTTCTAGATCAGGTCCTCCAGTTGACGACAAATTGGTCCCGCACATAGTTAAATATTCTCAGCAAAGTGCCGCTTTGCTGTTAGTTAAACATTTTGGAAATGCATCAAAGTTAAACGATCTCTCTGGCAAATGGAGCAAAGGCTTCCCAGTAACTGATGATCTGTGTAAATGGAATACTAAATTAACCAAATTGTCTGATAGACCAAATATATTAATACCTGTTGCTGATGCGCCATTTGAACTTCAATATACTTAATAATGTTCGCTTTGAAGTCTTTTACTCTGCTTAGCTCAAAGCGTTCCATTTCTCGCTTTATTTCTGATGAAATGTCATCAAATTGTTGCTGACAACGCTGCACCTTGCCCTGCCACTGTAAAATGATAAAAAAAAAAATATTGTATTGAAGCACTTTTATCCTATTTTAATAATGCCCAAACCTCTTCAACCTCTTGTTGGGCTTGATCTAGTTTATCTGCACGATTGGCCAGTTCAAACCGTCCACGATTCTCACGTCGCTTCGATAGTTGCATCTGTGCGTATTGCCAGTTTTGAAACGCCTTTACACGTTCGTGAAAAATGCACTTGATAGCACCAAAGAGGCCCAAATAGTCTTTGATAAACTCAGCGAGTATGTAGAAATCAGAATTAGCCTGCTCGGAACGTAGCAGCTCAATCTTTTCCTCTACATCTGCCAAATTAGAAAGTGCACGCGATAGTCCAGTATGCTCCTCACAAGTGCTCAGCATTGCCGCCGATTTAGCCACAAGTCCGGTGAGCACTGACAGCTCCCGACGTGAGGACACTAAAGATTTTAGTGCTGATGAAAGTTTTTGAAGATTTGAGTCCAAATTCTCCACTTCAGTTATTTTGTCATCGAACCACGGATCGTTTTCATCCATTTTGTACGTAATCTTATTTACAGTTTCGCCAACTTTGTTAAATAATCGTATAACGCCTGCGCCACTTAAAGCTGACGTATTAACTGCTCGGGGCAATTCCTGATCGCTCTCCAAGAAATTTATAAAGTCCAAATCAACACGTAATACCGGATGCTGCGCTGTACGATGGACAAAACGTTCCAAAGCTGCACGCCTTACCTCAATCCATTCTTGATTGATTGGCGTGCCGGGCTCAGTTTGCTGAGGACTCATTTTCACCTTGGTGCTGCCTATAATATTTTTGGATGGAGCCGGCGGTATAATACGACCCATTCGCAAATATTTATTAACCAAAAGATCATGTATGCCCAAAAAATCGCTAAAGCGTCGCAAAGTGCTAAATTCGGTGCCCTTAAATTTTGGAATGTTTGTTTTCGTTGTCACTCTATAATAATAAAGCAGGTAATTAAAATAGGGAATAGAGATAAGACAATATGACTCACTTGTATGCCAAATAAGAGCTCATACCATCGCCAACCTTTTGAGGATCTGATATGACAATTTGAATGAAATAGTCCCCATCGTCAGTCAGCACTTCTTCCAAATTGCTAGCAGAAATGCGTCGCTGTATTAAAATATAAGATTTATAATTAATTGCGCCGGCATATACACTGTGATAAGTCAGTCGGCTGCCTCTAATCGCATAGATTCAAATTGACACAGCGAGGGGCGTGTGCGGAAGAACGACAGCAACACTTATGACGTTGTCAGAAATCAAACAAAGCGAACAAGTAAAAGATAAACCACATTGGACGCCGCCCATTTACAAAGTGAAATTATGAATGATTTAATTAATACTTTAACAGCTTTAACAGCTTGTTAAAGCATGAAACTTACATGCACTTCGCTCGGGGACATTGCCGATACGAATATATCATTTTCTTGATCCAATGTTACACTGCCCGGTGCTGGGACCTCCTCCTCATCGGATGCACCGGACGCTGAGCCATTATTAATGTCCACATCAGCAAACTCGCTGTTATGTTCAGGTGTCGTTGTCTCCACTTCCATTGTGACACGACTTAATAAATATTAATTAAATGCTTCGCGCTACCCGTGCTCTAATTGTAATTATTGGAATTCTTTTCTTTTTTGTCGCCCCACTCGATAGCTGCAAGACAATGGCTCTAAGAATAATATCGATATCTGAATGCACTTTAAAGCGTGACCAGCATAAAAAAAAGCTCGCACATTCGAAATAAAATATACCAATAACTTAAAATACTAAAATTGGCGGGCATTTATTTTTTTTTTTTTTTATTGTAAAAACAACATGTAAGTTATTGAACTTTTTGATTTTTTGAAATCCAGGATATAAACGACGATACCTGGACGTAGACAGACGGAGAATTAGCCTGTCCGCATGGCAACTTTCCCCAGGACACAATGCCAATAAGAACATTACCTTGCACCAAAGGCCCACCAGAATCGGAAGTACAAATGCTGACACCTCCGGTTAGAGGTCCCGTGCACAAGTTGGTGCTATGTACGTCTTTGGCGAGGGCCTTTTCGCAGGAATTTACGGTGATAATTGGAATATTTTGAGCTACTTGAAGTACTTTGGGATACGAGGGCGAATTTGTAGTTGAGGTACTTCCCCAGCCATATAAATTAGCAGTACCAGTGGGAACCACATCTGACTTGGGCAACTTCACAGCAGACACAGCAGAGGTCCAAGTGAATGCAGTGGGAGTATAGACTAATCCAATGTCATATGGTACGGCTCCTCCCGTATAAAGATCATTGATAACAAAGTAAGTGATGCTCCGTTTTTGTGTAGTAGATGCAGTTCCTGCAACTGCATTGCTTCCAGCTACCAACGTACTTCCAAGGACCTGCCCCCTGTTGGTCAAGCAATGGGCGGCGGTCACCAGCCAATTGGCATTTAAAATACTTGCGGCACAGTAATGGGTACCTTGGTACTGCATGGACACCGCATAAGGAGCGCTATTTACCGATGCGGCAACACCACCCACAACGCGTCCATTAGGTGCAATTTGATCCGAGCTGGATCTTACGACGGCCGCAGATACATCACAAAAGAGGAGGCCAAAGAGGAGAATAAAGGCAATTAGGTATAAGCTTGAAGTTTTGCGACCGTGCAGAAACATGGTTTCCGAGGAACTGTTTACATTTAGCCTTATCGAGTGCCGTTTAAATTAAAACGAGATACGAATTATACGTGCCACAGGTGATGATAAGAAGTTTCAATTTGCGTTTCGTACTTATAGATAAGCTTTTTTTTAATTGAAAGGGTGGGAATATTAATTATAACTATCTTATATATGCTCCTAGGTATTTGGATATTGTTTTTGAAACTAATTAATAATATGTATTTCATTTTCAAGGAATATCGCCTATTAAAAACAAGAGTTCACTTAATAAGGAAATACAAAAAAAAATCAATAATTCATTCTAGCAATCTGATCCAAGAAGCCTTAAATGGTCAGAAAGTCGAATAGTTAAAAAGAAAATCAGGTTTTTAAGTTGAATTCAAAAGTTATAAATTAAACGTTGTAGATGACACATAAGTCACATTTCTTTAGTGCTTTGTAAACAATAATTTTGTTCCAGCGATAAGTCGAACAAAACAAACGTGTGTGAAAAATTATTGCCCTTATAGATAATTAAAAAGCTTTCAACCAACAACAAAAACTTGAATTTGAAATTGTGTTCGTTGGTGTTTGAATCTAGTATTTTAAGTATTTGTATTTTTAAGCGGCTCAAATGTGGTATTATTCTCTGTTAAACATTTTGGACAATTGCAACTGTGTATTAATTTATCGATGTTGTATATCGATAGCCATCCCTACAACTGACTCAGATCGACTTGGTGGCTGACTTTTTCTACGAAAATTTTGTTAATACTACTACATTAATAATTGGACTTAGTGCTAAGAAAAATCAGATTAAAAAGTGTGTGCGTCAATATATGTAGGCAAAAACAAAGTTGAACTTGTGCAATAGAAGCCTCATAAGTATCACGCCCCAATAGGAAAACAAAAGGTGGAGAGAGTGTTGAAGAGATAGGCGAGGGAGAGGTCAGCAAACCCGCAATTAAGAAAAAGTCGACACGTACAAGAGTTAAAGCAGCGGCCGCATCAGCAGCATAAATAGTAAACATGTCATCCGGCGATTTTGGCAATCCGTTGCGCAAATTCAAATTAGTGTTCCTCGGCGAGCAGAGTGTGGGGAAAACGTCGCTGATTACACGCTTCATGTATGACAGCTTTGACAACACCTACCAGGCGACAATTGGTATTGATTTTCTATCTAAAACGATGTACCTGGAGGATCGGACAGTGCGCTTGCAATTATGGGATACGGCGGGTCAGGAGCGTTTTCGTTCGCTAATACCCTCTTACATACGCGACTCAACGGTCGCTGTGGTTGTGTACGATATCACGAATACAAACTCATTCCATCAGACCTCCAAGTGGATCGATGATGTGCGCACGGAACGGGGTAGTGATGTCATAATCATGTTGGTCGGCAACAAAACGGATCTGTCCGACAAACGGCAAGTGTCTACCGAAGAGGGTGAGCGTAAGGCGAAAGAGCTCAATGTGATGTTCATCGAGACCAGCGCTAAGGCCGGTTACAATGTGAAACAATTGTTTAGACGCGTGGCAGCAGCGCTGCCTGGCATGGATTCTACGGAGAACAAACCATCCGAGGATATGCAAGAGGTTGTGCTTAAGGATTCGCCCAATGAGACTAAGGATCCCGAAGGTGGCTGTGCCTGCTAGAATTGGGCTATTACCCAATTACCCTTCGACCCAACCACAACCACCACCAGTCTCCTACCCGCACACAACCTCCGCTACGACCTCGACTACCATTCACAATTTGACACACGCTGGCGCGACGGGTGTTCACCTGGTTTATGTGGGCAACAGGCTTAAACAAAACGATGAACATGCTAAAAAACAAACAAATAAACCAAGATAAAGATGAGATGCACACAAACACACGATTTTACGTTTAAGTTTATTTATAAAAATAACAACTTAAAGAAAGGTATAAAACGAAATGATAGCAAAACATAAATAGACTAAAAAGTAATTTAACGCAATCGGCTAAATATATACGTTAAATGAATCGCATTGCAATATATAAGTATGCGCATAGTCCTAATATCCAAGCTAAGAGTTAAGCTATGTTCATACGTGCCGGACTTAGAAACGTTAATGATAGTCACGTTTATTTATTTCAAATGGAGGCTAGTATAAAACGAAAATAAAAAAAGAAAAACAACATGCTTGTAAGCAATTACAGTGGTCGCTCATAGATGTTGATTTTATTTTGCATGAAAGCTTAAATTACCAAAATAAAATGAAAAACAAAAAAATTAAATTATATTCCCAGCATAGAATCTAAAATATATATAAAATACTTTAACATTATCAATTCTGGAAGTTGAAATTTGTAAGCGACCACAGTATTAGAACAATATATTATCTGACATATATATTTCAATGGAAACATTCACAAGAACTCAAGCTAATGTTTATAAGTGTGGTATTCTATGATTTTATGCATATATACCAAACTGTAGCCATCATCTAAGCATTTCCCAAGCCTAACTGGCACGTGTGAGCACTGCTTAACCCACTCTCTCATAACTTGTACTTACAAACAAAAGCAAAAAAAAGAAAACAGATGAGAATAGAAAAGAAAACAAACTTTAGACACACGCAAGAAACATTCCAAATTGTGTGCTGGTTGCCCCAATTTACCCCGACTATAGATACCACTGAGAGCCAGCTTGTGTTCATGCCCACAGGAAAAGAGATCATATTAACCCATTTGGAAGACCGAGGTTCCTTTTATGACTAAGCCCCGTTTTTTTGCGGCTTTTGTTTGTGTTAAATACCTTATTTCTGTTTTTCCGTTTGGTTTTCTTTGGGACGGCATGGCAGCTGCAGTTGGTTTGGCGCAGAACTTGGCATCTTATGAATAAATATATATTTATATATACATAAATATATATATGTATTTTTATGAAACAGGCAGTGTAAACAATTAACAAATTAAACAATATTAACAATTTTTTGCTTCGATTAGCGAGAGAAATTTGTGCATTTTTTACGCAACAAGCAAAAGCTTACAAAATTGAAATACGAAACGCAATTTTTAATAAATCAAATTATAAAACTAAACATAATAAGTATTAGCAATAAATTAAAAACAGAAAAAAAAAAAACAAACCAAACCGAGCGCATATTTCTTTTATATGTATGTATGTATATATACACTTATGTATGACACATTTAACTAAGCCTATATATCTTATCGACATGACCAAGTTTTACCATTAGCCATTCGGATATATGCGATAAGACGCATGACGTTCCAATACCCTCACAATTTATTACAAGTAGCCCGTTTAACCTGATTCAGCTTTGCAATTTTAATGGCAGGTATTTTTACACCACCAACAACCAAGTATCTCTGTTAAAATCTATTGGTCAGGCCAGCCCATAAAATTATATAATGTTCATCACTTGTTGGGGCCCGTTTGGGCTATATTTTATTTGAGGATTTCATGAATGTAAGCGTAAATACAACTGAAAAAATGCCGGTCGTTTGCTTTGCAAAGCTAAGATATACATATTCTGGATATATAAATAGAGTACATTTTGGTAGGGAGGCAAGTGGAGCTTAGAAGCTATCCTCGTTAGTGATGAACTCGTCGCGTATCTTTTGCAGCTTGTTAATGAGTTCTGCCACAGATACTTCGCCATGCACCTTGTTGTCCCGGGTGCGCACATTTACCGTGTTCGAGGATCGCTCCTTGTCGCCCACCACCAAAATGAAATTGAATTGCGCCAGTTGAGCATTACGAATCTTCTTGTTCATCGTGTCGCCAGCATCGCAGTCGGCTTCGCTCATGAAGCCAGCCGCATAAAGCTGATCGCGAACGGACTTCGCATACTCATCATAGGCAGGGCCTACCGGCACGACCATGACTTGACGCGGCGAAAGCCAAAATGGCCATTTGCCGGCATAGTTCTCCGTGAGTATAGCGATCATGCGCTCCACTGATCCAAGAATGGCGCGATGTATTATAACTGGGCGCTTCTTTTCGCCGTCGTCAGATATATAGTTGAGATTGAAACGTATAGGCAACTGGAAGTCCAGCTGTATGGTTGCGCACTGGAATGGACGCTTCAGTGCATCCATAATGGTAATATCAATTTTAGGTCCATAGAATGCGCCATCACCGGGATTCTCTTTCCATGGCATGCCAAATTCATTAAGTGACTCTGCCAATGCCTTTTCAGCTGCATCCCACTGCTCAAGCTCACCCAGATACTTGTCTGGCCGTGTGGACAACACCAGCTGGAAGGAGAACCCAAAGATGGTGTACACATAGCGCAAGAAGTCCAAGCAGCCCTTCATTTCGCTCTTGATCTGCTCCGGAGCACAGAAGATGTGTGCATCGTCTTGCTGGAAACGACGGACACGTGTCAGACCAGTCAATGCGCCGGACAATTCATTGCGATGTAGCACTCCAAAGTCAGCCATGCGTAGCGGCAATTCACGCCAAGAGCGATTGCGATTGTCGAAAATGAGACAATGACCAGGACAATTCATGGGCTTCAATGCAAACTTCTCCTTTTCTGCCTCAAAGGAGAACATATTGTCCGCATAGTGCTGCCAGTGGCCGGATGTCATCCACAGTTTGGCGTTATATATATTTGGCGAGATGACCTCCTGGAAACCGCGCTTTCTGTACTCGCCACGAATCAAATTCATTAGCGTGTTATAGATGTGTGCACCGCGTGGCTGAAAGAAACAAGAGCCCGGAGACAGTTCATGGAAAAAGAAGAGCTCCTGCTCGCGGCCAATCTTGCGATGATCACGCTTAGCAGCCTCTTCCTGCAGTTTTTCCCACTCCTTCAGCTGCTTGGGATCCGGGAAAGAAATACCGTACACACGCTGTAGAGTCTCCGCATCGGCTTTGCCTTCCCAGTAGGTTGAGGAATTCTTTGTGATCTTTAGCGCCTTTACCTTGCCAGTGTGACGCACATGGGGACCGCGACACAGATCAATCAATGAGCCGCACTTGTAGACAGTTGTGCGATCTGTCGTTACCTTCTCGTTGAGAATGCGCACCTTGAACTCATTGTACTTGAACATTTCTAGCAGATCGGATTTCTTCATCTCCAGGCGTTCAAAATTTTGTTTCTCCTTGACAATTTGCTTGACCAGCGTCTCCATAGTTCCATAATCATTAGTGGAGATCTACGCATAAAATATTGCATGATGTATAGAAGCATGATTTAAATATTAAAGCACTTACGCCTTCGCCCTCTAGATGCATATCATAATAGAAGCCATTCTCAATCGGCGGTCCATAGCACAGATGGCCACCGTAGATGCGCTCCATGGCCTCGCCCATAATGTGAGCAGAGCTATGCCAGAAAACAGCTTGTGCATCCGGATCGTCGAATTTCAGAAGCTGCAGCTTGCAGTCGTCTTCGAGCACGCGGTCCAAATCCCAAACCTCACCATTCACCTTCGATATGACGGTATTATCGGCCAGACCCTGGCTAATGCCCCGGGCTACATCATAGGGCGTAGTCTCCCAGGAGGTAGCATCAACCTGTTTACCATCAGGCAATGTTACTTTGATTGCCAAACGCGGTTTGGCAGCCAATTCGGCTTCATATTCCGCCTTGCATTTCTCCCAGAACACGTTACGCTCCTCAATATACTTAGGCCATGGATTGAGTTCTGTGGGCCAGAGATAATGATCGTACAGAATATGTTGATATAAACAATGAATGTATGACAAGTCAATCGACTCTTCATGAACGACAAAATCATTTTTTATCTTTAATTTTATTAAAACATTGTTTTTTTTTTATATATTTTAAATACCTTTGCGACTGTCGCCACCGCCTGCAGCTGGCTTATCCTTTTTCTCCTTCTTCATCTTAGCCGCCTGGAATACATACAAGAGAGAATAAAAATCAATAAAATAAAATGGTAAATGCAAAGCATAACAAGTTACATTAAAATTCAAAATAATATCAAACTTCTTCAGGCTACGTTGGCAACGTACACGGTTAGGAAAGCAATTATTAATAATGAATTTTCGGTGTCTGTTTTTGTTTTGTCGTTTGCACAGTTGTCACAAAAAAACAGTCAAACGACAATAACAGTAACTGATTTCGGTTCAATTGGTCTTTTGCTTTATCTAGTTTCGGAAGAAACTGATGAAATAAGGCAGACAAGTTAAGTCAGTGTGTGTTGGCACGAGAAGGAGGAGCAAATGATAATTGCAATTGAAGTTAGTGACGTCACATTAACCGGCCGCTGTGATTCATTTTGGCATTTAGTATACACATGACATTAACACACAAACACACACACGCAAGCACGTGCACACAGAGATGGCTAGGTGTATATGATGTGGCAATAACAGTTAAATATATACATATAAACACAATTGGGAGCGGGAAAACCAACCAAAGTTGCGTAGCACCGACTGCTGCGTATGCCCTGCTGTTGTTGTTGGTGTTGTGGTTGTCTTAGCTGCTGTTGAGTTTTGGCCAGCGGCAAAGCTCGTATATTGTGCAATATTTTATAGTTGCCGCTTCTAAACGCAACAACGAACGGCAACACTTTTAGCATAACTTAATTACGTTTATGTTCTAATACACTTCAAGTCAATTACAATGATTTTAACATGCCTTTTGCTTATTCAAATCCAAATTATTTAATTCCGTCACCACGTTGTCACCCATTCCGATTCCACGTTGTTGTTGCTCTGCAGAATTCTGCGTCTGTTAACTTTGAATGTGGTCATTATGTTATTAACAGAGGGGTTATTTTTTACTATTAAAAACTTCCCTTGAACAGGGTTCATTTTACGAAATATTAACAAGTATATTAATATTTGGGGGCTAGATATTAAGATACTTTTCTTGTCATAAACTTTAACTTAGCACATAGTTTTAGCTCAGAAGTGCTAGTGATAAATTCATAGCTGTTATTCATAACATAAGCCGGCAGAATGTTGTTTTCAAAACAAGTGTGAGAGGGGAGGCAAAATGGGCTTGCAGAACTGCCAACAGTAAACAATATTAATCGAACAACTCCAGTGCTACCGATAATCACAGCTGATTCTTAATTGGCGCCAATTCGAATTCGAATGTCCTATATTCGCAGAAAATATTGATTTTTAACCTGCTGACATAATTGCTGTCCTGGTGTTTATTTTTTTGTCAAATACGTAAAGTGAACAAATTTTATTGACCATCGGTTTTAAAAAGCCAACAAAATTGCACATTTACTGGAAAACCCGTTACACCATCAACCACCGCTATCAGGTGGCACAGCGGAACGTCTTGGTGTAGAATTCGATTTCTACAACGTGGCCTCCAGCAAGGTACACCCCAGTCCGGGGGCAGCGCGCAGTGTCTGGGCGCTGCCCCTAACGGCATCCTCGTCGTGCAACATGGAGGAAGATGGTCACGCCCATGCGGACATTGACATTGACATCGACCATCGTCCGCACTCGCCGTCAGGCGCCAATGGACCCGCTAACAATGGGGACGGCAGCGAGCACGATAGCAATATGCTGCTCTTTGAGGGCTTGGACGGTGTCACTGTGAATCTTGATGATATTTTCGATATTATCAAGAACGGTGAAGTTAGCGAGGTGGAAAATCTGGTGGAGAAGTTTGGACTAGAATGTCTGTCTGCCAGAGATCGGCATGGCTACACGCCAGCACACTGGATCGCGCTCAATGGCAATGTGCAGCTCATGCGCTATTTAATCGAGCGCACAGCTCCCATTGATTTGCCCTGCTTGGGTACACAAGGTCCTCGACCCATTCACTGGGCCTGTCGCAAGGGGCATGCCTCTGTGGTGCAGGTGTTGTTGCAAGCGGGTGTAGCGGTCAACGCGGCAGACTTCAAGGGACTAACGCCTCTTCACTTGGCCTGCATGTACGGACGTACTGCGACAGCTGCCTATTTGCTGGGCATGGGTGCACTTAACAATCTTACTGACATTAATGGCGACACTGCACTACACTGGGCGGCCTACAAGGGTCACGGTGATCTGATGCGACTGCTTATGTATTCCGGTGTGGAGTTGCAAAAGACAGATAACTTTGGGTCGACGCCGCTGCACCTGGCCTGCCTTTCGGGCAACATCAATTGTGTCCGGCTGCTGTGCGAGAAGTCGCAGTTGGAGCTGGAGCCAAGGGATAAGAATGGCAAGACGCCAATTATGCTGGCACAGGCTCATCAGCACCAGGATGTGGTGCGTTTGCTCTATGGCGAGGTAAAGAAGAAATCACGTTGGATACCATCCGTTTCGGAAAGTTGGGGCTGGCTATTTGGCGGAGCTGGTGATTCCAAAGGACCTTTGTTTCTCTTCCTATTTTCTGTGCTGCTCTGGGGCTATCCGATGTATATGATACGAGCAATACCCATAACCTGGAACATATTGCGACGATCGCACTATTGTTTCATCTACTGGAACGTGGTCATGTGGGTCAGCTGGGCCATTGCGAACCGTCGGGATCCCGGCTATATACCCCTCAGCTCAGATGCCTATTACCGTGCTATTAAGCAGATACCCTACTTTGACAAATTGAAGAAACGGAACGTGATGCTCACCCGGCTGTGCCACAGTTGTCGTTGTTTGAGACCGCTACGCGCCAAGCACTGTCGCGTATGCAATCGCTGTGTATCCTATTTTGATCATCATTGTCCTTTTATCTACAACTGTGTTGGTCTGCGCAATCGTATGTGGTTCTTCCTGTTTGTTCTGTCGGTGGCCGTCAATTGCTCGTTTACCATTTACTTTGCCTGCTACTGCGTTATGATCGAAGGCTTCACAATGTTGTATGTGCTAGGCCTGATCGAGGCCGTTGTCTTTTGTGGTCTCGGTTGGATATTAACCTGTACATCGGTAATGATACGTTATTACCAATCAGTGCCCATGATTAATGTGATATTTTTCATTGCAGATTCTTCATGCATGCATGAATCTAACAACGAACGAGATGTTCAACTACAAACGTTATCCATATTTGCGGGATAAGCGAGGACGCTATCAGAATCCCTTCTCGCGTGGACCCATTTTGAATCTATTGGAGTTCTTTGTATGCCTCCCGGATCGAGGCGATGACAACGATTTGCTTTTGGAGGATAACATATGATTAAGAAGCTAGGAGCGCGCTCATGCTCGCCGGCGCAAGGTACCCGTGCGTGGATAATAGCGACAGTCACCGCTCCAAGGAAGCGGCTGTGCTTTGATTTTGCTCCAAGCTTTGTGCTTACTCGGCTTTGGCTCTTACCCAAGTTTTAATCAATCAATAACTGCTATATAGGTATTCCTTGCAGAAAGATAATTTTTAGTTAGGCATTAATATTACAAGAAATTCTACAAGTTTGAAAATCTTTTATCGTGATGGATAAATTTAATTATATATAATCGTTTAGATTAACAAAAGAAAATTTGTTCTGCAGGAATATGCGTAGCTGCTGTACCTTGACGTACATTATTTTTAATCCTGTTATATCTAGCATTAATAAGAATACGCTTCTCTTGTTAATTTTTTCTTTTTGTACAAAATGATTATGTATAAAACGTTGTATTTAATGAATCTCTATTAATATTGATATTATATACTTAATATAATTAACTACAAGAAATGTATGTTAATGTTAACTAAATGGCTAAGCGACGGTTTAAACCGCTCCATTTGTTCATTCGTTTTGGAATTGCACAGTTAATACTAAATCAGATCGGAGAGAAATTGCCTTCTCTCTATATGGGTACACTTTGGCATGTATTTTGGGGTTAGCTTGACGATTTGAAACGAATGATTATTGCAATAAAATTAAACAAATTAAAAAAATTACTGAGTTTCTTTAACTTTCGAAACAAAAGTCATAGTTTTCGGGATCTTCTGGTATGGGTGGCGGATCCTTGCTTATATCCACTCCCTCGGTATCGAGCAGACGTAATTTGATCTCCATTGAGAGCAGCGTGTCAAAGTCTTCCTTTTTTTGCTTGCTACACATCTCCTGGCCGAGCAGTGCATTGATGCCATCTGTCCAATAATTGAAGACATTCTCATCGGGCGCGACAAAGTCTAATGTCGAATGATCCATGCTTTCGAACGTTATCGAAAATGCAAAATTTACGGCTGATTTGCGTGTACGTGCTTCCTTCATATGTGGACACTCTTTGCCTTCCAGTAGCTGCTTGATATCGATGATGGGCAACTTCTTGGGTAGTTCTTCCAAGGTGGGAATATTCTTCTCATCGCAGTCGCCGTAGTGTATGACCTTGTGATTGGGCGATAGACGTGCATACCAAAATTTATCCTTGCTGCGGGCGCCGCGCAAATATTTGGAAAAACGTGTACCTGCCCGGAATACCAGCGAATTAGCAAGTGTTATAGATATTAGCAAAAGCTTACACACCCTCTACCAAAAATGAGAGACGCTGCTGCTTGATCAGCTCCACTATTTGTGGTGAGATTTTCTCCTTTAGCTTCACAATAGCTGAAGCCGTCGAATCGCATTCTTCCTTTGATGTGCGCTCCTGTTGTCGCAATGTTGTGATCTGCTGATATGTCAGCAAAGCAATTTTACTGCGGAAGTCCTCCAGATTCTCGGGACGTTGTTTAAGCGTGCGCTGAATTTGCTCGCGTACCACACTGAACACCTTCTGAAAATCCTCGGCTGTTGCGCGCATATCCTTCCAGGTGCGATTTAACGTGATCACACAAATGCAAAAGAATTCCTCGAAGGGCTGATCGTGTGTAAAGAACATGGGCTGAAAATCGCCTGACTGCTCGGCAGGTGGCTCTCCAATACGCAAAATGTGGCACAGCACCTTTACCAGCTCAATGGAAGTGCGACCAAATGGACACTCGTGTTCATGCGCCCGACAAGAATTCTCGTGCACAATCTTCGTGTACTGCTGAGTATAGTTACGAGCGAAATAAACCATGCAGTCAAGGGCGAGGATGCCTATGAAGACAGAACTTTAATTATAGACAAAATTGTATGAAGACTAATGTAGTTACCAGGTGGTGTTTCAATGAAGTCCTGAGCCGGATTAATATCGCACTTGAAGCCCAGTTTCTTGTAGTACTGTGAAAAGTTGATATTGCCAGCGCCGGAACCACCGCTACCGCTGCCACCGCGTCGTATGTGCTCATCATTGAGATTGAGAGACCCCGTATAATCATCAAAGGCAATGCGACGCAGCTCTTTGATTTTCTCATGCGCATCCTGATCCTGCGCGTTCATTTTCATGCGCATACGCTTCTCCAGCAATCCAAGCGTCAACGTCTGTAGCACATACAGCTGGTGGGTCATCTCAGTGCTCAGTCCATTGCCTATCAGAGCCAGGCGATAGGATTTGGTGCTAATTGTATGGGCAATGCTCCGCTTTCGTTGCTCCTCGCCCTTTATAAACAGCGCATTAAGCAGTGCAATGGCATTCTGCCGCATGACTGGCGAGTTGACCTCCTGCAGCAGATGGAGTATGTCCTGAAGTTTAATTTCCTCAGCCACTAGCACATATTTGCTGCTGCTTTGGACAATATTCTCGAGATTGGAGAGCGCGCTCTCTCCGCATTTAGCGGGATACTTTTGAAAATTGCGCACAATTTCAATATTGCGTACCACAAAGCTGTTCTCTGGCACCTCCCAAGAGACGGTGCCATGCTCCATTAGCTCCACAAAGCTAGCTAAGCTATACTTGAGTATTTCTTCATCCTTTTGATTAACATCCTCGATCATTTTGATGAGTATATCTAAACCCTTCTCTTTGATAAACTCCAGCGCAAATGTGTGATCTATGCTGAGTGAGGTGAGCTCCTTGAGACGTTGCGCTTTGTCCAGTGGGACGCCATTCATCAATACTTCAAGCGCATCGCTGGCCGTCTTCGATGGTGAATACTGCAGACGCAGCACGGATCCGTTTTTTATCTCATTTCTGTTTTTTTCAGTCACATATTTCATATTATTTGTTTCACAAAACTGGAGAGCATAGTTCTGATGGTCGCTAATGGACCAGGTGTTGCAGATTTCCTGAATTTTACCTGAGAATCATTTTTATAAACAGATTGTTATTATTATTTACACATTTATCGTATTTAAACTTAAATTCAATAATGAAAGGATTTAAAGGGTAAGTTAAAAAGATTTTGGTAATTGAAAGATAAACCAATTGTGTTTAGGATTGACGGCATACGTTAGACATCATTCCCCACCCCATTATACATAATCATCAACTTCCATTTCGACTTCCTGTCGCGTCGATGCATTTAAATGAGGGCCGCTCATGCTGACATCACGAGCTGAACCGCAAAGGGCGTTGGCGCTGCATATTATAAGTCTCACACATAACACAATATAGTCAAATTATTTGCTGATTTTTTACACATCGTATTATTCGTCCAAACCATTTATTGTTTTTAATAATAGCAAACCATAATATATACACATACTTGCAAGCGGATGTCTTTGATCGAGATTTATTAGCTGCGCTATAAACGACTCGCGTTCAACGGCGATTTTTACTATATGCGCATCTTTTACCGGCATCTTTTTGGGAATCATTTTTATAAATTAAGCCTAGTTTAGCCGTATTAACTGAAGTAATTGTTGTTTTTTCACTAGACCAATGTTTTGTGATTAATTGGCTTTTATGGACATATTTCTTATCGATAAGTTTAGTACAGCAATAAACGATAGACTTTATCCAGGGCTACACAACAAGTATTGTTTTTACTATCGATGTAATTTATATATTTACATACTTGTTTCCTTAAGCAAATTTCTTTTAAAATGTATTTTATTAAAATGTTTATTCAATCAATCTGTCAACAGTTTACCTAGACAAAAGCTTGAGCAACTCGCCCACAACACAAACATTAATACTATTTCCCAATAGTCTATACCTTTGACGATTAGTAGTCTCGGCGGGAAATTCAAAATCTTCTGGGAAACTCATCAGCCGTGCCACTTCTCTAGGCGTAAAGTAACGCAGTTTTACTTGTCGCAAGAGTTCAAGTCGTCGCTTTTTTGCTTCTTCACATTCTGTGCTATTGAGATCCATGTCAATTTCTTTTACTGCTTCGAATATACTGTGGGATTGCGATTCGGAAAGTGGTGTAAACACCGATCCTGTACCTTCTGTGTAGTGTGTGTAGCCTTTTGTAAAGCACATCGATCTACTCTGTGATGGATGAATGATGTCCATGACCAGAACCCGCTTGGTTAGCACGTCATCCGGCACTAGTGTGTCATCAGGCACGTTGGGTTCAACTATGGTGGATATTTTACAAGTTGACTGTTGATTTACATCTGCTTTGGTCCCTGGCATATGCTCCCATATTTTCCCTGCCTCGAAATCAAATTCTTTGCTTTTCCGCGCAATGCAATAATACCGATGTCGAGTATTGGGTACATTAAACTGGGTGGGAGTTAAAATAAACTCACGCCAGTGGAATCCAGCTTTTTCTAGTGCCTCAATAAATTGTTTTCGCGCTTGAGATGTCTCAAATCCTTTAACGTTCTCCATTAGCACATATTGAAGCGTTTCGCATTGTGGTATCAGAGAACATAGGTGGGACAATGCACAGGATCGTTTGTCCTCCACGTCCCGCTGCAAGCCCTGCCGAGTATGCGGTTGGCATGGTGGCGACATGAGCAGCATGTTGACACCCAATTTGTGTACCTCTTTCGCACTTAAGCTCTGAATATTTCTTGTCTTTACACTCGTAGCTCCATAATTATGTGCGTAAACAGCATTGGCAACCGTGTTCACATCCATAGCTGCAACCACTTCGCCGGTTAGCTGCGCATCTGCAATTTAATTGAAATCAGGTACCTTAAACTATTTTATTGGTCAGAACTTACGTACATTTAAATGCGTAATGCATGCCGCCAATTCCGCTAAATAATTCCAATACTTGAAATTCCATTATTGGTCCGTTTGTTTATGTTTCAACTTCACGCTTTTACACAGCTGTTTGCCATTCACTGCGATTTTCTGGGTGAATGTCATTTTTGTTAAGAAGCAGAACGTCAACACGTGCCGCTTGGCTTTACTTTTATAAATAATTTTGAGCTATTAAAAAAAGTATGGGTAAAATAAAAAGAAAACCACAGCCACCACCAAAGGAACAGGATTCAGATAGTGACTCTAGCTTTGCAGAGGAAGAATTGGAAGAAGCCGAGGAGCAAACGCAAGGACCAGTCACCGACAGCAGCGATGATAGCGACATGGAAATTGACAAAAAACCAGTTAAAAAGGCGGGAGACAAGGCACAGGAAGCCGAAGCAAGCTCTGCTGATGAAGATGACGATGATGATGACGACAATGATGATGATGAGGATGATGAAGACGATAAAAAAGCGCGTCTGCCAGTGCTTAATCCTCTTAGTTTAATGAGAAACAAAGAGCAGCGCATGGCACTCTTTCGTAAAATGAAAAAAGAAAAGCACAAAAAGAAGATGCAAGAGCGTCGAGCACGTCGAAAAGCGGGTGTGCCTGCCAATCCGGGCCACACCATCGAAAGCCTGCGTGAAAAGGATCAAACCGAGGTGAGCAATCTCAACGATTCCGACAATGAAGAGCTGCGCAAGGAGCTGGAACTTGACGATTTCAGTTCATATTTCGAACGCATATACGAGCCAAAGGTGCTTATCACATTTGCCGACAATCCGGTGACGAAAACGCGCAAATTTGGCCTGGAACTGTCGCGTATATTTCCCAATGCCTTGGTCAAAATACGAAACAAAGCCTCGGTAAAGAAGATCTGCAAGAGCGCCGAACGCGAGGAGTTCACAGATGTGGTCATCATCAACGAGGACAGACGGAAACCGAACGGCCTTTTGGTCATCCACTTGCCCAATGGACCGACAGCGCACTTCAAGTTGTCTAATGTGAAGTTGACTTCAGATATAAAGCGAAATCATAAGGAAATAACCAAACATCGTCCAGAAGTCATACTGACAAACTTTACGACTCGCCTGGGCTTAACAGTGGGTCGGATGCTGGGTGCGCTGTTTCATCATGACCCGGAGTTTCGTGGTCGTCGAGCTGTCACTTTCCACAATCAGCGCGATTATATATTCTTTCGGCATCATCGATATGAATTCTCCAAGGAAGGCAAGCGCGTTAAGCTGCGCGAATTGGGGCCACGTTTTACGCTCAAATTGCGTTCCTTGCAGGAAGGCACATTCGATAGCAAAACGGGTGACTATGCTTGGATCATAAGTAACAAACGTCGCGCTATGGAGTCGAGACGTCGTTTCTTCCTTTAATTTTAAGAATATTGCTTTTGATTTGAAATATGTGAATATGTTGTATTTCGTAGAGAACATAAATAAAAGTTAAGGAAAAAATAAAAAACAAATTTTATGCTAGCACAGTTCCATGCGAGAAACTGTCCTGTCGAATAACCACCAAAATAATAACCATCACGAGATGTCGATTAAATGTAAAAATAATAGATGTCCTTATGCTAAATGTGCAACATTCAACAGATAGTGGCGCACTCGGCCATTGGCACTCCACGAGGAACGACACAGCACCGAAAACCCCAAAAATTACATTGTCGGGCACTGAGGATTTGGAATAGCACCAGCTGCTGTTGGATCAGGAAACGGCAGATCTCCACCTGTCTCGGCCAGTATTTCTGCTGGCGGTTGTCCATAATCTTGCAGCTTGCGCATATCGTCAAGCACCACGCGGAATTTCTCACGCTTCACGGTAGCCGTATCATCAGGCTTTTCACTCTCCAAGTGACCCTCAATAATCTTGTAGAGCTCCAGCTGTTTCTGATACCTGAAAACGACAAATGTTTGAGTAAGCAAATCGCATTAACTAATATAAACAATACTGAATACAGTAGAAACTTTATAAGCGGACAGAACATAAAACTACCCATATTTTGAAAATTATTCATACTTTTTTATAGTTCTTCGATTACCTTATAGAGCTTTCACAGTATGTATAATTATATGTAAATATTCATGAGTCATGTTGTTGCCAACAGTTGTTAGCCAATAGGGCGGTGTCCACTTATATGGCGTAAATGCTTATATACATACCTCTCCTTATCTTCAGCTGAGAGCTTGGAGTCGTTCTCTTCCAAATACTTTGGATACTTCTCCAGCAGCTCTTTAATGCTAGGCAGTAAGATTTCGGCCGAAAGCAAGCTCTGCATCATTCCCTCCATAAATGGCATAAAAGAATTGCCCTCGCCATCGGCGCCCTAAATTTCACTACAACTTTACTATAAATCACTTAAAGGTATTCGTGCACAACTTTACCTCCAGATTCAATGAGCCCAGCATGCTAGCTATATCATTCTCGGAGGCGGGTGCTGCTAGATTTTCGGTGCCTTCTTGGAGACCCTTTAAGATATTATTGTTCAGATTAATGTCAAACACAACTTTCTAGAGAACAACGCACTTTCAAGGCTTGGGAAATGCTATCTGAATACTTGGACACCTCTTCGTCGTTGGCAGAGTTCTCACCGCTCAGTGTCAAGGCAGCCGCTTCTGCCATTTTCTTAAAACCAGCCATTATTTGCTCCGGATCCTGAGGCAATGGTGGTATATCACCGCTGGGCGTTTCTGGGCCACCGAACAGTGTGTTCATTCTATCCGCTAAGATTTTTGCGTGTTCGCTGCAATTCCAAAGTTCAAGTGGGGACTAAAAGAGAAAACACATTTCTCACTCACATGAAAAACGCATCGGGATCTTCGATGGGGCCGCCGTCGGCATTGGCTGTGCCATCAGTGGCCACAGTCTTTTCGGGCTTGGCTCCACTCTTTCCTTTGTCAAAGTCTTGCAGTGCATCTGAAAAATTGAATTCATAGAAGTTTCTTATATAAGTCGTCCGACGGCCGGCATTCGAATTTCGTTGACACTCACTGTCGAGCAGCTCATTCAGGTCATCACCATCACCGTTTTGTTTTTGATCAGACATTTTTTTTAAATTTATACGAGGTAAATGACTTAATTGATGGAAAAACTATGTAACACTTGTTTTGACTTGACACAAGGGGTGAGCATGTGTGTGCGTGCGAGTGTGTGAAAAGTAACGTGTGAGGGCCACAGTTTTATTGCCTTATCGCAGTCGATGCTTGTTAATTATATCGATATTCCACATGATAAACGAAACACAGTAAAGTTTTTGATGAAATTGAATGAAATACATAATATAATTCATACTTTTAATCATAAGCTGATCCAAAATAAAAATTTATTTGTATTTTAATTTATTTATTCATAAGTATATTAGAAATTTAATTTAAGAAAGGCAAATGGAAATGCAGCTTGACGTCGGGTCATTTTTTATAGATATTTTTCGATATTTTTATTCGGTTGTATCAAGATTTCGATTATTTCATCGAAGCGGTTATGCCGCCACCGAAATTACAAAATTTGAATGACCAAATTTAACTTCACTTAAATTCAATTTAAATGAGGTCAGATTTTAGAAGTTGTATAGAATATGAAATGATATAATATATATATTTTTACTGGACAACTTTTTAACCAATTAATTAAATCATAACTTAAAAAATGTTGAATATTATGCATTTGTAATAAAAGTTGTGATTACGTATTTTCACATTTGTATTATCTAGTGGGAAAGCATATTATGCATAAGTAATACTGATGAAAATGAGGACAATTCAAGGACATTAGGCAGAGATTATCTAAAATAATCACCCAAAATATTTATAGATGTTCTACGAAACACAAACACAATCTAAGGTCATGCACCTTGCTGTGCGAACATGAAGATCGGCGACCAAACTGCGACCAAAACTTAAACCGCATATACAGGATGGCTGTGAGGGGCATACTGATGCGAGACAAATTCAGAAACCAGAACGATACACCCCGTACTGCTCCTACATATGAGCAATTCGGTAGGGAGTCGCGCTGCAACTGCGGCGTCAAGGTCAACCAAGGATGAGGAACCCTGCCATGTTTATCGAGTCCTTCTCATATGGTTGGTTGTTTGGTTTTTGCTATTTTTCTGTTTTAACCGCACCGTTTACCAAAGAGCAAGACG
The DNA here is from genome assembly GCA_037075185.1 of Drosophila pseudotalamancana. Lineage (NCBI taxonomy): Eukaryota > Metazoa > Arthropoda > Insecta > Diptera > Drosophilidae > Drosophila > Drosophila pseudotalamancana. The sequence continues at coordinate 380,005 of JBAMCK010000142.1, forward strand.
AATTTTGATTCCTCATTCGCCACGCCGTTTTTGTGGTAAGTTTTGGGGCGTAGTCTTTAAGGGTGCGTATTCCATGAACATGCAACATGGGCGGAGTCTACCTGAAAATAATTCATAAATTAGTGTATTAGCTCACTTCTAATGTAATTTACATTTGAGTGTGGGTTGGAAGTTCCAACTTGGAACAACTGCGAGTTATTTTGAACTCTATAAGAAGAAACAGAACATTTTTTTTTCATATTTATTTTCTTTCCTTAACTCTTTATTTCCGTCGACAATTCAGAAATCAAACCGATCGTTTTTCATGGAACTTAAATATTTCAAGTCAAGAAGTCAAAGGAAAAGTCGAAAACGTAAAAACCCTTTTGCTGAACAATGAAGGACCAAAAGTAGAGCTCGCTCTTTTTTGACACAATTTTTAAAACAAAAACGTTTATTTAGTTATAATCGTCGGAGAGTAGAATTTTTAGTTACCTGAGATGGATTGCAGCACACGTAAATTTTTTTTAAGAAGTTTTCAACAGAACGGAACCATATGCAGGACCTCAACACATCCGAAACTGAGTTTTTGACCCGCCATAAAATTCGCGTTTTCCTCCTCACTGGCGTTTCACCTAACTTCCTGCTTGTTGTTTTTATTTTATTTTCATTTTTTTGGAAAGTTTTGCGTAGTATTTGAGTATACAGCCTTCCATATATCATTTTGTTAAGAATGCAGCGATTTCACGGTCGCTGATTGCCTCAACAATTTTTGTTCCTTTCCAACCTTTCGACGTTTCGTCCATACTCATCCTTCCTGCGAAGCGTTCATCGCAACTTTTATGACTTTTAGCACTATAGATCACCCCATAATAGATCGGTGATTGTCAATGATTGTGGTTTTATAAGCCCACCATTCAGGCGAATATGTCGCGTGTGACCCGGCTAGGATCTCCATTTCTCTTTCTCTGGGTATTTCCTTGTCTGTGAGTCTCCTGCACTTGTTTCTCCTTTGATAGCCAGGCGTAGCAATTGCGATTTCGGCACTTGGAAGATTTCCTGGAAAATGTTGACACACTTTTCTTTTGATATCCACCAAATGGCTGCTCCCTCCCTGTAAGAATCCCCCCTTGGAGTAGTGATGCAATGCCTTGTGAGTTTTCACGCCCTGACAGTCGTCGCTGCCTATCAAAGCGTTTAACGCTTCATGCAAATGAGCCCTTGCGTCTGTCTTCGACTTGATCTTTGGATTCTGGGTTGTTTGGAGGGTTGGCCAGTTCCAGCTAGCATGCAATCTGCCACATTTAATGTGGGTCGTCGTCGCAATGTTCTGAGTGATTAAGCGGAAATTAAGTGTGTGTGTGTGTGCGATGCTTGCAGCCTCCCAATTTGGCATGGTTACTTTTTTATGTGCTGGGTTGGGATTTTTTTTTTTCAATCGGTCAATTGGGCTTTATACAATTACTTCAAATAATAAAAACCAATACAAATACATGTTGGGCTGTAAGTATTAAGACTGCGTGTGTTAGTAAAGTAGATCATGTCAAAAGAGTTGCATAACCAGAGTGTCACGGCTGAACTTAAGCAAATTTTAATGTTTAACATTACAAAATTCAATGTCTGTCATTCTTTAAATGCGCAACATGAATAATTTAACAGCTTTGTTATCGACTAATGACTATTGTTAGCGACAAGCATTATTGCATATTGCATTACGCACTGACCCACACTGCAATGTATGTAAGCTTCGTTAACATTGGAATATTAACAGCTCTGGAGTAAAGTGCTTAACAGCCTCGTGTAAGCTAACATAGATTGCTATGCAGGACCTTTAAATTAATGTTATATAACAGTTTTATTACCAAACTGGGCTTACAGTGCAAAGCGCTAATCGAGTATCAATTTTATTTGATCATTCGCGCTGCATATTCAAAAAGCAGGCACTGCTTTGATTAATGAAGATATTGAATAATTTTATTTAAATTCGCATATATCCTATACAAAGCGTGGCTAATGGTAAAACGCCGGCAAAGATTGTGGATGTGAGAAAAACGCCACCTACTTTTTGAGCTCCCCTTCGTCCGATCTCAAACATAATTTCAATAGCTGATGATGAATAGCTGTTGATCGTTCGATCTCGAGAACTGGGCAACAGGTTGCTGTTGAGATGGAACCACTCAGAAAAAGAAATAAAACAAATTAATCTTGTTTTTGCCACTGACAGTAGATCGTTTGTCGCACTTTCTTCTCGAGCCCGAGTTTTTCCATTTGCCTTGCAGCATGTTTGATGATGCTCCCTGCCCGGCGGGAGCGTTGCCTCCAGATGTTGTAGCTGTTGTTGTTGCTGTTGCTGTTGCTGTTGCGCCTACCTTGCGCCTTCTGTTTAATGATCAATTTGTTGGCCTCTGATCGTGCCGACAGCGTTTAGCAGTTGCCACTCGTTTGCTTTGCTTGTGGCACTCGTCTCCTCCGGGTCAGGCTAATGAGTTTCATAAAAGTGGGTGTATTTGCTCCCTGCAAGCCCCCAATACACACACTCACGCTCACACACGTATACTTTGTCCAAATGACGAATGTGTAAATGTGAGAATGGACATTTTTAGCAGACATCGGGTCTGGCTAACCGTCTGGACCAGGTCGACATGTGGTTGCAGTTCCACTAACAGGCATTCTACGCGTTTTTGCGGCCAACCATTGGATTATGCTTTTGCATTGTCTGAATGTGGGCAGTAACAAACTTCTTCTTCTTCCCTTTCAATCGAAATCTCAAATATGCTAATTTGCACACAATGAAGTTCAGTGGAAGTCAAATCGTGACCCACAAACAACTAATGCCAACAATTAGCCAAGATCAGAGGCAAGGGTTAACGGGTGTAAGGGGTTAATCGCATTCGCCGTGCTGCTGATCGGGAAAAGCCCTGCCCGATGGGCGTTATCTGCGTTAAGCCGCACCTCGGCTACCTGAGACGCCATCAAACAGAAGGCTTAACTGGGCTCTGGATCAGCCCATAGCAAATCGTTTACAAATGTTGATCAATAAAACGCCAGACTTCAGGGCGATTAGCCGCTATAATCGCGTTCGGCCGCAGGGAAAGTGTTGAAAACTTTTGCCAAATATTTGAAAAAGTCAAAACTCATCTGCTCGACACCTAAGCTGTACGACTTTTCCACTAATCTTTGCATTTGTTTGCATGCTTACGCGGGGATTTCAGTTTTATGATGCCAGCTCCTGGTTGTCTCTTGGAATCTTTATTTGTGGGCTGCGTCTGCTTAGACCGAGGGGCAGCAACTGCTTTTGCACATTGAGACTCGTATTTACCAAAAATAACTGCGGATTAGACCTGAAAGTCAATCCACGCCTGCTAACGAAAAGTTTCTATACTCACTCCCAGAACTTAGTCAGCATACAAATCATAGAATGATGGAAAACCATTAAGGTTCTCAATATCATACCATCTTGTTGTAACAATTTTTATATAAATGCTAAATAATTTTTTCGCCTTTCCTTCTTTCAATAGTCCTCCTTCCATTTTTATATTGAACTATAAGAAATACAGTATCATATTTTAATATGATCTGCAGTGTTTCCCTACAACAAAAGAAATGTAGCCTTAAGCCATTTTTTCTTCGCGATAATTGCGTCTCACTCGCACCCATCATCAGTACTATACCGCATTATTCTCTAAAGACTGTCAATAATGTGCGATCTATGAAAATTTCTGACAAGGAGAAGACTGTCACTGATAAAGACATTAGAAGCTAACAAATGGGCAGGGGAATGGAAACTGAGCAAACAATCAAGGCCGTTAAACAACGTGTGCGACAAGAGGGCCGCATTACGTTTGAGCCAAAGCGAATCGATTGGCCAACAGCAAGAGAAAGACAGAGAGAGAGAGAGAGAGTTAGAGAGAAAGAGAGTGAGACAAACTCCAGAGAAATGTGCTGAAAGATATTTTAGTATGATTGTTGCATATTGTTTTGTGAATTTTTGTGGTAACCAAGCGTGGAGCAAGCAAAACTAAGTTAATTATAACTGGACTAGGGCCAGGTATTTGTGGGCGTTCCATATTATCTGAAGGGGGCGTGACAGCAGTAGCTATAAATATAGTTATGCAAAATGAAACTATTTTTTTTATGAATATCACTGATGTGAATGATCAAATTTTGCTTTACAAGAGAGAAGGATATGCGAGCAATTGTTGATGCAATAATTTCCTCATCATTTCCCCATTCTCTATATAAGGACGCGCGCGCTTTGGGTAGATCTTCGAGTTGGACAGGTAAACCAAGCGTACAGAGCTACGAAAACTTGAGGATGATATTCATTCATAGCGCCGTAGGTGGGCATCATAAAAAGTCTTTTAGCACTCTTTATTCATACAAACGGCGAATAGCATTTTGCCTAGGATGGGCTTTACGTGGAAATGTGTCGACGTTTATGGCAGGGACCTGCCTCCTACTGTTTCCTTTGGCTGTTCTTCTTGTTGCTGCTGCTGTTATAGTTGTAGTTGTTGTTGTTGCATTAGGAGTGTAGACTCTGATGTTTGTCATTTGGCGAGTTGATAGCGCAAAATTAGCGTTATATGAGTTGCCTTTTCAGCCCTCATTGTTGTTCCAAATTGAGAAATCAACGAGGTACAACATAGTGATACACTTGGCCTATTGGTCTTTACAGTGTACCCAATCGCCACTTATTTGAGCCGTATTCCAACTCCATGTCCTCTGTCAAGGTCAGAAGGCTGTCAAGGTCGAGATCTCTTTCTATCCAGCCAGGCGAAAATGTCTCAGTTGGTACTCCCGTTGGGTTTGCTTAACCAAAAACCCAACGGGCAGCCGTACCGAGCAGTAGAAACCCCGGCTTTGTTGCCTTGCGGCCTCCGTCGTCCTTCGGCTTATATTTATATTTTGTTAAACAGGATGCGGCATTCGTCACACGATCTACTACTACTACTATTGATATGGCAGCATTATAGCAATTTCCGCGCTGGCGTTTGCCTTCATTAATTTCATCTCTTGGCGCTCGCCTCTCTTGGCATTTCTTTCTAGCGGTTTACCATGTAGATCCGAGGTTCAGCGACTGCTTTTGGCTTTCTTTTCCGTTGGGTTCTTCTTCGAGCAAACATGCGTTGCGTGAAATTTTATAATTAATCAAACTCACACGCTTGCGGGTACCAAAAGTCGTCTAGAACGGACGCCAACACCCTCGACATTAAGCAGGCATCGCTTTACGGTAGAGCGTGACAGGATACGGTCTAAAAGGGCTGGAACCTAAGGGAGGCTTGATAAAAAAAGTTTATGGCTGTAGCCTCACAGTGAAAATATATTTCTAATTTTACAATTTTATAAAAATGTTAAGGATTGTTAACAGTATTCAATAGAATCAAAAGTAAATATTTTTGGCGACCAACTAAAGGAACTTCGTTGCTCCCTTCTCTCTGTTACTGACTACAACTATACAAACTATATATATTTTGTTTTATATGATTAATCAAAAACACAAATTAATAACTTTTCTTTTTTGGATACACAGAAATTCTAATAACAGTTTTTCTCGGGCGGTGGAAAGTTTTCTCTAATTATTTATACCAAAACACTTTCAAGTTAACATTTCTTTAATCCAATCAATGCAATCTATTTTCATCAGTTATTCACATTTCAATAATTTTAATTTTATATCCTTTTATTGAAAATATAGTGCATAGACTTTAAAAATATGAGAACTCGTATTGTTTGGTTCAGGAAACTACGAAGAACTGCAACAGAAATGATATAGTCTTTGCCGATTTGTAGTCGTAATTAATTGGCCACAAATGATGTATTAATAAAGGATATATTACGCTTGTAAATGAATATAATGCATATTCGAATGCATTATGCGTTGCATTCAATGTCCAATTCGATTACGAAAAGAGGCCATTGGCGACATCAGGAACTGGGTCAAAGGGACAAGGACTCCAGAATGGGACTCCTAAATGGAGCTCTCAAGTCAAGGTTGTTGTGGAGGCAAACGCTTTCATTGGCTCACTATGTGCACAGTGTGCACATAAAAGACGCCCTCTATCGACGAGACGTCGGCGTTGTACAACGTCGTTGCCCATGATCGGCGCAAGTGCGAGCGAGTCAGCGTTAGTTTAACGCGCTGCGATTGGTCCGCGTGTTACTACCTGCCACGATGGCTGACATCTTGACAGCAACGACGGCTGCTGTTATTGCTGCTGCCGCCGCCTTTCGACGTCTTCACAGAAAGCCAACGATCTTGCACGGCGCTGGTGGGCTCAAGTCAGTACGGCACCGACTGCGCACCGAGCCAGACGCACAACTGCCAAACGTCGTTACTTAAAAAAAAAAAATAAAATAAAATAAACATTGATAACGGAAAAACGTAAATGCGTTCGGTTATCGAACTGTTACCAAATAACTTTTGACTATCGAAAAGAACTGTGACAATAATCGCAAATTGTGAGCGAAATCGAATTTAAAAACAAAAAGTTGCAAGTGATTGCGAATTTACCGTTAGCCTGGTGAAGCTTTTGCCCGACTTTTGTGTGGCTGTGAATAATGACTGTTACCGCTTTTGCCGCCGCCATGCACAGACCCTTCTTCAATGGATATTCAGCCATGCAAGGTGAGTGTTTGCAACTCGCAGGACTCGCATCAGTCATTAGACGAGGCGCGAGACCTTCGACGTGATTGCTTTCCGTTTCCGGGGAAGTCAATTGTGTTAGCTGTCGTAAATCAAGTGGCATCGGCACACGCGCTCTCTACCTGGCAAATTGGAAAAAGGAAACGTAATATTTGACTAACTTTCCATTCCCGTTACTCTTCTTCTGCAGAAATGAACAGCGGCCAAGGACGTGTCAATCAACTGGGTGGAATGTTCATCAACGGTCGACCGCTGCCCAATAATATACGCCTGAAGATCGTCAATATGGCCGGCGAGGGCATCCGTCCTTGTGTAATCTCACGACAGCTCAGGGTTTCCCATGGCTGTGTCTCAAAGATTTTGAATCGTTATCAGGAAACGGGCTCCATCCGACCCGGTGTTATCGGTGGATCCAAGCCTCGCATTGCCACACCCGAAATCGAGAATCGCATTGAGGAGTACAAACGCACCAATCCGGGCATGTTCTCCTGGGAGATCCGAGAAAAGTTGATCCGAGAAGGCTTCTGTGACAGGAGCATGGTGCCTTCCGTATCCGCCATATCGCGTTTGGTCCGTGGGCGTGATGCACCCGTTGAGCAGGACTCCTCCAAGCCCTCATCCAACTCGAGCAGCTCCGATCCGAGCACCTCGAGCTCCACGCACAACAAGCCCTCCGACGAGGAAGTCTCCGACTGTGAGAGCGAGCCGGGAATTGCACTCAAGCGCAAGCAGCGCCGCTGTCGCACCACATTTTCGGCCGCTCAGCTGGAGGAGTTGGAGCGCGCATTCGAGCGCACCCAATATCCGGACATCTTCACCCGCGAGGAGCTCGCTCAGCGCACCAATCTGACCGAGGCCCGCATCCAGGTGTGGTTCAGCAACCGCCGCGCCCGCCTTCGCAAGCAACACACCTCCGCCGCCGGCTCCGTCGGCGGCAGCAGCAGCAGCACGGGGATCGCGACGCCCGTATCCATGGCTAGCACCAGTGGCAGCCACTTGTCGCCGCTGGCAATGATGAGCATGCCACCGGCCATGGAGGCAGCAGCCGCCATCAGCTATCAGCATCCATATGACTTCTATAGCAATCCGGCGCCGCTGGCCAACACGGTGCACAGCAGCAGCTCCACCAGTCTATCCCCACTCTGCAGCAATTTGTCGCCTCCGCATCATCATCAATTCTATAATCCCGCCGTATCCAGCACGGCCAGCTACATAATGCCCAGCTCGGCGACCAACAGCTCCGACCAGGTGCATTATGACACCCAATTGGGATCCCTTTACAGCACTGAATCTGAACCGCATCAGACAATGCCACGTAATCCAAGTCCCAACGAATCGATCTCCTCGGCCTTTGGCCAGTTGCCACCCACACCCAACAGCCTGTCCGCCGCTGTGGTCGGCACCACCACCGATGCAAACCCATCCCTGACCAATGTCAGTGGCGGCAGCGAGGAGTTGACCTCCGCGCTAAAAGTGGAGGCTGCGGAGCTGGCGGCGGTGGCCAGCGGAGCACAGCCGCAGCTGTACAGCAGCTGGAACAGCGGCATGCAGAGTATGCGACCCAATGCGCCGCTCTCACCGGAGGATTCCTTGAACTCCACCGGCTCGACGAGCAACGCCTTGGAGGTGTCCGTCTCTGCGGCTCACCAGATGTTCCATCCGTATCAGCATACGTCCGCACAATATGCATCGTATCCGACAAACACAACGCATACGCACTCGCATCATCCCCATCATGGGCATCCGCATGCTCCGCATGCGCATCCGCATGCCCATCCTCAATACAGTTCGGCACATTATCCGCCCAATTCTTCGGCGCATTTCATGCCCCAAAACTTCAATGCGGCCGCCGCAGCTGCCGCCGCCTTCTCCTCGCCCAGCAAGATGAACTATTCAACGATGCCGCCACAGCCTTTTTACTCCTGGTACTGATCGAAGGCAACCATTCCAACAATTCTCCTGCTGATCGGGAGCAATAGCTGGAGCAGGAGCTCAAGCTGTAGCTGGAGCAGGTGTTGAGTCACCTCTGACCTTGACGTCGCCAAAGATTCGTGTACTTTATATGCCCTGTGGCATCCGCATCCACATTTCAATCTCTTAGCATTTACCAACATATTTTCTTAATAGCCTTAAGTTTCTAGCTTGTAAGTTTCCAATATAAAATAAATATATTCTAATTTATAAAATAGTTGAGCGATTTTTAATAACACCTTATATATGCACATATACATACATACATATATATGTATAGACCAATCCCTGGAAGTCGTCGTGCCCATTCAGTAGCCCAGACCTTGACACGCTTCTGTTGCCAGCGGGAGCTATTGGAAAAACTCGAAAATATCGAAAATCTGCGCACATTAGGGCCTTTAAGTAGCGTCTCTCGCCAAGTTTTCAACAAACTCAACGGGAGGCTCTTTTGGCCAACCTGCTGTGAGCCCAGATTCAGTTAATGCCAGTCGAAAGGCGCACGACTTGGTCATACTTCGTGTTTTCACACATTTGTAGGCATTTCTATGTGCGTTTTTCAAATGTGTCTATTTATCTATAAAATTTGGTGTTTCTCGCTATTTCAATCTTTAAAATATGTTAAGGATGTTGGTGTGAACAATCGATAGATAGCCTCGAAATTAGGCCCCACACTTTTAATTTTCTGCCTTTAGTTTCTATTGTCTTCAATTTAAATATTGGGAATCGATATTTATCGTTTTTATGTTAATTAAACGAATTATCATTAATTTGATAGAACAATTTAATAATAAGCTTAACTAAACCAATTACAATTATTAAATTTTCAATATGAGCTCTGAAAATCAAGTACGCAAATCGATATTTATCGATTTTAGAAAAGTAAATAAGTTTTCTGTTAGTTTTGACAAGGAAGGACAAATGTGAGCATATGGACAACACATACACAGACTGCTTTTATATATTTGTACTAATGTAAAGATAGCCCTTCCTCACTTCTCGAAACTCGACAATCAGACGTCTTACGGAAGTATCCCTCTTCCCTAACCATGGCCATACAAATTGACCCAGAACTCCAACCAAGGTGTTAATGGCCCATCAATTCTATCGAACTCGACTAATTGCCCTATTTCGAGAGCCAACAATTTACCTCAAACTCACACCTCGATTTCGACATTATCCTGCCGTACCATCTACCCATCCATCTCAACACCTAACTACGTGTGCAATTAATGAAGTCAGTCTTCAGACTCGACTCTCGACTCTCAAATCGCAGACAGCTCAGACAAGCCCCGAGTTCTACTTCGTGTCTATCTGAGATGTATATTATTTTAATCTAGTTTTTCAACCTGAAAAACGTTCATCCTAATCGCTCTCTACCTCTCTCCGGACAGCCAAAGTAAATATTGACTTTACAATCGACTTAGGATTTACTTGTTCTGGGTACTTAAGTGGTTCCAGTATATTTTTGCACAAATTGCACAAAATCTGTTTAGAACTTAAGATTTTAATCCGAGTTTTTTCTTGCACTTTTGTTGTTTTGTAGCCGAAGAGTTTAAGTTCTGATTAGGGTCTAAAAGAGATTATAATGTAGTATTTATTTACAATATTATTCTTTAGAAATTATAATTCTGTGTTTAATGGTTTTCGATCGTGGTAATAAAACTTTATTATCCTGATATCCTTTTAATAAATCACTTATATAATATTTCTTAGGTACAATCATATGTATAAACTCTGTTGGAAATATTTTTCGATTTGTAAAATCTTGTTTGATTTTCATTTTCTTTAATTTCTCCTAAATATTTTCCATTCTATTTTAGAGCACATACAACAAAAGTTTCCTTTAGGTAATACCACAAATGAGGAAGCTTATCTAATGCCAATTTAATAGCACCCCTAATTTCTAGCTCTCTCATCATCTCCAGCCAAGCTAATAATGCAATAAACTCAATAAAACAAAACTTTAATTAAAATTTGTTCAACGGGCCCCAATTCCCCACATTTACCCCACATTTATATTGTATATATACATATATAAGTACGGTAGCTGGGAAAGCCAGCTAGTTGGACAAATGTATTGTAAATGTTACAAATCTTAAATACTACGCATTAATTTTCGGTAGCGATAAGGCATTACAACCAATCTCCCAGAGTCGAAGTTCGTAATCTCAATCTCAAAGCTGGACTTGAACTTTGGCAGCTCCGCAGACTCTTTCGACTAATGAACTTTTTCTAGCCGTCTTCGAGCTCTGCCGAGGATCAGGGGCGGAGGCTGGCTACGGGTTCCGTTGACTTGATTAATGGACCGACAATGTGTTGAACATCAAAGGTAGCAAAATAGTAATTTACAATATATATCCGCCGAGCCAGAGATGAGCTACAAATTTAATTTATTATGCTCTAACAGAGGGAGTTACGATTTGAAAAAGCATTTTGTGATCTATTGAAGCATTTTATAGGAGTGACTCATATAATACTTAAAAAAGAATTGTATATAGGGACGATAATGTGTGTTATTAATCGTAACTGTTCCATTTCCAGTCCATATAACAAATTTATATTGATTTTGTATAGTCAGATATTAAGTTGGTATCTGTATCGAAATTTAATAATATCAATTACACAGATAATTCAGGTTTAGTTAAAAAATTGGATTTACTAAGATAAAATATTTAAGACAAATATTTGCAATAAAAAACTATATAGTCTATGAATAATTATATAAAAAAATGAATTAGTAAGGGTATTCCGTCATCAACATATGTAATAAATCTCGACCTTTTCATACATTTGTTATTGTTTAGACACAATTATAAATGGTTAGCCAGACACCAGACCTTTACCTGTTGCAATGGTCCAATTAATGCCGCGATCCGTACTTCGGATCTGCTGCGGATGTATCAGGCGTTGCCTGGGCCATAAGAAGCGCAAAACCTCAAAATATTTACAGGGGCTGTCCGCTGGACTGTCCCAAATATTTGTGCAAACTGTGCGAATAAATGTCAATTCCAGGAGGCAGGATTCGGAGTTGAGACTGAGTTGCGGATCGGCGCGAAAGGATTTGACGGGAAAGAAAGCAGCATAAACACTGGCCGAGGATTAAGGCAGTTCGGAAATAATCCTTTGCCGTCAGGAAGCATGCACTAGCCCATCCTTAACGCAGGCAGCGCGATTTCGAGTCATTTTACGAGCCACCATAAACTTTTATTTGCCTTCTATTCTTTCGCCCTGGCCCGGTTCCTGGTCCTCATCCTGGTCCTGTTTGAAGCGCATGCCCAGCCCGGACACGAACCCCTTTTTGGGTCAACAGGCAAGAGTTAAGCGAAGAAAGGCTTAGCTTTCAGCTCGGACTCTCTCGCACAGAGTCAAAGTCAGGTAGTTCGGGCAGCGAGTCCTGGCAGGCAGACGATGAGATCGAGAGCTGAGTACGGCCGATAATCCTTGCTAATGAGGTGTTTGCTGCAACAGCGAAACATTTTAGGCTGCCTGCAAAGTCTCTAAGTCAAGGATAATCGAGGATAATGTGTGCCAGTCGTTTACGTATCTATACTGAATGAATGATATATATATATATATATTTTATTCAGGAATGTGTGAGTTATGGGAAATAAGTAGTCTAGAACTAAGGTTGACTAAGGGATACTATATAAATAATATACTTTAGGTGTTATGTTTTATGTTTTCTTACAGCTTACTCTCTGACATACGATAAAGCTTTGCTTGGAACTCATATCATATACGGATTATTAATCGCTTTGCGCTCATTCCCAAATTAATTCGCGTATCAATAATATAGTTTAACAAATGTGACTAACTTTTGTATCATCAATAGATCATTTTTAATTAATCATCACTCAACAATCCAAAATTTTGCCACAAATAACTGTAAACTCGTTAACTAAAAATTTGAAAAACGTATTAAAATACATTACAAATATCTTTCATATTATATATTGGATATTGAATATATCTAATGGATCGCATTTGAATAGCTCACGGCATGACCCATCCAGAAAATCTAATCAATGTCTATTGGCAAACATTTCGGTTTGGTCTGTCACGACGAACTACTGTCTGGCTGTTCAGTTGCCGATCGAGCTGCATGTGTCTGTCTATATAGAGATATACATAGAGATATTTGGTGTCCTCGTCGTGCTAGTTGTGCTGTCCCACTGACTCGTCGGAGCGCATGCTGTTAGCTCACAAATTGATTTGTCAAATTGAGGCGCACAAGGACATTGCGATCATTAACGATGATTGCAGGACACGTCGAAGGTCGTTGCGCAGTTGGACTTGGAAACTGGAAACTGAAAACTGGGCAACTGAGCAACTGAGCAACTGAAAACTGAAAACTTGGCTATTGTCAACACTTTGTACCACCAACTGTTTCTGTTTCGCGACGCGATGAAAATCTTCCTGCCAGTTGGAGTTTTATTAATAAGCACATGGAAGTTAGAGCTGGACGGATATAGCGAGTGCGAGAGGGAGATGGCGAATTGCTTTTGATCTTGCAAATAGTCGTAATCGATTTGGAATGCTTGGCGGGACCTTCAGCTGCTTTTATTTATACTCCATAAATGCTGCCCTCTTGGTTAGCAACTTGTCAGCTTCCTTTTGGCATCGACACTCAGCAAGTGTCTTCTGTTTGGGCGCTGACACCACAAAACCGACGGGAAGAATTTGTATTGAAGACTCTGGAACCGTTACGCTATTTTATAGCACTAAATTGTCTAGGAGCTGATTAGATCTTCCCAACGAAACTCTATATATATTTGTTTTCCATTTCTAGTCTATCCATTCTAATACAAACCAATTCTTTAACTGTAACTTTATATCTCAAATTATATTTTTGTTAAACATTAAAGTTCAGTATTAGGCAGAGTAATTGCATTGATAAACGCATATTTAAGCTTTTGCTATCGCAAATGCAGATATGTATATGTACAAAACAATTCCAACTAATTCGAAGCAATTAACTACAATGTAGTTGCTTCCACCCGCTGACAGGTGGCGCCCAACGCTCGAATTGCTTACCTCGCACTTGCAATTGGGGAGTACGTAACTCGGCCATCTAATACATTAAATGGACAATGCTAATGCGCTCACCTGTGCCCAACTGACATTATAATTAATGACAAATAGTCCAGACCGGCGGCTGAAGGGCAATCAAGAGAGAACAATGGACATATTATGTGAAATGCTGCGCCGCATTTCGATTTTCGATATACAACAAAATATAAAATAAAATAGAAAGAAACAAAAAAAAAAAAAACTCAGACGTCTTATCGCCTGGGCGATACCTAGCTGCTGCATATTAATATTAATGGTTTGTTATTATATGACCTGGTGCCTCAGTGCTGCTCCAGCAACAGCTCCAGCCGAGCTCCGTTCCGACCAGAGTCGAGTCGAGTCGAGCTCCTTTTGGGTTTGCCGTGGGCTTTGTTCACGCCGCGATTGCTTCACTGCACTGACGCCTGGCGTGACGATTTTAATTTCTTTTTATTATTATTATGTATATTGCGGCATGGGGAGCTTGCAGTCGCTCCTATGGCCGCCGCAAAGGGTAGCGAGCGCGATAGACAGAGAGAGTCAGAGAGTGAGTGAGTGAGTGAGTGAGAGAGCAAGGCAAGTGGACAGTAGTTGGCAAAACGACTTAGTTACTCTCCCGGCACATTGTTATTCAAATACTCTCCTTACAATATAAAAGAGCAGATTGATGTGATAAGGTGTCTCTATTTATTATATTTCATTGTACTTCTTAACTTAAATATGAATAAATATATTATATAATATAAAACTAATTCGAATTGTTTTATCGCAACTCATATATTTAAGCTACAAATTAAATCTTTTACATGTGTATTTATACATAACGTTTATCTAATAGAAATCTAATGATAGAACTTTCTAGTAGACTCCTTTAGACTCCTTAGACTCCGTTGGAGACTTTAATCTGGCTTAAGTAAAATTGTGAGCGCTACTCACATAGTATATAATTCAAGAGCATTTGCTGTTAATTTAAAATTGTTTATGCTTCAGTCTTAGAGGCATTAAGCAATTTATCTTTCGATCAATGTAGCATTCGATAGTTTTAAAATTACGGTTCAAAATACAGTAAATCCGGTTACAACGATTCTGCTTATAGCGTTCGTCCGATCATTTCGTCGACAATTCGATGGTTGGTTGGTCCCCATATAGACTTATATTCATTGTATTCCTTATGTATTATATTCTGGGTAAAACGCCTTAAAATCGTCGGTCCCTTCTGTAATTGCCTTCCAATTTGTAGCTTTAATGTCAGTGAGACAAATGTTGTATTTGCAGAGTATGTTGCAGTCATCATCAACATACTGCCGCCATCTATGTTTTTTCTCTCCTTTTTTATGGTAGCCATCGTAATTAGTCGCACGCTTCGCGTCCAGCGCCACCTAGCGGTTGGCGGAGAGTAACGAACGGCATTGCCCGACATTCCACGAAGGCAGGCCCCAAACTAACGTCGGCGCAGCTAATGAAGCCTTCTTCACGGTATGCGCCAACAGCAGCAGCAACGACGACAACATCAACAACAACAACAACAACAATTGCGACAATGTAGAGCTCGACGTAGAGCTGGCCTCAGCCGTAGCCCAAGTGGGCTTCAAGCCGACTTCATGGACGCGTGCAAATTCCTTTGAAAAAAAAAAGTTGCACTTTTTGTTTTTAGCTTTATCTGCATTTAGTCCGCAATTTATGTACTTTTTATTTTTTTTGTACAGCAACTAAATGCGGCATGCGGCACGTTCAGGGTTGGTTATATATATAAATATATACTTATTTGTATAGTCCTTGTTTGCGGAAATTAAGTTTGACTTGTGGCAGATTAATTCACTGGAAATGATGGACAAGTTGATAACATGCAGTGTATAATATATAAGAAAGTAAGTAAGAGGCAAGAAATTGAAAAATATCAAATAATTAAAAAAGGTGTAAATAATTGAAAATTGAATATTTAAAGTAGTTAGTTGGTGACTCAGTTTCTAAAACTATCTCATATTTAGAACCGAAATACCTGATATTTATGTCGAAAAAATGACAGGAAAAGGAAATAAATCCACCTTTAAGAAAGTGTTAAGTGTAGTGTAGTAATTCCTTAAAAGATCAATGCAAATCATGCATTTTTTAAAAAATGATTAATTGCAAATATTCAAATATAATTCAGCCCTATATTACCTGAAGATTTAGTCTGGCACCTAATAAATATCTATATAAGATAACTACCAATAATTAATCGTTTCTTTCAATTTGATTTAAGCCTACGTTTTATTTTTGGTCAATTGCGGTTTGAGCCTCAGCTTTTCTTAACATACATATATATACAAAATATACACAAGCTGCGATAATAGTTGGTTAAAATATGGCGGATCGGCAGCGTCGCAGCACAACTTTGTCCGCCACGGCACGCTCTACGCCGTAACCGTGCCAAAGCGTATCCGGCGGCTTGTTCCAACTGATGAAGTAGGTCTTGTGCACGGCTGCAAGTTGGGCCTTGGAACGTTTGCTCAAGCGCCGTCGGAAGGGCCAAAGGAACCAGTGGAGCGGACCACGACTGACGGCGTGTGGTTGTGCACCAGGGGGTGGTGGCTCGCTTTTATGATATGCCTCCAGTTGGAGCTGCTGGGGTAGAGGCTGCTCCACTGTAACCGAATCCTGGCTAGATTCGTGAGTTGGGAGGGAAATGGCCTGCATTTGATGCTGGCTATGGACGGGTATAATACGAGTGCTGGAGGCAAAGACTTCGACTTCCTCGTCGTCGTGACTGCTCCAGGGTTTGTAGCCCATCGGTTCGGGCTCCTCCAGTTCCTCCAAGATAGGCGAAACGCGATTGCTCCGACTACATTTGAAGCAACGCGGCAGTCGGGAGCCCAGCTTTCGATGAAGGTCTGCAGCTGGGGCTGACTGGGAAGCTGGAATCTGGTCGTGCGGCATCTTGACCAGTATGAAGTGATCGTTGAGCAGGCAAATATCCGACACCTTATCGCACTTTTGCTCCTCCCCGAAGAAGGCGTCCAAATCGATGCTCTGCGGATAGATTCGATAGTCCTCTCGATTCAATGCCAGCATCTGCTGTCGCTGGCGGGCCAACAGGCTGGCTGTTCGCTGCGTCTGCAAGGAGCTGCTGCCAACCTGTTGGACACATCGCACAATGCCGTGCGCCTGCTGCTCAACAACGGCTGTGCTCCGGCATATACTTCTGCTCCTCATATAACTCCAGTTACCATAGCGCTGCTCAAAAATTCTGGCAAAGATCTGAGCGCTCCTTCGATTGCATGGCGGTCTTTGTTGTGGTATCAGCGTCGTGGACAACGACATGCTGATGCGGCCAAAAATTGTTGGAATGAGTTCCTAGATTAAAATATTATAAATCAGTTACCTAGTTGACAGTTAAAGTAGTGCAATCAATTTTGGTTTCAAGGTTCAAAAAGTCACAGAGTGCTACAGGCGAGTGAACGCGACTAGGCGATACCCTGTAAAACGCTGGTATTTGTAATTATATATGTATATGTACGTGTTTTTTTTTTGCTTGAGTTAATTTCAACATTTCAATTATTTATATAATTCTTAACTTTGAACTACGTATTACTCTACACAGAATAATAAAAAAAAAATAAAAGCTACATCTTTCAAACCGGGTTTCCATATTTAATTTTCTCCTATCTGCGAATAAATCAAAATTGTTTCAAGATTTCGAAAAGCTATATTAAATAATGCCTTAGGGAACCAATTTTCTAATCGACGACTTCAGCTTGCGAACTAGTTTGAAATGTAATGTCGTATTTAATTCGTAACAGGGTATGAATGAATACAATTGAACTGTTGCACACGCGTGAAAGTTCATTAGTAGTTGAGCTTGAAATTCAATTGAATATCGAAACCGATTTTCCTGTCATGACAAACAGGGGTCTCCGTACCGCTCCGACCGTTCCCTGTGAAATACCTATAAAATATATCTATAAGCTAGCACACATTTATCCTTTGACTTTTGACTCTGCAATTTCGTCGGGGCCAAACTGTAGACTGGCGCCAAGTAAAGGCAAGTCGAACGGCGACATGAGTTGCTTCCGCGTCATCCAATGCCAGTGGCAGCAACAACAACAACAACAACAACAAGAAAACAAGACCAAGAACAAGAACAGCAGCAGCAACAGCAACAGCAATAATAACAATAAAAAATGTATTTGATGCGGCACTGGCAACACGAAAGTTTTATTTATTATTTTGACAGGTAAACAAATCACGAGCTCAACACAAGCACAAATGCAAAAGCCGCAAGCCACACACACACGCACACTCAGTTGTTCGCTGTTCGCTCACATTTTGCCTATTGCCTGATTCGTATGTGCCGTTACTTTTTCGCCGCGTTGCTAGCCGCTTGGCTTACCAAAGACAACTGAAGCCGACTTTTAGGCTGCGCTGCCAACACGTTGTTAGCTTACGTTGCGTTCGCGTAACGTCATATAACGTAACGTAACCTAACGCAAGCGCAACGGCTGCTTTTGCTAGCGCATTTGGTTAATGTAAATGCTTGTTGTTGTTGTTGTTGCTGTTGCTGTTTTTGTTTGCAGAGTTGTTTGTTAGTTGCATGCCGGCTGAGGCACAAACGACACAATTGACAATTAAAAAGACAAACAATTGCACACACACATACGCACACATATGTGCAGGTCCATTAAAGGGACATTTGAATGCATTTAGTAGAGTTGGCATAGTTAATATGTTAATGTACACACAAAGTCAAGGTCAAAAAATGTACAATAGTGTATATCTCTATATACGTATATACATATAGATATTTATTTATTGCTTGCTTTTGTAATAATGTACGGCAGTCGTATTGGAAAGGTGTTCCCTATAATAACTAAGACTGTAAGAAATTAATTAATTATTAATTCAATTAATATACACAATCAATTTATTTAAATTTTGTTTGATCTTTCATTAACCATTATCCCTTTTCTCCCTTACCAGGTATTCAAGCTTCAACTAAAATATATTAAAAAGTCAACGTGCAATCCCCAATCGGAACTCCAGTTGCACCCAAACTCCAATTCATAATTGAGTTTGTTTTTGACATTATTGATTCTTAATGCACGCAAATAATACGGTAGTACAGACACAGGCGATAAGAAGGGGCGGAGCTGCCCATAAAACCCGGGCATTAATGCCCATTTGGGAAATAGGAATACGGTTGCTTTACAGCCAGAGGGTTGACGTTGCGTTCCGTTTCGGTTCTGATTGAATCAGGAAAAACTAACCAACATATTGGAGGTTGTCGCTGTTCACTTTGATTTGTGGTAAACAAAAAAAAAAAAAAACGCAACTGATTTGATGACTTATATATAAGTCACGTAAAGTTCAATATTTGATTTATGTATAGACCTCTATCACACATACTTTACTCAACTAAGAGTTATTTTTGAATTAGGGACTGCGACTGAATGGGAATAACCCCATGCCTTATACCAAGTCAAATTGTATTTAAGTTCTTTTGTTGTAGTATTGCTAAATTCTATTATAATTGGTTGTATATTACAATCCACAATGATATTTAACATGTCTATCTAAGCTCTAAATATAAATATAAATATAAATATTTATGTATGTATATATATACATAGCTACACTTACTTTTTCCACCTTTTGTCTGTTAACATTTCTAGATGTAAAGCCACATTATATTACATTAACTATAAGGCGGAAAAGAGTATAGGGTATCACATATATTATGAATACCATTTGTTTTCAGAGATCCCTTACATGTGCACTTGCATTTAATTGTTTTAGTCACGTCATTCAATTAACTTTGTTGTTATTGTTCTTAGATTTCTAAAATATAGCTTACAGCTGATCATATAAAGAGCAACTGACAAACCAAATTGACACCAATTATACGAAGGGGTCGACGATCGGAGCCGTTCAATTGACGAGCGATCGCTGAACAGAAGCCCTTAACTGACCTTCTCCAACAGAGAGAACAAACAGCAGCAAATCCACTTTCATAACAAGATACTGGTTATATCGCTAAGATACGAGGCACACAAAGAGAGTGAAGGAGGAACACTAAGATAATAAAAAGTTTTAGTCAAGGACAGCCGAGAACAACTGAACAACTGAACAACTGGGCCCAGCCTCAACAATCGGTTAATTCCAGTTTTTTTTTGCAACTCATTTTGCTTGATGTTATTTTCATAGACATATGTATGTACATATATACACATATCTACATACATATATAATCAAGTCGGAACATACTGAACTTGAACTTGGGCCGCGAACTGTTGCCTCGTCATCGAGCATAGCCAAAACAACGACGACAACAAACAACCCGTCAAGTTGGATGCATGGTTTGTCCAAAGCTCTAAAAACGGTAAATCATGCAACAACAACAACGAGATGATCAAGTTTGGATGTTCAATATGAGAATGTCAGCTGTGACATACCCTGCAATCAATTTGTCTGATTATGCATATATAGTACTTACATATAGAAATGTGAAATCAATATAACTGACACCCAAATTAAAAAATAAAATAAAAGAAAGAAGAAGTTCTTCAATTCGGTTCAGATAGAGTTATCGATTAAGAATTTATCTTTGCTGTCCATATATATATATTTAATTATCGATCTTGATAATTAAGAATATTTATTTCTCGTTTCACAATTAAATTATATCTCCTATCTTGTTGCATATATTTTCACAATTCATACTACCCTCTCTTAATAATTTTAGATTGGTATATTATAACTAAGATACATAATGAAGCTGCATATCGGCTTTTGTTTAAAACTTGTCAACTGAAGGTCACGCCTCATCGTTTGTTTGGATCAACAAAAACAGTTTGAGGTCGTTTGTCCTTGACTTAACACTCAATTTCGCTCACTAAGGATCACGCTCTCCCTCTCTCTATCTCTCTCTCTCTCTCTGTCGCTTTCCCTCTCTCTCGCACACTCTTACTCTCTTACGTTTTGGAGCTCAAGCTCGGATAGTTTTCGTTGGCTTGGCGCGCGCGCAGCTCAAATCAGTTGGTGGCAAGCAGCGAAGCGTTTCGGTTGGAAATCGGTGGCAAGTTAATCACAATACGAGGCAGTTGCATCACGGAAATCAACTAATTTGTGGCAAGTTGCACGTTGTTAAAAAGTCTTAAAGCTCACCTCGTTGCATATGGCTTGGCTGCATATCCAATTGCCCAACACATTCCCCCGCCTCAGACATTGCAACATGTTGTTGCCACAAAAAGAGAATCGACCAAAAGAGACGCCGTAAATGTGCGACGCTCGTCAGTCGGTCGCTCGGTCTGCCCATTGAACTAACGTAAAAGCCGCCGCATTTACATTTGTGTGCGTGTTTGAGTGTGCGTGTGTGTGTGTCTGTGCCACATTGTAGTGCACGTAATTTTCATTTTGGCAAAAAGGAAAGTGAAAATGTTGCATCTATGCAACAACAAGCCGCTGCTGGTTCGCCTACACTGACTTCCTCTACTCCCCACCCCCTCCCACTATCCGCCTCCCCCATCCCTTTTCCTTACAGTACATGTTTGTCAGCCAAATAAAAAGTGCTGAAAACCACACTAAAAAAATATGAAATAAAACATAATAAGCAAGAGCACGTGAATACGGAAGACAACTTGTTACGGCATTTGTGACGAGAAAATCGAAATTGAAAATAAAATGCAAACATTTTTCATTAAATATTTATAGTGAAATCCAACACCAATCCAGAAGTCAAACAGCTTTGTTTACATCATGATCGAGCGAGAAATTATTCAGTAAGTGCAATATGCCAAAATACTTATAGTTCCAATGCTAATGGATTGTAATAATTATAATTTGTACATTAGCCACAGCCTCATGGCAATCGCATACATGCACTGTCATCGACGTAATGTATATTTGTCAAAGTTCTAGCCCAACAACTAGGCCAAGTTTTATCGTCAACACTCGCAGCTGCCGCTGTAGATATAAACACACATAAATATGCATACATATACATGCATACATAATGATATACTCTTTTATCATTTGTATAAGGCTCCATTGTGTTAAAGTCCGTTGACCGTTTGAACGTTGCGCGCAAAGCCGAATTGCACTTATGACCTCATACAAATAGTTACATTAAATGCGCCAACAAACTTGCAATTATTTGCAAGTGTAAATTATTTACCGCCTTGTTTGCATACCTGTTTTTTATTTTTATTTTTTTTTTTTTTGGTTCTGTTTTATTTCTTCGCAAATATTTGCCAAATCCATATGTGGCTGTTAATTGAGTAAGCATAAAGAACTTACTTTGGATTAGCTTTAAGGCTAAAATTATGTCAATGTTTATTTGGTAATGAAAATACAGATTTGCGATGGAACTAAGCGGTAATCAGCTAAGGCACATTTTAAGGAAGGGAAATTATAATGTAAATGTATAAAATGGATGGTCTGCTAATATAAATGATTGTAATATTTGTATAAAGGTTTTCCTACATGAGGATGTATTAACACACATTTTTATAATGGAAGGTATTTTTTTTCTTATCGATAACTATTAAGCATTTGAAAATGACAGTTTGTATTGACTTTGTGAAGAAGTCAAGAAAGTTGTGTTTAAAATACATTTTTTGTTGTTAAAGAATTAATAGTGTTTCCTTACGACATCAATCAATCAATCAATCAATAAGGCAGAGGTATTAAAATGTTTGCTAATGTTAAGTAGTTTTCTGAAAATAAATATTAAAGATTTCATTTTTGTTATCTTTAATTTCAGCACAACAACAGCATCGAAGAGAATGCTTGCGTTCCTCCAGGACTTGCTGCAATTCCTTGTTTTGTTTCTAGGTGTGTTAGTGGAATTACTCAAAGTGTTGGTGCAATCGATGGTACCCCAAAATCTAAAGGATATCAGCTCCGAAGTTGTTCTTGTAAGTAAGCTAATTGAATTGAGTGATATTTGAATATACTTATGTTTATTCACTCTCAGATAACTGGCACAGGTCATGGCATTGGGCGAGAGCTGGCACTCCACTATGCTTCATTTGGTAGCACAGTCGTCTGCGTGGACATTGACGAGAAGAACAACGAGGAAACTGTACAACAGGTGGAACGCTTGAATCGTGGCGCAGTGCATAGTTTTAGGTGTGTTACAGTGCTCTAAAGGACCATCTTTATACTATACAAATATAAAAACTATTCCAGTTGCGATGTGTCCAAGCGCGACCAGGTGTTGGAGCTGGCCAGGCGTGTCCAAAGAGAAGTGGGCCCAGTGTCTGTACTAGTCAATAATGTGGGCATAATGCCCACACATCCTTTGCCACAGCAATCGGCCGAGGAAATACAACGAGTTTTTGATGTCAACGTATTCTCCCAGTTCTGGACCATACAAGCGTTCCTCGATCAAATGAAGGAACAGCGCAACGGCCACATTATCTCGCTGTCGTCCATTGCCGGTTTGGTGGGCCTGTCCAACTTGGTGCCATATTGTGCAACTAAATTCGCAGTTCGCGGTATGATGGAGGCTCTCCATGAAGAGATCCGCGAAGGACCCTATAAGGACTTGGTAAACTTTTAATACTTATATATTTGATATTGTAGTTAATACGCTTCTGCTTTAGATAAGACTTACGACTATTTTTCCATATATGACCAATACGGGGCTTTGCAAATATCCGAAAGTGAAGTTTCCCACCATTTTGGGCTTACTTGATCCCAAACAAGTAGCCATGCGCATTGTGGAGGCGCATCGATCCAATTGTCTGGAGGTAACGATACCCAGCTGTCTGATGTACATCAACAACTGGACACGACTGTTGCCCAGTAGTTGTGGGATTATGCTAAAAGACTATATTGATAGTGGTGTGGAGTCGGATTTAAATTAAATGTACGTTATGCTCCTTTCTTTAAGAATATATGTTTGTGTGAGTTTAGTGTTTTGGAATATTAAAGGTATTATTGGTTGTCCCCAGGTAGAGCTGTTTTTATGCAAACTTTAAACAAATGAAGTCCACTGAGCTGCCTAAATTTGAATTGGCGCTAATATGGGGCGATACTTATCGATACTCTTATTGAGTAACCATTTTAAAACCTGGCCACACTGTTGTTTACATTTTGCGCGGTAACAGCTGTCGGTTGTACCACTCTGGCAGCTCTTTTTTGTCAGCTGTGGCATGACAACAAAGGAAAATGGCTTGCGAAGTGAAAACATTTGGAAATATTTTAGATTTTCGAAAGGTTCAAGAATACTTTGGACTTGGTCATGGTAAAATCACATAATTTAATGATCATCATAAGCCAGGTTATATTTCTCCATTACTAATATAGATGACAACTGGCTAAACGGCATCAATTATGCCATGTCACCCACTGGAGAGGCAATTGCCCTGGCGCAGGGTGAAAAACTAGCATTTCTGACCACCTGTTGGGATAGCCGTGTAAATGAGAATACCTATGCGCTTAGTTGGTGTGGCGAGCTAGAAGATGGCAATCAGATTGTCACCAGTCTTCTGTGTATTCCAATGCTGCGTGCCACGGATATCGAATGGACTTGCGTGGCTGTCGGCCTGGCCTCGGGCATGGTAATATTCTACACAGATGCGGGTGTGAAGCTATTTTCGCAATGGTAAGCTCTCAAAATATGTTGTTGCTTAGATAATTGTAAAATATTTGGCATAACAGCTGCCACGAGAGCTCTGTTTTGGGCATTAAATTGCTGTCGCCGCCGCGTCACACAGAAGCCGATGCGCTACTCTACATTGTTTACAGCAGTTGCATGTGCTTCATCAAAGGTGAAGACATATTACCCATACTGTCCAATTGTCGTCACAACATGCAGCGCAGTGCCTTGGAGCGTGCCGTTTATCCAAGCGCCGATGTAGTGCCCTTTCAAATCTTCAAGTTTAAGCGCCAGCGGGAAGGGATTCTTAATGATGCCGCTATTTGCACCAATCAGAGGACACCCACCTACGATTACATTGTCAAGCAAAGCATTGCCAATGGCTACTTTGCCCGGGTGCAAGCAATACCAATTCGCAGCGCTCAGGTGCTGGCTGCTGGTGCGGAGCCCTATTTGGGTTTCTTCGAAGCTGAGGAAGGCTACAAGACGGTATCGCTTGGTGAAGTGGCTAAGGATGTCATTGGCATGGCGTATAAAAACCTACTCGGTGGCCTATTTCGACGTGCGCCAGGGTCAACACAAGAACTGCCCGAACAAATGCCGCTGCCCAGCAAGGAGGCTCCCATGCGTACTCGTTGTCGTTTGTACGATGGCAAACGAGATGGTCTCACCTTAGTCTTAGCGCCTGGTGGCAAATTGGCTGCCGTTACGGATAATTTGGATCGAGTGATGCTCGTGGACACTCAACAGGCAATTATATTGCGAGTGTGGAAGGGTTATCGCGATGCACAATGTGCTTTTGTGCCTATCAAAGAGCGGTCTGTGCGTGGCATTAAGACGCACAAGCGGAAGGCCCTCTTTCTGGTCATCTATGCGCCGCGCCTTGGCTGCCTCGATATTTGGGCGCTGCAAAATGGACCCAAAGTGGCTGCGTTCAATGTCTGTAAAAGCGGACAGCTGTTGTACAATAATCACAGCCCATTGGGCGTAGCTGGTGTGCAGATGCGAAAATCACCAAATTTGAATTATTGTCTATTTTTGGACCCGAGCGATGCTAGTCTTAAAGAAGTTCACATACCATTCCACTATGCGCTTAGCGAAACGAACTCCCAAACATCCCGGGATATACACTCGCTACGTCGCCTGCGTAATCAACTACGGACGCTTACCCATTCAGGCGATGAGAGGCAGAATCATATCGCAGGCATAGCCAAGCTCGCTGGGGAGTTGGAAACGCTGGAGGTACGCCAGCAGTGCCTGGAAATGTTGCTGAAAAGCAAACGTCTGCAGCCCGAACTGTTTCAGGGAATTGTCAATGCCTTTGCCCAGGCAAATGTGCAGGATGAGGCGAACCAAGAGTTTCAAAATCAAATAGCTAACTACAAACGCTTGACCGATCTCTATCTGACCCTGAGCCGTGCGCAGCAGCATTACGACGATAGTATTTCACCGCCCGTGGATCTTTTGGATCTTTCCGATGCCGATCTGGTAACCATTAATCAACTGGTTATCCTATTGGAAAGTGGCAATGAGCAGCCCGCCGCGCGTGAGGTTAGCTTCCTACTACAGGACTCCCACAAAGTGGAGGAGTTTATAGACTATCTGAGCATCTTTAATATCGATACAAGCAACAGCGTAACACTGCTGCCGTCCAAATCGGATAAATATGGCAGCGTTAGCAACGACCTATTTGGAAATTTCTTTGTTCAGATTCAGTGCTTCGAGCAGTTTAAACAGTGGGTCACTGAGGCGTGCATACCCTGTAAGGATTTGCTTACGCTGGTCATTTTCTTTTGGCTCGAGAAGCCCTTCAAGTATAACAACTGGTAAGTGAAGTATATAATTATATATATATATATATAGATTGTTTTAAAAGTCAATATTTCATTTCCAATAACAGTGATGAGGTCGTTGAGGAAATGTCACGGATTGCGTGCATAGTGCGTGTCATCTGTGACTTGGCTGGTGAGCAGATCAATGACTATGCCTACAATGCCATCTCGCCGTGGTGGCAACAGGTGCGGGAGCTTCTGCTCGAGAGTAAACACTTTTCCGGTTTACTGGTGGCCATTGTCTGCAGGATGGTGGCCAGAGAGCTGTGGCGTAATCGGCGAGACGGCAGCTGTGATGAGAGCGCCACTGAGGATGACGAACGCTGGGAAACCATATCACATGATGAAGCACAGTGGGGACTGCTTACCGGAAAGTTGGAAGATGTGGCTGTGCTGGGAGCCATACTTGGGTAAGTTGTATAAACTTGAAGTATAAAAAAACCCTAATGAGGTTCCTCTTCTCATTTGCAGGCAGTCCAAGACCTGTCGGAATCCCATTGGTCCAGAGATCGCCTACGAGCCGCCGGACTGCAGCTTGAAGAACATTCTGAACAACGGCAAGGGCATTGTATCAGAGCTGGCAGCCAAGTGGCTTAACAGCTCGAGGTTGCATCCGTCTTTAATTGTGGAAATAACGCCGCCAGAAAACGAGTCTGATGATGAGCCAAAGACCAAGGGGAAAGCAAAACAGTCTAAGTCGAAGGCAATACCGGAGGCAGCGCTGGAGGAAGAGGAGCAGATGCTAGATGAGGAGGAGTCGGAAGAGAAAGTGGGTATTCCCGAGCAGTCGGCAGGCAAATCCAGTGAATCGCTGGAGCCCGTACTGGAGCGCTTGGCGCTGCTGCGCGCGCATTTCCCTTTCAGCTTGGAGTCAGGCGTGCTGCTCAGTCTAATGGCCTGGCAGCATATGGTGCGCTGGAGCAAACAACTGTCCGCATTGGACCACATGCGCGCCGCGATTCGTTGCCTGCAGGAATATCGCAGTCCGGATTTTGCGCTCAAGCATGGCACCTGTTGTCTTATATGGAATGCGACGCTCAAGTATCCACTTCAGGCGGCTGCCAAGCTGATGCAGAAAGTGGGTCGTCTACCGGTAGACAAGATGTGTCAACAGGATCTGGACATGTCTGCTGCGCTAGTTCCAGAATTTCTAGAACTGTGCTTAGAATTTTTGGAGCACTTCAGCAGCTCCCTGGAGCATGACAAGCGCGAGCTGCATTTCGAGCAGGCGCTGAGCGACGGACAGCAGCCGCTACAATTTCTGGCCCTGCAGCAGCACAATGCCCTACCGGAGCTACTGCAACTGCAAACCCAGCTCTGCACCGTACTGCATTTCATAGCGCAGTTTCAACTGCGTCTGTCTCGTCCCTTAACTACGCTCTTCGATGCCCTGGGTAACAAGACGTTTCTTTTGGACATCAACAAGGAGCTTGCTTATGCATTGCCCTCACCGGATCTGGTGCTGCAGGATCAGCGTACCCAGTTCCTTTGTACTGTAGTATCAGCCACGATGGATCTGATACGCGAAGATTTGGAACAGCTGTACATACTCGATCATGTTTACTATATGGCCAAGATATGTGCGCTGGCCGACAGCTGGCAGCTAGACAAGTTGCCCATACTGCGCAGACAGGTGGGTAAAACATGATTCATTAGTTTCAAGTGGAATACACATTTCGTTTCACATTCCATGGTAGGTTGTGGAGCTTTATGCTTTCGGCTATGATGAGGAAGCGCAGCTGCTATTACGGGACATAAGTGAAGACGAGGAACTGTGTCGACTCCTTCTCGAAGTAGCCGGCAGACGTTTAAATCTTTACGCGGAGGGCTCCCAGTCGGCATTTCTGAAGATTGCCTCAGTGGGTCACCAGCTGCTGGCTTACCTGGACAACTTGGTAAGTCTGCTGATCGTTTATTATCCACAAAACTGAACTCACAGGCATTAAACATGTACACATACACATACATAAATTCATCTGCCCTCTGCAGAAGGAACACAGCACAGAGACTGGTATTTCCATAAGTGCCAGCAAGCCGGAGGAGATCAATGTCATACTGCTGGACAAACTGATTGCCCATGTTTACAAATGTTTTAGACGACATGGATCCAAACAGCTCGTCACCGTCGCCCAGATGTATAATGCTGTGCGCATTCTGCAGACTTGAAGGAATCACTTTAATTTCATTTCCAGAGCAACTGCATCCAAAATATTTATGCCCCAAAACGAAAAACCAAATAAATATACATTTCACCTAGATCTAGAACTAATGTGTTTTTCTGTCAGCTTTGTCCGTGGGCTTCTGCGATACAGAGCTTGTCCTGTCTCTGTTTGTTTTGCACTCCGCTTTGGGACTGTCTAGTCTAAAGCTTGTTTTGGGTTTTCCCGCCTTTAACTCCGGCTTGACCTTGGCTGGACTGTAGTCCGACTTGGATGCAGCAAAGGTGGCGCTGCTCTTGGGTTGACTCAGACTGGTATAGGCTTTGGGTGTTCCAGCCCTCGGATATCCCTGGTTCACGCTCGTCCTGCCATACCCTGAACTAACTCCAGCCTTGGAAAAACCCTGGCCAGAGCTAGCCGTGGCTTTGCCTAGGCTGGAGACAGCTCTGGGTATGCCCAGAACAGAGCTTGTTTTTGGCTTGCCCAGACTAGCGCTTGCCCGGGCATAGGCCACGCTGGACCCAGCCTTGGATCGCGCCAACGTCTGAGGCTCCTTTATGTTAATCGCCGAGGTGTTGGGATCCACCTTGCCCACCACAGGCATATAATGGTCCAAGTAGTTTTCTGCTTTCACTTGCGAAATAATTGGCGGCGTGGGTAGATTCTCAATCATTTCGGATGGATAAACACGAAGATGGGTATAGACGGGTATATACAACTGCGTCGTATCCAACTCAATGCGCTGCTCAATGGCGCTTCGACCAGGCAGTTCGAAGTGCTTGCCCAGAATGGGCTCACGAAGCGGCCGCTCGAACATGTTCTTAATATCGGTGGTCGTGTCTTCCACTTCGCGTTCATCCTCCCGCTCCTCGGTCGCCTTGGGACGCTTGAATGTGGCCGAATGCTGTAAGCCCGAAATGACTTTTAGAGTTGTGGAGCTGGCCACTTTTTTAATATCCGGCGGCAGACGATAGGCGCGATTATCCTCACCAGCGCGCTCAAAGGGTGTCAGCTTCGACCAAGGCAGGACAGTGCCCAATGTACCCAAATAGCGTCCACCTTGCGTCCACAGGCGGCACGAATAGTCGTGACTGCCACTGAGTTAAGAAAAAAAGCAGGTTAGGCAGGTTGTTTCATGTATTAAAACATTAAGTCGATATCTGGAACAGATGTACCTGAATATAATCTTCGGCAAATTGATGAAGCCTATGGAATTGATAGCCTTTAGGTGTCCTTTATAGGAGTTAACCAGCATGGGCTCCGGCTGATTGCGTACCGTGCGCTTAGCGCGCGTCAAAAAGAGATCCTTGCGCAGAAATATGTAATCCAGTCGAAGTCTGGGCATGCACACATGCGTCTTCTCCGCTTCCGGTATGCTAGAGAACCAGTAGTGAATAGGAAAACTTTAGTCAGTTTCTTTTAACGAAATGGAAATGGAATGTTTGTCTCTATTAAGTCCTCCCACCTGCCTACGAGCTCTAGTTATGAGTTATTTATTATATTTTGTTGCCAAAAAAACAAGTTGACTTTTGTTTGGAATTCGCCAAGACACGCAAGGCCTCGCAAAGGAATTTTGTGGGTGGGATGATTTGGTCTACAAGTTGATACACATGTAGGATAATGAGCCGTGTCGTTAGAGTCAATTTGTGTGGTTGCTTTATGTGTCATTATGAGCTACAGCAATACAGTGAACCATCGCACCGAAGGAAATTCAATTAAAAGACCAGGAGAGTAGCGTTAGCAACACTCCTAACAGTACAGATCACATGTCATTAGAAATTAGTTCTAAACATGACAGTTACAGAAATTTCTGTTAGGTAAGCAGTTACATTAAGCTGATCAAAGCTTATTTAACATTGATTCTTTTCTGTTATAAGTGTAAGTCAATGATTATAACATTCATGTTAAATGAAAGCTTTTCTTTTGTTATAATATGATTTATGTTAAGTTAGCATTTACATTGATCGCTGCTTATTTAACATTACTTTTATTCTGCTGCTGTTTATAACATTTATGTTGACTGAAAGGTCTTTCTTTTTGTGTCTGGATTTATGTAAAGTGAGCAGTTACATTACAACATTTATGTTTAATGATAACAAGTACGTTAAGTGTGTGGTCAAGTCTTTTTTAATTATGGAAGTCCATGTGTCTGTTAAAAACATATTGAGCTGTAATGTATTGTTATTTTAACATTAAGTACTAAAATAAAAAGTATAAGGTTGCCTACATATGTGTGTATATTTTATAGATAGATAGGTGTTTATGGTTATATTAATATACTCACTATTCTACTCTGCTCTAATATAACTATCCTTTTACTCACCAATAGTTCACAATGTGCCACACCTTGATATAACCAAAAGCTGTGCCCGTATACAGGAAACGATTCTTCCGATCTGTGGCCATGGTTAACACACAGTCGCCAGTCTTGTGGACGGCCACAAATTCTTTGATATAACCTCCATGTTGATGATGGGAATAGACCTGAATGATGCCCGTATCCAAAGAGATGAAAACGCTGCCGTGTTCCTTGGTCATGGGGCGCTTCTGTAGAAAGAGTACAGCCTGCACGGAAACGGGTATATTGGCGCCGTAATCCTTGATCTCATCCGGCTTGGCTGCATGCACGGCAGCGCTGCGTCTGCCGGTGCCGATGAGCGAGGACATTCGCTTGCTGCGTCGCGTCAACTTCTCTTCCTCCGCATTCAGCTTGAGCTCAATGAACCGACTGGGCTCCATCACATTGTAACGGCGATACGGCTGGCCCGTCTCCAGCTTCCAGAAAATAATCTCACCCGAATATGTAGCCGTGACCACGCCTTCGCCTAGCTTGACATCGGCACAAGTGATGTCGTCCGTATGAAATTTAGCCCACTTCTTTGGATCTCCATATTCCCTGCCCGCAACATCATTGAACTCGGTGACCTGTCGATCCCAGCCCATGGCTAGTATACTGGAGAGGAAAAATAAAATCAATTTAAATGACATCATTCGAAACCGTTTATTCTGACTAACTGATTAACCCACAGACTGATTGGAGTAACTTACTAATTAAATTATTAACTAATGACTTACTAATTGATTATCAGATAAACTAACTAACTGAATGAATGTTTGATTTCTTCGAATGACAAGCACAACTGATTGACTGACATTCTGTATGATAGATGGACAGACTGACTAGTAGTAAGAACATTGAAATAATATAACTACCGATCCACCACCCAGATGACGGCGGTGACCTCCTGGTCCAGCTGAATGCTCATATTGCGGACGACCACGGAATTGTTGTAGTTCCAAATCTTGAGCGAACCATCCCGAGCACCTGTCAATAGAAATTGCTCAAGCGGATCGAAGCAGGCGGCTGTAATCTCAATGTCTATGGTCTCCCCATAGATCATCTTGGTGTGACAGTTCTTCATGATAATCTTACGACGGCCCGTCCACGGATCCCACACAATAATATAGCTATCGAGGCCGCAGGTGACAATATTGCGAAACAGACGATTGTAAAGGACCACAGAGACGGGTGCGGCGTGGGTGTTACCATCAGTGAGATCTACCCGGACACGTGGACAGCACTTGATCTGGGTAAGCTTACGTCCGGCCACCATCAGCTCCCGCAGATGCGAATGGTAATAATATTTAATATCCATTTCGCTGTGATGAATGATGCGCACCAGATCGCCGTAGGTCTGGAGCAGCGTATGTTCCTGTAGATCCCACACCTTGATAATCTTATGATAGTCCACACTATACACCTTGTTCTCCTCCGCCTGCACAAAGACGGCCACAATGCCGCCATTGTGTCCAGTCAGAATGGCCGATGGCTCCGATGATATATAGACATCCCAGATGCGGACAAAGGTATCCGGTCCGCCAGTGACCAAAATGTTTTTGCTCTCCGACACATAGAATACGGTGACGCCTAAGGGTATGCGAAAATTGTTGCGATCATCGTTGCTGACCATTATGAGTCCCGGACAACGTCCGCGATACTTCTTGGTGTTCCTGTACTCCGCCGAGGCGAACAGCGTGTTCATGTGAAGGGAATAGTAGACGCACGATATCAGCTCGTTGTGCAGATTAATGTATTCCCGTGGTATCAGCAATGGAATCCGACCGCGCAGCACATCCGCCCAGACTAGCTCCACGAGAGCCGCGCCGGGCTTGGCTTGAAACGGGCCGCGCAGATATGGTGAATAGGACAAGATGCGCACATTGCCGGCATAGTCGCCGAGCACCAGCTTGGAGTACGTTTTGCCATTGTTGTAGAAGGCATAGCTCATGCAGTAGACAGCAAAGGGTAAGCTGCGAATGACCATGCGAAGCGTAAAAGTCGAGGCAATTGTCTCATGGAAGCGCAACTCGCGCTCCGTGGATGAAGTACACACGATGCTCACGTCGGACAGCGCCTGCAGAGCAAGTATCCAGGTGGGTACCTTCAAATGAACTGCGATTGGAAGTATATAGCCAGGTACAACATGAACCCCTGTTACCAATATACATGTGGTATTAGAACCAGTCCTTGCCCTCTACTTACTGCTCTCGGAAACGGCACTGCGCAGTGGTTCCATGTGTGCGCTCCAAAAACGCAATTGACCCTCATGGCTGGCCGTTACCCACATACCCGAGTTCTCTGGCGAATCTTCGCCACCAAATGAATAGTTTGCCGATTCCGTGATCTCCTCCATGGGAGTCTGATCTGATTTGACCTTCAACAGTGTTATGCAACAGACTGCTGATCGATGTTCGGTCTTTCGCACAATTGGCGGCATCGATATTGGCATTATAAGTGCCTCTTTTTGGCTGCTGGGATCCTCCTCCTGAAAACCAAATATCAGATACGAGACAAACTCATTCCAATCTACCATGAAATCATGATTCTGATTTATTTTCAGGAAGAGACGCGTATAGGTAAAATCGCTAAAACTAATGTGCACATCTTCGAGCATGCGGCGCAAATCCGTTAAGCCTACCACTTGACCTGGAGCAGATTTAAAAAGTTCATACAGCTTTTGTAGCTGGGTCTTTGAAATGCGATCGTGCAGTCGCTCCGATTGCTCCTGGCTAATCTGGGTAGCTGTCGAGGAGATTGTCTGATACTCGATATTTGCCTTGCTGTCACCGCTGGCAAAATATATGAGCGACATGCTGATCAAAAAATAAACAATTGTATCTTCGCACTTCCAATTCGCATATATATGTGTATTAAAAACTTATATTTATATAACTATTTTTCAGTTTTTCCTTTACAGAATTTACTTAAAAGTCTACTACGTTTAAGTTTTACAGGCAGCGCGCAACTAGATCGTTAATGCTATTGCCACGATCGCCATATTCGCCGCCGTTCTTAAACGAAACAGAGACCTTCTTTTTCCAGCCATCGCGTGGACTTGATAGCTGTAAAATAAACGACAGAATAAGCACAGAACAGAACAGTTACAGTCTCACTTACCATAAAGGCACATAGGAAATCCATCACGGCGCCAAAATTGGGTCCCACTGTGTAAATTTCGTGTATTATATCTTCCAAGCATATAACGCCCTTATCGCCTAAATGTTCCTCGACCATTGTGTTTGACTGTATGGCCGTCTTTTTGCCATCGATGTTTGCAAAACCCTTCTTGAAGAGCAGGTCACGTATGGTGCTCAATGTCGGAAAGCCATAGACCACGAATGGCTCGATGACACGCAGCAACAATTGATTCTCCTTGTTGTTTTCTAAAAAGACTGCATTGTGACGTTGGCTCATTCTCAGCGTTTTCATTATATCATTTGTGGTTTTGTCAAAGATCTTTTTGCCCGCATGACGCATGACCAAAAGCAATTTGGGATTTGTTTCCGCAGCTGCCTTGGCGCTTTCCTCTGTGACATTTGTGCGAAGAATTGTTTGTCTGATGCGTTTTGATGTGCGTTCGGCCTTCAGGTAACCCATAACAAACGACTCGGCGCGTCTAAATTTATGATGCGTACGGGCTTTCTTTAATCGTTTTACACGATCTGTGCGCTTCTGTTCAAGAACCGCTTTATCCTGTTGTATGCGCTTCTTTCGGTGTCGAAGTACTGAGACCGTTTTTCCAGGCAATTTGTTTGGGATAGCATATCTGTTGAGCAGAAATTAATTACGTTATAGTAATGCTAAA
Source organism: Drosophila pseudotalamancana (assembly GCA_037075185.1). Taxonomy (NCBI): domain Eukaryota; kingdom Metazoa; phylum Arthropoda; class Insecta; order Diptera; family Drosophilidae; genus Drosophila; species Drosophila pseudotalamancana. The sequence continues at coordinate 414,363 of JBAMCK010000142.1, forward strand.
ATGTATACAGTTATAAGGCACTTACTTGTCCGACATTGTTACGATTTTAACTTTTTTCACAAAAAATTAGCAAAACACGTGCGAACACAATCAAAACAAAAACTAAAGGAATGCCAACCTATGCGAAAAACAAGCAGCACAGCGAATGCCTAAATGGTAACAAAACTAAAATATGTATCGATTGCGGAACATCACAGAATTAATCGGATAACAATATATCGTTCGTATTGGGATGAGCATAAGTGAAATAAAAGTCCAAATGGTGTGCTGTCAGTCTTCAGAAAGTATTTTCTTAAATTAGAAATTGAAAAACTGAACTCGAAAATAGCATTGGCACCGGAACAGTTTTACATTTCCGGTTTTGCGCACTCGTATACTACTCAATTGTATTATGTGCGTTCGCTCTCTTTAGTAGAGATGCGTGTGTGGCGTGTCACGATGTAGTAATGGACATTAACAGGTTTGTGTAAACTGCATAAAATGAAACCATTATTATCTATATAAAAAAATATTTTACTTTATAATTATCATTTGTTTTTTTTTTTTTTTATTTTTTGTTAGTATTACAATAGGAAGAGTTTTCTAAGCCAACACAAGTGCTTGATTCCAAATATCTGTCACGTGTCCATCTCTACTACTAATCTCACCTCAAATTTGAGGGGGGCTTGCGCTAAAATGCCGGTCTCGGGTCACTATGCCAAACATTTTGTGGTCGCCAAAACAGTATGAAGGCGTAGCTCGACTAGCATTGTACTGTGTCGCGGTGAATTTGTTTAACCCATGGTAATGCAACATGTCAAAGAAATGTGCAGTAAATAAAAAAATGTGCGAATGTTCTCACAACAGGCAGATAAACAATGATTAAGCCATTTACATAAAAAGTGCTTAAGAGACAAAAGTACACCTATATAAAAACTGTGGCAATAAACGTATTGCCACGCCAGTTAATTTGCAAATGAGTGACGAAATCGTAAATATTTGGCACGCGACCGCTCGTGCATTGCCCCTCAATTTGTAAAGTTTTTATTGCTCTTGGTTTATTTTCTTGAAGACAAATGCAGTTAAAAATGTTTATTTTGCTAAGCATTGTTCTGCAAGGCTAAGCTCATCTTTTCAATTGCAACGTAGACAAGGCTAACGGCTGGTAACAGGTTTTCGAGCCTAATATTGACAACGACTACGTCATGATTGATGGCACTCTTACTATCAGTCGATACTCAAAATAGAACCTCGAAGATGATAATTTAAACAGACTTCATAGTTTGACAAATTCACTCTTTCTTTCAGACAGCCCAATTGCAAATCCTCTTTTATATAGTCTTAATTATAGAACCATTCACGATATTATAACTACACAAATTTTTTTAAATACATAAAACTACTTTCTATTAATTGGGAAGCTTTAGAAGAATACCTAAAATACAAAAAATGATAATTTCAAGCAATAAAGTGTAAATTTATATCGAAAGTTTCTGAATTATTTCAAGTGGCAATGACAGAGCCTGCAGGAAAGTAATTAATTGCACCAACTACAAACGCAAGAAAGAAATCGAGGTGATTGTAAACGAGCTTTAGGCAAGAGGAAAATCCTTGCACCATAATGACCGATCGCTATGCGAATGAAGTATCCACCAGAGTGCTGGAGCCCGCTTCGAATGGACACTCAGCAGAGACTAATGAAGCTGACGAATCCGGAAACGATGGGAAGATTGTGCTTAAACGTAAATTGACGCTGATCAATGGTGTCGCCATTATAGTGGGCACTATTATTGGATCGGGCATTTTCATAGCACCTACTGGAGTATTCTACTACACCGAGTAAGTTCATAAATTCTATCTGAATCGCAGATGCTAATACTGAAGATGTATTTTTTCTGTAAGCAATAATATATATTGTTTAATATCTTGATGACAATTAACAAGTAAACCCGAGCAGGAAAAGGTCAATAGCATTAAAGTTTATTTGTAAATTGGCACATTTCTTTATGCCGGCTAATTGAGCTGAATTGCAAGCCAATCGGTGCGGCTATGATTGAGGGTATTAAAAGAGGGGTCTGGGTAGGTTTAAACTATAAGTAATTAAGCCTTGTTGTTGTTGTTGCTTGTGGCACCCTTGGGAATTATTGTACAGTAGCATTTGTCGGCATCGCGAAATCGCTGACAACTGTTGCATCAGCCCAAATGTATTTGAGAAGTCTGTGCTACAATTACAAGAATGCCCCAAAATAAACACATCTCATCGATACACACATACACATACACACACAAACAAACGTAACACAAAGTTTCGGTTTCTTTGTGGAGCCCACTTTAGACACTTGGAGCCGGAAAACAACAACAATAGTATTGTCCATTGTTTGACCACTTATTCAGTTATAGCTCTAACGCCCCGCCGCTTTTCTCTTCGCTTCTCTTCACTTTCAGGTCCGTCGGAAGTTCACTTTTGATTTGGTCCGCCTGCGGAATTCTTTCTACAATAGGCGCTCTTTGCTATGCGGAATTGGGGACAAGTATCACCAGATCCGGCGGTGACTATGCCTATCTCTTAGTCGCATTTGGTCCACTTGTTGGTTTTTTACGTTTATGGATTGCGCTGCTTATCATCAGGCCAACAACTCAGGTGAGTTAATTTCAATTGTTTTCATGTTATTATTATTTTATCTAAACTCATTTTCAATAAGTTTATGATTGATGAATCGTATTAAATTGTTAAATAAATTGATATCAAGTCCAACAGTCGACCACAATTATGCTTAATAAGGTGTGAGTGAAAACTTTCTTCCGAGGAAAAGTAAAAACCTGTTGTGGTAAACGAGAATAATTGCAGTTTTTTCAGCGTGTTGCAACTTGCAAGCGCAGTTGAAATATCTATGTGGAAATCTCATCCAGCAAGTTGTTGCTTAATCTTAAGTGCTCTACTTTAATTAACCAAAACTTGATCAAATGTAGGATCAATTTCCAACTCGTCTTCAATGGATAGAATTAGAATTTTTATGAATTTCGACTACTTAATAATAGCAACAAAAATATAATAATACTAATAACAATAATAATAATAATGCCATACATTTCTCTAGACCATAGTTGCGCTAACTTTTGCCCATTATGCGGCCAAGCCATTCTTTGAGGATTGCGATCCGCCGCAAAATGCGGTTAAGTTGCTGGCTGCCGTTTGCCTCTGTACGTAACTCAAATGAAATATATAAAAAATTAAAAAATATAACTATATAAATGTGTTTTACAGGTCTACTCACTGCCATAAATTGCCTGTCTGTTAAAGTTTCGATGAAGGTCCAGGATGTCTTTACGGTGGGAAAGTTGGTGGCTCTCATTATGATAATACTCGCCGGACTCTATTATATGATCATCGGAAAGTTGGATAACTTTTCGAATCCCTGGGAAGGAAATTACAGTGCACGAAATATTGGCTACGCTTTCTACTCCGGTTTATTTGCTTTTGGTGGCTGGAACTATTTGAACTTTGTCACTGAAGAGCTGCAGGATCCATACAAGTGAGCTTGACAACTGAATAAATAAATCAAGAGTGAATGGATGGTGTGAGTGGTGGAAGGTATGAGTGGGTGGCAAGGGATAGGGCTTGTCAAGAAGACAAATGGCTCTTCGCCATTGCCGTTCCGTTTGCGTCATGCGCTGAATACAGCAACAAGTTAATGGCGCCCACTTGTTGAGCGTCCTTGATGTGTGTGTATATGAGTGTGGGTGGGTGGCTGGATGACTGTTGCCTTCCTAAGTTTTGCCTTTTACCCCTAACGAATTCAATTTGCCCAGCCAGCGCAGCAATCAATTTAAGTGCACTGACTGCTTCAAGAAAAGTGTATTTCAAGCACATTTAAGGATTCTCAAATATCTTTTTCTCTTTCCTCTTCGCGCTCAGAAATCTGCCACGCGCCATTTGGATAGCAATGCCCCTTGTCACGGGCATTTATGTGCTGGTTAATCTTGCCTATTTTGCTGTCGTCTCCAAGCCGGAGATGCTTAGTTCGTTGGCGGTTGCCGTGACTTTTGGCAATAAGGTGTTTGGTCCACTGGCCTTTATGGTGCCCATTTTTGTGGCCCTAAGCACATTTGGTGGAGTGAACGGGGTACTCTTTACGTCCGCACGGCTGTTTGCAACAGGTGCTCAGGAGGGTCATCTGCCCAAGTTCTTTCAACTGTTCCATGTCAAGCAGCAGACGCCGATACCATCTTTGATATTTACGGTAAGTAAAATGTCTTTAAATGTCTAAACACATTTTTAAACAAGTTTCCATTCTATAGTGCCTGATGTCCTTGCTAATGCTTCTCACCGATAATGTTTACGAACTAATAAACTACTTCAGCTCCGTGTTGTGGCTCTCAGTGGTAGCCAGCATCGCGGGAATGTTGTGGCTGCGACACAAAAAGTAAGTCCAGATTAACCACATGCATTCGACTTTTTTAACAAAATATATTTGCCTTGAAGACCCAATCTGCCACGTCCAATCAAAGTGCATTTGGCGTTGCCCATCATATTTATGACCATTTGCGTGACCCTCGTGCTGTTGCCCAACTTCAAGGAGCCCGCCAATCTACTCATTGGCATTGCCATCACCTTGGCTGGCATTCCGTTTTACTATGTTTGCATTGCCTGGAAGCAGAAGCCCCGGTGCTACGGCCGCATTTCGAATGCTATGGTGGAGCTGTGCCGTGCCATATTTAATACAACCATTATAGAGTCCAACGAATCGCTGAAGTAATGAAATGACCAACTCCTATGCTTAGCATTTAGTTTACCACACAAAGCAGATATTTAACGCTTAACTCCAGCCAAGGCTTATGATTAAATGCCAATCTTATTGTATGATATTTTCGCATAGACATTATCATTCCTCAGATACAACTCAAAAATCGGTTTATGCTAGTTATAGTTTACTTTTTGTATTATCTTTGTATTTATTGGAGTGTTGGCAGTCGCAAAGCTTCTACAGTTTTTTGTAGTTTCTCACACAGTTAATATATGGACAGATATATATTGTTATATATATTTATATACATATGTACTTGCCTTAGTTGTGACACTTTTAGGGAAACTATAAATTATAAGAAAAACCCTAGCTATAAGAATAACATATTTATCAAGTTCAACTAAACGTATACAAAATTTGTAAAACCTAAAAAAATATGGCTTATTCGAATGGAATTTATAAATGTTATTGTGAATGTAAACTGGCGTTTGGCTTTTGTGCTTCTACGTACGGATCTTTAGAGATAAATCTTTATATACATAGATGAGTCATCAATTTAATTGATAGACAACCATTATGCGTCGAGCTCAACCTCTTTGCTGTTTGGAATATGCGGATTCCTTTAAATATTAACCTTAGCTAAATTCCAATCTTGCGCCTGTTAAAATCTAATGCTGTCTCTATGAGCGTAGTTCCGCGAATAAAATCGGCAGCCACAATGTTGGCGTGCTCGCCCAGCTCGTCCCGATATAGCTGTGAGATGCGCCAGTTCACATTGTCTGCCATTTTGCGAAGGCCACCATGCTTGTCCAGTATGACATCCCAGGTCTCGGGAGTCAGCTCCGCCATGTCCACTACGGGCCGACTCGAGAACCGTCTATGCGAAGAAATGCTTAATTCACTTGCAGTTCTAGAGAGCAAAATTTTTTACACTTACGACACATCAAAGTCGTTGATGAAGCGCAAATGTCGCTCCAGACGCGTCCAGGATTGAACATTTCCCCATCGTTGATCTACGCCGCCAAAGAGAAACTCCGGAAACTCTTGCACGATCTCACTTTTATCGTAAGCCAAGATCACATTCTGCTGCCGCTTCCAGATATCGCGCAGCGTGGCATGCCAGGTCAGCGATGGATGCACGACGACATCTCCAAATTGCTCGCGCAAAAAACTGACTAGTAGGCGATGCACCCCTAGATTCTTGCCAAAGCCTGCCACCAAACAGGATTATACTTAACATCAATAACACATTTGTAACTATCACGTACCCACGGGAAACTCTTTGAGGCCGAATATGACAATCTCATTGGTCTCTAAAACGAAATCCTTGACCTGTTGTATGACTTCCTTCAATGACCGCTGCTTTGTGATTCCATGATAGATAAAGAATTTTTCCTCCGATGGTCGATAGTATCCCACACGTATGTCCAGGTAGCGTACACCATGCAACAACTGGCCACGTATATCATCGTCCTGGGTAAGTGCATATTTTGTCACCAAGCTCTCGCGTAGCAGTGGGTCAAAGTTGGGTCTATAGGAGCCGGAATCATGTGTGCCCGGTATGAAGATATCACGCAGCCGCAGATCACCCAACACGTCGCGCAACTGCGTCATCCAGCGCGGATGAGCTCGTACACAGCTCTTGACCAGTATTCGTCCACGGGCATCTATGTAGCTGGCCCAATAGCCGTAGCAGTCAGTGTGCGAGCTTACATTCCGGGAGAGCGCATAATCGAAGGGCACACCCGTAGTGAACCACTGCGCCGAGTGGCTGGGCTTAATGGCAGCCACGATTTCATTGTTGCCGCCGTTGGACACCCAAATCTGGCTTATCGGTGTTGAAGCTTCCTTTGGCACTGAGCCGGGCGTGCTGGTGTAACCATGGAACGGCACAAAGGGCACATGGTCTCCTCCTGATCCGCTGCCCTCCTCAATATTGCTGTCACTACTCTTAGCTGTACCAAATGGAGCAAGCGGTGTGCCCGTGGGAACAGTACGGAGCTCAAAGTCTTGTGGATCCTGGACAGTAAGCAAAACATGATCGCCATCTCGTGCCGGCGCATTCTTCCAGCTGACCTCAAGGAAACGTTTTCGTGCGCTTATCGTGAGCCACAATTTTAGCTGTTGTGCGTCCGTTGTGGGCCGTGAGAAGCCGAGCAATCGAAACGTATCCACATTCTGTGACCATGTGGCGGGGCAAATGCAGAGCGCCAAAACGAACGCCAGTTGCAACATCTCTTAGAATTATAGCTGATTCAATTTGATTGCGTTTAAGTTTAATCAGCATCAGTCACACTCAGTGGCAGTCGAGTTGAGGGGCTTTCCGGGCAATTAGGTTGCGTCAATGTCTCGCGAAGATCAACCGTTTCCGACGAGCTCACCGAGCGTTCTTATTGGATGGGGAACGCGATGCACGCTCGAAACCTCGAGGTGCCTATATACATAAGTGACGATATTGCCATATAAGAAACAATAGTGCTATAAACAAAAGGTAACGAGAAGACAACAAAATCTACATTAGAAAAAATAAACTTTCACGGTTTTCAATTGAAATGTTTTTTTCTTGTACAAATAGTTTTTTTTATGCACGGCTTTTACTATTATTTTCTGTAACCGGATACTCTATTAATTCAAATATGGACGTATATAGTTTTGTTGTGAACTACTGCTATTGTCTAAAGCTCTCAACTTGTCTATTTGAAGCTCAGCGAAATTGTAACTAGGTTTGATTAGATGATATTTCTTGATAAGGCAGGCGGAACAGCGAGAACAAAAAACACAATGAATTGCATGAATTTTTTTCAAGCATTTTTTTCTAAGTTGAACTGAAATTGATGTTATAATTGCCACGTTTGTTTATGTTTCGTTGCTGAATATTAGTTATAGAATCCAATTATTTATTTCTAATTACTAATAGGTTGCTGAGTTGTACTAATTAATTAAGTGTTACGTTTGAAAACAAAGCAATTTGTTGTGACCCAGCACTCGATATCGTTTTTATATTATTATTGCTTATACGACACTCTTAAAAAAAAAAAACAAACATTACCCGAATGTACAACCTTCAAGACCTGGCTTCAGTGTCCGACTGAAACCCACTAGCAACGGTTTGCAGTGTTGAAGCCCTTTTGTTTGCGTTTGGCGCCGAGGTGCTTACTTTACTAAAAAGTACAGCAAAGCTTTTATGATTGGATCTCTGCTTTCATTGTTTGGATTGGTTTTCTTTATAAATACTTTTCCATAACGAACTTGGCAGTGCAGCTAAATTTGAAAATACGCACAGCTCTTATGTCAAATCCAATTGAAATTCATTTTTTTCGCGCTTATTGAATGTGAATGGCAGCGCATATTGTGAGTGGCAAATTTGGGTGAATGGTTTTTAAAGCGCGCCAACTTGTTTAAAATTAAAATTAACATATATAACATAGGATATTAACATACAAAGAAATTTGAGGATATCAGAAATGGGATTTATATATGTATATGCATAGAGCCCAGTTTTACTGAAATTTTTAAAAGTCTATAACAAACAGTGATGGTTATTACAGTGTTACGGTTTCCATGTAACGCTCAAAGGATTGCGTAAGTAGCGTGTGGTCCGGAGCCAAATGCGTATCAGCCATTATAGCAAGCCTGTACTTGTCCCCAAATCGGTGCAAATTAAGGGACAAACAAGTCTTTGATTGCGGCGGTCGAAATAGCAACACATCTTGCACCCTTTGCCCCCAAGCCGCCTGGAACTGTGTGTCCGCTGCGCCATGGACTTCCGTTATGGTAACGGGAAAGTTATACGAAAAAAAGTTGATGAAAATCTTGGTTAGCACCTGTGGCAGCAGCGCCGTCAACAAACTGTACTTGGTCTGTCCAATGGAGGCCAAATAGATCATGATCTGTTGCTTCCGTATGCGCTCCACAATCTCATGCAGCTGATGAGCCTTTAGAGCATCCGGTGGACCCAGTGGCAGCTGCAGGAAGACCACTCCGCCAATATGCTCCGACTTGTCGCCGTGGCGATCTGTAAAATAGCCCTTGGATATTGTGCGGCAGGTTGTGTTCAGCAACGCCGGCACCGGCACCTTATCAGAGAAGGTATTGAAGTAATCATGGACAGCACCAGCAAGGCAGGCTAAACTGAAGTCAGACTCTCGCAGCTCCTGGCCAAACATATGTTGATGGCGTTCACGCAGCAGGGCGCCATCGATCGACCTACTGAAGGAGACAATCTTGCGTCCGGCGTAGGATTTCTTATGCAGGATATTCAGCTCCGTAGTAGGCTGCTCAAACAGAACCTCATAGATATTTCTCGGCGCCTTGAATAGCTCGTAGCAGATTTTCCAAAGCTCCAGTTGGGCGTAAATCAAGAGCGGCACATACAGATGAAGCCGGGCACAGTAGGTGGTGCTGTACGAGGTCTGACCACGGAGCACCACATCTCGCAGCGCGAGCAGCTCGCAGTAGATGTGATAGGGTAGCAGGATTACATGATTCAACGCAAGTTGCCAAATGAAGCGTGTCCAGGCCTTCACCATGTTAGCCGGCTGCAGACTATGGGCAAGTGCGGCACGAGCCACAGCCCAGGTGAGATTGCGCTGCTCCAGCTCGTGCTGCAGCAAGACGTAGAGCGTCTGCAGCAGGCCTAAATCGTTTCGATAACCGGCTGAGCGCCGATGCCATTTGCGTCTCATGGCACGGGTGCGCCAATAACCCAATCCCACATTGACCAGAACGATAAGCAGCAGGGACAACAGCTGGCTGAGATTACGTGCATCCGGATGGGACTTGACTCCGTCGGGCGTGTCCAGAGATTCAAATTCATAGATGAATTGTTGCCAGCGACAGCTAATCAAATGGAGCACGTGATTTATGAGCTTGCTAATGTGCTCCGGCTGACGGACAAAGTGGGAGAGCTGCTTAGTAGCCATGGGCCTGGTCAAGCCATCCTGCAGGCTGACTATCGATTTGCGTTCGGTGTCCTGCAGCAACAGCATCTCAGCCACATGCAAATCCTCCTCCTCGGCAATGATCAAATGATGCACTTTTATGAGTATGTAGTAGGGCTGTCCTGGATCCGAATTGGGTATAACGTTCACCTGCCACTGAGGAAAATCCGAGGGTATATACTTGGCAGCCAATTCGCTTACATAATCCTGGATATTTGACTCGTTGACAGGCCGGCCGCGATATCTGTTCGTGCTGAGCAAGACTTGATTGTTAATGTTGAATCCGCTGCAAAGTGAATATTGAAAGGCTCAAAGAATTACTCCATCCGCTGTCTGCAGTTCTGGCTTACCTGCTGTCATTAACCCAAGCATAGGTACCCCACAGCGTGACCAGCTTTTGTCTTAGCTTGGGAAACTTGAGCATGCCCGCCTTATCCTTCAACTCCGTCAGCTGCAGAGCGTAAGCGCGTTTAATTCTTTCGAAATCACAGGCTCCCTCCACCTGCAGCAGAAAGTGGAAGATACCCGCATTCTTGGGAGTATCGATGAGGGTGCGGATCTTCTTGGACTTGCATATGGTTAAGTTGGGATATTTTATGCTTAGCAAATAGTTGGCCAGCTCGTTGGTGAAATGTGCACCTATTAAGGAAACATTAAGAGACGTGATTCCACCTACATATACAAATCATGCTGATAATGCCCGAAGTTCCACGAATTCCAGCACTCGCCTCGTAAAAACCTGCGTTTTGTCTTATCGTTGACAAAATTTTTATGAGTAATTCGACTGGTCAAGGTTCAGATTGGTCGCTCGTCTGGGTTCCGCAAAGGTGCAACAAGAAATCAGCGACGCATTGAGTAGCTTTTATTTATAAACAAAGCTTATCATGCTAACGCGCCCCTCCTATACCCCCTATCGTCCATTGACTATTATCGGTGCCTGGCTATTGAAACGAATCCCATTACGGTTGACAACTGAACCATTGCATCCTTTGGCTGAATGAGCGGTTAGTCAACCCACGCTTCGATTATTATTTATAGTCTCTTTGATCGTCTTGATTAATGAGTCTAATGGGGTCTATTTAGCGCATGCCCGTTTATTGAACGGAATGGTTTTACTGCACTACTTACATAAAAATGATAGCAGCAACAATGGCAACAGCATAAGTGCCACAAGAAAGCAGAAGAGGGTCTTTAAAAATGATAAACACTCATGCCAAATGCTGTAAAAGTTGCACTTTTAAAATGGGTTTTACACTGATATTTTATATTATACCTTTCCATTTTGTGCGATACTCAGCTGCTATAATATAAAGCCTATATATATATATATATAAATTATAGCTTATTTCGTTGTGTCTATCACTTTAAACGCCCGTTCGTATCGCTGTGCTAGGCACGACTAAGAAGACAGTCGGAGCTCTAGCGAAGCTTCCATTTATGGTTTTAATCTCTTATCAATGCGGTAAGCAAATGATAAGGCCGCTCCTGGCGGCCAAAAATACATTTCATCTGATGTATGATATTCCTATATTTTTGAGTAAATATAAAATGCAATACTCAATATGCAATACGTCACTAAATTTTAAATTAATTTATTAATAAAATTAAACAGTGATATTTGAAAATAACGTATAGTTTGATCAAGCTGTATGTCATGCGAATTTTTTTATATAGGGCGCGCATTTACTGCGAATGGCTCTTAATACAACTTTTACATCTGAATGTCAATTAGCAACTAACAGCTGTTCGTCGCTTTGTTTACAATATTTGTTATTGTTTGTTTTTATTGGGTATTTTAAATTGAAATGCAAAGATGCAAACAGCTATCGTGCAACCCACATTGCACCAACCCCTGCACTCCAAAGTATCCAATTATTTAAACAATCAACGAAGGACGGGGCAGTTTTGCGACTTGCAGCTGGAACTGGACTCGGACGATGCGCCCTGCACTTGCAGCGTGCACTTTTGCGTGGTTGCCGCCCAAAGCCAACTTATTGGCCTCAATCAGCAAAAACAAAAGCAGTTCTCCATACAGAATCCATTAAAGGTCACAATACGCAACTTTAATTGCACCGTTTGCCTGCACACCATAGTGGATTTTTTCTACGAGGACATTGTCTCCGTTTCCAAAGAACATGAGGAGCATTTTCGAGAATTGGCAAAGATACTTTCTGTTACGGAGCTGCTAAATCTGTACCAAATCGAACAAAGCAGCGAAGTCAGCACTGGCGTGGAACCCACTGCCATGAGAGCTGGTGAAGTTGAAGATACTATGCAGCCAGTTAAAAAACCGGATGTTGTTTTTGAAAATCAACAGAGTTATTTTAAAGTAGGAACTAAATCAATCTCAATGTTTCGCAATGTTTAATCTTTGCCAAATCATTCTCTCATTCTCTCTATTTTCAGCTAAAAAATCCGCGAGCTGTAAAATCCAGCAGCAAAGTCAACTATTGCATAGGCTGCGACTTCAAGTGCTACCAGGTGCAGAAAATGATTGACCACATGACCAGCTGCGAGCCGTCGCACCTGACATGCTCGCTGTGTGAAGTTGGATTCCTAGATTGGCGCGTATATGATTCGCATTTGCGTTGCCATGGCTCTGATCTGCGCAAGCCCTTCTTTTGTCTGCAATGCGACAATCGTTTTAGCACGCGCGCTGCTCTGCTTGTCCATCAGCCAAAGCATTCAACGGAAACGCCTCATGTCTGCACACACTGCGGTAAGGCATTCAAGTGGAAGCAGGGTTTAAGCAATCACATGTTGGTGCATAATCCCGAAAAGCAGATGCTTTGCGACGTCTGCGGCTATAGCACTACGCACATGAAGGCTTTAAAGAGTCACAAGCTTCTGCATACAGGGGAGTACTTTGCCTGCACAGTCGCTGGCTGCAAGCATCGTGCGAATCGAAAGGAAAACATGAAACTGCACATCGAGACACATAAGCAAGGACGTGATTTTATTTGCGAGATTTGTGGCTGCAAATTCAGCCAGAGCAAGAATCTAAAGCGACATGCTCTGAAACACACGGAAGGCGGTCTCAATCGTTACAAATGTCAGCTGTGTGGCTTTAGCAGCCATCGCTCGGACAAAATGAAGGAGCATGTGCAGCGTGTTCATACGGAGAAGGCAGTACAATTGGAGCTACCGGAAACAGTGGATAGTTCGTTTGAAAACAAAATGCCAGATGATTTTGCTCTGCCCCCCATCGATGCTTTGCCAGTGGGTATTGTCAAAGAAAATAATGCTACAGGTTCCCCACGACATAGTCGCAAAATACTGCCGGCCGTGACAACGCAAAGTGTGAAACGATTGAAGACGCTGCTGCCAAAAGAAACGATTGCTTTAGAATAATAAGTCTCATCATCTGAGCTTATACGATTCCAATATGCACGGCATACGGCTGCGGTTAATCGAAATCTACAGAACAAATCATATTATATATGCGCCATCGCATTTGCAAGTCCATAAATACTCTAAAATAGTCGAAACAGCGTTAAACAAATATTGCGCAGTGTTTAAAAGCTTTGAGAGAGTCAGAGAGACAAACTGGATTCAAAGAGAGAAAAGCGGGGAAACGAGGCAGGGCATTTGAGATAGTGTTTAAGCTTTCTTCATACACTGTAAAACGTAGCCACAATCATTGTGATTGCGGAGTCCAAGTCGCAAAGACGTCTACGCAGTAAAAGCACTTCAAACAACAAACAAAAATTACATAGTAGCTATTTTTCAAGCAGCCGAATCTTTAAGTTCAGCATGTCTGAGTCAAGCATTGATCAATACGAGCACTACAACTACGATCATGGCAAACACATTTTCTCAGGGCACAGCGGCAAGCAGCGGTCCAAGAAGGAAGCCAGCGATCATACCAATCACTTCGATCCCTCTGGCCACTCGAGAAAAATCCTAACTAAGCTTGTGAACACAAATAACAACAAAAAGGCGTACAAAAACTAAATATTTGCCACGATTTAAAAGTAAAGTTAGCCATATCGAATTTTAATTACACTAAAATTGAGTAAAGTGAAAGGCTCTTGGAGAAAGTGGAGCTGGTTATTTAGTTACAATAATAACTTGTTATCACACTTTGCTTTAGACATAAGTTATTATAAATAATCCTATTACATTATTCAAACACAATAATTGTGTATACTATATTATAAGATAATTATAAATAATCATTTTTTATTATAAATAAACTTACACTTTATAATAATATAACAGTAGACCTTTAATTGGGAAGATTATAACCGAAAATGTAGTCACTTTTTAAACATTACACATATCATTACCTTTCAAGCTCAAGATCTATTAATCTGCACGTGACTTAAGTCTATTACATTAATTGTCGTACCTTCCATTAAACGAATTACGCATATAGGAAGATAGCTGTACGCATATACTTCTGACATTGTTGTCAATCTACATAGCCGTGATTGGAAAACTAAAACTAAACACTGGCATTCATATAAGAATATCTAGAACAAAACAAATTCCTCACAAATTGAAATGGAAATTGAAAATCAGGTTCACCCTAATGCTACCAATCTATTTGCCGGCTTTTTTCTCTCGATTCGCCGGTTTTTAACTGCGCAGTTGTTGATATTTGGTAAACAAAAAACAAGCTGCTGGTTATCAGGTGTTTCTTCTATTAATCATCATCATTATCATTATGAAGACACTTTAAATTATCAGCATGTATTTTTTACTACGTTGTTACAACTTATCGAAAACTTACAAAGAATTCTGCCTTGAACACGTATTTTCTGATTTACAATCTAATTCAAAGCTGTATTTTGGGAAAGTGTTTGAGTATATCACAAACAATTTAAAAGGTCATAAAACAGGTTTATCACACCTATTCGTATGTAAACAAAGCCGTAAGCAAACAAAACAAATGTAATTGAAAGTTTAAACATTTAGGATAGCTATATTAATCTAATCAAACATTTAACTATAAAAAAGAGCGTAAGAATTGTTCTTTATTAAGGTGAAGTTGTGAAATATCATTAGTAGTTATAATGATTATTATATAATGAATAATAATAACATTCAGCATACTTTTTATTTATAACAGTCATTTAAAACTTGACTTTAAATAAAATGAAACATGTTTCAAATCTAAACTAGTTGTAAGGATGTACAGATTTCTTAAGAATTGAAATATATATTCCTGTATTTAAATTATTTGGAAACGCACCTGAAGGATTGCTACATCAGGATTAACTATATTGTAGGATAATTACATATATTACAAGGGAAAAGAGTATCATGCAGTCGGTTGCGTACGTTCTTTTTTGTTTTCAATTATATTTAACCATATCTTATCTATCCATAGATGTCATATTATTGCTAAACAAAGAAGGTTAACGTCTTCATTGTCATATCAATTTGTTGGGACAGATTTCTATCTTCAGCTATAATGAAGGAGCCACGCTTCAGTTTTACTTTATATATATATATAAATATCTTTACTTATATAGATATATGTGTTTATCTATGTAAATGTGGTGTAGAATGTGATAATCTGCCTGCCACACGCCACAAGCGAGCCGCAACAGCGGCAGGCCCACTGCCACGATTGGAATTTCTAGCAAGTGCTCGATTCCCATCTCAATCTCGGTCAATCGCGGTTCTCTTCTGGGAAGGGGTTGGGCAAGGGTGTCCGGTGGAGCTGATGTGTACTTTCACCGCCAAAAAATATATTTTGAAGTAAACAAGTGGACGACGTATGGCGCTTGGATTATGCAGAAATGAATGGATCGACATATCTAGATATTTAGATATGTATATATCAGATGATAATTGGTGTAACACTCGGAACCGAAGAACCGTTAAATTGAAATTGGAACAGTGGCCCAATATCTATGCAATACGAGGCCCACAGATTAACACCTTTCAACGAGGCTGCGTCGAGACGAAGATGTTCTAGATACAGATTCAAGTGTATTACGGGCTTTAGCACATACATTTCTCTTGCATTAGCACCATCCATACACACACACATAGGTATATAGTTTAAAATATGCCCAGATCATTGGACATGGGATTGAGTTTTTGTGGTTAATCGCGTGGTTGTCTGCATTTAGTTTACGTGTGGATACCCAGCCGAACGGCAGCTGGCACGTCGCAAGTCGCAAGCAAGGATTAGGAATAAGGAATACTTTAATATACACAATATGATGGGATACTCCGATATATCAACGAAGCCACAGCGCCGATGCGTGCCCGGCTTATGGACTTTGGTCGTAGCATTGCTGCTCTTTGCTCTGGCCCTGATGGGTGTGGCCCTCCTGGAGGCGGATCGTGCTCAGCCAAAGGAGAATCGTCGATTGGACGACGTCTTCATTGTGAGACGGCTGTGGTCGCAGTTCAGAGCACCAGTAAATGAATCGGAAGGCGAAGTTGCTGCAACTGTGGAGCGCATAGCTAGGGATGCCACCAATGCAAGCCGGATTGAAGCAACTGGACGCAGCAATAATTACTACGAGGAGCAGCAGGCGGTGGTTGTGAAAGAGGAAAGTGCACCACCGTCCATGGCAGAGAGAAGGGATTCATTTAGACCGCCGTACGGGAACGACATGGAACCTAAATATGATGACTACGGCAGCGAGCTTTCGCCAGATGAGCCGAGCTCGGTCTCTTCCGAAGAGGATTTCTCAGCAGCTGGCGAGGGTAGAGCAGCACAGCCAAGACCCAGTGACTCGTATTATACACAATGGCGGTATCCCACACAGACGGCCGCACCACCAACCGGAAGCAACAATCGCAAATTGCAGCCTGTAGGCAATCGGTAAGAGATCGAATTCCTTCTAATGGACGCAACAACTAATTGCTTATGTCTTAGTCCGCCATATCCAGCATACGATGAAGTGTACGACTATCCAATGGGTTTTCAACCACGTCCCCAGGAGCAGGCAGTCTCCAAGCAGGTGGCGCCCGTCCCGGTTAATAGTGTGGGCTATGCGCCAGCCAATACAGAATCTTCTCTGGTCACATTTTTAAAGACAATAAAACAAATGTGGGATCTATATCAGGCATTGATGAGCGCCTGGGGCTCTGTCGCCGAGCGCCATCAGCAGAGCAACGAGCAGCTTAAGAAGGAACGTCTGGAGAAGCAACGCTTGCGACAGCAGGAGCTGAATAAGTCCAGAATAAATTCCAAGAAACCGCAACGAATCGATGGCACTAAAGATGTCAAACCTAGTCAGACGAAAAAGCCAAAGACAACAACAACAAGCACTACCAGCAGAAGCAGCACGACGGATTCAGCTGAATCTGAAGAGGCGACAGAAGCTCCAACTGGTGCCAAGGCTTCGAAGCAAGACTCTGTTAAGGAAGGTGCTGCAGATGAGAGTTCGGCGAGGTACAAGCGCGAGTCGGAATCAGCGAGCACGGATGTGGGCGAGGGTCGCTATATCAAGGGTGATCCGCTCAAGGGCTACTACGATTTTGTTATCACCGAGGGCTCTTATAAGTTTTGGGCTGCTTTTCAGGTACGCATTGAATATAGGAGTTTCATTAAGCAAGAAATTTATCTTGTAAGTTCTACTTTGTTGTTGTTCGTAATTCTTAGGTCGGCACAGCAGTTTTGATCATCTATTCCACATTCGCTGCCATTTACTATTCCAAAGTAAATCCATTAACTAGCGATTATGATTATCAGGATTATCTGGGTGCCGGACGCTCAATGACAGGGGGAGATGATGATTTCGTGGATGACAGCGAACCGAGTGCTCCAGTGTCATCAAATTCGCGACTAATGGACTGGGTGCCACGAACAGCGCATTCCCTCAAATTTATACTGGACGCCATTGATAAGATGCCATTAGATCATGATCAGAAGGAAGAAGCGGGTTGGTCGACGGGGAACATAAATACAGATGCGTCAGAAGACGCGACAGGGGAAAGAATATAGAAAAACTAATTTATAATATTTATGATAATAAAAAACTTGGAAGAAAATTTTATTTTTGTCGTGTTTAATTATATTATTTTTAAGTGAGAATATATGATACCTATATATGAATATACATTATTGAAATTACATATGGAACAGAAATAACTGTTCCTTACTCTATTTGTTTAATTATTCAACGAGAAAACAGTTATAATTCATTTAAATTAAGTAAAAAATATTCATTTCCGTTAACCGAAATAAAATTCAAATTCTTATAAAATTACTATGTACACACTGATTGTCATTCACTGCCCAACGTCAACATTTACTATTCGCATTTAAACACCAGCTGGAAAATCAGATGTTTATTATTTTTCTAGACGACGTGTAATTTGCGTTCGCAATGAAAATAAAAACCTAAAAATCAAATTTTAAACAAATTTTAAAATATATAGAGTACATTACAATAAAAACAAACAATGGCGCAGATAGTGCAGATGTTCCTTATGTTGGTCGCTGCAGCCGCAGCCCACGATGCAAAGGATTTTGATGATTCTGTGCTTTACAAAATAGACTTCGAAGAGCCTGACTTATTGGCTGGACCGGTGAGTAAAACTGCAGCTCTTAACTCTTAATGTTAATAAAAAGTGTGGTTCTAATTTGCTATGGAGGTCCCAACTCAGTTGCGTACATTTTACACACAAGAAAAGGAGAAATACGATTGTCTGATACCTGAACTAGAGACACCAAAGGAGGAGGAAAAAACCAGTGAGCCTGAGCTGTGTAAGTAGCAAAAAAATGACCAATGGCAGCTTATGATTAATTCAATCTAAATAATTAACACCTATAGCTCCAATTGGGCTGCTTCAGCCGATCTTCTCGGCGCCCACCTGCTCGTTTCGCATTGAGGCCTATTGGTCATATGAGATCTGTCATGGTCATCATGTGCGACAATACCACGAGGAGCGTGAAGGTAAAAATGTTAAGTTCCAGGAGTATTATTTAGGCAAATGGAGTGAGGAGAAAACGGAGATAGCTAAAAAGAATTGGGAGAATGAAATTAAAACTAATGGAAAGCCAAAGTATAAGACACTGAAAATCGATAATACAAAATATCCATACTTCGAAATGGAGTTCACCGACGGTACCATGTGCGATATCATCGATGCTCCCCGCGCAACGATGGTACGCTATGTGTGTTATCCCCATGGCAAGGATGATATTTATTCATTTAAGGAGACCTCATCGTGTAACTATGAAGCAATTATTTTGACCTCATCTCTTTGTGCGATACCTGCATTTCATGCAGAGGAAACTAAAGAGATATCCATTAAATGCTTTAATCTTCAAACGGAGACGCATAAGCCTATCAGCATGCTTCGTCAGGAGCTAAACGAGTGGGTCGAAAGTGAAAACGACATGCTTGTCTCAAAAGATAACAAAGCACCAGCCAAGATGTGGTCCAAGGCTGATGGCGAGATGGTTACTTTTAAATACAGCGGTGACGTGGACAAAATTATCTTGGAGCTGATGGCTAATGGTGATATTGATGTGGACAGTGAATATCAACAACTAGTGTTATCCAGAGGCACGACAGCGACAACGCCACCGCCTGTAAGTGATCTGGCACCCATTAAAGAGTTCATCTCAGGAAAAAACTGCCTAATTGGCGTAAGTTATTTATTAAGTTCGTTATCCTATTTGGTAATTTTTTTTTTTTTTTTGTACAGGGTACAGGTTGGTGGAAGTACGAATTCTGTTACGGCAGGCATGTCCGTCAATTCCATAAAGAGAAAAACAGTGAAGTCGAATTATTTTTGGGCTACTTCTCAGAGGAATCGCATCGCCTGTGGGCCAGTACAAATCCCGATAAAGGGGCTCGTCGTCCAGGCTTTACATCATCCTTATGGCACCACTATGAGAAGGGCACACACTGTGACCGCAGTGGGGTGCCACGCGAAGTGGACGTGAAACTTACATGTACGCCTATAAGCACTAGTGGGACAGCTGTCTCTATGTACTTGCTGGAGCCAAAGACATGCCAGTATATTTTGGTCGTAGAATCGCCCATAATTTGTGATCTCATGCATTATGCGGACGACAGCGGTCTGGTCACGGCAGAAAGCTTACAAAAGTTCTTGGCGACTGACAAGCCAGTAACGTCTGCTCCATCTGTAAGTCGTAATGTTGACCCTGAGGAACAAATACGATCCTAAAGTATATTGTACATCCATACATAAAAATATATTTAATACTAGAGGTCACTTTTCGGTATTGTCCACACTAAGTTTTTGTCTTAAAATAATATATACATGCAATGTACTAAGATTTTCCGTAAATGCGAACATTTTTCGATCTGGATTCCAAATTCAAAAGTAAATGAACGCTATTGAAAATTTGTAGTGTCTGCCTTTTGTGTGAGTGTCAATACTCTATCAAAGACACGCACCATGCTGTCGTAAGGCTAAAAGTTAGTGTGTTCAATAACCCATTGATGTGTCTTAATTTTTCAAATCTGTGATCAACAGAGTCCCATTTATTTTACGAAAATTATGCTCATAGGTGCTACCTTATTATATTTACATCGTAATTTATTGTCGTTTATCTTCGCTTAATAACAATTTAACAAGAAATCGTAAATCTTACATCGTCTTAATTACAGTAAATAACATTACTAACATTAGTTCTTCTTGACCTTTGTCTTTTGGGAAGTCTTTTGCTTCTTGCCTTTGCCTCCACAACACTTCTTCCATAAGAACTTCAACACAACTTTGGTTATGAAGGCGATAACAAATAGAACCGTTGCAAGTAGTATATACACATCTATATTGTTGCTTTCAATGTAACCCATACTGACTAGGGGACTCTTCATATGGGTAGCGCCTTTATGACGGAGCACATAGTTAACCCAGTATATAACTGAATCGCGGGCCGATATGGGACGATCGCGATAGAGCTTTGAAAACCGTCGAATGTTATCGGTATAGATTGGATTGTTTAGCAACTCCTTGATAGCAGCCTTGAGCTCGTCCACCTCCAGGCTTAACAGATCGAGACTTAATCCGTAGCCCGCTTGCGCCAGTTTTTCTGCATTTCCCGGCTGGTCAGCAAACACTGGAAGCGCCAGCATAGGTTTTCCATGGTATTGCGACTCGGTCACGCCTCCTTTGCCAGCGTGCGTGATGAAGAGCTTAATGTTGGGATTGGCGAGAATGTCGTCCTGTGGCAGCCATTTCTTATAGAGTATATTTGCAGACTTGCCGGGCAAATTCTTCAGATCATCCCACTTCCAGATCACTCGCTGCTTGAGGCCGGAGAGAACTTTGAAAATTTTGGCAATAAGTTCTGGCGAAACGTGATCGCCTTTAAGATTGCTGCCCAGGCTGAAGAGAATCGCGCCATGCTTGGCATTTGTCAAAAACTCCTGAATGTCCTCCGGCAGGGGATCGGGCTTATCCTTAATCTGAATACCTCCTATCTCCACAAGAGCTGGCACATTAGGCCGGATCGGGCCTTCGCTTATGCCGTGACTACTGCAGAACGCCAAAGATGCATTCTTCTTGGCTTCCTCATAGCTCAACATGGATGGAATTTGGCCCCATAGACGACTGTAAAAATAAAGTTGAACTACTACTCACTATATAAAATGGTAAATGGCCGTTACTTACTCGTAGAACTTGACGTTCAATGTCTCTAAATACATCCCAAAGAGGCGGAAGAAAATGGTGGATCCAAAATTGGCCAGTCGCTGTTTAAAGTTCATAGCCTGTCCCGGAGCAACGGCTACATTCATGGTAGGGACTGATGCTATCAGTTCTGGATTACCAATAGTATTGTCGATTTGCACCATGGGCGGTCCTGTCCAGCTTACAATCAAGGGACAGTTGAATAGGCTGCCCAGTCCCATCTGATAGTTGTTGAAGAAGAAACCATAGACGACGGCATCGAATTTGTTGTCTTTGTTTTTATAGAGATCGGTAAAGCGTTTGTCCTCCAACACTTCAACTTGCTTATAAATAAGCATCGATAGCGATCCAAAGATGCTTTTAAATGTTGTAATCATCGATGGTTTTTTCTTGGCCATGGCGGTCATTCCATCGTTCAATATCTTCTCGTCGGCCTCGCTCAGTGGGATAACAATGTGTTTTATACTCTTGTGCGTTACCTTTGGCGCACTGGCTGACACGACAGTCACATTGTGTCCTTCCTCCGCTAGGGCCTTCATTATGGACATGTGAATAATCAGATGCGACGGACTATGGCTGGTAAATACT
Source organism: Drosophila pseudotalamancana (assembly GCA_037075185.1). NCBI lineage: Eukaryota > Metazoa > Arthropoda > Insecta > Diptera > Drosophilidae > Drosophila > Drosophila pseudotalamancana. The sequence continues at coordinate 436,198 of JBAMCK010000142.1, forward strand.
CCCAATATGTTTGCCCCCTCCACAGCCGGGGATTGGAGCATAAAGTAGCCGAGTAGGAGGCACCCCAATGTGCCGGTCAGTAAAGATCTACCCATGTTACCGTTTAATTGGCAGTGCTTGTGTGGAACTAAATGTTCTTCTTGGAGTACATTTATTTATATAAATGAATGGCTCTATCAGTTCCAAACTAGCTGTCTGATAAGCCTCGATATTTCCTGATAAGCGGGCTTAAATCGCCACGTTATCACAGCTGCTTGTTCTGTGAATGTTATACATAATGTTTAACGTTTTGAATGGTTGTTTCGAAAATGTTGTCTGACCGTCAGATACTCAGTACTGAATTGCTGAAACAGCCTTTCATAGTGTATTCGTTAAACCTTTATGCAATCGATCGTTATCGATTATGGAATAGTTGAAAACGCTAAAACTAAACTAAATAAACTAAACTAAGAAAAAGTAACTAAAACCCATCTTCAAATTCATAGATAAATCTACGTTTATAAATTTTTCAAACAATGATTATTGATCATTGAAGAGCTTTTGTATATATAGTCCGGAAAGCAGATAAACAAATTTAAAAAGTATGCTGGCTATACAAATACGTATATTCTTGATCATCCACTAAATCCTAATCGTTCTATACATAGAATATATATATGTCTGTCCAAATCACTATCACATTCATCATAACATTTTTTAACCTAATACACAAAGTACAGGGTATAAGAGTTTGTTGCTAGCTACCTATTGAATTTCGAAACGAAAGACCTAATGCTATCATGGAAACATAAATGGAACACGTATATCAATCGAAATACAGTTAAAACCTTATGAAATTGTTGCCGCTCTAAGATTTTCAAGTTGTAAAGAACAGTATTAATGGATTATAATAATGATGGGTTGCATTGAATTATTGTACTTTGGATATATGCGATCCAAACATAGAAGCCTGGCCACAGTTCTTAAGTATCTCGCATACGAATATATATAAAAGGTATTTGCATAACTTGCCCGGCGAGATATGTATTGAAAAAACAACAACTATTAAATTCTGAAATTATGCGAAACAAGCGAACAAGAATTTGTACAAAGGAAAAGAAACACAAACCAAAATAAAAATCAAGCGAATTCGCGTTCGATTTGCGCGTTTCGATGGCAACGGATAAACTGAGGTCTATGAGAGAATCGCACGGACAGATGATTGTCATACAATTAATAGAAAAATACGTAGTGCACTGAGAGAAAAACCTGCTTACCCAGAGAGTATATTTTATAGCCTAAGCACACATAAAATTCTTCGTAAGTATTATGATTATGCGCACTCATACTAACTAAACTAAACCCAATTTATCTTTATTCGTCTGAAATTACTTTTTGGTTTACTCCATAGAAGTATGCAGGTTTATTCTTATCTTGAGATTAAACTTTAGCTTCCAGTACATAAAAAAAATGCACAATATAAATTCACTGCACAAAAACCTTTATAAATGTAGACTTCTTTACTAAAAACAATGAACAAAATTTTAAAGTAAATCATAATCCCCCTAGATCTTACAACGTATCTAAAAATATTTCCATGTTACGAGATCTTGTATTAAATATTATAAATAAAACAAATTATTATATTTTTTAAATAAAGTTAGCTTTCTAATTTAAAAAACTAATATTTCATAGAAGTGTTATTTAAACTAAATTCTCATAAACTAAATTTGCTAGAAAGACATTTTGATCAGTGTAATTGCAAATTAAGAGCGAGAGAAAAGAATAAATGCGCCTATTAATAGTCAATACGAGTGTTGTCAACTTGTTGAAACTTATATAGATGGGCGCGCACACACACACATACATACATATGTGTGTAATCGAGTATATAGTAAACAATTGTGCTTGCCATACATACGTAAAACACGTAATGGGTGCAGTCTATTAACTTTTTTGCTCAGATGCATTTTTTAATTCTTCTTCTTTTTAGGCGTTGCTCTTGATCGCGACTTTCTGCAAGCCAGCCGTAGGACCAGAACAAAAATAGTCAAACAGATAGCCAGAACAAGCAGAAGGAAGGCATACACATCGAGATTATGGCGGGCCACAAAGCCCATGTGGACAGCGGGACTCTGCAGATGGTAAGCTCCATTATGCCGCAGCACATACTCCGTCCAGAAGACCACGGATTGGCGAGCGGTAAGAGGCCGATCGCGGTAGAGGGCGGAAAACTTACGCACGGCTTGGCGATAAACTGGATTATTGAGTACCTCGTTTATGGTTTGTTCCAGAGAGTCCTCGGTGAGAGTAATCCAGTCTACATTTAGTCCAAAGCCCGAAAGTACCATCGACTCAGCATTAACGTGCTGGTCACCGAAGATTGGAATAGCCACCATGGGTACTCCATGGTATTGAGCCTCCGCAATGCCGCCCTTGCCGGCGTGGGTGATGAACAGCTTGGTGTTGGGATGGGCCAGGATGTCATCCTGTGGCAGCCAATTCTGATATAATATATTCGAAACATTACCCGGAGTATTTTGGAGGTCGTCCCACTTCCAGATGACACGCATCGGCTGGCGGGCGAGCACCTTGAAGATAGCTTCCATGACGTAGGGTTTCATGTAGCCGCTCTTGATATTGGTGCCCAGGCTGAAAAAGATGGCACCCTCTGTCGCATTATCTAAAAACTCAGCCAAGTCTTTTGGAAGTGGATCTGGCTGATCCTTGATCTGCACTCCACCAATTTCTATGGACTGAGGAACAGTGGGACGAATTGGTCCCTCGCTGTGCGAGTGATAATTATAAAAAAGTAGCGAAATGCGTTTTCTCACATCCTTGTAGCTTGGCATTGTCGGATCCGCTCCAAAAGCACGCCTATATAAGTGTAAAGAAAATAGAACGATAAGTTTTTTGTTTTCTAGAAGTGAGTTTCTTACTCACTTGTAAAAGATTTCCATTTGCATATCAACGGCCGCTCCGACGCCCTTCAGAAATAGCCAGCTGCAATAGTTTCTTAAACGCAATGCAAAGCCCATGTCCGGTTCATTCTTGTTTTGGACCAAATTCGCGTTGGCTATATAGGCGGGATCATGGATGTTACCAACCTCATCGTCCACAAAGGAGAAGGGAATCCCCACCCAACTTAGGATCGCAGGAATACCCAATTTTGCTGCCACGCCCAATTGGAAATCGTTAAAAACAAAGCCCAGAACGAGCAAATCGAATTTCACCTGCGGCTGTTCATAAAGATCGCGGACAGTGGGTTGCATTAGGAAATCGTATTGACTGTCCAGTAAATGTCTCATTCTTGTTAATGTCTTGAATAGGGAAATCTTCTCCTTAGCCGAATCCTCCATGAACTTATTAACAAGGGCCATATCCTCTTCACTGAGGGGCGCCAAAATATGTGTAATATTCTCGTGTGGTGCCAGCTTTGGCTTTATTGCAGTAACAATGGTCACATTATGTCCACGATTTGCCAGGGTTCGCATCATCTCCATGTGGACTATCAAATGGGATGGACTGAAGGTGCTGAATAGACCTAATATGTTGGCGCCATCCACTGGTGGGGCGGGCAGCACCAGCAGCGGCACGAGGATCCCAATGAGCCTCAGCGATCCCAAAAGCACGTTTTCCGCGACCATGTTTAAGTGAGGACCTGGTCTCAACTGAACTAAGAGTGGATCGATCTGCCCTTTTTTATGCTCTCCAGAAAGCACAGACCCAGACAGGCAGATAACGTTATAGTTCTCTTATGAGAAACATATTTGCTGCGACAAGATGACGGAGCAGTAATATTTTATCTCTGTTTCCCTCATCGAGTAATCGAAGAGCGGAAATATCTGATAAGCTTTTTAAGAGGTTACTATTATATTCATTTATTCATTGACCATGGGAATTCCATCATTTACCTGCTTTAAAGTCATATTTTTTATACTCTGTAAAAAAGTAATGAATTAAAAAAAAAAAACAAGTTTTTTTAAGAAGAGATCTAGAAGACGATCTTTGAAGGTGGTTATAAGTAGTCTTTAAAATTTTTGTAAAATTAAAATACTGTAAAAATATAGAAATTATAACTATAGAAGATATTGATTCTCGCGATTACAAATTTTTGGTTGCTATACCCGACAGTCTTAATTGATACAAAACCAATATACTTCAGGGTATGAAGTATACGAACCAGTACGACAGGTAACTCAACGATGTATTTGATCAGGCTCCGTACTCTTTCGCTCTTCAAAAACTTAGTAAGAGTAAGTTCTAATTGAGGGAAATATCGGTAACATTATCTGGCCGACCTACATCAAATTTGATTTACTAACTCTTAATTGCTGCTTAAATTTAAGATTATTTACACACCTGTCATAATGTGCGCTTTTAAAAACATTAAATACATGCATTGCAAAGAAGAAAAGTATTTGCCACATTTATGTAAAAACAGGGTTTTTATTCAAGAAAATGAATGGAAAAAGTATACGGTATATATATCATTTGTGCTTTTGTTTCGTTGTCGTCCAAATTTGTACAACTTGAAGACTTCTGGCTTTGAGATAAGTAACTGTATGTTTACGTATATGTATGTAGCAAATTATCTTTTATACATATACATTATCAGTTTTATAAAAATTTTATGAACAGATCTTATCTAATATAAATGTAACTTATAATCAGTGCCTCTTGACTTTCTTGACATTCTTTGACTTTCCGAATAGCTTGCGGTAAATCCATTTCGCTGCAAGCCAAATTATGAGGATGACTAGGATTAAGCATACTGCTAGCACAGCATAGGCGTCTAGATTGTACAAGGCAATGGTACTCATGTGTATGGCAGGACTTTGGAGATGTGAAGCACCTTTGTGCCTGAGAACGTACTCTGTCCAGAAGAGTACCGTTTGCTTAGCAGTGAGAGGTCTATCCCGGTAGAGCTGCGAGAAGCGACCGATAGTCAACGCATATTTTTCGTTGTAAAGTATTTCTTCAATTTTTGACTTAAAGTTCTCTTCGTTGAGCTGCAGCAACTCTATGGCTAGTCCATAACCTGACTTTTCCATGCCCTCTGCATTTGCCGGCTGATCCCCAAAAATCGGTAAAGCCAACATTGGTACACCGTGGTATTGCGCCTCTGTGATCCCACCCTTTCCGGCGTGAGTGATGAAAAGTTTTATCTGAGGATGGGCCAGTATATCGTCTTGTGGCAACCATTTCTTATAGAGTATATTTGGAGACTTGCCGGGCGTATTATCCAAATCTTCCCACTTCCAGATCACATTCTGCTTAAGGCCGGAAAGTACTTTAAACATAGAGCGAATGAGCTCAGGTTTGACGGCCGTACTCTTGATATTCGAGCCTAAAGAGAGTAAGATGGCGCCATGCTGGGAGGCCTCTATGAACTTGGCAATGTCCTCCGGCAAGGGATCGGGCTGATCCTTTATCTGAATACCACCAATTTCCGCAATGCCAGGCACAAGCGGCCTGATGGGACCCTCACTGATGGAATGACTATTTGCGAATACCATGGAGACGTTTCGTCTCATTTCGGCAAGCGTAGGAAAGTTGGGCTCTTGGCCAAACTGTTGCTGATAGTAAATATTCGAACGATATTCAAAAATCCTTGCAAACATCCTTACAAGCAGTTCCTTGATGAGATTCTCCAGACGTTTGATAAGACCCATTTTTTCACCTCGTCCCAAAGGCGTAGCTAAGTTGGGCACGTAGGATACCTCTGTGGGATTGCCAACATATGAATTGATGACAGTCATCGGTGCCTGCATCCAGGACACAATTACAGGCACCTGCAACTTGGCTGCGACGCCCAATTGGAATTCGTTCATAAAATAGCCCATGAACATCAGATCGAACTTGGTCTCGTAGATACGCTGAAATCGAGCATCTGAGAGAAGCTCATGCTGGGTTTCAATCATCACACTCAGGCTGCTTAACAATCGATAGAAAGTGCTAATCATCGAATTCTTCTCTCCAGCCATTATTTTCATTTGAGCCTCCAGTAAGTTTTCCTGCTCATCGGTCAGGGGCACTACGATCACGTGTATATCCTTGTGTGTGACCATGGGCTTCATCATGGTCACCACGGTCACATTGTGTCCACTTTCGGCCAGCGCTTTAATCATCGACATGTGTAATATCAAGTGCGATGGACTGTGGCTACTGAACAGTCCCAAAATGTTGGCGCCCCGGGCGGGCAATGCGATCAGCACTAGACAGAGTCCAAATATGGTTAACCGTGACCCAACCATGTTGTTTGACGACTGTTCTATGGAATGTCTAATTCGAAACTAAACGGTTGTGGCCCAAACGAGTCTATATGTAACCGATTTCAAAGGGGCTGCTTATCAATCGCCTCTCGGCTTTTGAAAGCAGCTAATTCTCTACTAATAGACTACATGGGTTGTTTGATTTGATTGATCTATTAACTGATTAACTTGCTGCATATACTATAAAAATAAATATTGAATTACCTTGTCTGTTTGAATGAATTGAAACAAAGAGTCTTTAAAGTTTGACCATCTATAATCATGATTTACACTCAATAAACATATTTAGAAAAGGAGAAGGGTAATAAAGTTGTAAAATGGAAAATATTTCTTATCAAATTTGTTCTATATTGGAGGTAAATAATTTCGGAGCAATTATTAGTTGTACATAGGGTATACTCAAGTCGGATTCCCTTTGATTTAAATATATGTATATATGCTTAGTCATTCTTATTGTGCAAATAGAATTATATGAGGGCTTCGATTGGACATATATGAAATGTCCAGTGGAATTCAAAAAAAATATTGTTTCATGTGGTCAGAATAAAATAAAACTCATCTCTCTCTCTCTCTCTCTCTCTCTCTCTCTTTCTCTCTCTGTGTCTCTCGCTGTTTCTCTGTGTCTCTCGCTGTCTCTCTGAGTCTCTCGTCACTTTGCTTTCAACTCTACTATATACATATATATAAACCAATAAACAAATTAACTGAGAACCGCAAAAGAGAGAGAGAGACAGAGAGAGAATGAGTGTGACAAAAAAGCTCTCCAATATCTTTCCCTTTTGCACCCCGATCAAGAGAAAGAAACAGAGATAGTTTTTAATTGCAGCAAATAAAACTTTTCCCTATTTGTACACAGTATATAATAATATATTTTATGGGCCATATCTTAACACATCCAAATACCTCAAAAACAATTATCTGAGCACTTAAGCTAATTAAATTTCTTGCTGCCCGGGGGAATTGAATTCGCTTTCATACGCAATAGCTGTTGGGTTTGCCCCTTGATGTGACCCCAGTGATTAATTTCCCGTAATTCCGCCTTAAACTCCCGTAAGGTCTGCTGCAGTTCCGGATATAGGTGTCGGTGCACGCCGTGGTCCAGTGTGGGAAACAAATGATGTAGTGCATGCTCTCCAAAGTGCGTGAGCACCAGCAGATCGGACCACTTGATGTCGCCTCGATCGATGATCGTGTCCAGCTGATAGAGACCCCAATCGCGATCGGATCGTGGAGCATCGCCATCGTGATAGATGCGAGGATCATGATGAGCCGCTGTCAGACCAATTACGCCAAACAGAAAGCTGCCAATGGCCAAAATAATAATCCAACTAGTGATCACAGAGCTGAGACCCACATCAGTGGAGCAGTAAAGAAAAGCAGGCAAGGTAAAGCCCAATAAATCATGCCAGTACATAACGTTGGCTTTGATCAGGGAGTAGACAAGGCTGTAAAAAAAGATATTTATTTCTTTAAATGAACACGTATACTATATATCGTGACAAACCGCTCAGTGAACTGCACCAGACTCAAGACTGTATATACAAAGGGTGATATCAGCACCGAGATCAGTCGCTGTTTCCTGCCCGCATAATGCTTGCTTGGCACCCAGCAGAGGAAGGGCTCGAAAAGCGACATCTCCAGGTCATGCAACGAATTCGGGTAAATATGATGGGAGAGAGCGTGGGATGTCCGCCAGGAATTGAAGTTAAACAGCAGAAGATTGAAGCTATACATACGCCAATTATCTCGCTGGTGGAAGTAATTGTGCGCCGAGATGGCGAGCCAGCAAATAGCCAGACCCGCAAAGGCGCGAAGGACCAAAGAGTTTAGGACTGTACTCGTCCAGCTTAAAATCACCACTGAGATCAGTATGCCGGTATGAAGCAGCTACAAATATAGAAGAAATATTTTAGAGAGTTTTACTTGCAGTACTCGGTGGGTGTGTTGCCTTCTTCATTCAATCAAAGTAAACATTAGTTAAATACAACTACTGTCAGAGATCAGTTTACACCATACAAGAAACTTTATATTGAAAAACTCACATCTGTCTTAATGGAAGGTCGATAGTTTAACCTTCGTAGCTTTTCGCGCACGCGTCGCTTGAGGGTCATGTAGAAACCTTTCTCCTCGAGCGTAAATTTATAATTACGGGGCTTAGAAGCTCGCCGGACCTCGAACTTGCTGAGCAGACTTTGCGCATGCTCCTCAATGTGATGAGACTCAAAGGGCTCGGTTATGTCGGTGCCCTTGGTCCGATTTATCCAAAAGGCACCGCCCGGATGCCGTTGAGCAAAGTCCGTCAAGTCGTAGAGCTTATCTTTGATCCTCCACAGACCTTCGGCTTCGTCATCGATGTGTTTACCCTCTAGCCAGCTGCAAGAGCGTGGCAACTATAAGTGGTACTTGGGATAGGGTACTATCTACAGCTATCTAGGATAGTACGCACCTCTCATCGTTCATGGGCCACTGTCTCCGATAGCTGGGATATGTTCGGGAAATTCCCGAAATACGCCACGCCTCCATCTCCTCTTTAGGTGCCATTTTGATTGGCAAGTGCTGAATGGGTGATAGTCTTTGGACTAATAACAATTGTCTTATGTGTTTCTTTTCGTGTTAATCAAAGTCCAAGAGCTTAACTAAGCCAATGATAAAACCGGTCTATGTGACCGCAGACCCCACTCGACTTGCCGACTGCTTTGTTTATGAACCGCTGATTGGAGCTTCGCTCTTCGTCGACTCCGCTCTAGTTGAATGATTATAAAAGCTCATCGACCGTATCAAATTCTTCCAAGCTTTGAGCTTTTCAAGCGCCTCTTATCTGCCTGGCCGTCTGTAACACCCCAGACATAAGTGATATGGAACAAAATGAAAATGGAACAGTGCAAAAATAAATGACACTGGCATTGAAGTAGAATGCATAAAATTCTGTATGAAATTCCTTCATATAATTATTAAATTTCGTATCCATAATATGCTTTTATACTATAAAGTTTCAATCAAGTTTTTAGTCCGAAATTAATAAAACAACTTGGAAGTATGTTATTGAAAATCGTTAAGGCTGTTATAAACGTATAAATGCAGAACAGACTTAAGTATAATAATCATTTGTATAAAAATACATGAGGTAATCGAATTAGATAATCTAGAACTCATGCCCTTTTTTTTTTTTTCTTTTTTTGTCAAATTTTCATCTTAAGTATATTTCACTTGACATTTACGGAGCAGTTGCCAATATATAATGTTGAAATAGACTTCGAATGTATTCTAATCATACAAACTTTTAAAGACATCTGTGTGATAAGCCGGCGGGGTTTTGTAGACAGGTTCTGCTTTTAAACAATAATAAAAAAAATTTTGATGACGGATTATCGAAGAGTAAATTCTCTAACAGACACGACAAATTTAAAAAGGCGAAAATAAAATTCAACTATTGCTTAATCGTTATAAAAAGTTATGATAGTCTTCAGTAACATTTTTATTAACGATTAACTGGAATACCCCTAACAACTATCGCAACGATTTTTCTTTAATATTAACGCCCACAAGGAAAACATGTTTTATTGCGCCTAACCTTAACTCAATTTCTATTTGTATCAAGAACTAGTTTTTCATCCGATTACATAATAGATACCCTACAAAATACAAAATATGCTGAGTCTGCGTTAACTTTGCAAAAATGTCGAACGCCTCCAAAAAACCAGCTGCGTATCAATATTAGCCTAGGTCTGACCCCTTGTGCTGTTAACAGCGCCTAATCAGAATACCCACTGATTGTGAAACGAACGCCGCCTTCCCAAACCGGCCCACGCGCTACCCTGGAGCAGCGGGGTTTCACGTGTGAGGCGAAGATATCATCGCGCCCGTGACAATTGGTTGAGGCTCTTAATTATTGACTGCTACTGAAATATGAGACTGATAACACGAAGCGTCTCGGTTATCACAATGGAAATATTTTAATACCCTGTACCAAGTGCGAGTGGGTTTGAACGGAGATATTAACGCTGTACTTATTTTTGTAGCAGTCAGAGGGTGTGTCCATTTTCAAGGCCATTCTCGATCACCACGGTTTATTAAAATGAAAATTATTTTAAAATGAGTAAAATCAAATTAAGCCTATGAATAACTAACTAATTTAGATAATTATCGATTATTATCAATTACTTTACATATCATATATCAATCATATGAAATATTAAGCATTTTGGTAGATCTTCCTGAGTATTACTTATGGATTATTTCAGTTATTTTGATCGTAACACCATTTTGGTAGTAAGTAAATTTTAAATGGAGATCGGTGAATTTTATATTTTACTTTTTCAACAATTGATTAAAGGGTATAACCTAGTCGTGCACTCCCACCCAGAACACACCAACTTGTTATATATGCATCGATTTCAAACTAGCTATGTCGACATTTAAAATCTAATACGCGCTTTGAATGGCAAGCAGTTCGTGTTGAAGGCAGCTCGGGTTAGGTTCTATTCGTAAACGGAGCGGGTAAAGAAGGATCATGGTGATTGAGGAGTGGAAGAAGAGTGGCATTGCCACCAAATTTCCAACATATCGAAATTCGTCGCTGGTCAGTGTCCATAGCTGGCAGAAAGGCAAGCGTCAGGATGATGAAGCCGAAGGACTTTGGAGAATTAACGATGGCATTTACGATTTTACGGCATTCATTGATAAGCATCCCGGCGGTCCTTTTTGGCTACGCGAAACCAAAGGCACAGACATTACCGAAGCCTTCGAGGCACATCATCTGACCACAGCTCCGGAAAAGATGATTGCCAAGTACAAGGTTCGGGATGCGGCCAAGCCTCGTATTTACACGCTGACCTTGCACGAGGACGGATTCTACAAGACTCTCAAGGAACGAGTCAGAGAGCAGTTAAAGACCATCGATACGCGGCCGAAGCGGAAGAGCGATGTAAGTAGAGTACATCGATGATCCTGCCACCTGTTCTACAACGATTCCTGAATATATCATTAGTTGATCCACCTGGGCATTCTGTTGTCCACCTACTTGTTTGCCGTGCTCAGCGCCAAGTATGACAGTCTGCTGGCCCTGATCCTTGCGGGTGTGGCACTCTGCTGGACGGTGATCGTGTCCCACAATTACTTCCATCGTCGGGATAATTGGCAGATGTACACCTTTAATTTGGGCATGATGAACTTTTGTGCGTGGCGTATCTCACATGCCATGTCCCATCACATCTACCCTAATTCCTACATGGATCTGGAGCTAAGCACATTCGAGCCGCTACTCTGTTGGGTTCCCAATCCCCATATCAAGAGCAAGGCAATGCGCTACGTATCCTGGGTAACGGAACCTTTGGCCTATGCCATTGCGTTCTTCCTGCAAATGGGCACGCGGTAGGTGTCTGATCGATAGCAATCTCTGATAACTCGTATTAATAATACTGATAATCGTATTTCCACCTAAATAGAATCTTCTACTCGCTGCGCCACACAAATATTATGTATTGGCACGATCTGCTGCCCCTCACCTTACCCCTGGCCATGTACCTTGGAACGGGCGGGTCGGCGGGTCTGTTGTTCTGTGTACGCCAGTGGCTGTCGATGACGTCCATTGCCAGCTTTGCCTTTTGCGTAATCGGTCTGAATGCGGCCCATCATGATCCGGAAATCTATCATGAAGGTGATGCAAATCGTGAGGATCGCGACTGGGGCTTGTTCCAGGTCGACACCATCATCGATCGTGGCGATTTGAAGTGGTCCCAGTTCCTCGTGCTCACACACTTTGGTGACCATGTGCTGCATCACTTGTTCCCCACACTCGATCACGGACTGCTACCCGCCCTGTATCCAGTGCTCTACGAGACCCTCGATCAGTTCAAGGGACACCTGCGCGAATGCAATCACATCGAGCACATGATTGGACAGCACAAGCAGTTGTTGCGCATCGAACCCAATCCCAGGCCTCCCGGTGCAGGAAAATAGAATTTCTAAACCCTCTTACAATGTATATATATAACGAAATTCGACCCTCTCAAAGGGTTTGTAGCATAAGCCAACAAATAGTACTGTGTAATACAATTTTATATTGATATTTTTTGTTTAAAATGTATAAACATTTTACTAAAGAATGAAAATAAAATATATTATATTATGTTTATACTTTAACGTATATAAATTAAACTAGTTCCCATTCAAGATTAGAAAAATCTACATGAGATGTCAGAAACACATTCAAGATAACCTTTTTACATCATCACGATCTACGCATTTGATTATGAACGTATCAAATCGAAGTGGAATGCAGCATGTGAAATATATTTTTGTTCAAAGCGATCGTTTGAATGGATCGTCTAGACATAATCTATATAAAAGTTTATTTGCTGAAACTTAATCGATATCTAATTGTCCAAACACTTGTACAAATTAATCATTATAACAAATTAAACTGCTGAATGGACGTAAACTAAGATCTCCCAAGAATGATTTTTTATAATCATTAATTATCATTTATAATTATGAAATTAATGTAAAAATGGTGATGCAATTTCGATCTATAACAATAACAGGTATAAATATCGAAAACTGAAATAGAAAAAGGTTGTGAGAATTCGATTTTATTAAGAGTCGACTATTGAAATTGATCAGTTAACTCCAAAAAGTTAAACCTTAATAACGAGTGAAGAAAATCAAGTTTTTTTTTTTTTTTTTTTTAAATTGATTTACATTTATTTTGTTCCTTTTTTGTATACTTTTTTAATTGTAGTTTTGATCTTTTAATCTTATAATGTTTTGATAAAATTAAAGAGTAAAACATAAACATAAGCGCCGTGGGAGGCGAGTGTGTATGCTGTCTGTCTGTCTATAGGTCCGTAGAACTGGGTATACATTTAATAGAATTAGACACAATTCAATATGATAGATAATGCAACTGCGACATTTCCTCGTGGACAATTTCCAGTGAATCCTTTTTTTTTTAACTCTCACTTGACGGGGCTCATTTGTTGTTGTAATGCATAGTTTTTTTTTTGTTTTTTTTTTTGTGTTTTAATGTTTGTTGAATGCGTTTTGAAAGTTGTATAAAAATATATAAATACAATAACAGGTCTGGAGCAATGTCCGAAAGAAAATGTCGCGCTTACAAAGCAGCTACCAACTCCCCTCACAAAGAACTCATGTATGTACATAGGTCGATCGATTGTTGTTAAACAGATGTTATGTTGTTGTTTACCGGGGTCTTAAGACCTCTGTTCGGGGGCCCGGTTTGTTTGTTTTTTTTTTTTTTCATTTTCAATTTTTGCCTAAGTGCATTTTGCTTCCCGTCGTTTTGATATATATTTTGTTATAGTTTTATTATTTTGTTTAAATTAAGAAATTAAGTTTTAAATCATAAACATAATCATTATGAAATATCATTTAAAATAAATTAAAAAATGAAATGGCATTTAGAATTCGTTTTCAGGAGCAAGGTCGAATCTTGGTGGGAAAGCCAATCCGTCGAATTGTGGCCTAACGGATGTCGCACGGGGCTGCAGAAGAGAAAGAATGCACATATTAAAATATAGACAAAGTAGATATAAGTATATAATTCTAGATAAATGATTATATAGCCATAACATGCTTGAGGTGGACGAGTCACTAAAAGTTCGTTGAGACATTTTGACTAACTCACTAAATAAACAACGGAGAATGGGTAAACGCCTGGCGGCACGTTATGTGGTGCACCCATTGACGTGGTAGGAAATAGAGTATACGAGCATATTTTTGGATAACCGGGAGTACGAAGGTAGCGTGAGCAACGCAGGATGTAAGTAAATGCTCGAGACAATCTGTTGTTGGGGAATGTTTTGAAAGAGAGAGAGAGAGACAAGAATGAACGAATGAATGAGGCAGATGAATGAACTAAATGATCGATTCAATTTAACGAGGGACCAACTCTTATGAGAGAGCTACGGGCGACAAATGAGCGCCACTCACGAGAGAGAGACAGTGAGTGAACGAATGAACACAACTCAGGAAAGAGAGCGTGAACACATTAAATGAACTCAATGCATGAATGAGAGAAAGTGTCCGAAAGAGACAATCCTTTCTAAATGAACGAATATGCTTTGGAATTGGTAAAGATTCTCGATTTCAGTGTGTGTTATGCTTGTATGTGTGTGTGTGTGTGTCTGTGTGTGTGGGAAGAAGAAGTTTTCTAACATTCTGACACAACAAGACAGGAACAACAAGAACGAGAACAAGCACGAATCCTTTTCAAGGAAACGCCACTTACAAATGTTATCAAGAAAGTTTCTACTGCTCCAGCGCGCCCTCTAGCGGCCACCCTTTGACGCTGTAGGCTGCAGTACACGTATACAAATATACATATATATATATTGGTATATACATATATACATATATATGTATATGTATGCATGTGTGTGGATATTTTTTAATAATATAGTGGAAGAATAGTTTTTATATATATTATATATATTTTGTATGCAGTATGGCTGTAGAGAAAGCAAAGTCGATTGATTGATTGCTTGCTTGATTGATTGATTTACTTGCTGTTGATCTTCATAGTTAGAAAAATTGTCAAAATGAACGCATTTTTGGTTGGTACTAGCTTATCGATGGCTCGATAGATCGATAGATGTTATCGATGATCTCTCATTACTTTCTTGCTCGATTCCGATTTACGAATTATCTGCTTTAAGCTTGTTTGATTTTGATGTTGATTTTAATTTTCGCCCAGGTGCGTTAGCATATGGTGGATGTTGCTTCTAATTACAATTCTCTGTTCTACCGAATGTCGTATGATGCATCTATATTATTATTATTGTATATATATTAATTCTTATAAGCTATAATTCTCTTTGCATGTTTTTGTTCTCTCATTTCATTCTTTTGTTTACACATAATTGAACCATAATAGATTTTCTTCTTTTTTTTAGCTTTTATATTGATTTTTCAGTTTTTGTGGTTGGGCCTCATTCTGCATTTAAATCTGTTGTTGTTTGTAGAGGTGAGGTGTGAAGAAGCAGAACGCGAACCGCAATATGAAAGGGAAGAATTTATTTATATATATATTTAAGAATATATATAGGCAAATGTACATATGTATCTCTATACTGAAGACGGAATATTACGTAAATGGTAAGCCAAATGATTGCTTTGTGTTCACTGCTGACTGAGAGTGGAGACTGTAGGGTATTTTAGGGTAGGGTGTGTTTGGTACTTACCGCTGGGCTGGCACCACGACCGACAGAACCGGCACGTCCCTTGGCGCGGAATTTGCTAATGGCCTGCTCAGCCAGATCGGCACGCTCCTCAGCTTCCTCGAGCTCCTGCTGGGCCTTGCGGAATTTGGCCAAGTTGAGGGCAGCGATTTCCTCTGCCTCCTCGATCTGCCTCTTGTATGTCTTGATCTTCTGTTGCAGCTTGTCGACCAGATCTTGCATGCGTTCGTGGTTCTTGCGATCCTCCTCAGACTGGAAGCTCAACTCCTTGATGCGGCGCTCAGACTTGCGCAAGTTCTTCTGGGCATCGGCGTGTCTTCTCTGCTCACCATCAAGCTCGTTCTCGAGCTCGCGGACGCGCTGCTCCAACTTCTGGATAGCCTTCTTGCCACCCTTAAGGGCGTTGGCCTCAGCCTCATCCAGACGCACCTGCAATTCCTTGATCTGCTGTTCCAGGGCCTTCCTCAATTTCTCCTGGGTCTGGGCATGATCCTGCTCAGCACGGAGTTCATCAGCCAGGCGGGCGGCATCAACCATTGCCTTCTTGGCCTTCTCCTCGGAGTTCTTGGCTTCGTTGAGGAGCTCATCCAAGTCGGAGTGCAGGGTCTGCAACTCAGACTCCAACTTCCTCTTGGCAGCGGAGATGGAAGCGTTCTGGGCGGAAACTTCGTTCAGCTGTTCGTGGGCATCGGCCAACTCCTGTTCGGCCTGGCGACGACCGCGATCGGCCTGTTCCAGCAGAGTGCGGGACTCTTCCAGTTCGTTCTGCAGAGCGTTGGCACGACGCTCGGAGATACCCAGCTGTTCACGGGCATCATCACGGGCTCTCTGTTCTTCCTCAAGGGCAGTCTGGATGTCCTTGAGCTGTTGTTGGTAGCGCTTGATGTTCTTCTGGGCCTCGGCGTTAGCCTAAAGGAAAGAAATAGGGAGAAATGTGGGTTTAGCTTATTACTGGGACTTCTTTGCAGTCGGTGGTGAACCTACCTTGTTGGCATGATCCAGAGCAATCTCCAATTCGTTGATGTCGGCTTCCAACTTCTTCTTCATGCGGAGCGCCTCAGCCTTGCCCTTGGCTTCGGCTTCGAGGGAGGCTTGCATGGAGTCGAGAGCGCGCTGGTGGTTCTTGCGGGTATTCTCGAATTCCTCTTCCTTCTCCTGGATGCGGCGATCGATTTCCTGGCGCACCTGGGACAGCTCAAGCTGGGCGCGGAGAACCTTGTTCTCCTCCTGTTCAAGAGCAGCCTCAGCTTCCTCAAGAGCAGCCTGGAGTTCGTCCTTTTCGGCTTCCAGGCGCTTGCGGGCCTTCTCGATTTCGTGGATGTTGCGGCCACCCTCACCGATCTGGTCGAGCAGATCCTTGACCTCATCAGCCAAGTTCTTGTTCTCACGACGAACAGCCTCAAGCTGCTCCTGGCCCTCCTCGTAGGCACCCTTAAGACGGAACAACTCGGTGGAGTAGTTGCGGCACTCCTTCTGGGAGGCATCCAACTCAGCGGCCAAATCATCAACCTTGAGCTTCCATTCGCCAATGATCTTGTCGAAGGCCTTCTGCTTCTTCTCGGCGGCGTTGGCAATTGCGTTGGCACGGTCGACCTCCAGCTGCAAGTCCTCGACTTCGGTGGACAGGCGCTGCTTGGTCTTCTCCAGGCCAATGCACTTCTGGTTGAGCGACTCAATGGTCTCCTCAGCCTCGGCAAGGCGGGCCTGCAGCTTCCTCTTGGCCTCCTCCAGCTCCTCAGAGCGGGCAACACCATCGGACTCGTACTTGCTGCGCCAGACCTGGGCCTCAGCGTTAGCCTTGCTGAGTTGACGCTGCAAATCAGCCTTGCCCTCAGCCTCCTCCTCAACCTGCTCGCGCAAGTTGTCGAGGTCGTGCTCCAAGTTGCGGAACTTGCCCAAAAGGGTGGCACGTTCGCGGGATTCCTCATCGGCCAGACGCTTGGTATCTTCCAGCTGGGTGGTCAAGGAGATCTTGATCTTGGACAGCTGAGACACCTGAGACTCGGCTTCCTCCAATTGACGGAGCAGATCGGAGTTCTCAATGGACAGCTTCTTCTTGCTGGCATCGAAGTCATTCAGAGTCCTGTTGGTCTCATCCAATTTGGACTGGACTTCGTTGAGGGTGTGCTGCAGCTGCTTGGCGATCTTCTCCTGGGCAGCCTGTTGGTTGGTGACAATTGGGTTGGATTAGTCATTGCATACTCATTGATTTCTTTTCAGGTTGTGTGGCATTTTGTATTGTGTAAAAGCTGTACAATATTAGCAAAGGGTACATTAAAAGCAGGCAAAATATTCTTTAAATGGGTCGTTTTAGTTTCGGTTTTTGCTAAGGGCATCTTTTATCATTTTTTTTGTTGCATTTTTTGTGACTTCTACCAAGAAAAAATATACAAGTTTCGGAGCAATAACGTTCAGCAAATAATTTACAGCAGCGTTCGCAGTCGATATGAAATCATATTGTATACCTTCTCGTTGGTAATGTGATCAACACCGGCGCGCAGATCGTTCAGCTGGCCGTAGTACTCGTTCTTCTCCTTCTCAGCCCTGGATTAGACAATAGAGAGTAGATATATATAGTGTGTGGGTTAGTTAAGGGATTACAGTTTTTATATGTTTGGGATATTAAAACATAAAATAGTAAAGGCGAGAAGCGAGCTGCACGAGTGATCCGTAGTCCATTGAAACCTATATAACTCAAGCTAAATTCGTTTTATTTGAGGGATAGTTTGAGACAGACAAATAGTCACGCACACACAGTTGAAGTCGTATATTGTATTTGTGTGTGTGTGTGTGTTTGTGTGTGTGGTACATGCGTAGTGTATGCATTTGTATCAGTTTTATTCGGTGTATATGTGTGGACCATATGCCACGTAGTCGCGATCGCCAAATGGAGATCGCGGGCATCGTTGCATATGGCCGACATATTACCTTATCGCGGGCCAACTGATCGCAGGCGGTACGAGTTTGATTCAACTCATTGTGGCAAGTCTGACGATCGTGCTCGGCCCTAGATTATAAAAGTAGAACAAGAATGGCGTTATATATATTTAGAAGATCAAAAGTGATCGACAACCGGTCACACTCATATATATACATATATATCTGGCAGTTGCGGCACCTGAAATAGCTAGCGATTTCTAGATAGTTCGAATTGGTATTATACTTACTTGGCCTTCAGCTTGTTGAGCTGGTCAACCTGTTCGGCCATCTCGGCGACGGCATCGTTGTGCTTCTTGCGCAGGTTGGCCAGGGTGGATTCGTGCTGGATGTTGGCTTCCTCAAGATCGCGACGGAGCTTGCTCAGCTCAGCCTCACGCTTCTTGTTCAGCTCAATCTGGGCAGAGGTGGCACCGCCAGCCTCCTCCAGACGCTCACCCAATTCCTCGAGTTCGCGGGCCAAATCGGCGCGCTGCTTCTCAGCCTTGGCGCGGGCTTGACGCTCAGCCTCGACCTCTTCCTCGAGCTCTTCGATGCGGGCCTGCAGTTCCTTGATCTGGCGCTGGTGCTTGCCAACAACGACCTGCTCATCTTCCAGCTTGGCGGTGATGGAGGACAGTTCCTTGTCCTTGCGCTGGATGGTCTGCTCCAACTCCTTCTTGTTGCGCTCCAGATCGGCAACAGCCTCCTGGGTCAGCTTGAGGTCACCCTCAACCTTGCGCTTCGACTTCTCAACATCGCCGCGCACCTTCTTCTCGCGCTCCAGGGAATCCTCGAGCTCATCGAGAGTCTGCTCGAGCTTGGCCTTAACCTTGTTCAAGTGGTTAATCTTGTCCTCAGCGGCCTGCAGTTCTTCACCAGTCTTCTGGTTGCTCTCGCCCTGCATCTTCTTCTCCTTGTTCAACTTGTTGATGAGCTCATCCTGGTGGGCGATCTCGTCGTTCAAGTTGCGGATCTGGTGATCCTTGGTGGCCTTATCCTGTTCGGCCTTCTGGACGTTCAATTCCAGATCCTCGATGTCCTTCTTCAGGCCAGAGATCTCCTGATCGGCCTTCTTCTTCTGCTGGAACAGCTGGTTGCGGGCATCTTCCTCCTGAGTCAGGCGCTCTTGAATGTCCTATATGAAGTGAAATGGAATGTATACACATATTTATATATACGTATATATAGATGGTGAATGAGTGGGTGTTCATTGGTTCAATCGATCATAGGCTAAATTTAGCAAAGTGCGCACATCAACAGCTCGCTCGGAACTCTCAAAATAGCCGAGCAATTGCCACGCTCGATAGCACTTGATAAATTTGGCCGATGCGATTAATAATTTGGATATTTTTGTGGGATCGGTAATTGGGTTATTTTTATGGGCGGTACTTACGCGCAGCTGGTTCTCGAGGTCGTTCTTCTGGGCGGTCAACTTAGCGTTGCGCTCCTGGAAGTCCTGCAGCTGACCCTTCTCGCCGGACAGGGAGTCCAACAGAGCGGTCTTCTCAGCCAACAGCTTGGCGTTCAACGCCTCCAATTCCTTGCGTACTTTCACTTCAGCGGCATGCAGTTCCTCAGCCTTCTTGGCCTTCTCCTCCAGACGCTGTAAGTCATTAGAAGCATTGATTGGATTACTAAAGGAGCTGCTCTCAACGGGCGCTGGTGGTGCAGCTTCTGCTGGTGCTGCTGCTGGTGGTTCAACACTTGGTGGCTCTGCACTGGCAGGCTCTGCACTAGGCGGAGGCTCTGCAGGTGCAACTGCTGACTCCTCAGGAGCAGCAGTTGCCTCAGCTGGGGCTGCTTCGGTAGCCTTTTTCGTTTTTTTGGCTTTCTTTTCGTCAGCCATTGCTTGCAATTAAACTCGATAGCACTCGATTTAAATTTTATTTGCTTCGATTAATATTCAATTGATGTTAACTATATTCAATTGATTTCTATGCTGTTTCGTTCGATTTCTTGTATTTTTTTTTTTTGTATTTCGTTTGCAACGCGCCGCGGACTGGTCCAAACACAACTGGAATGGCTGCTGCGATTGCACTGTGCAGATGCTTACAAATTTTGGGTATATACTAATTGAAAAGTGCCAGCCAGCTGTTGCTTGCCAGCCTCAGGCATCTGTAATTGCCATCATAAATTCATAATTCACCAACATTCGCATTGGTTGCTATCATTTCGCACTTGTGCGGCCGACAGCAGGTGTACTCTATATATACACATATGTATATAAGTGCTATCGCTTTCGCACACATCGGGTAATTAACATGTATATATATAAATATATATATATATATATATATATAAATATATATAAGCATATACATTAAATAGTTTGCCTGCTTCTAATTACTCATCATTGGTTCAAATTGAGTTGGGCCAATGCGGCGTATGCGTATTAATCATTAATCATACGCCCCGCTTTGCGGCCCTCTTTTCTCTCTGCTTAGCGCCGTTGCCTTTTTATTATTTAATTAGCAAGCTAATTGGCAAGTGCTCGCCACTTTAAAAAAGAAAACCAAAATAATAAGAAAAGCTGAGAGCTGCCAGCACATGTACGAGAATAGCCACTCAGATGGAGCTATAGATATATAGCTCGAAATATACACAGCAAGTACATACACACATAATTAAGTGTGTGTGTGCGCACTGTGAAATGCGCAATTAGTCCGATTCCAGCAATCTATAACAGATTTCGATCTATATAACGCAACAGCTCCTTTTTAGAGCGTAACCCAAACATTTCGCAGAAATGAGATGCGAGATGTGAGATGTGAGAAACGATTATGACAGCATCTATTTTTGGCAGCTCGATCAACATCATGATCAACATGATCATGATCAACATGATTTTGATCATGCATGAACATGTTCGAAGAATGCGTATGTGGGCTTTCGAAATAGTTGTGGGCGTGGCATCTGAATGCTGTTATTGGCATTAGGTTGGCTTAATTAAAGCACAATCTGAATGCCGTCTATGATATTATCTATTTAAAGATCGCCTTGCAGCTGCTGCCTCTAATCCAATTATGCCCGACAACAATGTAAAAGGAACCACGTTGAAGGGTCAGACATGCCAGGGCTATGCTTGATTGCCAGCCACAGCTGCTGGCCAAGTTCAAACCACACAGACAACAGTCCCATTATAATATTAATATACTATATGTATATATATATATATATATTTGTATACTCACGGCAATTTCGTCCTCAATGCGGCTGACGTTGAGCAGAGGCTTGATCTTCTGCCACAGTTTGTACCAGGGCCAGGTACGCAGCTGCAGGTATTTGCGCAGATTGCGCTGGACGACCTTGAGGGCGACACGCTGTTCCTGGAGCTTCTTGAAGCCCTTGCGGGACAGGTAACCACGAGCCCAGGCTTGCATCCAGGACATGATCTTGCCGAGACGCTCATCACGGAACTCTTCCATCTGACCCAGGACACCGGCACGGAAGAACACCTAAACATTTGGCAAGTGGATGTGTGTGGATGTGGATGGAACATCGAAAAGAATAGGTTAATCTCCAGTTGAAAGGGTACACTGTAAAATATTGCGCGTGCTTTAAGCCACAAACCGGGCCAATTTTTTGGCTCAGTTCGATATTCATTTGGTTTTTTGCTCAAGCAACAAGCGATTCTTCAAAAACACTTTTCGACAGTTTGAACTGGGATAGAATAGGGGATGGATTTTGGTACAAAGAAAACGAAAACATAGAACACATAAAAACGAGACAAGGAACAACACATAGATTAGGCTAAATGAATATTTAATGAGATTCATTTGATCGATGATAATGCGGAAGACATTACAAATAAGACATTCAACTTAAGACTAGAGCGTGAAGTGAAGTGTGAAGTATGAAGTGGGCAGAGCTGCAGGTGAAGAACCACTCAGGTAACCACAAACCAAGTCGTTTACTAACAACTAATGGCAATGCGGCGTCCATCGGGGTTAGAACCCATGCAGCAAAACCCATTTTAATGTATTTGTGATATTCATGCAAAAGACACAGATCGAAAAAACCCCTCAAGAAACCACAACCTAGACCGTGTACTAACAGTTAAAGGCAATGTGGCTTCCATTGGGATTTGAGCCTGTGTCTTCTTTGATGTGAGTTGTGCGTGCAAGCTGTTTGTTTAGGAGTATATTGTCGCTGATATACCTTTGTGTTACCCAAGCGGTATTGATCTTCGGGTAAATCGATATACTTAATGATAATTTCAGTGGCCTTTTTGTCTTTCTCAACGCCCTGCAATTGCTTTGGGCACATGATCTTGTAGCTGTATGGGTTGGTATTATTGAATGGTTTATTTTTCGTATTAATTGTCAAGTGTTTTGTTTGGTTAGCTTGTTTTAGATTAGTATATACTACGAGCTATGGAACAGTTACGACTAAGTTAATGCTACCAAATAATAGTACCAATTTTGATTGGATTGGGAACTATTGGATGGGGATTGTGTGGACCTTTTCTGTAAAGGTTTCGTGTTCATGTGGATGTATTGTACGTATGTCCTTGTTTGTATATGGATTTCGTGTACATTACCCAACATTGAAAGAGAGAGATAGACTGATAAAGAGAAAGAGAGAGAGTAAGACATGCGCACAGCACGAACAGAATATAACCTTAAGCTTTTTGCTTAGTTTTCGGTTGAAGATCCTGCCTGTGCGTGTGTGTGTACGTAAGTGAGTGTAAAATGTGTGTATGTGTGTGTAGTTCTGGACATCTGTTTGGAAGCCATATACGAAGTGTTTTTGTTGAAGTTGAGCTACTCAGCATTTGTATAGAAAAATGTTTCGTGCCTTTGTGTTACCCAAACGGTACTGATCGTCGGACAACTCGGTCGATTCGATGAGGATTTTCGTGCATTTCTTGGGATCTTCAATACCCTTGATACCCTTTGGGTTCAGGATTTGGTAGCTATATGTTGTTCACGTATAACATATATATAAATGAGTGTCATAAAAAATAAATAAACATAACATTTGTGATTGTGACTACAGTTCGAGCTATATACGATACATATAACTATATAGGATTAGTATAACTAGCTTACATCTAGTGTTATTTACAGTTTGATCTTAAAATCTCTCGAGCCAAAGAAATAACAAAATACTACGAACTGGAACCCATGCTGTAGAACAGGGTTTATTTTCTCAACTGGGGGTTGTGCATGTGTGTGTGTGTAGATGTGTGTTGGTCAAAGAGTGGTTTGGGAATTGCATCTTAAAAAAAAATTTTATTTTTCTTTTTATTTTGGGGTATTGGGGGTATAAAACAATCATAGTGCTGACTAGCGCCCCTATCAAGGTTTTGTTTCTGTTTTCTGAAAGGGCGCCCGAAATGCTTGGATCTTCAGAGTATGTCTCTGATTAAAAGAAGAAGTAGAATATGTATATTGTATATTCGGAATCAAGTTGTTTAAATCCGTCAAGTGTACGGGAGATAGATACTAGAGAGAGAAAGATATACGACAAACTACTTGGAGGAGTAGAAAGTATTCAAAAAATAATATGTAGGAGGTTCGCAAAATGCATTTCAAATCATAATTGACAAAACAAGAACTGAAGGATGTTTGGAACGCGACTATGCCTTAGTGTGTCCAATACGATACATATCGGGATCCAAAGATGTGGACTCCAATAAAAGTGCACCACACTTTTTGGGATCATCCACGCCAACAATACCACCTGGATTTAGAATTTGATAGCTGCAAAATGAAATTTCAATCATTTTCTTTTTGTTTTTCTTTTGTGTGTGCACTTGGAACCACATTTTGTTGTGTTTTTCTTGTTGTTGTGTAGGTGTATGTAAAATTTCGGATGCTTGCGCGTTGGCGTTTTGAGGCATCCATTTGTATGTTCGTATTTGTTTTTGGATTATTGACTACACATAAATATAGAATGAATATATATATATAAAAATTGAGCCATCCACTCATAAGAAGAATTTCGAATTCGAATCAGCCGAATAAGCATAAATTGCATATAAAGAAACTTAATCATGCCTTGGTATGACCCAGACGATAGAGATCTTCATTCAGCTCGGTTGACTCAATCAAAACCTTGGAAGCTTTCTTTGGATCATCAAGATCCTTAATGCCGCGTGGGTTCAGAATCTGGTACCTGTTGATATTTCAGTTAAGACGTAAAACAAAACGGTGTATACATAGATCATGCTAAATTCAAGAATTGCTTTCATTCCACCTCTCTACTGCAAAAGGACATCATGATCACATAGAAACACAGCACTTGAACTAGAACTTGGTACATGGATTGGTATACAAAGTGAGGATCTTGTGAATGCAATAAATACGATAATTGGTATACATTTGGATTGGACCTTGGGTTATCTAACATATAAATATACATCAAAGTATGCGTGCCTTGGTGTTACCAATGCGATACAAGTCGGGTTCCAGGCCAACCGCTTCCAAACACTTGGTGGCTGCGTTCTTAGGCAATTTTTCAGCTGCCATTACAGCAGGTGCCAGAATCATATAACTAAAGTTAATTTCAAAAGAGTTTGCAAGTTAATAAGATACTTAATGAGAGTACAGAATAAAAAGGGGGAAGAGGGCAGGCTCCTAGGCCTAACCCGTAGGCTTCAGTGTATATACAGGGCTGGTGCTAGAGGCTAAGAGTAGCTAGTATATATATAAAGAAAAGTATAGTACTAAATTCATTTTAAGAATTGCAAGTTATTCACTATACGATACTTATTGGAAGGGGTAGGCGCCTAGGCCTAACCCATAAGCTCCACTATATATACAAGAAGAGGCTAAGTGTATCTAATATAAATATAAATAGTATAAGTATGGTAACTGATGTCTAATGTCTAATGTCTAATGTCTAATGTCTATGGCTAGCTGTATCTATGTTTAGGTACGTTTACTTACCGCATCTTGAAGTCGGGGTAGACCATTCTGTTGGGGAAACCTTTACGGCAAATACGGATACCTTCAAGCACACCGTTACAGGTCAGCTGGTGCATAACCAAGTGAGCATCAACCATGCCAGGTTGTTTCATTTCGTTGGGAATGATGCAACGGACGAAGTGAGGCTGTGTCGAGCGCAGAGTTGTCATCAAGCTGTTCAACTGCTCCTTGTAGGCAGACGAGACAGTGGCGAAGCCACCGCCCTTCTTGCCACGACCTCCCTTGGCCTGTTCACCGCCACCGGACTGACCAGGATGATCAGCGAAGATTTCGATGAGCAGTTTGTTCTGCGACTTCTTGAACTGGTCGACAACGGTATCGTTCAGAGGATCCTTGTTCTTCTCCAACCAACCGGTGATGTTATAGGCGACACAACCAGCATAATGGCCAATGGCGAAGTGGGCAGCCTGCTGACCGGGCTTTGGTGGCTTGGGCTTCTGGAATGGAGCCGACTTGCCCAAATGGGTGTTGGTCAGCTTCTCCGAGAAGGTCTGATCGGTGGCCTTGGGGAACATAGACTCTTCCTCCAGGATGGACAAGATACCCATAGGCTAAAGAATGATAAAAGTATGAAGTTCAGTATGGCTGCGAATGGAAATCGGACTGTTTTTTAGTTGGAAGCACGCATTAGACTTGAAGTAGGTGAGTCATTTTTTTGGAAGCAACATGACGCTAGACAACTCTAAAACTAGTTAAATATTAATTAATTAGTACATAAAACTTACCCGCTCGTTAGTTGTATATAGCATATACGCATATTAGATCTATTAAGTTGTTGGTTAGGCGTTCTTATGACTATGGTTATAAAATTCTTGCAGTGCAATTTAGATTTTTGTTAGAATAAAGATCTATTTAGTACTGAAAAGTACTCTTGGCAATTGTGTATTATGGTCAGTTGTTGGCTATCTGTCTCTGAGATAGTTGTGGCCGCTGTACCTTTTCAATCAAATCAATACACAATTGCAGATCCATGCCGAAATCAATGAAGGTCCATTCGATGCCCTCTCGTTGATATTCTTCTTGTTCCAAAACAAACATGTGATGGTTGAAGAATTGTTGCAGTTTTTCGTTAGTGAAATTGATGCACAATTGTTCGAAACCGTTGTACTATATTATCGGAAACGGAACAATATTTAACATATATAGCTGGGTTAGTCAGATGGTACAAGTATGAATTTGTGTGTTTTTATTTTCATGTTAGTTACGTGGGTTTCTAATTTCTGCCCCTTTTCATTGGACGTGTGTATTTTGACACGTTTCATAAGGTCGTCGAAATATAGATGTGTATGGGTGGGATTGGATAGTTGTAGAGCTAGCTAAGCTCCACATATAACTGTAAAAAGTATAATATTTTTTAAGCATACTCTTAATGGGTTCATCAGTTCTAGATGAATTGCCAAAGAGAGTGGTCCTTAAATTAATAAAGAGAACGAACACTTAAGTGCTTAGGATTTGTGCAAGATATGTTCGTGTAGAGGTCGACGAACCTTTTCAATCAAATCAATACAGGCCAACAAGTCCATACCGAAATCGATGAAGGCCCATTCAATACCTTCCTTCTTGTATTCTTCTTGCTCCAAAACGAACATGTGATGGTTGAAGAATTGTTGCAACTTCTCGTTGGTGAAGTTAATACACAGTTGCTCGAAACCGTTGTACTAATTAGTGACAGGGATAATGTGGTTGTTGGTGAGAGGTTAACATTTAAAACAAGTGCTTTGGATGTGCATATATCTATATAATATATGGTTCTGGGTTTGCTTGAGAGAGTGCCCTTACAGTAACAATACAATGAAAAGATGTGCTTTGTGCGTTCAAGGTGCAACACGTAATATTTTTACCTGGTCTTCTTAGTTGCCTATGCATTGAGGATTCGAGTGCTACGCCTTGGAAAAGATATATAATGATATATATTCGAATATCGGTGCACATACAACAAACAATCTGGGTGCAAATAAGACACATAACATTTGCAATTTGCAATTGGGTGCATAGAGTTTTCATAAAAGCAAAAAGCACCTTTTCAATCAGTTCGATACAGGCCAGCAAGTCCATACCGAAATCAATAAAGTCCCAGTGAATACCCTCTCTGGTGTATTCCTCTTGTTCCAACACGAACATGACATGGTTAAAGAATTGTTGCAATTTCTCATTGGTGAAGTTAATACACAGCTGTTCGAAGCCATTGTACTACGTTGGATAGGTGGGAATATTTACACATTATGCTCAGACGTTCTAAAGTTATATTATTTGAATTTTTGTGACTTTTTGTAATTGTGTAGCGTGTGTGTGCATGGAGTGTGCAGTGAGTGCACCTAATTGGAACAAGTTCAAATCAAAGTTACCCAAGTAAACCCAAACCTTGCGTGTTAGCAGTCGGACGTCAATGATTCATGACGGCGTGAATCCGAAATGAGCTCATTGATCGTCGCAGCAGCTAATCAGCTAAGTCTATGCAAGGAGTGGAATGCCTAGACAGGAATTCTAATATAGGTTTTCTATTAAAAAACCATATGAAAAGAATTCTATATCTTAGGATCCTAAGACTCCTGCCATAGACACAGATGATAAGCCACAAGTGTAGTCCAGTCCGCAAATACTCACGTCGAAGATTTCAAAACCAGCAATATCCAGTACACCAATGAAATGCTGACGCTTCTGCTTGGTATCCAGAGTCTCGTTACACTTCTTGACCAGCCATTTGAAGAGACGATCGAAGACACCCTTGCACAGAGCACCAATGGAGTTGGTGACCTGTTGGACGTTACGGCCCTGGGTGACGAACTCGTTACCGACCTTGATGCGGGGCTTGAGCAAGTTCTTGTACAGCTCAGCGGTATCGCAGCCGAACAGCTTGGATACACGACCACCCTCCTCTTCACCATCCTGCTCAGCCTGCTCCTCGCGACCACGTTGCTTGAACTTCATGCCACCCATGTGCATGACAGCGGCGGTGATCCTGTAGACATCCTCCTTCTCCTGCTTGGTGAAGCCCAAGATGTCGAAGGCTTGCTATATTGACCGAACGGTTTTGAAAACGATTTTACAAATTAGTTTTTGATTCATTTGTCTGTAAAGTGTTTAGTGGAAGGTTTTCTTAGCATTATTTTTTGGGTATTTATTACAGCGTTTTCTTTCTATGTTGTTGAGTGTAGCTTACGACTAGATCATGCAGCATGCTTTACAAATAAATAATGGAACAATTAGTGATACAAAAGTAATTGCGGCAAACATATTTCTATATATTTTGGAAAGCGCTCAATTAGTAGACCTATATAATGTGCTAAGTATTTAACATGACAGTGTGGGTTTTTGTTTATTCCTTGGATATAGCTTAAGTATTCCGGAATCGATAGACAGCGTGAGTTGACCAAATACTTGACTTTAAGGGATAATTCGTGCGTGCTGTGTGTGTGTATGTATGTGTGTATTGGATAACTCTTAACCTGGACGGCGCTTATGTCATTTGTGGAGCCGTTAAGAATAGAGTCAAGTAATATTTAGAAGAAGAATATAGAACTACATACATAGGACTTAACAACGATTTGTACGCAATACTCGAGTATCGGGGTTTTCTGTCGTACAAATCGCACACTAACCGGGAAGATATAGTACACACGCAGATATTGTAGATATATATATATATATACTAATTGCATACACATTCCATTCAAGCTAAACACAAACCAATTAGATCAGTCCTTAGAAGTGACATTTGTCGTATTAAGTACAGTTACAGATAGTTTTTATCTGTAAAGGATGCTTTTAGGGATACGTCATTCGTCATTCAATCTTACGCTAGAGGCATTCCAATTAAAAAAAAAAAGAAAACACACAGAGAAAGACTAAGTACTGGCTATATATATATATAGAGACACGTAGTACTAGGTCTGGAACTGGAACTGGAAACTGGAAATTGGGTAACCAAAAGAAACACATAAAATATATATATCTGTGGGCGTGTTGGTGTGTGTGTTCGGTATTGGTACGAATGTCGTTCAGACAGTACCGGGAAACATAGATACCCATATATATATATGGATGCTATATATATATACATATATATGGGTCTTCAACTGCCGTCACTTACATCTGCCAGCTGGAATTCCTCAGAGTCGTCGATACTGGGCACAGTGACCTTGCCCTGGGATACGTTATAGTAGTCGTAAATGTTATCAGAGAGGAAGCACATGTCTACATATAGTCGGAGAGAAGGTATTTTTTGGTTTAAACAGCAACAACAACGAAAAGTATAGAACAGAGCTTATGGACTAAGTCAGATATGGTTGATAATAAGGATAAGTGTTCCATTGTAGTCTCTCAGTGTCTGTGTTCGTGTGTGTGTGTGTTTGGGTGTATGTGTGTGCTGTGCTGTGTATATTGGGAGGATTAGCCCCCTCATTTAGACTGGTGCAATTATATATATATATATAAAGAATATTTTTTTATTTTTTTTTTGTAAGCCAGGAGCGGGCTTCTCTGAAGTACCTATGGCATTTCAATACACAAAACATATTTGCTACCCGGTGTCGAAACGAATTGTAAAAATTTTGCTTAGCTTAGGTCCACTGAGAACCTCCTGCTCCCAGCGTTTTGGGATAGTTTGTGAGGTACGGTTACATAACTAGGTAAAAGTGCAAAACTACACAGCAAAACGCGATAGATATGTACTGACAGA
This sequence comes from Drosophila pseudotalamancana, assembly GCA_037075185.1. Taxonomy (NCBI): domain Eukaryota; kingdom Metazoa; phylum Arthropoda; class Insecta; order Diptera; family Drosophilidae; genus Drosophila; species Drosophila pseudotalamancana. The sequence continues at coordinate 466,178 of JBAMCK010000142.1, forward strand.
GAAAGTAGAAGAGAAAGAGATAGAGAGAGAGAGAGAGAAAGTGAGAGATTAAGATAAAGCGTAAGATAATTCCGGAACAACACTTGAAAATTAACACACTGTAAAATATATATACAAGTTTACATAGCTACTATACTTTTTTATCGGAGCAAACAACTTCAAATTGTAGTGTAGTACATAAGAGATAGAGAATATAAAAGATTGGTAACTTTTTTTGTTTTGTTTTAAATATTTTACAAAAGTTCTTGTGGTTTTTAGGGGATTTGGTTTTTCCGTCTTTCTTTTCGGCTAAACAACTTACGTCAGTTAATTCAAATTCTTCACCATCGTTGACACCGGGTATCCGTGTTTTACCCTGACAAATGCCAGGATAATCACCAATATGTTGGGTAAGAAATACCATCTCTAGTTATTGATTGGAGCGTAGCATTAAATTCAATTCAAATACTCCACATACAAATTACAAATGTGTACAATTATAGTTTTTGGATATATATATATAAAATGAGTACGGCCCTAATAAACTGGACACTACCTACAGAGAATGCTAACTAGATTTTAGTTTTAGTTATTGGTTAGGGTTAGGGTTATATATTTGTGTAGCGTAGCTTGATTTGCATTTTTTTTTTTGTTTTTTGTGACAAAGCGTTATGAATTTTGGGAGACCGATTCATTGAGTTTTGTATTCGAATTGAGAAATATGTTTATACATATAGGAAATTTCAGATACAACATTGAAGAGACGACATATATGAAATGTGTGAAGAGAGCGATTGCTCCGATATTAATAAGATTAGATCACAAATGTATTTGTATAGATATTTATGGATATGGTGAGCATATGGTAAAGTAACCATGTTCTGTATGGCCTTACATCCACTGCGACCCATTCTTCGGCATCATTAACACTTGGAATTGTCGTTTTGCCTTGTGATACGATGCGATAATCGTAAATGTTGTTCGATAGCAGACAGTAGTCTATATAGAGCATATAGATTATGCGATATATAGAACAGATCGCATAAATGAGCAACAATTAGCGACAGTTCGATTGAGTTTGTATTTGTGTGTGTGAGGGGTACACATATGTAAGAGGTAGAGAATTTAGATATTTAATAAGAAATTTCCGTAATATTTTTCGGATTAGTTGGATATAGTATGAGTTAAGTAAAATAGATGATATAGAGGGGTTTTTGATGGTTGGGCACGCGCGCGATACTATTAAAGCCTTCAACATATTCCAATAATCCGTATCTTTGGATGATTTGTTTGGCAATTTGGAATTGATGTCAGCTATAGGCTAGCTAGATATAAAGCATATAGACGTGTTTGGCCTACGTAAACGCTACGATATACGATAACGATAACGATAACGAGAACGCTACGCTTTAAGCTATAGCAAGAGTTAAATCAAATATAAATACTCAATTACGATATTACGTAAAGTCTAGTAGTAAGTAAAAAATACAATAAACAATATAAAAAAAATAACTAAGGACAATTACATCGGTGAGGTTGAATTCCTCAGAATCATCGATACTGGGCACAGTAACCTTGCCCTGGGAGACAATGTGGTAATCGTAGATGTTATCGGTCAAACCACAGATTTCTAAACAGTTAAGTGGAGATAAGTCAATATTATATCCTTATGTGTGTGAATGTATGTGTATAAAAGGTGTATGAGTGTATATATGTAAGTGTATGTATGTGTGTGTGTTTGTGTTCAGTTGTTGAACCTAAACCACGGCTAGAAATACTGAAAGAAGTTGTAAATAGTGACAAGAGACAGCTCTTGCTCCACCGATATATATATAGAGAGAGAGAAAGATAGGTGATGGGTGATCTGTATGACAATATGATCGTATTTATACCTTTAACACCGGCAACGGCACCAGACATGATCTGGTAGAAAATGTGGTAGGAACGCTCCAGGGACTGCTGGGAGATGACACGAGCCTTCTCCAACAGATCTGTTAAAGAGAGTAGAAATGATGTTATAGCAACAGCTGGCAGTTGGGTAAGGGGTTTTGAGTGGAAACTTACAGGTCTCAATATCAGCACCAGCCAGTTTACCGGTGGGACCGAAATGGATACGGATGAATTTACCCTGTTCAATAAAGAATAAGGTTAGTTCAGCTTTCATTTTTATATAAGGTGTTCGGTGGTACTTACGAAACGAGAGGAGTTATCGTTACGCACGGTCTTGGCGTTACCGAAAGCCTCAAGCACAGGATTGGTTTGCACAACCTGATCTTCCAGGGAGCCCTTATTCTTCTGGGACTCATCCTTCTTGGTCGAAGCGCCAACAGTGGCGAAGTACGCAATGACCTTCTTCGTGTTCTCAGTCTTACCAGCACCAGACTCACCGGTGATCAACATAGATTGATTCACGTGGTTGGTCAACATGTCGACGTAGGCACCGTCAGAAATGGCGAAAATATGGGGTGGCACTTCATTACGGCGCTTACCACGGTACATCTTAGCGCAACGGTTGGTATAGACGGGGTAGCGCTTGTAAGGGTTGATGGCAACGCAGAAAAGACCGGAGTAGGTCTATACGGCAAACCATATTTAAAAAAAAGTACATTCATTAGTAAATAGAATTCCTCAGTTTAGAGTTTTGTTAGGATTACGGTTTAGTTAGTTGGGGTCTCTTAAACATTGGTGTATTCCTTTGACAAAACTGCCGTAGAATGCTTTTTTTTCGGCATTTTCAACGGCACAAAGTCATGTTTTAGAGACCTTTCTTGAAGACAGTTTAGTAACAGTTTTTTTCCATATTCATTGTCTGTATTGTTTTTTCATTGTCGACCAGTTTTTGGTGTTCGTTTGTATGTATACGACTTGATTAAAGTTTTTGTATGTGGGGATTTGGGGAAGTTTTGATGATATCTGTGATGATCTTTAAGGTTTCAGCTCAGCATCCATGTTTTGAGTGTGCTGTTGATGTGTGTTTTATATAGTAAACCGTTTTATATTCCAGTGTATGGTTCATCTGACTGGACGGCTAAATATTGGGTTTAGTGAAAGCATAGTTATGGCGTACAAATCACAGGTTGTGGAATGGGTTAGCTGTGGTTAATTATATTATTAAATGCTATATGATATAAATGGAGTTTTTACTTTATCATTTCAGTATTTAATAAAGTTGAGTTGAAGTGTGTGAGAAGTTTGGGAGTTAGCTGTACTAATCAAATATGCTTCAGTTATATTTGTATGCGTTTTTTTTTTTGTATTAGCTTAGCTTTCAATTTGGAAAAATGTTTTTTGATTGGATTTTTTAAGTATATGACTTTTGTAAGCGATTTAGAAACATTGAACACGTAGGGTTTTTGTTGACTATTGCCATACCGGTACGGCAATTACTTACATAGATGAGCTTGTTGTAGTATCTCTGCCTCAAGTTATGGAGCACAGAGGCATCGTTAAGGTATGTCAAGTTAGACATATCCTCAGCTTTTTCGTATTTCGGAGGGTTCACCTGCTGGAGCTGATCTTTCTTGAAGTCTTTCGTCTAGTTTTATGTCATTTAAACAGTCCATTTTGTAACCCATTTAGGTTTTTTATTTATTTTTATTATAGTTGTTGGTTAGGCGTGGTTAGCAGTTGGTTTTTATCGTTTGAGTTTTTTTTTTTTTTTTGAAAAAAGAGACCGAAAAGAAGAGAACCCATATATTAGTGAGTTTCTGACAGATTACACTTACGTAGATAAGCTTATGATAATAACGCTGGCGGAGATTGTGCAACACGCAAGGTGTGTTCAGCACGGTCATATCGGCCATATCTTCAATTTTTTCGAACTTTGGTGGATTCACTTTCTCCACCTTCTCGGATTTGAAATCTTTTACCTAGTCATATATATATACATATATAGAGTAAATTTTAGGACTCATTTAGCAGTTGGATTGCAAAAGGGTCGCTGCATCTGTTGCCATTTGTTAAACTCGTTTTGTAGTACCAAAAGGTTGCTTAACAAATGGCGGTTAATGTAGAGACTCTATTAGAGCCTACAATTCGGCTACTTTAAATAATTTGCTTTATATATATATATGTCTAATGAAAGTCTTTTGTCTGCTTGGAATCTTTACCTCTCCACCGGGCAGACCGACAGAGACGATATCGCCCTTGGTGGCCTTGATCTCACCAAGGAGATAGCCCTCCTTCTCATCGGGCACCCAACAACTCTTCTTGGAGTCATAGGGTTTCGATTGATCGATACGTCTTTGTTCCAAAGACACGAACAGGTATGGGGTGGGATCCTCATCCTCCTGGCTGGCCGCTGGCTTAGGCATCTTGATTAAATTTCGCTTTTAAACTTAAAAACTCGAGAAATTAAAATTGGGACTTTTCTAAAATTTCTTGTTTCAATCGCGTCGTGAGCCCAAAACTTCCCTGTAAATAGATAAAAAAAATAATTGATGCAGATAAGAAAGATGTTTCTTTTATGAGTAGGCAGTCTATTTTATTTTTTTGGATATTTCTCAATATGTTTTTCCATTTTTCTATTCATTTTGTTGTTGTTTATTTTATGATTTTGACCCATTTTGGCAGCAGACGAAGCACACATGTGTGTATGTGTGTGTGTGTTTATTTATTTTTTTTAAATCTTGGATATTTTTATTTCCAAATATGTGCATGTTTCAATATTTCCACGAAAACTTTTAAACATTTCGTAACCGGATATTCGTTTCGTTCGAGCACCTCCGATTCAGTTAATTAATTAGGCCTTGTTGTTGTTGTTGCTCCTACTTATAAACAGAACCAGGAACAACAGCAACAACAACCTCAATTGACTTGTGTGGGTTGTCGCCTAAATATAGATCAGTACCATATAGCCGCACATATAGATCTTGCGTGTCTATATGTATGGTCTATGTGGGGCGTTGCTATTATTACGTAATTTAAATTTTGTTCAGTAAATTTCCCGTTTTATTATGCCGTATATAATATGTCTGGTGTACACATATATTGATTTTAAGGAAATACATTTTGTATTATATAACGCTCGAAAATTCCATTAAGTTATTAAGACTAACTGCAATTCCAATTATTTAACAACAGCGAAAGTTGTACTCCGAACAAAACTCACTTATTAGTTTATTTTTTCTAGACTTTTCGAACTTCCCACGCTTTGTAAAAACTTGTGTTCTAAAACACACGACTTGCTATAATGCAATGATCGCATTTGACACGCTTCTAAAGCATTGCGATTTATATATGTGTCTGTATACATACATATATTTCGACAATCGGCCGAAAAAAAGAAAACAACGGACACTACACGAACTTTCAACGAATGCGTTATTTTTAAAATCCTCGAAATTATTTCGAAATAAAAACACACACGTAAGCATATACAAATATATGTATGTGTACATATGCATACATATATACATACATATATGTATAGGCATACGTATGTATAATTTGTATATGTATGGGTTCGGGTATTGGGTTGTTGCGGAGCTTTTCCTTTCGAACACGAACTGCCGCATGCCGTTTTCTAATACATATGTTCTCTATATCGTTCCCTTTCTAATGTCTATGGTTATTTTTAAAACATATTCGAAATATTTCGCTCATGTATATATATATATATCCAATTGTATATATGTTCATATAAAGATATTGTTGCGACTAGTCTGTGCTCTCTTTATGTACGCATAATTGAATCACAGGTATTCAGGTGTATGTGAATTGATCTAATAGTAAATCGAAATACTATTACAACATTTTCGAATTCGAGCAAGTAATAGAAACGTCTGCTATCTATTTTTATAGAACGGATTGATTGCAATTATCACAAATGAAATATCTTCGATTCTTTTATTTTCCACGAGTCGGTGTCACGTTTCTGAATGATTTTGATTTTGATTTTGATTTTGAAGCCATTTAATTTGTATAAGGGTAGCTTATTTAAAAACCTGTTTATTGAAGTTACTAAAAGAAAAATTTATCAAGTGTCATTGCCAGCTATCCTTCAGCTGATATTGAAATGATTATGTTATATTAGAGAAGTGCTTTCTAGTAAAAATATGTATTACACAAGACGCTGATTATGCGTGATCTGAATTCGATATGTGATTACGAATCGAGTTTGAAATCGAAATCGAATTCGAACGGTTTTGCTTTTGATTTCAAGGGTTAGTTGAAGTAATGCGGGTTCTTTTCGAAAGTATGAGTTAATTATAATCCAGTTAATGGCGATTCGTAACGGTTGTAAATAAATCCAGAGTCGAGAAAGCGTATTCCGTGTCACTTTTCAATTGGCGTTTCATTTACCGTTATGCGTATAGTTTATAGTTTTGGGCAAGGATCCTTTGAACAGGATATGCCGCAAAAGTCAACACCAGATGAAATCTTAATACACACAAACACACACACACACGATTTATATGGGTAATTGCTTTAAATATTTTCTGCCTTTGTAATCTTTTTGTTAAGGTTCTTTCGGCAAAAAGGTCAAATTGTTGCTGTCTCTTTTACACTGTCAGCTGAATAGCTGAAATTTTGTTGAAAAGGCGATTTTGCTATGTTGTGTCTGCTGCCGCTTGAGAATATCCAAAAAATTTAGATCGCACATCAAAGGTGTTGCACTTACGCGCTCGAAAGCCGTTCTGAACCGTGCAACCGGTAAAGTTGCCTTTTATACGTGGCAATTTGATACCCCATAATCTGTGCCGCACAATCGTGAAAAAGCTCTCAATCTGCGGCTGTACATGTATGAGTATGAGTGTGTGTGTATGTGTGCGTGTGCCAGTGTGCGTGAGGTGCCAGCTATTGCTGTTTACGCTACGTCTCGGCATTTTCTTGCTCCCTTTTTCGGTCTATCAGCGTCTTGCGGCTGTCCCGTTGCTTTCGCTGTTGTTGTTTTTGGCGGCAAGTGGGCACACACACGCCTTATGTGTATGTGTTCGCATTTGCCTCAGTGTGCGGCACGAGTGTGAGTGAGCAAGGTATGATGCAATCGCCGCAGCAGCACCAGGATCCATGCGAGAGAGTGAGCGAAAGCTTTGCATCGATTGCGTGAGCACTCTCTTACACACATAGTAATTGACCAAGCGTTTGCATGTGTTTGTGTGAATCGAATACATTTCAATGACAAATTTTCATATGTAGAAATCCTTGTGAATTGTTTTTGTTTGCATTGCGCTCATCTAAACGCGCTCTCTTCTCGATACTCTCTTTTGCTGTCTAGCTGTCTCCTGCCCCTGCTTTTGAAGCTTTTACTTATTTTACACACATAATTTTCTCTACACATGGGATTTCATTTGTTGTTTTTTTTTCATATAGTTTTTTTCTTGTTGTTCGTGATCATTTTTCGGCTTTGTTTTATTCTATTCTTTTCTGGTCACCTCAATGCCAATTTGATCTGCCACCGGTTCGGGGGCGTTACGATTCGTTTATGTTGGGAGTAGTTAGATAGAGTTAAGCAGATCAGCTCTTACTATGATTAGTGATCATAAGTGGAACGTCAGCTAACGGCACACAGCTCAGTGCTGTTCTTTTTAACCCACAAGCTAAATAGAACTCCTTTTTAAAGAACTATATTCTAGTTCTGGTTCTAGTTCTAGTTCTAGTTCTTATGCGATATGATCGATGAGGCGATTGTCTACATAGTATTTGTCATTTGGCATTTGTACAAGTCTCGAAAATAAAAATCGAAAATTCTTGTGAACTTCAAAAAACACACACATACGAACACACATACGCAAACAGAAAGGCCGCAGACGCCAGCGGTACAAATACAGCAAATAGATACAGATACAGATACAGATACTTATAGATACATAGATACTGAGAAGTGCCAAATCAAATAAATGTTGTCGGCGTCCTTCAGCGCAATGCAATGCATTTTTTTCAATGCTAAACGAACTTCTGCTTGCAGTTTGCAGCGTTTGATGCTTAAACATAGGTTGGGTTGATCCGATCTGCTGTGCATTGTTCATAAGAATGCGGATCCTTTCAACGCTGCGCACATTCTGCGAGATTCCTAACTCACCCACCAGAAAATAATATAGAAAATAATATAGAAAATCAAAATTCAAAATACCTTTCATAAATGATTTGAATATTAAAAAAAAAAAATTAACAAACACACAAGCAAAAGCTAATGCATAGAGCAAAAATCAAATGCCAAGACAAACAATTTTTGAGAAAATTTTCAACATTTTCTAGCTTATTTATAGTTATAAATTTTGATTCGCTTTCGCCACAACGTGCCTGAAAGTCTTTCATATGCGTATGCTCGTAGGGGGTGCTGTGAAATTGTGATTTTGGGGAGGGAGAATCTTTGCGACCCCCTTCTTGGGATGCTTTGACTACGCCTCTGGGGTGATCGCCGCCAACGCTTCTTGAATGGAATCTTCATGAAACTTTATAAACCGAACGCGTTCAAATAGAACCAAAATTCACAGCAACATATTCTCTATGAGAGGGGCGATATGAGCAATCCACATAATGTGCTTTGCGTCTTTTCGCACATAAGATAAAATGATCATAATTTCCTTGCCTTTTTTCGTATTTTTTTTCATTTATTTATTTTTTTATATTTTCTGTTTTTCAGCATGAAATTTTTTGTTGTGAGTTTTTGTGGTTCTTGCCTGTTGAAACACAATCTGCGACATTGTCAGAAATAATTTTACGCAATTTAACCAAAAACAAATCAAACAGCAGGCACCGAAAACAACAAGAAGAAGACATTGCTGAAGAAGATGAAGAAGAAATGGCAGAACAGCAACAACATTAAATAGTATATTGCCAACATCAACACTATTTCAAATAAAATTTGCAGAGATTTGAAATCGGAACGATAATCTATGCGTTCGAGAGAATATTTTATGTGCTTTGACACACAAAATTTCATATGACATAGACTTAAGAACCCTATACTTATAATATACAGAAAGTAGAGTATACAGTGGTTTGCAAGGAATTATCAATTTCAGTAATTGGAATGTTCCAGAACTTAGCTACAAGATTTCTAGTTCAAGAAAATTGAAATAGTTTTATTATTACATACATATATGATTTTTCTATTTAATTTATTTAGTAAATTAGCCCAAATATAATCTTAGTTAATATTGTCTTAAAAAAGTTAAGTTAATAAAACTTTATCAAAGCGGACCCCTATGAAACCGTTTCGCCTCTTTTCAGCTTGATTTGACTTCTAGGCAAAACTATTTGTCACCCTAATCCGTAGATTTTTTAAAATCATGTATCCGGGCTTAAGCTTGGCTTAAACTGAAGTAGCAACGTTTATGTAAATATTGGAAATATAAGTCAGAGATTCAAAGCTTGAGCTTAGAAATGCATAATTCAAACATTTTGAACTAATTCTTAATACATTTCATTAACCCAATCGCTTTTCATTCCTCACCCACTGTAAGTACTCTAACAACTCAATAATATTTATATATAATATTGAATATACTGCTTTGTGCCTGAAGAATCGTGAGTATAGTATACATATATAGACATTTAGTTGACATAAGTTATGAGAGCGTCTTTGTTAGCAGTTCTAGACAATTCACAGCGATAGCTTAAATATTCGAATAGATGATTACTGTTAATAGGAAAGCAGATCCCCCTGTCCTCAATTGTTGTTTTGTTGTTGTTGTGCCAATTGTGCAAATGAGAGAACATTTTCGGTTTTGAGTCATTGACGCAAAGCAATTTTTGCATTTTAGTGTCAAGATGTTTGGCATGCGCAACACAATATTTGTGGACCGAAGGGGGAGGTGGGAGGGGGCGTGGCTGGCTGATGCGAGGCAGCAACAATTATTGCAAGCAATGGGCTATTTCCGAGGCAACGTCGGCCGACGTCCATCAAATGCCCGCAACTGCATCGCATGCCAAACAGAAACTACCCCCTAACAATATATTTTAGATCTATTAATGCCAAACAGAAACTACCCCCTAACAATATATTTTAGATCTATTAATATGATCGAATTCTAAGAGCAATTTCTCATGAACATAAGCCGAGCTGGTTTGTGAACCGGTTCGCCTATCTTTCAGCTTACGGCTAGTATTAGGCTAAATCGTTTTGAAGCCAGACTTCTGAAAAATAATAACTTTAGGCTGCTCCAATTAATAACTTATTATCAACATCTAAAACGCAGGTTTACGAAATGATTCACAGTAATAAGATTTTACTACAAAAATATTCAAGATTCAATTAATAGTACAATATTACTAAACCGGTTCATTTTAAAATCCCGAAATGCTTCCATAAGTAACGCCGGCGTTTCGCTTGTTTTCTGGCAAATCGAAATTTGTTCAGCAATTGGTGCAGAAAATATTTTCGTAAAACGGCAACCGTGACCAAAATACATACATATATGCATATCTATAGATAATTCTCGTCTCTCTAAATGCATTGGAACCCATCCAAATTGTCGATATATAAATATCCATCGTCAGGCCCGATGTCGCTGTCGCTGTCGTTGACGACCAATCGGCGGCAATTGCATCTCTCGTGTATCCCATGTGCAGTGTCTGCCCCTGCAATCCGTTACAATCCCTTAGTCCTCACACCCTTTACTTATCTATGCCCATCAACAGATCAAATAAGATCAGATCAGATCGTTACCTGCAGCCGATCGTAAATAATGCCCGAAATGAGAAAATGAATGAATACTTCCTGAATTACCGCATAGCATTATATAAGATCTGATCTTTTGAAGATATGACAGATATCTTAAATGTATTAGATCCAATTCCTTAGCATTTAGCAGTACAGCCTACCTAAGGCTGAAACCCCACCATGTCCACATGCAATTGTCAATCATTAACGATTCCATTAGCTATTCTTGTTCTGCGCCAGAATTGGCATTGAACCAGCTCTAAATGATTAATGACTGCAAAAATTATTATGATAGATCATCTTGTCACGTTTTAAGAGAGAATACTTAGCCTTATTTAGTATAATATGATAAAAAGAATAACTTTGTCCTACCAGATATAATTACATAAGATTTCTTTTAATAATTTATATTAGTTTTTTTTACATCCATGAGAAATAAAGTAAACAAAGAAATTTTAATTATTTCCGTGTTTCAATAAGAAAACCGTTTGGAATCCCAATTTTTGTTCTAAATAAATTGTTCTACTTAAATATATTCAAAAATTGTTCGTTTTATTTTAATTGTTAAAAACGTTTTAAATCTCCAAATTGGTATTTCAGAAGCCGTATTTCGAACGCTTCTAAATTTCAACCAAATCTGTAGATACTATTACCATGAATAAATTTGCATAACTTTTTTAATTATTGACTTTAGATTTTCTCTAACGTTTACTTATGTTTTATTTTGAAATCAAAGTCGATTTTAATACGAAAAGGCATTTACGAATATAATTTTTTAATATAATTAAGAAATTAAAATTTTAAATTTATTTATTTTAAATTTCCAATTTAACCGGTTTTATAATTTTTCATAGATCTTCAATATTTTATTTAGAGTACTTTATTATAAAAAAATAAGAACAAAAAATATTAAATTATATAAAATGTAATATTTGAAAAAATAAATAGAAAAAAAAAAAACAAAAACTAATTAATTCATTTTTTTTCTTGTAATATATTACTTATGTTTTTGTGGTAAAATAGTGATTAATTTTCTTAGCTCAATTAATAATCCAACACGCGTAATATAGATATATAAAATTCAATATATTTACATTTAGCCTTATATCGATTGTTAATTAGCCAATAAAATCGAATCATTTGGACTTAGTCACCGATGTGTGGAGCATTAGAATTATTTTGGTGAGCATTTGTCACCCAATTAAATTGACTGCAGCTCAAGCAGTGCGAATCGCACATCCAAATGAAGTATATATTTCATGTGCATCCGAATGCCATAATCTATACATATAACATATATGTAAATATGTATATATGGGATACGTGTTTCGACGCCCAGACTTTTATTAATGATGAGTGAAAATGCTAAATCAAAATGTTTCAATTCAGAGGCTGGCGACGCACTCGATGGCCCCTTTTGTTAAGTGGACCCCTTTGGCGACGCCTGTGGCAGCAATTGATTAATCATATGCGAAATGCTATAGACAGCAAAATGAAATGAGTCAGTACAGAGCAATATATGTCTATATATACAGATGTGTGCACATATGTGTTTTGTAAAAATATTTCTTTTTGAAATTTATTAACGACAAGCTAAAAGTATTTTTAAAACATATATCATACTCCAAAACGAATGTGCAGGTAAAAGAGGGTATTTCAGAACGCATATTCTATACATATATATTCAGGTCAGTCAGATCCTTTCTACTTCGATAGTTAGGCCATGTGTTAACCGAAACAACATAAACAACAACTTGCACATATATTGTTCATTTACTACTGCTATATACTAACTATTCCTATATATCTGTATATATATGTGTGTGTATGTGTATCTACTAAATCTAAAAAACATTCATATGCGTTTAATATAGCCGCTGCTTTGGTCTAAATTTAAAACAAAAGCTATTTAGTTGCGAAGAAGCGAAGAACTTCAACACAAGTGAACATTTTTTGTTCTGCAGCCGTATCTCGTGGCTATTTCAAAATATATCTATACGAATAGCTAAAATTTACTAGATACACACACATACTCTGAAAGATAGAGACAGAGAGGGAAAGATAGCCGGGCCAAATAGCTGTGGCTGAGTCCTGAGCAAAAAGCATACGCCGTGTGGTCCGTGAAATAAGAAGAGTATCTCACAGATACACACACACAGTTGCAGCTCTAGCTGCAGCTGTGCGTGTATTGAAAGTAAAGCAAAGGCAGCGGCACAGTCACATCCACACACTCGTGTCCACGTCCCGTTTCTGTAGCGCTGTGTTGGACTTTTTCATCTCAAAAATGTTTCAATTTGTCTATTTTTAGTCGCAAGTTTCTTTTTGTTTATTAGTTTTGTGCCTTTTGGCTGTATCTCTATGTGTGTGTGTATGTAGTATATAGTGTTTATATATACATATATATAGCAGTGGGTCGCACTCGATTCGACTGATGTTTCGGCTCCTCTCCACCCCTCTCCCCCTCCGATCCATATCCGATCGAACGTCACAACTGAGGAATGCTTCGCCTCTGGGTCTTCTACTGGATACGAAGGCATTGTTTGGCTTGTCTTTCATTTGTTTTTCTCCTCACAATTGTTATTGGTGTAAAGCTCAAGGTATATTAGATACATGCCATATATATACATATATCACGTATTCGATCAGCTTCATAGAGCTAAGGTCAAAACATTTTGAGGCAAAGGTGTCATAATTTATCGAATATATAATTATAGATATGTATCGGATATATTTTCTTTACATAACCCCACATCTATAGATTCTGAATTAGATAAGCTAAATGTATGCGAAATGTATATATATATATACATATACATTATATATACATATTATTTATATATATAAGATTTTCAATAAAAATAAATAATACATCTTGAACACTTTTCAAGCGATAAACAACTATTAAAGAATACTTGAAAACATGTAAAAATAGATTCTCCTGAAAGCTCAGAGAACGAAATTTATCCAAGGTACTGCTTCACCTCAACTGATATTAACGGTTAATTACTTTTCAGATCTTAAGGGGCAGAATGGTTAATTTTGGATAAAAATCGATGATCAGCTTATATCTGTTAATTATTGTAACTTCATTTTATATTTTTAAGTATTTTTGAAAATACATATTTTTATTATTTATTATCTATTCATTTGAGTAAATATTAAATTTTCCATGATTGTATAAATAAGCTTATAAAGTAATAAAAATTACTAAAACGCTGATTTTGCGTGGCAATAGATGTTTAGCAATATATATTTTCCATATCTACAATTATAAAGAATATGTTTTGGTAATTTAACGCTTGTACCGTGGTTAACTCTATGAAAATCGAACACAAACAAGGCCATAATCCCGTCGGGGACTACACATGTTTTTTGATACGCCGATTTATGGAAGTTACAGTTGCAGTTGGGGACATGAGTATCTGGCTATACTCCCGCTTCGAGAGCTGTTGCCCTTATCGGCAACACTCACAAAAAAAAACGGATTCAAAGTAATGACTCGAACATTATTTTAATCAGATCAGGATGAAATTTGACGCTTGACATAAATTTAGTAATATATATAAGAACTACTTAGCACAATTCTTAAAAGAAGTAACTTTCTTATCCACTTACAATGTATGAATGATGTTTTCTTATTAATTAATCGTTTATATTATATAATAATAGATAAAGAATAAAGACATATGAAATGCAATTAACAATCGCATTCCACTCATACTTGTAGTTAGTACTACGCTATTTCTCGCAGTGTCGCACTCTTTACAACACCACATAAATCAATATTAGCTTATCATGACCAACTGTGAGAATTTGTGCAGGCCTGTAAAAGATATTGCGGATATGTCAGGGTCTGAACATATCCCAGACGAGACATTGACATTCAATTGCTTTTCACTTTTACGTGCGCTCGATCATGGGCTACTGGCTGGAGCTGAGAGCCTGGCTCCTCCGCGATCCTGCCAAACTAATTCGTTACCTCGTGCTCTTCGTCTGCAGCATTATTGTGATTGTGCAGCTATATGAATGCTTCTCGAAACTGTCCGATCCGCCAATATCCACTCATTCGTACTATAATGTCAATCACACTATTGAAATGCCAGCTATAACGCTTTGTCGCGAACCGCCTTATAGAGAGGAAGTTTTAACTGTGAGTCGTGTAAAAAAACTTAACGGAAATATACCTTGAGGACTATTCAGAAATTTCCCGCTTTAAAACGAAAATAACATTTTTATAGTCATTTAGAGGTTAAAGAGTTGACTATTAAGCTGTGACTTAAAATGTGATTCATATCGGTATTTTATATATGTATATCTTTTAAAACTTAAAATGTGCCTTGTGACTATGTTAAGAATTAATTTCTGTTTCTAAGTTCTGTAAAAAGTGTAAATATATGTATATATAATACATTTGTGGACATGCGTATAAATAATACATTTTCTAAGTTGGCAGTCTAGACTTTAATAGACGCCAATAGAACTGCGTGGTTGAATGATTCATGGTTCATAAACTTTTTTTTCTCTTGTCTGACATTTGCATTTCACATTCTACTTTTCTAGAGTGCTAGAAACCTATTGATAATATCAGTTAACTGTGAAATAAATTTATTAGATATGAGTACTTGAATCCTACTAGTTATCGAATTAACTAAAGTATCGATATGCATTAAATACACACTCAAGCATCGGTTCTTTTTTAAATCAAAAACAAACGACAATGAAACTAAGTTTACCCAATGAGTTGGTTATATGTAAGGTTCGTTCCGATATTTACAGAATCTGTCAGGGGGATACTGTCCGCATCCGAAATATGCCACCTGCTGGATGAAATATCCCTTTGGAGAACTATCCTATGAGGACTTCTTTGTAGCTGGTACATTTACACAGAACGAAACCTTCTACTCCTATGGACTCAA
The DNA here is from genome assembly GCA_037075185.1 of Drosophila pseudotalamancana. NCBI lineage: Eukaryota > Metazoa > Arthropoda > Insecta > Diptera > Drosophilidae > Drosophila > Drosophila pseudotalamancana. Next base: position 481,682 of record JBAMCK010000142.1, read on the forward strand.
TGGCGATAAGAAAAGTAAGTGCACTCATTTTATAGAGGAGTATTTAACTGTTTCTTTAAACAGATGTTGCGATCGACAGCAGCGTTCACTTTTATATGGGTCGCTGTTACACAGTGCGTCCACTCATGGACATGAAGAGGGTGTCCAAGTCGGTAGGCTACTCCCTAACGCTGGAACATAACATTGTGAAATCGGTTAGCGATGTGGACTTAACATCTGGTGCAGGCTGGCATATCTTCATACACGACAAACGTGAAAATTTTACGGGTAGGTGTTGTCTCCTATAGTAAGATAACAGTGCTTACAGTAATAACTGCCTATAGAGGTCAACATGAAGGCTTCGGGACGTGTTGAGTATGTCTTTGCGAACATCAATGAGGAGATCGAGATTAAGCTGCAGAACCAGCTCTTCTCGAATGAGGATACCCACAAGGAATCTTGCTCCAGAAAGGAGGGATACAGCGATCTAAGGGTATGTAAATGACACACCATATAATTTATAATTATACTATAATAATAATTTGTAGTGCGGAGAGATATGCATATGGCAGGATTTGTCGGATGAGTTGGACTGCTCGGGTCCATGGATGCATGATATCAATCACGAACCGTGCAACGATAGCGAATCCATGCGGAATCTTATCAAAACTTACAAGGCGTAAGACTCTGTTTCACTGTTCAATTTGCATATTTAGCAAATTGTGACTCTTTTTACAGGGTATACGAAAGTGGTGACAATTACGATTGTGATTGCTTGGAGCCCTGTGAATCACGCATATATACGACCTACATACAGAGCCGCAAAACCTTTTACCAACCCGAACCCCGCACATTACTCTATATATACTATACGACCAAGCTGATATCGGTAATTGTTAATTGTTATTGTATAGCTTATAGTATTACAAATATAATTTAGGTATCTAATCGAATAGCTCTATATTTCTAATTAGATTAGCAATATGTCAACAAAAACTAATCCACAATATTTCATTAACCATTTTTATGATCGATAAAAATCGATTTAGTGATTTGGCTTTGTATAACATAAGTCGATAACTCATCCTGATCTGCCGTCCTGTTTCAGCAGATGATTGAAGAGCGTGCCAGCTACGACACAACCCAGTTTATAGCGGATGTCGGTGGATCTTTGGGCTTCCTTCTCGGTCTCTCAGTGTTGGGCATAATCGGCATATTGGAGCATGTAAATATGAATACGAATATTATAATATTGATCTTCATCTTAAACTTCAAATACAGTTAACTTTGTTCTTTTGCGGCGATTGCATTAGACGTCTTCAACTGAAGAACGAGGAGCGCAGTCGCTCCGATAGTCCGGAGGATGGGGAATCCCAAACAAGTGTCGAGACAATGGACATCAAGGACGTTTTCACAGTGGAAAAGGGTCAGCTAGACAAATATTAAGAAGGTTCCAAACTTGTATCTAAATAAATCTCTTATATTTATTAAAAAATTACAAACTAGAAAACTATTTTTAATGGGATATTTTTGATATATACAAGACTCAAATCTTAAAGCAGCCATAAGCAGGTGAGCAGCAATGCGCTAAGACTCAGAGTTACGACTGTCGCAGCGGATTTCGGATCCGCATCCGTTGCCGTATTTAACTTGATATTCGTCTTGATCACCTCGCCCAACTTGCCAACGAGATCCGGCAGGGTCTTCGCTCCCTCGCATGATGTATTCTCTATGGCATCCTTTACACTGGCCATATATATGCGGAAGTTGATGCTACCCGGATAGAGCTCATCATATATAAAGTTTTGCAGCTGATTAGCCAGCACCCAGAGCCGTCTCTGATCATCCACCTTCACATCGCTGGGAAAGACGAAGCTGCTGTTGTTGCTGTAGATGTGATCCTGTGCGCTGTAGCTCTTGGATGTGTCCCAGCAGGCCACAGAGTTCTGATTGGGCAGCGTGTAGAAGAGGACGCCGGTCTCTTGGTCCAAGAACTCAGCTCCCGCCTGAGCATCAACTCCACGTGATCCCAAGATCTTGAAGTCTCGGTAAATAGCGCCGGAGGTCGCGAGAGTTTTGTTTCGTAGCACGGAGGTCTGCACAGAGAACTCCATGTTGGAGCTGAGCGGGTGGAAGTAGAGAGTGGAGTCGCCATCGGCTTGAGGCTTGGATAATGTCAATCCATACAATCCGTCGTCCCATTGGAATTCAATGCCATTGATGCTGAAGTTGCCCGCCAGCGGATCGGGATGAAAGAAGTGATGCTGCACACGCCAGGACTCCTGATCCCGCCACGAATAGACCACCAGCCCCGGACTGCCGAGATCGGCGGCATAGGCATACGTATTCTCGCAATCTGAATCCTCCACGGCCAGATTGGCAAAGAAGGAGCTGTGCTTGTTTTGATCCGCCGGCAGGATGTGGCGACGCAGCAGATCATCATTGTGCAGATCGTAGATCAACAGTTGTGCGGGTCCATATAGCTTGGTCTGCTCCAGCACGCCCGAAATGCGCGAATCCAGCACCCAGAGACGACCACAGCGATCGGCCTTCACCCGGAATGGTGAAACCAGCTCAGGATCGGATTCGGACAGACTATGCGACACCCAGCCGGGAAAGGGTTGCAGCACGGGCATTTTGGAAGAGGTATCTAGTGGGTAGAGAGGAAGGGGTATAACAATTAGTATATTCATTTTACGGCATTCGATTTTAATACTCCACACGCTTCGTTTTTTTGTCATTTGCATCGATGCTAATTGGCAATTGTTTGGGTCAATGCCTCGAATACAGTTGCTTATTCATAGGACAAGTTTGACAGCTGAGCAGCTTTTACAAGTCTACATTTGTATATGGTCTGCTATTAGTGTACAACTTGGCATACCCTACTAGCGAAAGATTCATAGGGTCGTATGTTCACAATCTGTATAATAATTAAATACGCGTTCAATTAATGAATCGCAGTAAATGAAGAGCTTGCAATACCTTATATTCAAAAGATCTACAGGGTCTGATTTTTATATATGTGCAGACAGACTTCATTTCTTGTTTTTATTACGAAAAACAAACTTAACTTCCGGTCAAATATTTTCATTAAAACTGTGAACATATGAGACTGTTGAAAATACTTTATAAATTACTTACTAAAATATAGATAGATATAGTAGTTTCCATCTGACATGATTTTAATTAGATTACTCTACTAATTGTTAAAGTTGACATAAGGTAGAAGAATTATTTACATGATATATATATACTTGGTAAATCAACTTACTATTCCCTTATTACCCTGAAAGCTGATCGACACTATTGAATTTATATATAACCTGATAATCTTTACGATGTGTTAAAAGAATAAATATTTCCTTTCACATGTTTAGCTACCTATACTATTCGCCGATTAGTATAGTTTTATGTATAAACGTGTACTATCTATCATATATACAAATATATATACATATATGCTTATATGTATATCCACAATCCACGTATTTTCATCATTGCTTTGTATTTGTTTATTTACTCTATTCCAAAGATTTATATGTTTTGTTGATCACATTGTTGTTGTTTCTTAAAAGCTTTTCCAATTACGTAAGCGATGCGAAAATCCCAGAATCCGTTTTAAAATTCTCTCCCCTCTGGCAATTAACTACAACCAGTGCAAATGCAAGAAAACTATATTCTCCATATAGATATAGATAAATAGGGTAAAGTGTATGTCGTGCTTTTATTCGTGACACGAATAAGAACGAAATGAATGCAATTTAAATATTTAAAAAGAAAAGAGGAAAACTTTAAATGGGAATGAATAGAACTTGAATAAACTTTTCTTTTAAATTGATTTGGGTGTGTTTAAAATTAAAAATAATATAACTGACATGTAAAATATAAATAATTATATTCAACACAACATATTCACATTTATTCAACTAATTCGCGCATCCCTAGTGTTAAACACATCTCTAGCACGGTAGTCAATCTATCAGTCAGCAGGTTGTAGCCGAACGGCTCCCACGCGTAAAGACAATGCAAACGGTGAGATTTCAGTTCAGAGTAATTCTCGATCATTATGCATAAACAAAACTGCAGTTTTATGCAAATCTGGAACCCCCTTTGCACCTCTTCTAAGTGAGACTCACCATTAAGATCAAGGTAGGCCAATGAAGCTGGCACGCCGTCTCGCCATCTGGGTAGGGTGACGAACAGTCGGTGGTGATAGACCTCCAGGCCGAAGGGTATTACATTGGCCGGCTTAAAGGCGCCACTCTCTATAGCTGACCACCGCTGCTCGGGGGAATTGTACTTAAAGTCCATTTCCCGCCACTCGTAGGCCACACGTAGATTATCTTTGGCCACGGCCACGCCCACGCACAAGAGTACGCCCACCACAGTGCAGGCAGCAAACATTTTCCAACTATAAAATATAAATGTTATAGACCATATTAATCTGTACGGTAAATACTTTCGACCTTCTCATAGCCATAAAAACGAGCTCGAAATAAATTGCTCTTGACACACGACAAAGAGTCGAGTTAAGTGGAGCTCTGGTTAACCAAAATCGAACTCGAATTCGAATTCGAGATGGAAGTCGAAACTAAAGCTGCGCCTCCGCTATGCAAAAGTCAATTTGAAAGTTGACTCTGTGAGTTGGCAGCTGGAATAGGGGCCAAACTCAATAGCTTAAAGACCTTAAGGCAAAAGTAACTCTTAACTATTGTAACATGTACAAGTTAGTCACTCGATATACCCTGTATTTAATTTATGAATCGTAATCATATACGTAAGCTTAAGACCTTTACTTGTTTAAGAGTTGTTTCAGTGTATTATGACACCTTTATTCTTAACTTCCAATTCTGGAAGTCTCTATTTAAGATAGTTCAATGTTGTACATAGATAAGATCTCAAATATAAAGATTATATAATCTGTAATATTTCGAATCTTAAGTCATATATCTCTGAAGGCTAGCTATTTTGTATGTAATGCATTATTTTATATTCAGATATACACATGATCCAGGTTAGTTTACTCACATTTACGATATGAAGTACTCTGGTACCGGTATACATACACAAAAAGCATTAAGGTCACTCAGGGCTTAAATTGATGTTTTTTTTTTTTATTGTTGTTTGAAATATTTAAAGATTTGTACCTAAAACAAATGTCGTTATTATATAAAACTTCCTCACGAAGATCTGAAAGTTATCTCATTTTTTAATGATAGAATTTGACTTTAAGTTACTTAAAAGATGTACAACTTATATAACTTTAATTGACACCATCATTTCGGTCAATCGGAACTTGAGAACAATCAATGTAAATCATCAAATTAAGAAGCTCAATGAATGATTCATCTGTCCATCACTCGAGCCATGGCTTTTTTTATGACTGTACTGGTGTGCAATCTTATTTTTATTTATCTCATAATGTGCGCGTTCTCTTTGGCTTTGTTATTGTTTTTTTTTTTTTTAATTTATTACAAGAATTTTGTTGCGAGTCTTGTGTTATGACTGGTTCGCTTGTTTGGGCCATTTGCTTTTAACTCGGCTTCGGAACACTTGAGATACTCGTTTGAGACTTTATAATTTCAAGTTTTTGGGCATGTTTTCCACTCAGCCACGCTCTTTGGCACATATAAATAATACTATTTAATTTATTTGATAATTTATGGGAACCACTAAAATATTAGCTATTTTTTCAGCGATTTTTAGTCTGACTTAAGCACTAACGGCATTTTTAATATATTATCTAATAAATGCAGTTGGCCCAACGAAAAAACAACGGTTCATGCACCAGCGACAATTGAAAGTAAAGGCGTTTGGTGGTCGAAAAGGGGGCCTGACACAGTTATGCAATCGATTTTTGTCGCCACTAAGTTTGTGTCTTAAGTCTTTTGTTTGGACTGATTTTGTACGATTTGCCGCAGTTATTTTAAGCTAACTATTATTTAACTAGTTTGGCCAATAGGCCAATGCGATAATTTATGCACACACAAACACACACACACCTTTTAAGTATCGGAGAACAATTGGAAAAGCAGAAAAAGCACAACCGTCAACAACGAAGCTCGTAACGAAACTGAAAGCCAAGTGAGCCGAAACCACGATTAAAGCCGAAAATACAAAAGCTGACACGGCGGCTGAATCTGTATGCGCTTCGTCTTTCGAGTTCCACTGAACTTGAATTATTCAGCCATTTCATCAAAATTACATATAGCTACTATAATTTTAAGCCGGCTTTCCGTTGTAGAGTAAGTAACAAATTTTCAGCTCGCAATTCCCAATAGAATTCCCCACGCCCACTTTTCTTCGGTGTCAAGCCCTTGAAACCAGTCCCACACATAGGATTATAAATGCCAGATCTTTCTTATAATCGCATAATTATAACCACAGTCAACATGACGCAGCTTTTTCTATGCGGAATACCCCATGAGTCAAAATATATTTAGGTTTATTATTAAATTGGGTTTCTTAACTTTCGGCTCATATGCAGCATATTCACTGACAATACCCATATTATGTTTTTCTAGAACATTTGTACAAATGTAGGGTTGTAATATAGAAGCTGAAATTCTGTAAACCTATAAAACAAAAATGAGTAATATATATACATATATAAATAAACCACAAAAGAACAAATTTAAATATTTATAGTATATTTTATTTATTAAAATTCAATAAATTAATTTTTATTTAAAAATGAGAGAACAATCAAAACATTAAACTAGAAATTTTATAAGTATGCGATTTTTGTTTAAAATAATTTAAACTATTGCTTATATAACTTTTGTTTGTTATTGTATTTATTCTTAAAGTATGTTTAATTAAATTGTTTTTCTTTTTTCTTTTTTTTTTTGTATAAACATTTCTTGTACAAACGCTAAAATGTAGTTTTCTTTTTGTTTTTCTTTACAACATTAAAAACTTGTAACATACGCATTGTATTTAAATAGTTTTTGTTTTTTTATTTTTTTTTTTTTTTGATTTTTTGCATTTGCACTAAATATTAGCTAAGGTATTTGTGTAATAAATTGTTTATCGATTGTAATAAGCAATAAAGAAACAAACCATCTTATAAAAACAATACAAATTACGCTTAATTTTCGTTGAAGGCTCGAGTTAAATGCAATGCAAAAACAAAAACGAATCAAAGCTTACAAAACTTTTTAGTCAATTATTATATAGAAAATATATATATATATATATATATATATATATATATTTATGTATATTTATATATTTTATAGGATACATTGAGTGCGAAAGTGCGCTGAGGCGGCGCACAAAAATCATCTTTGGCAAAGGTTAAAACTAGACTTGTTGATTGTTGAACGCCGCCGCGTTTGACTCTTAAAGCGTGTTTATCGAAATCGTTATCGTAAACTGTTATCGGATAAACATAACTAGGGGCATCCAAACAGTAAAACCCAAGAAAATATTAATTTTTAATCACAATTAACACTAGAAAAGACACAAATTGTGCCCCCGATTGAAGTGGGCGTGGTCATCGTGAACGCCTCCTGATGTGCATATATATGTGTGTGTGTGAAAGTATGAGAGTTTGTGTGGGTATACAGATACATAAATTTTAGAGCTTTTGCAAGACAAGGACCGAAAAGTCCAACAGTTGGTTTGGCAACTGTGATGTGCTTCTTAATGGGTGGCCAAGGGGTAGATTTTGAATATACATTATCAAATGGGGTTGGACAGCACATCGCCTGCGTCATAGGAGGTTGGGTATTTATATATGTGTGTTTGTGTGAATAGGGAACATGCTTAAAACACACTCGAGGGTACTCGTTTAAGACACAAAGAGAGTTGGACGCAGGGAACTTTTCGCTCAGCAAAATTAATGTGACACGCTTTCGACTGAACGCGCAGTTAGCTTTACGGATTTAGTAGGGTATTTAGTCGGTGTGAATGTGAGTACGCTGCGCATTGTCCAGCTACTCGCGTGTCGCCCAGCGCTAAGGACAGACTTTGATGGCTCGACATATATGTATGTTTATATATATATTTATACATATATATTAAAAAAATACACCTATTTAAAACGTTATCGGTTTTTGTACTTCAAAAAACGCGTGCAGCTTACATTTAGGTAAAATATATGATACAGTTTATATATGTGTGTATATCGCAAAGTTAACAGTTATAGATCAAAGAGCAACGATAAAAGAATTGGTAACTGCGGCTAGCCGAAGTTTTAATACCCTTGCAGATATGGAACACACTTCTTGATAATTATATTACTTAAGAAACCCAAAGAAAAAATTGAAATGTATGACCTAAGGCAGTTGTTACAAGTTTTTTTTTTTTTGTTTTACAATTTTTCTAATATGAAATGTTAAATGTAAAACTCTTATTTTTTTGGCTGAAAATATATCAATTCTATAAAATTATACATTTTATTTTAATATTATTTACTTGTGGTCGGAGAATTATTATTAAGTCAGATATTGACAATTTTTATAAAATGCAATCTAAAACATCTAAAAACGAAAAAATATGTCTTCTTGGTATGTATTAGTTCTCAGATACGGCGTCAACTTCAAATACTATCTGCAAGACTATTAATTCCAATATAAAAGTAGGTATGACCGTCACCAATTGATTAAAATGAAAAAGAAGTATATAATTAAATCGATCAACTACATTTATAAAACAAAAACTATTACAAACCGCGGCCATCGAAAGTATATTTACAGTGGTTTTCACAATTAGAGTTACGATAGTACTTGTCAAATATTGAACTAGTAGTTAGGACTATGTGCGTGTGAGTGAGTGTGTATGTGTGTAGATAGCCATCAAAATTATCAAACCAGTCTGTCCCGCATTGAGGTACACTCGTCTGAAGCACGCCGTTCTAACATCGCATAACACCAACGGCCCCGCCTCGATGTAGGAGGGGGGCGCGGCATTGAAAAGGCGATGCGGCGAATATGCCAGACCCGAGAGTCCAACATCAATTTTGCGCTAAACTATCCAAACATAACGGTTTAATACCATCAGGACTGGCAGTTTTTTCACTTGTCTTACATTTTTATAGTTACAGTTACATATATATAAATATATATATATATATATGTTTATAAAGATATATGGGTATAGATTTACGAAACATGGTTTACAAATATAGTTAGTGTACAATGATGTTTGTAAAAGAAGGAAAAGGGGGATGTGTGCTAAAATTTGACTAGCCTAGGCTTCACTGGGAGAGTATTTCACTGAGACCGATTCTGAAATCATGCCAAAACTGTAGACATACTATATGTATATTTATAGAAGTAATACTACCCTGCAATTATCAAGCTACAATATTAAAACCAAACAATTTGAGTAAACAACTTAGGGGGTAAGAATCTAATTACTATAAGTTAGTTAAATGTGGACCTAGGAGGAATCCACCAATAAAATCTCGGCCTGATTGTGTTATAATTTTGTTTTGTTACTAGGAAGCTAAAGTTTTTGGAGTCTGTGAACCAATGGAAGAGCGCTACATTAACGAAGGAACTAACTATAGATTGATAGATGATATAGATTGGATATAGAAACGAATTGTAAACTATAATAAATGTACTTACTAACAATGTGCGGCATTTAACTGGAAACGTTGACACAACTATTTTAACTAGATATTTCTTTAGAGCAATGCTTTGTTTAGTACGATACCATAACCAAGAAAAATTGTTTAGCATATAATTATGTATAAATGAATAATAAAAGAAAATAATGTAGATACCTGAATTGTGGACCGCATTGTTGCTGACCAAAAATCGAAATCAATTGTACAAAAAGGCAAAAACAAACAAATCTCTTGAATAATTATTTGTACATAACTTACGAGTATTTTTTGTCAGCTGTAAGTAACGAGTAACGAGTAACGGGTAACGAGTAACGATTGGATGAAAGACTGATATTCTTTTTATCGGAAGGCGGGAAAGTGGAAAGAAGTACATAAATGCAGTTAGAGGCTACATATATTCGTATTGTATAACAGTATGTATAACAGTTGTGGAGCATCGCACATTTGGACAATTAACTAAAAAGCTACGCACAGATAATACAAATTCGCACAATACTACAATATATGCATGTATATATGTATGTAAATAATTTGCCCGATTCTTACCCGGGAAGGGGAGCGTACTGTTTCGTTTCTATCTGAGAATAAAGACATGGCAGAAGGAGAGAGAAAGATTGTGAGTGAGAGTATAACAATGTACGTACGCATTTCTTCTCTTTTGTTTTAGATTAGGGGCGTATTTTATTTTCGTGCCCCAGAACTCTAAATGAAACGAAAAAAAAGCATTTATATATGTAACAAACAAAAAAAAAAAAACAAATGAAAAAGAATTTAAACAAAAATACATTGTTTAAAATGTTATATTAGTTAGTTAAATATTATGTAATTTGTTGGTATTGTACAAAATACAGTTACAATTATAACTAGGGAGAGGGTAATAATATATATAGATTTTTAGTAATATATATATATATAGAAGGAAAGATATAGGGTGATAGAGATAGAGAGAGCGAGAGAGTAAGCTAGACGCTACAGTAAAAATACAGCCAAGAGAACCGCGTGCCAGCACAGAGAGCAAGAGAGAGCGCCAGATGAGAAGCGATGCGATTCATTTAGCACACATACACTGCGTAATGTTGGTAACTGTTATAGTGTTCTATAATGTTCTTTCTTTGTTTTAAAAAAGAAGACAGAGTGCACACCAATTTATATGTTAAAAGTGTTAAAAAACTTTAAGAATTTAGTCATTAAACGAAAAGCAAAATTTCAAAAGGTGCATCAACTAGGAAATAGTTTAAACTAAGCATATTGATTTATGTGTGAGTGGGTGAGTGTGCAACCTGTGACTGAATGTGTGACAAGTGCATGTGTGTTTTGTATATGTGTGTGTATGTATATGTGTATGGATGTTCTCAAAACTGTTATACATTTAAGAAAAGGAGCTTTTGGAATTGCGTAGCTTGAGTGTTAAAACTTGCTTGCAGTTGTTGTGATTGCATTTTGCACTAGTTGTTGTTGTTGTCGTAAATGTTGTTGTTGTTAGTTTGGTGAACACGCCTCCTTCACTCATGAAACAGCAAGGGCAGCGGCAAACCTACCAGAGAAGCTTGCGCCTGCTGCTGTGCTGGATGCAGAGTGGGCACTGCGGCTCGCTGAAACGGACGCACATTGTGTGGATGCGTCTGTGTTGGCGCCTGCAAGAGTCCTGGCGCAGCGGGCAGGCATCATCTAAAGCGTGGCTGCATCATCTGTAACATATTTGGATGTCCAGGCAGCATAACACCCATTCCCGGCATCGGCATAGCGCCTGCTGGCAAGCCAGGCAAACCAATTGCCTGCATTGGCAGCAGGCCTGCAAAAAAGACTGGGATTAGCTCATCTCTATTGCAAATATTGACATGAACTCACCTGCAGGCATACCTGGCATCGGACCAGGCCGCAGCATGTTGCCTCCTATCAATGTGCCGTGTGGTCCAATGGCAACCGTCCCAGGTCGTAGCATGGGTTGCATCAGCTGCATATGGCCGGGCAGTTGCATCTACAAATTAGTTGACCAGGCAGAGAAAACATACAGAAGAGCATGGAAGAAAGGTAGAATTCAAGGTGTATTAGTTGCATTCGGGTGGGTGTGTTTTGGGTGTGTGTGTTTGTGTGTATGTGTATATATCGAAGCCATTGTACACAAAAATTAGCTAAGTTGTTATTAATTATGTTTTCTTTTTTTGTTTGGTTTTCTTGTTGGTATTATAAATATATTAATAAGAAGTTGTTTTTTGCATACTTATTCTTTAAACGAATAAAATAGATGTGTATATTGTTGTGTGTGTTTTTGTTTTTGTTGTTGTCGAAACTTTTGCATCACATTACAATGTAACAATGAGATATATATATAAATATATTTATATATATATATATATATATATAAATATAGAGAGAGCGAAAGACAAATAAAGAGAGCAACTTTCTCCTTTCTTTTTGATATTATTAAATTTTAATTTAATTACAAAACTAACTTCAAAAAATAAATATAAATAAATATTAAAAAAAAAAAAGAAGTTTATTATGATAGAAAAATTAAATTGTTGGTTAAAAAAGAAACGTACTTACAATTCGGAAACTGAACTGACGACGGATGAGTAGGTATAGGGGAGCAGGCAGATCTATATGATCTCGACCTTAAAAAACAGTTTGGCAAAAACATTTCTTAAGTGCTTCAAACGCGCGCGAAAATCATTTTTATGATAGATAATTATATATTAAAAAGCAACTTAAACAAATTATAAAAGTTTTTGGATACATACATACTTTTGTCTTGAGTTAACAAATTGAAAAAAAAAAAATAGGAAATTTTTACTAACCAGGCAGGCACGTAAGTCGAGTTCAAGTTCCAATACTTTAGTTCTTTGTTTATAATTAAGTATAGTATTTTTTTATATACTTAGCTATGATATGGTGGGCACGTCATAGCCATGAGGCGTGACATGAATAACTATGTGATACTGTTAGTAGTGCTTAGAGAGAATAGAGCTGAAAAACTATCGATTGAGCATAAATATTGCAAAATTGGAAGGCAGTATCTCTAATTTTAAATAAAAATATGGATAATAAAAAATATACAAATAATTCAACATAAGTTTATGTTTTTATATTATATGAATAATTTAAACAACAAAAAAAAAAGCACAAGAAAGAAAAAGTGAACAGTTAATATAATAGAATAGAAAAATATAAATAAACAATATACTAAAAGTTGTTTTATGTAAATACATATTTTTTTTTTAATAAAAAAAAATATAAATATGTTTTAATATTTAAAATATCTTACAAAATGTTGTTTATTTGAACAAAGAATTCAGCAAATTGAATATAATGGAAATCCCTAATATATATAAGTTAAACTAAAAATAAAGCAAATAAAAAGGAAAAGTGAAAGACAATTGGTTTACTAAAGTAAAGATCAGTGTTTGTCAAATAATTTTAAGAAAACAAAACAATACCCCAATATATATTCCATTTTTATTGTTTTTCAGCTCTATTAAAGGATAGTTAGATAAAGGCGAGCAAACAAGGACGCTTTTTTTGGTTTAAGGCTAAAATAGACTTAAAAATCACGCCACCAAATCAAGTGGAATAAATGGAACATTGTGTTGTATTAAAAAAAGCGCAGATGGTACCAGCTCGAGGTGTACATGTGTGTGTGTTATTGTAGGGTATCCAAGTAATTTCGGATAGTTACAACTAAATGTGTTAGTTTAGATGAGAGACATATATAGTATGTGGTATGTTTAGCAAGATATAGAGAGACAGATTGGATGCATGAGCAGCACAGAGGAGTCTGTGACGCTTGGGATTTAAACAGTAAATGATGAATGATAAATTTGTATAGGATACGATAGTACAATTTACAGATAAAAAACATTTAGATAAGATAGATTTTGTGTGTGTGTTTTAAAGAGATATAACAATAGTCATATACATTTAAATATATTTTATATTCAATGCTGTGTGTAGTTTTTTTTTTTTTGTGGATATGAATTAATCAATCAACCAACCAATCAATCAATCAATCAATTAACCAACCAACGCAGCAACCATTACGACAAGTTTAATGTAATTTTAATAGAATTAATTATACAAAATGTACTTACATGGCTTGCATATAGTTCATAACAACTCTCAACATTACGTTACGTTACGTTAAGTGACGATAACGCATACGTTAACGTTTAACGTTAATGTGCTTGCAAGGCAGTACGTACTATAGAACTTTTTTTTTTTGCATTACCATTATCACTATATATATATATATCGTATAATCGATGGGAAACAAATGGAGTTTTGGATGAATAGGTAGGTAGGTATTAATGTATGTAAGTATGCTAATGTTGTTGGAGGTGGATGGATGGATAGTATGTTTATTTATTTTTTGAGGAACTTGCTTAGACTACTACGAGTAATACTTGCATAGTAAGTACAGTAATGTACGAGTACGATTACGAGTATTGTATACATATCATATTATAATGAAATTTTGGCATTTACTTATCTTTCGTAATTCGCATTGGGCTAATTGTTTTTTTTTTTTTTTTTTTGGATACGGTTTTTTTTTTTGTTTTATATGAATAGTGAAGTGTACAAAAATACATACTGTAGTATAGAACTTTGTTTGTCGGCCCTGCAACTGGCATTTTGTTTATCAACACTCAACTGTACTGCACTGCAATTGTAATGTTAACTTTAATTTTGTTACTGCAACATTAGATTCTTTTCAATTCATATATAGATATATTTAATTTGTACTTATTTTATGAATAGATGGTCACTGTGCTAGAGCTTCACTAAGTTTATGATCTGTGATTGTAGAAGGAATACTATAAATAGGTAGATGTTAAAAACACTCTTTACAACCCCAACTAACTTCAATGGATTGTATACGAAAGGGAGCTGATCTGTAGTTATAGCAATCTTGTTTAAGTAAAGTAATAGTTCTATTCAAAATGTTTTTTTTTTTAATACAAATAATAGTAAATTAGATTTTTAAGTTATAATATTTATAAAAAATTGGTAGAATCCAAAAGGGCGGAAATATGAAAAACAAATAACGCTGGAAAATTAAAAAGCAAAATCTGAAGACTTTAAAAATAATTTAAAGAAGTTTGGAAAAAAAAATCTGAAGAAAAAAACATAGGAAAAAATTAGAATTATACACTTATTTAATTTGTATTACTCAATATATTATCATTCTTTGTCGAACAATTGCCTATCGTATACAACCCTTAGGTTCAGTTTTTGATGACAAATATCGAATACCTGTGCTTTAAGATGAATGAATTGCAATGAACCTTGATGATGATGAGCTCTACACCGGGAGATTTTGTTCGATACAGAATATAACTATGCTAGCCGCTACAGCCTGAATATAGACCCACACATTCTGAATGGTTGGGGTTTAAATAGTTGTCAGCGTTAAATATATATAGAGAACGAGTTAACCATATATATAGTTTGTTGAGAAATTGAGATATAGCATATATTCAAGGATTTTAGTCAAATTAAGACAAAAATGTCGTTGTTGGCAGCGAGCGCTGTGCAGCACTGGCCAAGTTTGACACTTACCATGCCCAGACCTGCGGCAGCGGCAGCAGCCGCCGCTGCAGCTGCGCCTGGATTGCCCGGTTGACGCACCGCCTGCAAACGTTGCAGCATCACGGCACGATTCAGCTCTTCCAGTTGTTTCACTTGCTGCTGTTGTTGCTGGGCCTGTTGCTGTTGTTGCTGCTGATGTACCGCCTGCTGTTGCTGGTGTTGCTGTTGCTGCTGATGTTGCTGCACGGCAACAGCTTGTGCCACCTGTGCCGCCTGCACCTGTGCCTGCATATGCTGCGCAGCCTGCACCTGTGCGGCTTGTACATGTGCCACCTGTGCAGCCTGTGCGTGCGCCTGCGCGACGGCCACCAGTGCGGCGGTCTGTAAATAAAGTTGGGAAAGGTTTTTGCGTTTTAAACCAAGCAAAAAGGAAAACGAAAAACAAACAAGAAATTCGCGCCAGGCATATATATCTTTGCAAATTCGAAATGCAGCTTCTGCGCTTTACATTTTCTAGTTTTCATTTTCTTTTCTTTTATTTTTTTTTTGTTGTTTTTTTTTTTTTTTTTCTTTTTTACTTTGTGTTAGGATTGTAAAATTGAAAGCCGCCGTTCAGTTTTGTTGCCATTAATTTGTATGTTTAATTAAAAAATTGTACAGACATATATCATACTATATGCTAAATTGTTTATCTGGTTTTTATATATTTTTTTCTGTATAACTCTTCCGTGTTCCATTTGTCGGCCGTTTTCTGTGGTCGTGCACGCATTCTTCGAAATTGCAAAAATAATTTAACGAAAAGTCGCTTCAAATGCGTTCTTTTAAAATATAAAATCAAACTATGTATATAATGTCCAGCGTATGTTGCGTGGATTTAAATGGAATTGTTTAAAAATGCGCAACCCGTTTTACACGACACAGTCTCAGTGGATTTCGTAGATCTGTACCCGAAATTTTTATATATATTTACATATATATAATTATGTTGCAACTGTTTCTGTATGTAAATTATCTTGTTAGTGTGTATGTGTGTGTATTTGTCTTTTGTACAAGTCCATGTCGGTGTCTGTGCGTCTGCGTCTGCTCATTTATATTGACTATGGTTTCTATAACTATGATAAGAACTCACTTCCTGTGCCTTGGAGATGGCTGTGCTCACAGCGATTGCGTTCGCGGCGGCGGCCGCGCTACCCGTTGGCGAGATGCCGGAAAGTGTGGGCGGCGGAGGCGTTGAAGGCATCGATGAAGCAGCGCTGCCAACGCTTCCACTTCCACCACCAGCACCGCCGCCGTTGTTATTTATGCTGGGACTGTGGTTTTTCGGCGCCGCTGCGACTGCAACCAACGCGGCAGCCACACGCGCCTGATACTTGGGCTGTCGAGCACGCAATTCTTCTAGACTCAAATCCTCCGCCGGATGCATTATTTTTGTGCTAACAGCGGCAATTATTCCGCTGCTGCCGCCACTACTGGTTGCATTTGCCACATTTGGCGGACGTCCGTGATTGTGAGGATCTGGTGCAATAGCGGGTGCAGCGTTTGACGCCGATCCGCCGCCTAAGCCAGTATTATTTGTCGTAGGAGGAGCACTTATGGTGGCGTTGCTGCAAGCAAAAATACATTGTGGTTCATTATGGCATTACAAACAGCGAAATTCCTGTGATTTAGGCTAACCTGTAAGCCGGAAACGTTGGTTTCTGCTGTGCCATTGCAGCGGCATGCTGCTGCTGTTGGTGATGGTGTTGTTGCTGCTGATGATGGTGATGCACGGCTGCCGCAGCAGCTGCCGCTGAGGTGGTTGCCATTGCTGCTGGGAACATCGGTCGCGGGGGCATCATGTGCGGCATCATTGGCATCGGATATGGAGGCAACGGTGGCATATGCTGCATCATGCCCATGCCATACTGGCCCAACATATGTGGCGGCATCATATTGGGTGGCATCATCATGGGCGGAGGCACAGACATGGGGTCTGCAAGACGAAAACTTATCAGAAAATCCGTTGAAAGCCACACAATTCATTTTATAGCTATCTTATGAGAAGAAACTGAACCATTAAAATAAAATCTACAAATCGATATGCACAATATTCACTGTCTTCTGCAGTGCTGCTTTAACAAAAAAATTCTATAGTTTCGTTATTTTTAAATGCTCACATTCAACTTTCTTCTTGGCAGCTGGCTCATCATCATCAGAATCGGATTTGCCGCCATTTTTCTGTCGCTCATGATCACGCAAATCCTCCGCTGGAATACCATCCATGCCAAAAATCTCAATTTCGATATTAGAGCGATTTGGCAGCGAATTAGGCACCTTATCCACAGTTTCCTTATGCACCTGCATACAATGTATGGAGAGGCCCGGCCCTGTGTACAACTTCTTGTGGCATATATGACACTTGAAGTGTTTCGCTTTCTGATGCTGCACGAGAATTTTCTCATCATCGAACTCACGATTGCAGTACCTAAATTAGTTAGTTATAGTTAAGGAATTAACAAGATATTCAAGAATTTTTTTGGCTTTGCCGACTCCCACACAACGACAACAACAACAACAGAACACTCGACATTATATAAATGTACAAGTGTATGCGTATCTGTGTGTGTGTGTGCGTGAGTAGATACAATTTTTTAGCGAGGCTCGCAACGCACACATAAAGACGAGACGAGAACTGTAAATTTTAATTCTGCTCATTTAAAAAGGATACCAGCACCAGGGTTTGGAAGCCTTCTTCTTTTTACGACCCATTATATAAAATTTGCTTTAAACACTTGAATATAACAAGGCGTTTGGGTTAATACTAATAAATTACGACTTTTTTGTACAAAATAAAACTATTTTCAAGCGTCGTGTCGGTATCGGTACCGTGAGAAAACAAAATGGAGTGTGCTGTAGGGATGGGCAACTAATAATGTCATTAATATGTTTCATCGATGGTTTGCTGTAACAATCGATTGGAGTTGTTTTACTCTCCTTAATATTTATATCTGTTAGGACCCAATATAAAAATCACCAAAAAAAATATATAAACAATTTTGTGATATTGTTTATCCCTATTTTTCGACAATACAGCTGCCGCATGTGATACCAACATTCAAACAAAATTACTAATAATAAGCTCTCAAAATTACTCGTATATAAAATAGTTTTAAATACGATTAAAATTCACAGCTTTAGCGAGCCATTCTTGAAATTGTATATGTATAAAATTAATAAATATTTTTTCTATATCTTAAGCTTAATACCGAAACACAAAATACTGGCAGCTAAAAACTATCGTTTAGAAACATATCGAGCGATGACACTATCAACGACGCTTCTCAGCAATATCACTTATCGTTATCGATAATAAAAAAAAGATTGTGTAGGTTTGTGAAACCGGCAAAGGTAAAGATAAAATGGCTGATAAAAAGGTAAATTGAGAATAAAATAATCGTAGAGTACGGATTAAATTGGCTATTTGTTTACAGACCGGTAGTAACAATGATGGCAAAGAGAAGCGCCGAAAGGAGTCAATTCTGGATTTGTCAAAATACTTGGAGAAACAAATACGCGTCAAATTCGCGGGAGGCCGCGAGGCGTCTGGTATTCTGAAAGGTTACGATGCTCTATTAAATCTGGTGTTGGATAACACCGTGGAATACCTAAGAGATTCAGACGAACCCTACAAATTGACTGAAGATTCAACGCGCAGCCTTGGTTTGGTTGTATGCCGAGGCACCGCGCTT
The DNA here is from genome assembly GCA_037075185.1 of Drosophila pseudotalamancana. Lineage (NCBI taxonomy): Eukaryota > Metazoa > Arthropoda > Insecta > Diptera > Drosophilidae > Drosophila > Drosophila pseudotalamancana. Next base: position 500,495 of record JBAMCK010000142.1, read on the forward strand.
GTGCTCATCTGTCCGCAGGATGGCGTCGAGAGCATAGCTAATCCCTTTATAACGCAATGAAGGGATATGCTGGCAAGGCTAGGCTAAGTAAAAATTTCGCGTACAAAGGTTTATAAACTCGTTTTGCATACATTTAAATTGATGAATTTGTGTAACATATTATAAATACAACTTAAAACTAAACAATTGGCTATTCTAGACCAAATTCGTTGCGTATCCAGGGATATTGTGCCGGGCACTCCATGCACGTATAAAAATAGCGATCCTCCTGCAGCACACGACTACGTACTTTGCAAACGTTGGGCGTCTGACAGACCAGCTCATGCGGCTCCAGTTGTTTGGACTGACAGCGCCAGGATTCAAATTGATGCAGCTGATTGCTGGGTGTGGGTTGCCGCATCCATTGTATGGCCTGCTGATTAGTAACAAAGTACACATCCGGCAGTTTATGCATGTCGTCCAGAAATTTCTGTAAGATATACTATTGAACAAACGCTTTTAAGCAACAGAATCGAAAGCTTACTAGAAATGCATTTAGATAATCAATCTTCTTGAACCACGTGGAGTGGAAATAGAGTCCATATGGTGCGCGATTGCTCAAATAATGACGCTTAAAATTGTATGTCAACATGCGATACACATCATCGCCCGTTAAATGTGGCGGGCAACTGTCAACCATACCGCATGTATATTCGCCTGCACCCGCTTCCAATTGATTCATTACCAGCTCCCAAATGCCGGGATAACTGCGCGTGGGGCAATTTTGATTGGTACCCAAACAGCTGTGTGGCATTTTAAAGTCCAACGTGTACGGCCACAAAGGTGGATTTGAGTGCGGCGCTACCATAGACGCATCATAAACAAAACCGAACTCCTTCATCATGAGAAACTGTCGATTCCAGCCGACACGCAAGAAGGGCACACGCATACCCCGCAACTCCTCCATCCGCACTCCGGCAAATTTATTTATGATATTTGCCTGGCCAACCATCTCATCAAACCAATCCTCAATAGTGGCATTCTTGGACCACCAAAGCTCCGGTCCACGATGACTATAAAAAAAGCAAAACTATTGAAGTTTAGGCTGTTGAAAGAAAGCTGCTTAACATACGTCACCGAATGAACCGCAATCTCGTGTCCATCGTTCCAGAGCTTTTGCACGTATTGATAATTTGTATAAGGATGAGAAACATAAAAAGTGCTCCGAATAGGACAACCATTTGGATTACGACGATTAGGCGTAAATAAAACTTTAGAGAAGAGCTCCCAATTGTCATGATTGATGGCATCATCGAATGTCAGTAAAATCATCTGAGGCACAGATTGTGACTGTAAATTCTCAGGTATCTGAGTGCCATCCTTGGAACAGAAGCAATGTGGCAGCTGGCATTTACGCTGATCGCATGCGCCAGCCGCATTTGGATCATGGTCGACATCGCACCATCCTTCGTCGGAACCATCGGGACAATCCACAGAGCCATCGCAAAAGTACTCCTGAGGCAGACAGGTGCCATCCGCACAGCCCAGCTGGGTCTCATCCGCACAATCAGCCATTTCGAGCAGCGGCTTTGGCGCTGGCGTCTCAGCGCTTATGTCACAATTATCGACATTCGCTTTGAAATCACAAATCTGTCGGACAACGTCGAATAGCAATCCTTCCGAACACTTGAACTCAAAAACCTCGCCGTCCAAGCACAAGAAATATTTCGCACACTCGCTATTCGTCCATATCTTGTGCACCGGTCGATTCGGATTGCGATAGAAGCGTGCATCGTGCATGCAGACAACCGTTGAGCTGGAGCGTCTATGCCGACTGTGATTGCCTCCATCCGCTACCCCCGCAGCTTTGCTGGCATTGTCTGCAAAGCAGGTCGTGTGTGAGATAGCTTGATATATAATTACTGCCAAAACTAATTAATACGTTGACCCAAAAAACTACCTCACGTCCACATTTGGGCGTGGGGGGCTTTTGGCTACATTGCTGCAATAATTTTGCCTAGCGAGTAGATCACGCATGCCATGTCAACTGCACTAGGAGTTACAATGGAGTGCTTAATTACTGGTCGGGAATTGCTGGGCCCTAAGATTATGAATAGTTTATACTATGTTCGTGCTATGTGTATGCTTTCGATAGGAACTATGTTAAATATTTTTCATAAATTTAATACTTTAAAGATTAGCTTTTAGTAAGGGTTAGGAAATTTAATATCAAGTATCGGAATAACGTTTAGGAAAAATTTATAAATTGCCGAGCGGCTAGATGTGATATTTTTTATTTACGATTGTTCTTTAAATAATACTAAATAAAGTATTAACCTTGCTAATAAAAATAGGACAAGCAAAATGTATAAATAAGCAAAATGTATAAATAATCGTTTAAACGATATATAATGTAAACGGAACTAAAATTAATTGTTCACTTAAAAGAGCTTTCAATGTAAAAGCGAACATGGAAATTGTAAAAATGAAAACTCTTGATTGAGTTTTCTTTATCAGGCTACCCAAGATCAAGCTAATGTGTATATTCTATACTTTAAAGTATAAAAAAATAGTGTTAAAGATAAACAATGTCTAATTTAGTCAGATGTCAATTCATGTAATGAGTTCTAGAAGGTGCCTCACTTGTGCCCATATATAGATTACAATTGGGGGTTTTTTCAATATAAATTGAACTACGCCCCTGTGCGTCAAGCCAATTTTGGTGGCAGCAAGTCCATTGCGTTCGCAACACGCACAGATACAGTCAAATATGCAGTTGATTTGTCGGCATAGCTGGAGCAGATCGTAACTCCGGCGATTGGGCAAGCGACGCATGTGTGTAAAATGCAAGATGCGATCTCAATATTTGCTTCAAATGTGTGAGTGGACTGCGTGTATAATATATGTTTGTGTTTGCGTGTGTGACTGTGTGTGTGTGGAGTGGCAGCTGCAGCATTTAGAAAGTAACAGTCAAACATTTTTTATTCGTTAGTTGCCAAAGCTCGCTTTAAGGGGGGTCAGGAAATTTTCAGCAACTGTCATTTGGGGTTCAATGCACAAGCGGCTGCCCCTAGTTGATTATATAACAAACAGATCAACAACTTTCACACCCAATGCGCGCGCATGCGCATGCGAAAGACAAAAAAAAAAGAAGACAACAAGACGCACCCAGTCGAAGACAGGTAGTAAATTTTGTGTCAAACAAAAGAGCAGGAGGGAGAAAGAGTGGCGGAGGGAGAGGGAGAAATTACCTATGCTTGTAGCACACGCCGACGACTTAATCGCGAAGATGGTCACGATAGCAACAACAACTAGTACGAACGATTTTTGCATAGCTAACAAACTGCAGCGTTTATAACGGTTATGTTTGTGAGCGTCGACCTTGACTGTGAAACTCGTTTGTCTATTTGAATTTTCCCTCAGGCACAGCATTTTCGCATTTTCTGCTGACTTTTGGTTTGTGTTTGCTTTTTGTTTATTTTAACAATTCGAAAATTCGACCGGCACTAATTCCAGTTAAAGCCCGCGCCGCAGCGTTTCACAGCTGCTGAAGACCGAAACAAAACTGAAGCCATGGGCGCTGCAGACCAGGCCATATATATCGGAGGAGAAAGCTCTCTTTGGTGAGTTTAACTACTGGTGGACTTACATTTTAAGTTGAGTACTTTTCTATCTAATTTATGCTGATTAAAACAAACAAATAGTTTGACAGATTTAAGTGTGAAAGTCTTACTCAGAACTTTGTTTTTTTAAATAAGAACTAATCGACCCTCTCTATTTAAGATTTCCTTTCATTTATCATAGAGAGAATATTTAACTAATAGCTTCTCGTATATGCAGAGGTTACATTTGTGACATTTTTAAATAGACTCATGCAATATAATAGACTTGCTTGCATTTTTCAACTTTTTTATTGAATTCTATTGTTCACAAGAAAGCTTTCATAAATAACGAAATTTGTAATTTAATTTGAATTGTGCATTTGAATTGCCAATACGAAAACGGTTAGTCGAAAGGGCTGCCAACTTGCTTTAAAGTCGTTGAGTTTTAGTTGTTATAAATGCCGCTAGAGGCGTTACGAAGCGCATGCAACTCTGCAGTAGCGTCATATTTTATTTTAGCGCCAGGAGACGCAAACTGTTTTAAGGATTTTAAATAGTTTCTCGCGTTATTGTGGTGGAATTTCGTAAGCGGAATGCGACCCAGCCTGGGTACGCCACAGACACGCGGTGGCTGCCGCACCAGCGGGGCCGTACGCCTAACACAACAGCAAGTGATGAAAGCCCAACAAGAAGCGGCTGATGCTGCTGCACTGGACGCCTTGGATGAGGCGCTAATCTTTGACGACGAGGAGGGGGGAACTCGCATTGGCGATATCTATATACCGCCGCCAGTGCCGCCACATTGCTCCATGGAGAGCGTCGGACCGCGGCTAATTATCAAACGCATTGTCAACTACAATTTCAAGAGTTATGCGGGCGAGGTGGAGCTGGGTCCTTTTCATCATTCCTTCACCGCGATTATTGGGCCAAACGGCAGTGGCAAGAGCAACGTCATTGACTCCATGATGTTTGTGTTTGGCTGTCGGGCTAATCGCATACGCTGCAAGAAACTGTCCACATTGATACACAATTCCAAGAATCATCCTAATCTGAGCAGCTGCTCAGTTGCCGTGCACTTTGAGTTGGTAGAGGACAAGGGCAACGGCGTCAGTGAACCTGTGCCAGACTCTAATTTCTTTGTGCGCCGCACCGCCATGTCGGACAACTCATCCTATTACCAAATAGATAATCAACGTGCCCAGCTCAAGGATGTGGCAAAGCTGCTCAAGAAGCATCACGTTGACCTAGAGCACAATCGTTTTCTTATACTGCAGGGTGAAGTCGAGTCTATAGCCATGATGAAGCCTAAGGGCCAGAATGAGAACGAAACGGGTATGTTGGAGTATCTGGAGGATATAATTGGTACACAACGTTATATACGGCCGCTGCAACAGATCAATCAACGCGTGGATCAGCTGACAGATGATCGCACGGAAAAACACAATCGTTGTAAAATGGCGGAGCGTGAGATGAAGGATCTGGAGCAACCCTACAATGATGCTGTTGAGTATTTGCGCAAAGAGAACGATTTAATGCGCACGAAGAACTGGGTGACCCAGAAGTACATAAGCATTAAGAAGAAGAAGCTGGAGCAGTATACCAAGGAACATGAGGAGTGCAGCCTGGAGCTAAAAACCCATGACGAAGGCACCGATTCCCTTAAAAAGGAACGTGTGGAAAAGGAGCAAATTATTCGCAAGGAAATTGAGTAGGTTTTTAGCGAGGATCAGATGGAGTTCTTTAACCTACATTGCCTTTTATTTATAGAGCGTACGAAGCGCTGGTCAAGCAGCGGGAGGATATTAAGAAGAAGCTAGTGGGAGCGGAACGCAACTACACCGAGGTTCAAAGTGCTATGGAGAACACAAATAAGCAGCGTAAAAAGGACAAGGGGCAGATTGAAAAAAACGAAAAGGAGCTCGAAGACCTGCACAAATTGCCGGATAAGAATGAGAAAGAGATTGAGGAATGCCAGCATAAATTGGAGCGCCTGGAAAAGGAGAAACTCACGCTTAACGAAGAGCTGGAAAAACAACTAACGCTGCTTAAGGAGCAGTCTGAGCCACTGACTGAGAAGCGTCTCAAATGCAGTGACGAGCTAATTGGCCTCAAAGAGGATGTCAACAAGGCCCGCGAGAATGTTCAGGTGCACGAATCAAAGCTGAAGATATTAAAGCAAGTGGAAACAACCGAGGCGCGTAAATATGAATCACTTAAAAGCTCCTACGAATTAGCGCAGCAAAGCCTGGAAACAATGACCACCAAATTGGAGGAGATAACAACAAATATACCACAGTTGCAGCAGGAGATTAGGTCAAAGTCGGCAGACGTACAGAATCTGGTCAAAGAGGAACGCAATTTGGCTTTGCAATGCGGGAAGCTGCGCGAGGAGGTATATATATTAGATTATATTTAGATTTCTCAATTTATTCATATAACTTATTCACGGTTTCGCTTGCCAGATCAACGAGCGCTCATCCAATATGCAAGCGCAGCGTTCCAATGACAAAGTACTGGATTTTTTGATGCGTATGAAGGTGGAAGGTAAATTACCGGGCATACTTGGACGTCTTGGTGACTTGGGTGGCATTGATGCCAAATATGACATAGCCATATCCACGGCATGTGGACGCCTCGACAATATTGTGACGGATACATATGATACCGCCACCGCGGCCATTAATGCCTTGAAGCAATATAATGTGGGTCGGGCGAATTTCATACCACTCAATCGCATGGAACACTGGCGTAGCAAATCTTTCCCCATTAACACGTAAGTTAGAAAGGATTCAATAAATATTGAACGCAACTACAATTACATTAAACTATTATCCTTTTTAGTCCCGAAAACGTGCCGCGTCTCTACGATCTTGTCCAAGTAGAGGATGACCGCGTTAGGACCGCTTTTTATATGGCACTGCATAACACACTGGTGGCTACGGATCTGGAGCAGGGTTCACGCATTGCCTATGGCCGAGAACGCTTTCGCGTGGTCACTCTGCGTGGCGAGATTATAGAGCAGGCGGGCACCATGTCTGGCGGCGGAAATAGACCTGTCCGCGGTAAAATGGGCACTGAAGTGCGTACGAAGACGGCTGAATCGGCAGACAACTCACAGATATCGCAAAAGCATCTAGAGGATATGCAGATCCAGGCCGAGGAGCTGCAGACACGTATTAATTATTGCCAGGAGCAGCAAGGTAGACTGGAGCATGAGATTCAAATGTTGCAAGCAAATCTGCAATCCAGCGCAACGGAGCAAAAACGTTTGACGATGAGCATCAAATCTCAGGAACAGCAAATGGCAAGCAGTTTGAAACAGTGCGAGGCGCAACGAAAACGAATGGAGACCCACACCACAGACGAAGGTGCCGTCAGAGAGCTCGAGACGCACATACAACGGGCCACAGAACAGCTAAAACAGTGCGAGGAGAAGGAGCAGGCCATGTCCAAGAAGATCACCCAAGTTCAGGCTGAATACGATTCATTACGCTCGAATACCGTCAAACCCGTCGAGGCCAAGCTGAAGAAGACAAGCGGTCAGATAGAGAAACTGGCCGCGAATGTGCGCTCTCTGAATGTTGCACTGACCACAGCAGAGCGCAGCATTGAGCGCCTCAACAAAAACAACAATAATCTGCGCGAGAATATTAAAACTGCGGAAGATAAACTGCGCGCCTTGAACGATGAGCGTCAACAGTGTCAAGAGCGGAAAGATGAGCTGCAAGAGGAAGCAAATGCGGCCGAGGAGGCCATCGGAAATGCCAAATCGCAATCTTCGGAAATAAAAAAGGAAATTGATGAGCTCAATAAACAAGAAAATCAACGTAATTTGGCGCGCATAGAGATTGATACAAAGCTGCAAGCGGCTGCAGCCAAGATGAACGAGGTAAAGTCGGATATACCCCGTTGGCAGCAGCAGCTGAAGCCGCTGAAGCTTAATGAAATACCCGGCGAGGCGGAACCGCCACCTCTGAAAACACTTAACGATGAAGAACTGGAGGCCGAGCATCTCGAGGATATGCAGTATAAGCAAACGCTGCTCGAGGAGCAGCTTAAAACAAAACCCAATTTAGGCTTTATAAAGGAATTTACGGACAAACGTTTGGTTTATCTAGATCGAGTACGGGTCCTAGAAGACATCACCTCCAAGCGTAACGAGATGCGCGACAAGTACGAAGAAGTCCGGAAGCGTCGGTACACGGAATTTATGGAGGGCTTTAACATTATCACGCGCAAGCTAAAAGAAATGTATCGTATGATCACATTGGGTGGGGATGCTGATCTGGAGTTGGTTGATTCAATGGATCCATTTACCGAGGGCGTACAGTTCACTGTACGTCCGCCTAAGAAGAGCTGGAAGTATATCTCGAATTTGTCTGGCGGTGAGAAGACACTCTCCTCGCTTGCCTTGGTATTTGCTTTGCATTATTATAAGCCATCGCCCTTGTACTTCATGGATGAGATCGATGCTGCTCTAGACTTCAAGAATGTATCTATTGTGGGCCATTATATAAAGGTAGCAGCTGCCAGTTGCATTATTCCAGTCTCTTTTTATAACTTTTACCATTTGCTTTTCCTTAGGAGCGCACTAAGAATGCCCAGTTTATAATTGTCTCACTCCGGGTAAACATGTTCGAGCTTTCCAACTATTTGGTTGGCATTTACAAGGTTGATGATTGCACGGATTCAGTTACTTTGGTCAATCATCCGCCAGATCCATTGCCACCACCAAGCCAGCCGCGAATAACAGCGTCACAACTGGAGGACGTGACGCTGCAGCCCACCCAAAATGGCGAAGAGTTGCAAGAGACGCAGCAGGTGCATTCAGAGATTTCGAGGGCGGCCAGCAGGGATACAACCTTTGCCCCGGCTCTAGAGAGCACAGCAATAACGCAAACGATGCAGGAGGGAATCAATGGTGTCGTCGCCAATACCAGTGATATGTCCATACAGAGTCCGCTGGCCACAACCATTAATGTATAGGAGCCATCTATAATACAAAAATAAACTTAATATCTTTTTACATTACTTTAATAAACAGTACAAATCATATTAAAAAATAAACTAATCACTTAAAGCTAGTCATGATTTTGGTGCAGATAGATGCCAGAGCTTCGGTTGTTTCATTACGCATGGCTGTAACATCCTCACCGGCATCGCAGGCCCGCGTCACTTGCGGGTCAAGCGGAAGTGACCCAAGCAGCGGGACATTCATTTCTTCGCACATGGCCGCAGCGCCGCCTGTCTTGGCGGGAAAGATGTCGGAGCTGTTGCCGCAGTGTCCACATCGAAAGCTGCTCATGTTTTCAATTACCCCCACTATGGGGATTCGTTGCTTTTTGCAGAAGTTTATCTCCTTGCGTACGTCCAGCAAGGCCACTTCCTGCGGCGTAGTTACAATTATAGCTCGTACAGATTCAGGCGCCGCGTCATTGCGCAGGTACGAGACCACTGACAAATGCTCATCTGATGTACCCGGAGGCGTGTCTAGCAACAGCAGATCTAAGTTTCCCCAATCCACCTCGCTCAGGAACTGCCGTATCATTCCGTTCTTCTTGGGACCACGCCAAATGATGGCATCATCTACTGAACCCAATAGAAAGCCTATGGACATAAGGCAAACGTTGTCGTCTATGCCCACCGGAGACCAACCAGAGCCGGACTGATGAACATTCTCGCCTAGTGCTCCCATCAGCCGCGGTTGCGATGGTCCACAGATGTCAACGTCCAGGACGCCAAAATTGTTTTCAGGACAGCTGCGAGCCAAGTAGCGTGTCAGTAACGTTGTCACCGTGCTTTTTCCCACACCACCCTTGCCCGAAAGAATCAGCAGTTTGTGCTTTACATCCTTCATCGCAGCGGCGACAAGCGCCTTCCCGGGATCCTCCATCTTCTTGCTGGGATCGCTGCATATGCTCTGGTTGGGGCAACCGGCACAGGCGCTTACCAGGCCAGCTTGTTGGCTATCCACACCAGGACAGTGCTCAGGTGGAGGCGCTTGCATGGTATTCAGTTAAAAAAGCGTGGATGTCAATAAAGTGCAGCTGATAACACTTTTACGTGTGTTAACGTATTTGGTGAATTTCAAAATGACTGGTATTTTTAAGCAATTCGATTACTTCTCGATAATAAATAAGACAAAATTAGATTTAGAATGATAAATTCATAAGATAGATACTATTGAACCTATCGAACAATTACATATGATTAAATATAATTAATTTAAATATAATTATATTAAATCATATGTAATTGTTAATATAATTATTTTTAGTCATATGTATATATTTATATAAATATACAAAGCCGTCAACTTATTATTGAAGATCCTGCTATTACTATTGCTCATTATATTCAATCATAATCAGTAAAAAGTACTAGTTCATTTGAACAATATAATACATTAATTATTTTGTAGTATGTTTATAAAACAAAATAGACAATATGTTCATATACCAAAAATCCGAATCTTTTATTTTGTTTCACTACGCATTTAAAATGCTTAAAGTAAGATTAATGGCTATTTAATTAAGCCGCAGCGTTGTAGTCAAGTAGACTTTTGGAACTTATTTGTTCCAAATGGCGAACACCCGCCTTATCGACTACCGCAACATTAAAGTTTTTCAAGTTAACAATTAAACGCTTTTGAATTTCCAGCACGCATTTCTTCAGTACATCATACGCCTCCTCCTGTGTAATATTTGGATGCCAATACCGATCGAATATACTGGCGCAAAACATGCTACCGTAGCCATGACCGGCATAATTCAATGACTGCGCCGACGCCAGGTAGTCAATAAATGTCAGTTCAGGGCCTTCAGTGGGATCGTAACTAATGCAAAAATTACTTGTTAGCGAAGCACACTATACTTCAACTCCATTGCAACTCACCCAGCGATAAACATGAACACTTGGTAGCGTGTGCGGCTACGCAGACTTTCGGCCAAGTTCTTGCGAGTGAAATGTGCTGCTTCATGAGGGCTCAGATCATAACCATTGCGCATTTTGTACAATGCAATGTTCTTAGCAATAAACTCGGTAAACTGCTCAGTGTCACCTGATTCACCAACCGTTGAAATCAACAAATTATCTGCAACCTTATGGATTTTGTTCTCATCTACAAAATAATGCAAAAATGTTAATTAGGTTCAACCCGGTGCTGAAGATTATGATGCCTACCTTCTTTCATCACAATTACAGAATGAGCGTGAGTTGTGTCAGCCGCCAGCATGACAAAATCAGGTCCCTTTATACCCAGAAGCGTTTCCATCGTAGAATCGTGATATTGCTTGGACTCTCGCTCGTCGTTGTTAGGATGACTTGATTAAATTTTTTGCTGTAGCTGTTTCACTTCGCAGTGGCGGTCAGGCGATTAAGAATCGAATTTTAGTCACCTAATCGATATTGAGCTACTACTGAAAAGCCGTATTTGGCGACATTCAACCGATATATCGATAGAGCTTATACAATCTGCTCATTTTTGCGTTAACATTTAATTCTTTAATAGCTCCTCCAATATTTAAAAATATTTTTAACTTTACACGAGTATAAATATAATGCATGTATAGTATCCATAATCGAATATAATCATGCATTCCAAAAAGATTTATTGTTGGTCGATCGATATATTACTATTGCACATTGGTGGCACATTCTGCGATAGTTTGGCATTAACAACGCACGCTTGGTATCGATAACACCTGGAATAATTAATCATTCATCTCTATATTTCAGTCTCTCCTTCGTATTTTACTTTGTGTCGTCGTCGCTTTTGTGAACCAAAAAATAAGAGAAAAAGTTAAAGGCTACGAAATTTTGCTTCAGCATTTTGAGCAAAATTTCAAGAAACAAGTGCAGCACATAGCTAGCAACTCACTGCATATACTTTTTACTATCCCCCGTCGTTAACAAAAGCCGTCAAAATTGAGTCGACAAAGATTGACGAGACTTTTCCTCCATCAACTGCTATGGAGGATAAAGCAACAACAAAAGATCTAGATCAATGGATTGAGCAGTTAAACGAATGCAATCAATTGACAGAAACACAAGTTCGCACCCTCTGCGATAAGGTAAGCAGTGCCAGCTCGCCCCTATACCACATAAAAAACGATTTAAAAATAATTTTCATCATCATCGCTTGTGTGCTTCGGCACTGTAATTTTGCAAATGGTGTGCGTATTTTTCTCTCGCTCATGAATCATGATGCGTCGCCATATTGGTAAATTCCAACAGCCAAGCACCGCTATGCAAGCCGTGCGTGCAAGCAGGATGCCAATAAGCATTGCGTGTATGTGCGAGTGCGACAAATCGATGTGCACCGCCTAGGCGAGAATATATTTCGGTTTTTTCCTTTTATAATTTTCATTATATAGCATTTGTTTAGTTAATGATAATGGGCAACGTGCGTAATTATTTCTGAGCAGCAAAAAAATTGCAACGACCCTGCTTTGTCGGGCTGACCGTATCTGCGTCACATAGCTAAGTAAATATTACTTAATGTTTTGTGTGTTGGTGTGTGCTCTTAGAATATGTATCTATGTATGCCCCATGCAAACACACATACACACACTTGTTCTGTTAGTGAAGAGCGGAGCTTGCGTGTGTGTGTGTTGTTTTTTCAATATTGAATTCAATTAAACAAATTAATGAAAAACTCACGCGTATAGATATTCACACCAAAGCGCGCATCGATATCAATTATTTTCAATTTGCTGATTTCACCGTAAATGGGATCCTAACATTCGCCCATTGATTTCGAGGGCCTCTGGAAGTGGGGTTATGTTTGCGTCACCCAAATATTTTGTTGTGCCCAATTGTTCCTAACGGTTCGTCGTTCACAGGGGTCTGGCGGGGTTTCTCATCGTAACGCCAAAAAGTATTTCAAAGACTGTTCTAGCGGAAGCGGACGCTAAACACGCCCGACAAGGCAGTATGGCTAAGAAAACAAAAAAAAAACATTTAAATTGGCTCACATAAATCTGTTGTCTGCACCCGGAACCATATCGTTCACATGTCATGTCTCATTCAACGCATCAAACAAAATTGTGCTATAAATAAAGTGCATATGATAAACAAAAATATTAAGTGAAAACTGTAGAGCGGACATCCACAGTTTCGCCTTTTTTTTAAGGCTTTAAAAGTTCTCAACAAAAACAATAAATAAAAACATATTTACTTAAATCTCAGTTTTGAAGTATTGATGATATCACATGTTTGTATATAAACATATATAACGTTGCTATCAGTAAAATATATATATATATATGATATCTGGTTTTCCAATAGATGTTCAAAAGCTTAGTAATAATTCAATATAAAAAAAAATTGAATTAAATTGTGGAAAATTGTTTTAGTGATCTTTCATATATTATTAAAAAAAATCATTTCTTATCATATCTAATCGTTTGGAATTGTAATTAAAGTCATACTAATCTTTATTGCTCTATTGTAAATGAAAAACAATGAAAGAAAAAAAAAAACCCATGATTAATTTAATTTTGCATATTTTGTTTAGGCAAAGGAGATCCTTTCGAAGGAATCCAATGTGCAGGAGGTCAAATGTCCCGTTACTGTTTGCGGAGATGTGCATGGGCAGTTCCACGATTTAATGGAACTGTTCCGGATAGGCGGAAAATCGCCCGATACAAATTATTTATTTATGGGCGACTATGTAGATCGTGGCTATTATTCGGTAGAGACAGTCACATTGCTGGTATCGCTGAAGGTTCGCTACAGGGAGCGTATTACCATACTGCGCGGCAATCACGAATCGCGTCAGATAACACAGGTATATGGCTTCTATGATGAATGCCTGCGCAAGTATGGAAATGCAAATGTGTGGAAGTATTTTACCGATTTATTCGACTATTTGCCATTAACGGCTTTGGTCGATGGCCAAATCTTTTGCCTACATGGCGGCTTAAGTCCGTCAATTGATAGTTTAGATCATATAAGGGCATTGGATCGCTTGCAGGAGGTGCCCCATGAGGGACCCATGTGTGATTTGCTCTGGTCCGACCCTGATGACAGGGGTGGCTGGGGAATTTCACCACGTGGAGCGGGCTACACTTTTGGTCAGGTAAGTGGGCGCCAAAAAAACTGGTTTGAAGTATATTTAATATGTATGTATATGTATTTATAGGATATATCAGAAACGTTTAACAACACAAATGGCCTGACATTAGTCTCGCGCGCACATCAGCTGGTAATGGAGGGCTATAACTGGTGTCATGATCGAAACGTTGTCACAATATTCTCAGCGCCAAACTATTGCTATAGATGCGGCAATCAGGCGGCACTCATGGAACTGGATGATTCACTTAAATTTTCATTGTACGTTTACAATAGTATAATATTTATTGATCATTATTACTTATATTCTAATCTAACAATACACTTTCTTTCAGCCTACAATTTGACCCCGCACCGCGACGCGGCGAGCCACACGTAACGCGAAGAACACCAGACTATTTCCTTTAAGCTGTTTAATGCGATCGGCACCAAAACTGCAGCTTACAACATTTACACACATTATTACATCGCATTATAACAAAAACAAAAAGAAAGAAAAACCTAAACAAAACCAACAAAAGAAACACAAAAATAAACAAAATGCAAAATAAGAATGGCAAGCCGTTGAGAAATAACAATAAGAAACGTAAAACAACAACCACAATATAAAACAAAACAAAACCACTACCAATAATTGTTTAAAAAAAGAACAATATTGATGCATTTTTGTTGTACAAGTAACAATTGTTAATGCATACGAATGTTGTTGAAACAATTGGCGGGTGGGGGGAAAATGGGTGGCAAATGCCGGACGAGTCGATATCAAGGAAGAAGCAAAGATGAGAGCGCAGTGCAAGGGCGGATAAATACAATCCAATCAAACCTACAAACCCAGCAAAACCAACAACAACTACAACTACTTAGCTAAATTTGTTAATTTATGAAATAACAACTAAGCGTCGCAGCAAAGCCTGAAATGATAGATGGATGGATATTTAACGGTAATAAGGCCTGACACCACATTGGGTTGGGTTTTTTTTTGACGTTGGACGTACGATTTGGACAGGACACGGCAAGCATTAGCAGCAGGACGACAAAAAAATAGGAGCAGCAGCGCAAATCCTTTGGGCGGGGGCAGTCTGAGCAAGAAGAGCGGGCGATTCGAAAACAAATAAGGAATATATAAAGAATAAAAACAAAAATTAATATTACTGATTACAATTAAAATAAAAACAAAACAAAAAAGAAAATAAAATTATTTAAAAAAAAATTATACAAATGAGAACAAAAAACCAAGCTAAAATTCATTCAGTATATTGTGCCCGTTTTCACTTTCACTGCACAATAAAATCATCAAGTTTCATATTATATGCTTTTTGCAAACAAAAAAAAATTAATCGAGTACCATTTTTTTAAATTTCGCTATGAAAGTGAATTCAGGCACAAGTCTGATTATAAATTAAGTTCATATGTAACTTTAATAATAATAAAAACAAAAAAAAAACCCAAACAAATGCGTATGTAAACAGAAAGCTGTTCAAAATTATAAAAACAACAAACTAGTAGACGAAGAGCAAAATTAACTAAGAGCGCGCTTAAGCTAAGAGAGCGTGCTCTTTTCATTCGCAACTGGCAATGCTGGCGCTACGGCTGTCAGCTAACGGCACTTTTTGTCAGTGTGTATGCGAGCGTGAGAGCGCCAACAGTCAAACAGACCCGCACGCTATGGTGGCCACTTAATTGAGACCTATCCATATTTTAAAATTCTGGCCAATAAACAACAACAACAACATCGAATATGAAACGTAAATCTGAAATCTGAGTGCTGCATATTAGTCAAAGACGCAGGCACGAACACATACGAATGGGTATATGTCAAGCTTTGAGGTAGCTCAAAAACTTTCCAGCAACACCTACAGAGAGTTGCCATCTATCATGCTGCAGCATGTGGCTAAAGGTGGAATGGGGGGAGGGTAATTGTCACTGGCAGGAGAGGTTGGGGACGGCTGCTGTTATTTATTTTTTTTTTTGGAAGGGTGTGGGGCTGGGGGTCGACGTCAACTGTGGCTGCGACTGCGACAGCTACTGCGATGTATGCGACATGGAAAATCCATTATCACGAAGTGAATTTTTACTCAAAAATTTACATAGCCGCGAGCGCCTGCTATCCCCCGACCAAACCCCACAGTACCGCCCACTCCGCCCTATACATATAAATGTGAAAATAAATCCTGAGTGCGTGTACAGATGCGCTGCAAAGGATGCTGAATAAACAATAATAACAATGTAGTCAGATGGCAATTGTACGACTGAAAGATACCCTGTAGTTAAGAGAGTGAAACAAGGAATATATATATGTATATATATATTTATGTTATTCTTGTCTATAATTCTTAAAGTGAGTAAATCAAGTTATACAAATATTAAACAGCCTTTTGCATCATAAGTGTTTATGTATATGAATACATATACATACATATGTATATCAGCAATATCATAATAGGTACTTAAATTAGTCGAATGGTATGTATTGGATTCAAATTACCTAATATAACAAGAAACACCACTAAATATATCAAAAACAAAAAATGAAAGATGTTTAACATATTCAATATAGATGAGGAATATGATTACCTAATTAGGTCCTGTTTACCTTGATATAACCATTTTCAATGTCTAAAGGGTATGGCTAAAATAACAAAAATCAGAATCAGAGCAGCAAAAGTGGACTTGGGAAAGAGGTTAACATAACAGAGTCGAAAAAGAAATTATTTCTTATAGGCAAACAACTCCATTTGATAGAAAAATTATGAAGTGCGTCTAAGAAAGATGAAGGAAAGTGTATCTAGGTATATTTTATTTAATTAAAAGGCATAAATTCCAAAACGAAACGATTCTAGATAAGAGGGGCACATAAAACAAAAACTGGGCAACAAAATATTAAAAATTTAAATGAACTGCTCAGTTTTTACGATTTTGTCCTTAGTTTATGAGATGCTCGAATTGGGGTCTGGGTTTAAATAGGTGTACGTGTGTGTGAGGGCTTGTGTGTGTGTGTGGCAGTCATTGGGGCATGCCTAAACAAACGTTTTGTATTTTTATCGTCTGGTTTTGGAGCAGGAGGCTGGGCCAAGTATCTTTTACGATGCAAATTTGTTGCTATAAAATTGAAGAGTGAAGCCTAAATAAACTTTACAGACAGCCAAAGATGATGATGATGAGTTGTTCGTTGGATGCTGCTGCCACTGATGATGCTCGGCTGAAAGGCAACGCCACGTGCCGCAAAAGGTTGAAAGGTCAGGCACTGTCTGTTCCCGGCTTGGGCTTGGACGTGGAGCAAAACTTGCAGCAGAGGCTGGATCTGGAGCTGGAGCTGGAGTTGGGTTTGGCAGAAATCAACGAAAATCGATTGCTGCTAAATACCCCAAGTTCTTTCTTTGGGAGTTAACTTAACTTGACGCACATGCATAAAAACTTTTCTTTTGGGCCTGGCTTTTTATTTTATTTTTATTTTTATTCTCTCCTCTTTTTTGTTTTTTTTTTTTTGTTTTTGCTTGCTTTGCAAATCCCTAACGTTTTGCGAAGGCTTTTTCTTTCAACTTTAATATATTTAAATTTTGTTTGGGAATTCTTTATCTTTCCTACTCTGCTGCAGGGAATATTAACTGTGCCCACCGATTTTTATGCCACATATTGAGTTTTCCGAAGATAATAAAAATCGATACCAAAGGATTTTTAGCAAGCTATATAAAGTAACCTATATGAAATACTTCAATTAAAATTAAAAGGTTTAACTTTTAAATTAAATATAATCGGTTAAAGATTAAACGCTTCTGATCAAGAAGCTCCTCAAAGGTTGTCTATGTGTTTCAAGAGCAAGCGTTTTTATTATAATGCTGTAAAGATATTATATAACATAAGTAGACATAGAAGTTACTAAACGTTTAAGAGGAGCGTATAATGCTACGCATTAGCTGAGTTCCCATAAGCTGATATGAGGTATTACCCTCTTAGACTCATAAAAGTCCTATATTACGAAGGTTAGATTCCTAATTGGACAAACTAAAGTAAACTCTGTGGTAATAAAGCATTTTCATGGAGAAGAGGAGAAAACCCCTCAGTAAAAACTAACCCTTAAAAACTATTTAAACATTTTATGAGCGTAGACTAAATCATAAGGGAACTATAAATAGGCCAATTTTAGTGCTACGAAAGGGGGATTGGGGAGGGGTTTGTTTGTTGGTTTGGTATTTAGAAGAGGGAACAAGGATGCTCATTTCGACAGGGATTTCTCTGCTGGCTGTCGTTGCTGTTGTTGTTGTTACACCTGTTCAATTATCTCCAAATTGGTGCAGGCCATTTTTATAGTCTTCTCTGCCCTGGAGGGCGGCAGGGGGCGTGGCTGTTGGAGCCGAGTTTCTGGCTTGTTTTGTATTTTCTGTTTACTTTGTCGTTTGTTGTTGGCCTTTTCTGTTTTTTTTTTGTTTTTGCTGCGGGCATTGACTGACTTCCTTTTGCTGCTGCCCCCCCCCCCCCCCCCCTCCACACCGCTCCACCTTCCTTGCCTGCTCTTTCTGCCCCGAAGCTTTTGTGCGTGTTTCGCTTTTCCAACTGCCGCTTCCTTCCGATATGCTTTATTCGCTCTATATCTCTCTCCGCCTCTTTCTCTGTATTGCGGCTCCTCTTTTGCTTTTCATTTTAGCCTGGCTTTCCTTCTTGGTGTTTTTTTTTTTTTTTGGTTTTTCTTTATTTCGCAGTGAATTTGGTTGTCTCGCACGTGAGCCGCATAATGAAATTTGTTGTGCCACTCCCTGCCAGTCTGTGTGTGTGCGAGAGTGTGTGTGTGTGTGTGCCCAGCTGCTTAGCCTAATCTTATGTGCGCCTTAAAGAGCTCCTCCTGTCGATTTAATGTGCTGAGAAATCTCGGCTCTCGATTTTTGCTCTTATTTGCATGCCGTTCCCCTCCACCACCTCTCCTCCACTTCCTCCCCTGACTCTCAACAAAGGTGACAACACAAAATGTTCCAAATGTGGCAACAAAAACAAGCCCCAAAATACGCCACACACACACACACACACACACACACTGATTCGGAAGCCGTGTTAAAGTTGAGTCTTTCACACTTTTTGGCTGAGACTCCGTAGTTTTCTCCGGCTCCAGCTCCGGCTCCGGCTGTGGCTGTGGCTACGGCTCTGTTTCTGGCTATGCCTCCTGTGCTTTCAAGTGGAAAATTACTTTCGCAGCTTTATGATGCGGAAATTATATGAAAATCATGGCGAATTTGCCTTCCAAGGAATGCCGAGACGAAACGAGTCGGTGGCTCCTTTAATACATATACGCATCTGCATACTACGTACTCGTATGCCCCCTCCCTCTCCACCACCTCTCCGTCCCCTCTTGTGTCTTCTCCTTTCTACTGCTATCAGTGCGGGCCGATCAAGGCGCCAGCAGCCACGCCCAGTCGCATATAATGAAACGGCAAACGGTCGTTGACAACACTGGCAAAGCCACGGAACTAGAGATGGCAGCGTGTCTCTTTGGATTTGTAAGACACGCGCACGAAGACAATTCTAATTCAATACATACGAGTATGATTCGTAATATATTTATATTAACTATTATATTTACATATATATAAATATACAAAAAGCCCGAAACGACAAAATGTAAAAACGTATTATACGAAAATATTAATTAAAATATTTGTATTACGGTCCCAACATTCCTTTTCTCTATCCAACTTTACTATTTAAACTCACCTATTGACAGACCTCTCTACTACAAAAATTCTGTAATATATCGTATAAAGTCACGCGCTCCGCTCTAAGCGCGAGGCAAGAGCAAAAGCAGCTGCTGACTGGCTCCATTTCCATTTGAATTAGCATAAAACGAGGCGGCTTACGTCTGTCTATTGTAAGGGTAGGGGGTGGGGGCAATTGGTGGTAGGGGGTTGTGGCACATTGGCGCATTGCTGGGCAGATATCATCTGTTGCTGTTGCTGTTGCTGCTGTTGTTGTTGTCGTGGCTGTTGGTGCTGCTGTTGCTGCTGCTTATGTTGCTGCCGTGTGGCGACAACAACAGCAACGACTTCGTTATCTTTTTAACTTGGCGCTGTCGTTTATTTAACTGATAATGATTTGATGGCAGCTGGCTAAGCTTTCGACAAAGCCACGCCCCCATACCCCAAAAGCCAGCCCCCCTCGAAGCCCGCCGCCATTTGCTGAGGTCAATTACACGCTTTCGATTAAATTTGCCATGGCTTTTTGTTGTTGTTGTTTTTGTTGTTGCTGCTGCTGCTGCTGCTACTGGGTGTTGACAAGGAACAGCTGCCCGAGCTGCCATCTACAACTATGTGGAGTTACAGAAAGACGCCCCCAACCATCTAATTCTCCCCATCCCCCACACATGCCTAGGTATGTGGCACAAATAAAGTTGAATTATTATTTTTCTTCATGTGGCGTTTGGAGTTTCGGTTGGAGGACGGTGTTCGTTGGTTGGGGGCGTGGCGCGTGCTTGGCATGCTCAAGTGTTGCCATTGCCATTGCCATTGGCATTGCCATTGCATATCCGCATCGTTAGCCCATGGAAGCAGCTCCTCCACGACCTGCTCTGGCGGCTGGAACAGCCCACTGGAATGACACGGAAAGCTCTTTAGGAATCTGGGTTTTAGATTAAACGGCCCTTTTACTAAATGCCAATACAATTCGGTATAAAAAAGGTGCCCTAATATATATTTTTTTTCATGAATTCCAAAATGCTTACAAAAATTTTGGGTTGAATGCGTTTTTTTTTTTTTTGTTTTAAGGGTTGAGCAGGAGTTAGAAGTATTTACTACTATTTAAAGTCCAGTATAAATTATGGATAAAATTAATATTATTTATTGCTCAATATTGAATCTTAATAAATCATCAATCAATTAGTCAGTCAATGAACTAGGCTGTAGGACAAAAAAAGTTGTATAATATTTTTAGTTAATATTTTATTTCATTGTGCAGTAAAATCAATTTTTCAGTCAAGCAATCAATCAATAGTTTTATTGTGTTAGAATTTCAGCGCTAACTTTCGGCAGCTATCAAATTAAATTTGTGTTAAGTCGCTCACCAATCCGTCAGTCAGTCAATCAGTCTGTCGGTCAGCCAGTCCGGGAATTAGTTTAAAAGAAGTATATAAAAATTTGTATGACACACCTGGCAAGCCCCACAAGTGAGCAATTGAGTTAGGACCTGGCTTAGGGTCGCTTCTTAATGCGTTTGGCAATTACAAAAACATGAACAGCAATTGAAAAGGTGATTGAAAGGTAACCCAATATGATCTGAGAGAAATTCGTGGAACTGCAAATCGAAGCCCTAAAGTGAATGGGGGATTGAAGGTGTGAGAGTGTGGGTGTAATGTGTACGTGGATTGATGACGATTGACCGCAAATTTTATTCAAGCGCCCATTGTGAAACCACCTGGCTGAGCATATAGAAGAAGAAAGCAGTGCCACAGACAATCAGATCCTCGCCTGCCTCCTCCTGGGTGGTATCCATCAGCACCGGGTAGTACTTGATCACCAGCATGGTGAGGGCCATCCGTAAGTATAGCGAATTGTGCTCTTTCACAGCCAGGAAGCCAAGCGAGATGATGTTACCCAGCATGGAGAGATCCCGGAGGGTTTCGGTCAAGTCGCACTCCTTGCGATGCTTCACCATCGAACAGTGTAGATCGAACAGGAGGGGGATTACAAAGATTCCATGGGCCAGCGCCAGGGGACCCAAGCCCAGTGATCGAGCATACAGCTCCATGTTAACCAGCGGCAGAGGCATAAGCTCCAGTACGCCTTGGCTAACATTGCGCAGCATGCGGAATTCTTGGGAGCTGCGCCTTTGGCTCCTGTACCCGCTACTGCTTCCCCCTCTTCCAAAGGCGACTCGCAGCAGTCCAAGCACCGCGGCTAACCCACCAACCACACACCCGACCAAGGCGAAGGGCTGCTTCTCCGGGTTCAGCTTCCTCGCCGCCAACCCGGAAGCCGCTAGCAGTAGACCGTTGTATAAGAAGCGTAGCCCACGGCTCGAGACAGCTTCGCTCATCACGAGGGAGCTACATAAAAATTTTGGAAAACTTGATGTCGATCTGATCAATAGCTGAAAGGTATTTGGATTGAGTTTTTGAGTTCCAGCGAGGTGTTCTGCTTGTAGATCAAGGGTGTCAAGTCGGGGCCTAACTGACTGTAGATACCATGGAAAGACTGGAATACGATCTATGGATAAGCTGGATGGATGGAGGACTTAAAGTTTAGGCTACGCATTCAACTTCCACAAGGTTAGCCTAACGTTAGTGGTAGGAAAACACGATCTGTAAATAATGAAGTTGATTATGTTATTTTGAATAAGCTTAACGCTGACACAGCACTGTCCCAACACCATAATCACATAAAAATCGGTCTTCCATAGCAAAGAGCACATTTTTTGTACTATTTTTTAGACTACTTTTGCTTTTTTTGTTCGTCTAATTGGAAAATTCGCAATATAGTCGTGCATTTCAGCTGTGAAGAGCTAATTGGGCGCAGACAGAGTTTGACTTGAATAAAGTATATATGCATATAGTGTATATATATGTATATATATATATAAACATCTGGGGTATGGTGGGGGTGTTGACAATATCTGAATGTGTGGATTAACCAACTGCCAAATGACAAACTTTAATTGCAAGTGGAACATATTTTAATGACTATATACAGACAAACATATATACCATATAAATATATAAATTTATGCATATTCAAGCTCCCCCCTGCCCCTCATAGAGTCCCCTTTGGCGACTCCCCGTGTCGCTTTATTCAACTTGACAAGTGAAGTGAGTGTGAATATTTCTTTTTTAGGTCACGCCAAAGCAACGTCCAACTGGTAAATAAAAAAAAAATGGGTAAAAAAAGGTAAATAACCAGGTAAAAAACGTTATAAAAGGGAAGAAATATGGTTCGAATCCTTTCCATCCTGTTGCAAGGGAAATTGCAGTCAACATTTATTTCCGCAGCTTGATGAAAAATTCGAAAATAATTTGCGAGCCATAATTAAAAGGCGACAAGTCCAGCAGCAGGGAGCCAACTTTCACATGGCTGCTGATACCGAATGTTGCCAAGGAAAGCCCTGGCAAAAGACTTTCTACTTGCTTGCGCCACACCCCCTTTTGGACTCTCTCCCCTTTTCTTCGTCGTTCTTTCCTCTGGGGTCATAAACAATCCGCATAGACGCGTTTTCGATTTTCGCCTCAATTGGCAAACATATGGCGAACAGACAGCCTCCCACATTGTGGGCGTGGCAACATTTGCATTTGTGACTGCCAGTTGCGAAAATGCGAAAATTTTTGTTTAAAGTTTTCCGTGATAAGAGGGTTGTGCGAAAGGCATGGAAAAGAAATTGCGACACGAAAAGGGCGGCAGACAAAAGGCGAAGAAAAATCGCTGCGGGGCGGCGACTGAGCCAATGTGAAGGGGTGCAAGAGGGAGGGGAGGCGTATGTATGTGTGTGTGTGTATGGAGTGGGAGCTCTACTTAGAGCAGTCGCATTGTAGCGCGGCATTCGCCAGAAGGTGCCAACACAATTTTATTGCGCTAAATACCCTAACAAAGAAAAAGTTGCCGAACTATGTCACGAATCTTAACTAAAGGAGATTTCGATAATTTTCAATTAGCCTTGGCAGGAAAGTGTTTATGATCTCTTTCGAAGAATTAAACTATCAAATATCTGAATAGTTAGGCAACTTTGCTTATCGAAGACATGCAAATATCAATATAAATCTCGATAAAATCTATCTACAAGTTTTATTATTATTCAAATTGTTGCAACAAAAAGAAATTTCGATTTAAAACTTAATTCATTTGCATATTTGACTGTCTATTTTCTTTGTTTTTAGAACTAGTTCGAAAGTCGTAAACACAATTCGTTTAAAACTTACCTCGAGAGTATTTAAAGGTTCGGCACTTCGGAAAAAAAACTTCTTCTTTTCAGCTTGTTTTATTGTTCAACTTTTGCTTCGCTCCAGCCCCCAAAAAGTGCCGTTAAAGGGGGTGGCAGGCACTTTGATATATATCAAGGGCCACGCACACATGTGTCTCTATCTATAAAATGTCAACTTTATTTGCGGCTCGAACCCCGCACACCTCCCCAATGCAATAAAACCAGCTGTCGATTTGTTTATATTATAAAAAATAATTAGTCTGTATTCAGCGTCGAAGTCGACGTCGACGATTCGTCATATATGATATTGTATATATGGTATGTATAAGTTATGTTGATCTTGTTCGATAACAAGCGCTGAGGGTGAGGGTGAGGGTCGGGGCAGGGGATGGGGATCAGGGGCTGTGGGGGGGGGGGGGTTAGTTGGTGATTAAAGTATAGCCTTCTGGTGATTACTACGCTTGGATAATTGGAATAATACGAAATACATAATAATGCAATACAATTAGTTGATTCTCTTTTTGTTTCTTTTCTTTCATTTTAGTTAATTAATTCAATAAGTTTATGCTTTTATATATATATTTTTGTTTTTGTTTTTTTTTTTTTATGGATGAATGCGACTAAAAAGGCAATGAAGGAATGTTTCAATGAAATAAATAATGAGCGATGCAAAAAATTTAGCTATTCGTGAGCGAAAAGTCTGTTGCATACTTCGAGGCGTGCCCTCAATGCTACGTCTCCGCTCCATTTGCATGCATTATGTATATAATAATATGTATGTATTTATATACATATATATATATATATATGTGTATATTTATGCGTTTATTAGTTGAATCATTAGGTTTTTTGTGTATTTTTTTTAAATAGCTTCATAAAATTTGCATTCGCTGCGCCCATCTCATATATAATATCTCTGATAAATATATATATATATACTTTATATATATAATATATAATTTTTTTGTGGATTTTTTAATGATTTTTTTTGTTGTTTTGTTTTTGTAACATAGTTGATTTAGGCAAAAATGGCAACAAAATTGTATGTTTAACATTTGTCTACTTTTTCATGTTGTTCTTCATCCTCAACTTCGTCTTGGCGGTTGTTGTTGTCCTTGTCATTCTCATTGGTTTAGTAGATGTATAACTTTAGCTAACTAACAATTAATTTAAACATTTTGTAACTTATAATTGGCAATAAAGTGTTTGAATAAGCAAACATTTAACATTTAGCGTACAATTTATCATTTATGTTCCTCCTCATCTTCTTAACCCAAAAATAAACAATAAATAGCTATGATATAATATATATATATCTATATATATAATGTATGTATATATGATATATGTATATAAATGTATCTCTGCGTTCTTTTGTTTTTTTTTTTTTTGTTGCGTTTTTGTAAAGTTGTAGTGATTGTGGCCTGATTAAGTACATATGTGTATGTATTATTTATATAAATGCAGCAGGAGTAGTCATGATGGCCAAGAAACTGTTGCTTTCGGCTTTCATTATTTTTTTTTTTAATTTCTGTTTATTAACTACAAATAATCAAATAGCTACCCCTAATATACCTTACCCTTAAATATGAGTAGGGGTACTCATATTTGTATAATTAAATTTTGTTGGAAATCTAAATTGTTGAAACAATAGCTGTTCAGAATGGTTTTCAAAATGTTAACAGATTTGTTTGTTCAAAAATATAACAAATAATATGATTTTCTTTATTAATAATAATTTTATTAACAAAAAAAAAAATACGATTTCTAATTAAATTGTAGGGGTATTCATGCTATTCAAATTACTTTACCATTTACCTACCTCTGATTCAAAACTTTAAAATAGTTTTCGAAATTTTGTGCTTATCAGTTTATTGCCATCGTGACTACCCCTAATGCCAAATATTCTCATTATGCTAGCTTGCAACTTAAAATACTTAAAGCCCCGTTTGAACTTATGCGTGTATTAGTGAGTGAGTGAGTGAGTGAGTGGCGCCTTCTTTATAGCATAGGTATAGTTAGGTAGTTGGGTTAGATTAGATTACGTTTCACTTCTTCCTCTTCCTTTTCTTCTTCTTTATCTCCATTCTCGTTTTCTTTTAAAAATTGTGTTTGTGGCAAGTAAAAGTTAATCAGTCGCTGGTTTAAATGGGGGTTTTCCTTTTCCATATGTCTGCTTGATGTGTATGTGTGTGTGTGAGTGTGTTGGAGTGCTTATTCTTTGGCCTTGTATCTCTCGATTGGTGGGTCGTTTAGAAGTCGCTGATCTCGCCCTCAGTCTCTGGATAGGTGCAGGAGAACGGATGCAGCAGCCAGTTGCACAGACCCTTGTTCCCCTCCTGCCGCGGACGCTTCTTGCCATGCCGCTGGTAGTTGACCCCGGATATTGTTATCCGATGCCTCTGACTCTTTGACATGCCCGAGGCAAAGCTGCTTTCGTCCGAATCCCGAACGGTGGCCACGCTATGATATCCGCTCTCCGCCCGCCTCGAGATGCCGGAATGCTTGGATGTGCGGGGAGTGGAGGAATCGTGTCCACTATCGTAGGCCTCGGAACTGGTGTTGAGTGGCAGCAGCGGCAGACGCGACTGCGCTGCCAATGGAAGGATATTTGTGATCTCGTTGAGCTTGTGCTGTGCATCCTCCAAAGAGTTGCGTCTGTCCTTCTCCTCCAGCTCGCAAATGTCGTCGTGCTGCGGCGCAAAGCGCTTCTCGCTTTTCGGCAGACTGTGATCGGAGGCGCCGTCCGGCTGACGTAGCAGCGCATAGTCATCCATGCCGGCGATCTCCATAATCCCATTCAAGCTCGGCAGCGATCCTTGGCTGGGACTGTGCGACGGTTGCTTTGGCGGACTCGGCGTCAGCCGATAGGCTGGCTCG
Source organism: Drosophila pseudotalamancana (assembly GCA_037075185.1). Classification (NCBI taxonomy): domain Eukaryota; kingdom Metazoa; phylum Arthropoda; class Insecta; order Diptera; family Drosophilidae; genus Drosophila; species Drosophila pseudotalamancana. Next base: position 526,915 of record JBAMCK010000142.1, read on the forward strand.
CTGCAGACACTGCTCTGACCCACATTGAACCGGAACGCCGGCTCACTGAATACGCTGCCCACATCCGTTCGATAGAGTGTCGAGGAGGGCGTCACCTCCGCCATGGCCAGCTGCGAGGTGAAGATCTCATGGAGGCGGGCCAGCTGATCGAATTGGTGTCTGCAAGTGGAATACAGAATAGTTGACATAAAGTGGATCGAAGGGAGGTTAAGATGAAGGACACTCAGCGAAAATTCCGAGAGGCTTAGATCTCAAAATAGTTGCGAAATAAAGGAATGCATCGACTAAAAAACATTTAGGGAATAATTGAGATTTACGATAAGTAAGTATTAAGTTTACTTCACAAATTGTACCCCGGGAATTTTAGATCTAAGAGTGTATATCCTCTGAGTCTACAAAGGAAATCGCAATATGTTTAGAGTTCTGTGCTTACCTGGCTCGCTCTCCACACTCGCTGAAGGACTCGCAGGCCATATTAAAGCTGGACACAAAGGACAAATTGTCGCAGTGGCTGAGCGCGGATAGCGGATGCGTCTGCTCCCGCTCCCGCTCCCGCTCCCGCTCCCGCTCCCGCTCCCGCTCCCGTTCGCTGCGAGCCATGGTACGCGCGATCTCCTCCTCCGTCACCTGGAGACCGCAGTCGATGCTCCGCTGCGAGGGATGCTGCGAGGAGGAGGCTCGACTGGCCACCAGCTCCGATTCGTGAAGCTGTTCTCGGGACACGTGCCGCGAGAGCATTCGATGGAGACTGTCATGGGAGATGTCCCGAGATCCCAGAGGATCGTCGAGCAGCGGCAGAGCCGGTGGCACCTCCGACGGACCGCTGTCCTGATCATCACCATCCGGCTGGGCATCCGGACAGCTGTTGTCCACGCACTGTGGTAGATCCAGCAACGGTTCCGGCTGGAACAAAGTTCGCTCCGGCAGATCAAGGGACTTTTGTTTCAGCTGCGAGAGTTTTAGATGAAGTGCAGTGGGTGAACTGCTCGCGGAGACGCTGACTGAACTCTGGAAGACTTGTGTTGTCTGATTCTCCACCCACTGTCGTATCATCGTCTTTTTATGTGCATCCATAAAGCCGTAGCCCTGCGTCTGAGCCGCGGTTGGAAGATTGCCCGCTGTAAGGGAGCGACAGGATTGCGACTTGGGTCCATCTACCCAGGTCTCGCACTGCTTCACATGATTCACTTCGCGCATTAGGTGTCGAGCCTCCGCCACCTTCGCTCGCGACACTCGAGGCCCATCGATCCACTGCTCCTCCGTGATCTGCCTCATGCCCGCCTCCAGCTGCTCCAATGCAGCACCAGGCGCGTTTGCGTGGGGACGACGCAGTGGCGAACCCTTCGGCGTCGGCATATTAGAGGCCTTGGAACACATGTGTCTAGGAATAGGTGAGCCGGGCGGCGGCGGCAGCAGCTCTTGAGCCAGCGCGTTGTGCGCGTTTATCGGGGAAGCGGAGGAACAGGCGGCGACGGAGTTGGCGACAACGGCGGAGTTGTGGCGCTTCAGGCTGCCAGTGGAGCTCACAGATGACTGCAGCTTTTTGGCTGCGTAAAGGATAAGTGGGGATGGAGGATAAAGGAATAAGATTATAGACCGCTTATGTATGATTTGAGCTAGGGGCTTCGTAGGATTCCTATTCTACAATTAAAACGTTTGCTTATTTATCAGTTTAACAGATTGATTAGGAAATGTATTTTAATTTTTAACTAAAGACCTAAATTAAACCCCTTCCATTAAAACATTTCCATATCTGATTTAAGTTAATTATATTTACAAATCGAATCTTCCCCCTCCTAAAAAATCAGTTTAAGACTCAATCTAAAAGAAACACCACTAATTATTTCTATTGCATTCTGTCTCATAAGCATTATTAAGTTAAGGTCTATCGAGATTGTCAAAAATGAATGGGAAAACTGAGGTATTCATCGGGGAAAATTTCCCAGCTCCCCTTCCTCTTAGCCGAATAGCTGCTTCATTTCTGATAAGTGACACCATATTCGAGACAAGCTATCATTTCACTAACGCTGAGAGAAAAGACTGACGAAGTAATGTACCGTACTATCTCCAGGGTATAAATCTAATGACTCGAGGAATTTCAATTAAAATCTCATAAGCAAAGCCTGTCAATTGCTGCTTAACACTCGGGCCTAACTCCGTCTGAAACTAATGAACGAGGGGTTGACAGCACATAAAACTCACACTTACCCTTCTCCACTGCCGCTTTCTTCAGTAAGAGTGGACTGCCACAGTTTGATTTGAGTTGGCCCGGTGGCTTCTCTGCACCAGCGGCTTTCAAGACCTTTCCGAGTACAGGACGATTATCCGTGGAGCCGCTGAGCGAGGGCAGATAAACGGGTGGATGCTCACCATCGGTGGCATCATCATGGGGTCCCATATAGATGACAGTGTCAGCTGAGATCTCCGAACTGGATGGATCTGCGCCGGAGGAGTTGCCGCCACCGCCTGAGTTCAGGCCCTGGGCTAGACCCACGGCCAGGGGCATCGGTACCCGATGTTTGCGACGACGCAAGCGATGAATGCGCGAGGCAATCTGTATGGTGGATAGAGCATCCTGATAGGATTGGGCGTGCAGGACATGTGCGACAATTGCCACATGGCAGGTGATGGGAGCCAAGCAGTCCTTCAACAGCGGCGTCAACGGGTGGTCCTTGTGCGGCGGATGTCTCTGCCCGCTCAATATGGCCAACAGTATGTTGCCAATTCCCGAGAGAGGAAGACCACCGCTGCGATTGGCACAGCCGCCCAAGTCGATGATATGTAAACGGCTGCGACCGCCAGCAACTGAAAAGAAAAGGGGGGTAGAACGAGAGTGGGAGATGTAGATGTTGGTAGGGTTGGGAGGTTGAGAAATGCGACACTTTAATGGTCTGGCGTCTAGTGAAACATTTAGCGGGCCACTTGAGTGGCAACAACAATGACGACGTCTACAACTACGGGGAGTGGGAGTGGGGAGGGTGACCGGGTGGAATGGTTGGAGTGGGTGAAGTGGTTGAGCTAGGACTTACCACCCCCCTTGCGGGACAGGCTGTACTGGTAGACGTGCAGCGTAAAGATGAGTGCGGACTCCAGCGTGGAGTTTGAACTGCTGGAATTGCCCGGGCCGGAACTTTTTAAGCGTCCGGCCAACGCGGAGTCGAGAAATAGGGCCGCACGTTCGGCGGTGGGTGCACGTAGTTCCGTTGGGCCGCCAAGGAAGTCGTCACGCAAATAAATCCCCGGGGAGTCGTCAGATTCTGTGTCCGGAGTCATGGAGTGAATGAAAAGAGCATTAGCTTTTATGTCCATATAAATGCCACTCCATGTAGTTAGCATTCATTGGCGCAGAAGGAGGCGCTGAGTGGGGTTGCAGTTACAGCCTCACAGGTTAACTTTATTCAAATTGGGGGGAGTTGAACCTAACCTAAGCCCAATTCAACATTATCATCAGCTGGCCCAAGGGCAACATTACAACGCCCACGCCCACCTCCTAATGGCCAAACTCCAGCTAACAGGTGGCGTCTTCTTCCTTCCTTCCTTCCTTCTTACCAGCCGCATGCGAGATGAGCAAATCCGTGGAGAGCGCATCCGGTTTGGTCGCATTGATGCCCACCGCGCTGACCCGCACCGAGAAGCGCGCTCCGCTCTTCTGCCGACGCTCCTGGATGCCCTTATACAGCCAGGCAATGGCACAAGGCGCTGCGCCCAGAGCTCCAGCTCCGAGCTCGCCGAGCACCGTCTGCGCCTGTCCCGTGCCCGGGTAGCCCATGGCCAGCAGACATCCATCCGAACCTTCCAGCACGGCGGGTATTACCTCGCTTAAGGCCGCCGCACAGATGTCCGACTAAATATGAGGGTGGGGAACATAAATATAATGAATTCGTTCACCTATCTGGGAAAGTAATATACTTTATGTAGGTATATAATATTAGAATATTGCTCTTATGTAATATTCAGCGAATTTATATAATGAAATGATATACTGTTTATTCTGTTTATTCTGTATCGAGTAAAATAATCCTTTTTTGGCCAATGAAAAATATTTTGTATTCTAAGGAGTTCTATTATGCGAAATACAAATTGAAGTAGATTTATCTAGATAGATCTAATATCTGAGAGGATAAGGCATTCTTTACTTAATAGTTGTTTCCGATATGCCGCGTTCTAACCAATTATATAAGTCTGTCTTAATATATTTTACTGTTGTTTAAACAAAATTTCGTCTTCTAAGTTCATGAAGTTCTAGTTAATGAGTTTATTTCAATGTTTGTTTGCTTGTGTCAATAAGTTTTAATTTTACATTTCTGAATATTTTACATAGTAAAAGAGCTTTGTCTTATTCTTATGCATCCTACGCAAAAAAAACTTTTTAATTTCCTGACAGTCTTTCTTAGTATAAGGTGATATTCTTAACCATCTCTAACTTCTTCTAAGGCTCGACTCACCTGCTTGTCCTCTGCTGTAAATAGATTATCGAATGCAAACATTTTGGGCGCCGCAACCATGGGCGCCCGCTCCTGGGCTTGCGGCGCCGCAACATTCTTTGGATCGGTGAGTGTCACCTGTCGTTTCTTTTTGTCCAGGGCCATAAAGTCGGGCTCCAGGCTGCTGTCCGACTTGTCGGCGACCCGTAGCATAACTTTCACTTTGCCAACTCCAAAACATTCACGGCTTGAGAGGCGCCTTGCCAGTGCCGGCGGCAGGGTCGGCGGTGCACGTTGCAGTGCACCACAGAAGCCGCCGTTACGTGGTTGAGTGGTGCTCATTGCTCCAGCTGAATGTCCACGAAGCCGATTCTCGGTTATGGAAGCTATTGTGTGTGTGTCTTTCTTATGGAAGCACTTCTGAGGAACAGACATAAAAAGGAGGAGTAGGAGGCAAGAGAAACAGCTGGTTAATAAGGATCCAACTGTGTTGTAAAACTTCCAAGTTTCCCTAGTTCACAGTTCCAACAACTCCTTTCGTTACATTGTGCAGATTTTATGTGTATGTCATAAATTGTGATTTTTGCAAAAGGAAGCCAAAAAAGGGACAACTGTGGCTGTGACTTAGCTAGAGGTCCTGTCGTCCTATGGTAATGGCCATAACACTTTCTCTTTATGGTTATGGGCATCTGTTTATTGGCCATATGCTTCACAGACACTCTCATGATTCACTGAGTTCTTGGGCTTCGGTTTTATTCACTTGTAGCATCCAGTCCAGCATATTTTATCTATTTGCGGTACTTTGGTTTTTATTTCACTGAAACTTCCCTTGCCGAAAGCAGTTTTTAGTAGGTAGTTCTTTCTTTCTCTTTGTTTATTTTATGTTTATTTACAATTATATCAGTTATTTGTGCAGCAAATGCTGTTATTATGGTTGGCTCTTAACTTTATGTCCTGGGAGATTGTAATTTTCCAAAATTTAAGACCTCTTCTAGAGAAAAGAGCTGCTAACGTTGTATTTATCATAAGTTTTAACAGTTTGCAAAATGGAGACGCTTGAATTTAATATTCATTAGAGATTGTTTTCTGATCACTTTTTAGGTTTTATTTAAAAAAATGTATTATTAAGCGCATTTAATTATTTGTTTCATTTTTTTATCCACGAAATAATTTACAAAGAAGATTTTAGTTAGTTTTCTTTAATTAAACGACTATTTTTTAATATACCGTTTTGGTTAATATAATTTTAGAGTTTATAATTGTTTTATTTACAAAACCCATTTATTGTACTTGCAAAATTCGTAGTATGTATGCCACAAGAACAGAACTTCTTTAAAATTCAAGTGTATCAATTTATAGTTTATTGTATGAAAAAGATCTATAAAATTGTTAAATAGAATCTTTGCTACATTATTTGTATATTAAAAATGTTCCTCTCTAGATTGTATGATGATGATATTTACCAAGAGTTTGAGATTCTCATCATAGAGTCTAAAACTATTCAATAAAACACAAAATGAATTTGAACAAAAGTTTATGCTAATCAAAGCTAAACTGAAATTCTTTTATCCTCGAAGCAATTTCTATGGTTTGTAAGTTGATATTATTACAAATTGAGAAGCCCAACTTTAAGCTGAGAATTCTATAGCAGACATTTCCTTGGGGTTTGGGGGTACACCTTCATTATCATGATGATGCGGATTCAAATAAGGAACGTGACATTTTTTGCAACATCTTTTCATTAATAATGTCCCTTTTTTTATATTTTAGTGGCACGTTCCCATTGTGAATGACTGGCAACTTGAACGTCAAACGTCAAACGTTGACGGCGACGGCGACAGCGACGTTTGCGTTGGCTTCAACTTCATTTTTCAGACGTCGCGCACCTGCGACAGCAACTTCTTTAGGCGTTCCACCTTTTGAGCTTTTGGCTTTTCACACAAATCGATTGGCAATGCCTTCTAATTGTACACAACAACAACAATCAAGGGGCGTTGAATGGAAGGGGGAAGGAGGGCGGTTAAGAATGCCATGGCATTGTGTGGACAACAATATTAGCACAACACCACGCACTCATCCACACAAACAATCGTACAAGCACACACACACACACACACACACACACATAGTCAAACAGTGCGCGCTATCACAAACCCTTTTTTTATGACTGGCAATTTCTGGTTGTTGATTTCATCTTTGGCTGCAACGCTTTGGCTTCTTCGATTTTGATATACATGATTTATTTTAGCTCGATTCTTTAGCTCCGGCGCTTAACGAAAATACATTTTCATTTCACGAACACACACACACAACTCGCGACGCGAACGCCCGCCGCATACCGTTTGCGTTGGCATTACAATCGCAACTGAAACAGGACGGCGATTCAATGTTTGACAAGAGCTCAGACAGCATATTCGCTCTCTTACGCTGGCGCGTGCGGCGCTTGCGCGACAGAAGAAGAGAGCGACGAGTTGCTGGCTGCTGGCAATGCTGTTTGTCGCTTTTGGGGGGTGGCACGACTTTCCCTTTTGAGCTAAGAGAGACCAGGCGGCTTGCAGGCGCTCTCTTTAGAGCGAGTGCCGTTAGCACAGGTAAACAAAATCAGCGAGGCTAAAACAAAAGGAACAACGCAAATGATGTTTATATTGTAAAAAAAAAAACACATATAACGAAAAACAACAAAAGAGGAGCAGAAGCACGCACACAGACACTCACGCTGATAGTTGAGGAGCTGAAGCGTCACTTAAGTGTTTGCTGGAGGTTGTTAGGGGAGGGGGAAGGAGGGTTTTGGGAGTGAGCCCAAAATGCAAACGATGTGTTTTAAGTTCGCTTACATTTGACAGGCCGAGTAGATGCCGTTGAGTGAGTGGGCATATGTGTGTGAGTGTGTGTATGTGTGTGTGTGTGTATTTAAAAGCATCTATGGCTGGGATTTGGATGGACTTTGAACAGGATACGTGCATATGCACACAGACAGGAGCAGGTTGAAAGCAGTTGAAAGTGTGCTGACAATGTCTCAATTAAAATTGCAAACTGAAGTGAGCTCTTAACTATGCGCGCAAATGTTTACTGTTTGAGTGTGGGAAACGAAATAAATTTAATTTGAACTAAGCCAAACTTAATGGAATAATAAATTTTAAAAAACTTTAGCATATTTTTACCTATATTTCACTTTTAACTGAAGACTCCATATGCCAATTTAAAAGTTTATTTTGTCGCTGTCTCTTGCTTGCTGCTGGCAATGCTGTGACTAATCCGTTACTATTTGCATAAAGTGGCAACGCCGTTATGCTGTAATTCAAAACTACAGTTACAAATTCAAAACAATAGGCAATTACTCGAATGTGAAAGTACTTGATCTTTGTTGAAGGTAAGATAATATCTAAGTGCGATCTGTAGTTTAATCTTTCGTTTACCTAAGGTGTAAATATTGTAATTTGAATATAGTATAATATATAATTTTCACAAATAAAAAACCATATTTTCTGATAGTTTGTTAAACTTTTATTTTTCTTTATCCATTTCTTTTATACATATACAATAATAAGTTTGAGTATCATTCTTCATTTTTTTTTTTAGCTTTTTCTCATCTTACACATTATATTTTTCTTTCCTGTTCAACAACAACAATTTACTGAAACATTCGTAGTTAATATTTGCCTAGTTGAAATGCATGTATCATATATAATGTATATCTGATAGTTACGGCTAGTTGAAGGTTGTGAGAATAGTCGTATATATAACGCATGTGCTTAATGAACTATACACTTAAGATAATACAAAAACAATTTGAAACAAACAGCCTATTCGGAGAATGTTTAGAGGTAAAAATTACATAAGAAACAACAATAATAATAATGGGGGCGTGGTCGGGGTATCAAATGATAAATTGGATAATGTTTGTTGATCGTAAACTTTGTCACACATTAAGTTGATTTTTTTCTTTTTTTTTTCGTAAAACTTGCTTGTAAAATAAAAACCATAATGCGGTTTGTGGGTTAAAGGAAGAGGGGGTATGCGTATCGCCTAGTGAGAGGGTGCGCCATAGGAGCTGCTGGGCGCCGAGGGAGCTGGTGGTGCAGCGGGTGCTCCATACTCTGATGGTGGTGGAATTGCATTCGGATAGGGTCCAGTCTCCTCCTTCTGGGTCTTGTACCGGATGAAGTAGACCTCTGGCTTGCTGGGCTGCGTTGGAGCGGGCGTTGGTATAACAATATCTGGCTGCTCCTCCGGTTTCTTGACTAGCACATAGACCAAAGTCTTCTCCTCGTTCTGCGGGTACTGCGGAATTATTGGTGCAGTCGGTGCCGGCGGCGACGGTGCCTTAATGAACACAATCTTGTAGTGCTTCTGCGGGGGCGGCACATACAGGGGTTTTCTATTCAAATTAGAGAAAGGAGGAGAAGGGTTTTATGTAAGCGCGGCTGTGATCGATCCCAAAATAAGGAAAAACCAGTTTTCGTATACCCATTAAATGTGGCTTAAAATAGTATCTGTTTTAGTAGATGATAGAAGGTTATGGAATAGAAGAAGAGTCTAGTTTATATAATATTACGAAATACGTACAGAAAAAGTTAATAAATTGTATCGTGACGTAATCCCACCTCTGCAATTTTTAAACTATCTTGTGATGTATTCAAAGACGTAAATATATCAAATTTGTGTATAGGCACAAGTTGCATCCAGGATAACTACTAGTTGGGCACTCCCGACTTAAGCACTATTATTTGCTGGCTAATAACGTACTGTCACAAATGCCGCCCACTCGAATCTTATATAAAGTGAAGTACAATCTATGGTAATTGCGTTCCTGCTGACTCCCTTTCCGTATGCAATAATTAGCAACGAAAAAAATTACTTAGGTAACATCTAAGTCACGCTTTAGCTGGTCTTCATCACCATATCTTTTCCCCCTGGGTAATTAACATTGCTTTTAGACAGTGACAAACAGAGAAAGAGATGGAGATAGAGAGAGAGAGAGAGAGAGTACGAAAGATAGAGAAAGAGTCAGCCATTTAATAGACACGCGCTTAGACCTCGTCCAACTGGGCGCTATTAAACCATTTTCCTTGCGGTACATATGAAACCCGCTACCCACTTCACAAAAATGATAATGCAAAAAGTAAAACAGTTATGTGGCAATCTAAACAATTGGACCCTGAACTGGATTAGATGATTAACGCTAAAGTTTTCGTAACTGTTGTCTTGTAGATGCCAAGTCAGATATTAAACAAAGTACTTCATGAATTGTGGGAGAATTCTCCATAATTGTGTGGCATTACTTATGTACATATTAGATACATATGCATACATACTCATAACTGGAGTTGCACACGACAGATCTTTTTGCAATTACATTTAATGGGTGTATCAGCAAACAAACAAGATGGTTCGTAAGCTCGCTTAATGTGGGAACATCTCTCTCCGAAATCAAAGGGAAAAGAGTGTTTACTTAATCTGTAAAACTGTCGTAAATATGGATTTCTTGAAGAAAATATTAAATTTATAACAATTTTAACATCAATAAACTACATTTAAGTCAATAAAATACTGCTAGGAAATACTGATTCATAAGGAATAAGGAATTATGTCGGAAAAGTTTTTGGGAAACCAATGGTTACTAACCACAGATATTTGTGTGAAGATTTAATCAAGCATTATTTAAACAATGTATTAGTAAAGATACTGAAAACCAACAATTTTACTTTAAAAATTTTTATGAGGAAACATCTTGGACTAAGCTTTAAGAATGTTTACAACGCTTTATAAGAAGAGTTTTAGAAATATTATTAACAGAGTGATTGTAGAATAATAGATAGATATTTTATGCTGATATTACAGGCTGAATTCAAATCCTTATCCTTTTCTTTAAGTAAGACTAATGTGAGATAAAAAGTTAAGAAACAGATCTACACTAAAATTCATATATTTATGTTACTATTTTTTAATAGAACAATTTTGAATATATTAAGCTCTATATATAACAGATAATTTAGGTTGAATTAAGGATCATCGAATCTCAGGTTGTTGTTGTTAATAAAAACTTCTGTAATCTTATCTAACACATCGTTAGACTTACCTGGGCGCCTGGTACTCTGGCTCTGGTGGTGGGACGTGCACGTAAACATGCTTGTGAACCACCGGCGGCTGCTGTGGAGGTCCATATTGTGGTGCAGGTGCGCCGTACCCGCCGCTGGGGCCGCTCGGCTGATAGCTACTCGAAGGTGGGGCGCTGTAGGTGTCACGCGGTGGCTCCGGACGAGCGGCCACAAGCGCTGCGCTGGCCAAGACGAACACTAACTGCGACATGAGAAGAAGCAGAAGCAGGTGCCAGGAAAAACAAGATCAGAACCACACACAAAAACACAAAGATAGAGAGAGAGAGAGAGAGAGAGAGAGAGAGAGGAGACACTTGAACATACCACACAACTAGGCTGCATAATGCTTATAAAACTGAACGCTTGAAGATCGGTTAATATCCGTTTTGCGATTTACTCGAGACTTGGAGCTTGTGCGACGCGGAACCTCTTACACTGAATGCATGCCTCAACGATTGTTGCAGTTGCTTTTATAGCGCCTCTCATTGGCGAGAAATAAAAATTAAGTAAAAATCAAGCAGAAGTCAGCAGCGACGGCGGCAGAGACGCCGGCAACAGCAGCGGCAGACGCCGCACCAGTTGGCAAAGAGCGCATAACCATGAAGAAATTGAAATGTATAAAAAAGCAACAATAAAAACAACAAGCGAAGCAGATATAACAGCAACAACAACAACAAGAGCAGCGGTCGCAGCAGCAGCTCAGCCAATGAAACAATAACAACAATAAAGCAAAACAGAAAAGCCGCAGCAACAACAATACGACTAGTAGCTACAGCAGCAGCGCAGCCAGCAAAAATATCAACAACAAAAACAACAAGCGCTGCAGAAAAACAGCAACAATAACAACAAGAGCAGCATCGCAGCAGCAGTTAAGCCCAAGCAAAAATAACAAAGACAAAATCAAAAGCACAATCAAAAGCAAACGCAAAAAGAAAAGCAACAAGCAGCGCAGCAGCTGGCAAGTCATCTGGCCTGGGGGAAACTGAAGCTAAGTTAAAGCTGCTGTAGCTGCCGCTCCTAGCTGCGACTGCGACTGCGACGCTGACTGACTTCGCGACAGTGACTGCGACTTTGACTGCGACTGCGACTTAGTTTGCGGTTTTCCTTTTTAATTTTAACTGATTTAATACCCTCCTAAAAGTTAACACAAATTAAAGTAGTTGCTAACAGCAAGAAAAAACGGCTATTCAATCCTAACTATGTGTATAATCTATTTTGATACGGTAAAATGATTAGATATGCTAAAGACTATAAAGAAAGTGGGTCAGTAAGTACTCAAGACATACTACGCCTAGTGTTGGATTATTTATAAATATTATACATATTATTTGAAGTATCAATCGATATTGGACATTCAGGATGATTTAAACTGTTTTCATATATAAAGATAAAATAAACTGAAGCTTTAAAGGATATTTTGTAATGTGATATAAAAATCAATTTAAATACAACATTACATTTAGAGCTGAACAAAAAAGCCAGCAAATCAAGTTTAAGTGGAACAGATTCAAACCCGGAACTTCAATAACATTTTTTTTAATTCAAATTTTATGTAACATTTGAGTTTAAATACTTTTTGGCACAGATCTAGACTCAAGACTTAAATAACACTTTGTATTATCTACTTCTGTATTAAATTTAACAATTTTTTTTGTATATAATAAAGTATATATTTCTCCCACTAGATGATCTATTGATCTACTTCATTATCCATTTACTCTGCGCAGTACATTCTGATTTGAATCAATAACTGAAAACTAACGACAAAACTGCATATTATACCAATCGTATCTATAAAGCTTAAGCTCCCCAGAAATAAAAGAGTATTTAAAATTCTACACGCTGTTTACAACATTTACGCGTTACTTCTTGGTTTTATTTTAGTAGTTTCTTTGTTTCTCCTGTTGTTTTTGTTATTTTTGTGGTTTTTTGTTGTGTTTGTTACATTATTATTTTTGATCATTTCGGTCAGTTTGGAGGATCGCATCATCGTTGCCTGTCTTCGGATCGTGTGGCACGATTCACTTTCAATTTCAAAGCATGTGGAAAGGGGACAGGGTGGGGGATAAACGGAGGCTTTGTCTCCGATCTGGACTCAACTGGAACTGGACTGTAGCTTGGTCTTATTTCACATTTCTTCATGTCTTAACTAGCTACCTCTCTCACACACTCTCACCCTCTCTCTCTTTCTCTCTCTCTTGCTCTCTCTTGCACAATGCTAATAATGAGCTTCACGGTCTTGTTGGGATACCATCACCTAAGCATTACGATCGCCAGCTCCATCTTCATTTCCATTTTTGTACTTTTTTGGCCATAATGCAATAGTTGTCTATGAATTTCTTTAAATTATTTTTATTATTTCTTTTCTCTTATTCTTCTTTTTCATATTGTTGGCTTATTCAATAATTTTGTGGCATCGGCAATGACATTATTTGTACTTTTGTTTCCCATTTAAAGGCAAATACAAAAAATATGATTAGCCAAAAATAAATGACGTTTGTATTTGGTTTCTTCATTATTGGCAAGTTTTCTTAAGCGAATGTCACGATCGGGCAATCTGATCGACGCGCTTTTGGCCCGAGGTGTTGCCTGAAATTGAGATGCGCATAATCAATAAATGACAGGGGTTCGAATCCCCACCAGTCCTGTTCGACAGTAGCAGAGCTACAAAACTCTGCCCAATTTTTCGGGCTGCCGGAATTCGTTTCGAGGATCGCTGCCTGGAACTTAAAACAGACATGGGGCATGGGGCAACTGGCATGTGGCATGCCGCAACTGGAACTGTGCGCCTACCGTCACTTTTCCTCAGCGGCATCATTTATAATGCCGTTAGCCAAATGGCAAGTGCTTCGCCTTTCCATGTTTTTCCCATATTTTTTTTGTTTTTTTTTTGGCTGTTGATTTTGCTGTTCATTTGAGGCTTGCATCGCACTTCCTCAATTTCCAGCGCATCTCATCTCTGATCTCTCATCATCATCATTATCATCATCTTGTGATCATTGCTGCTGGGTGTCTAAAGCAGGTGCAGGCTTCAAAAACCCAACAACAATAACAACAACATTACAACAAAAGCGATTAAGCAACAGTCGATATTCAAATTAATGGATTTTTGAATTTCAGCTGCAGATTCTCTCTGTCTATATAGATATGGGATCGGCGTAAATTATGATGTGAACACGATAAGCGAAAATGTTAATTGAATGTTAACATAAATAAACATGATTGTTCAGACAGGAGGATAGTTGATATGAACAGAGTGAGGGGAATCGATAAATACATATAAGGATATGTTAGTATATAAAACTAATTGCTAGTAAATATAGTTAGAGATTGATTAAAGTTTAAGAGATAGAGATACATTGATAAATAGATTGTTATATTCCTTAAACATTTTCATTCCATTAGCTTAATTGAACATGTCTAAAGATGTATATAGATATGTAATAGTTCCATGTCTATATCTATATATCTATCTCTTCATCAAACATAACTTTAATTTGATCTTCATACAGTTACATAATACTTTTATAACTCCCTCAGCGGCAACCCTGACGTGTGTTTCCACCATGTCAAGCTCCATGATTCTGAGTTGTGAAACCATCTGGCAAAGCCATATTTCATTCAAAATCTTTCTGCTTTCTCCATTACAGAGCTATGCGGCATCATTATTTCCATCGACACCTTTGCCATGCACACACACTAATTATTATTAAGTATCTTTTTCAACTTTATGCAACAGCTATATATACATATATATATATAAATAATAAAATATATACAGAAAAGCCAAATGATGAAGCCAAAAACATTTAAATAATATTTTATTTACATAAAAAGTAAAAGAAAAAATGTAAAACAATTAAAATGCGTTTACAAAACAGAAACTCGGCGACAGGCAACGGAACTTTGGAAGAGCGTGGGCACTTGTAAAGCTCCACTGACACATAAAGACAGCCCGTTGTATTTGTATCTGTATCCGTATCTTCAAACGTATCTGTATCTGTAATGGGCTCGGCTATGGGTTAACTGGGTCTAGCAATCGCCACTTGTTAGTTTTAATTTGTCAAGAGTTGCACTTGAAAACATAGCAAAGAAAGTAAATTGAGGTTTTTGTTTTTTTTTTTATTGTTGTTGTTTGTGCGGCAGTAAAAGTATCTGTATCTCTATCTGTATCGGAATGTGTTGCTGTGCATCTGTCAAAAACAAATGCGTGATGTACGCATTGATGAATTGCATAAGCAAGTTTTCCAGCTCCTGTTGAATGAAGCCCTCAAAGATCTAATTAAAAAAATAAGTAGGAGGCCTTGCATTGAAAATGATTTCTTTTATTGTTTTTGATCATAAGGTAATAAACGTTAAAGATAACAATTAAATCTACATTTGTAGTTGTAACGCATTTAAACGCGGCCCATACACATCCATAACTATATGTGTATATATAAATATACATACATTTATACATGTATACATCTTGGGGTCCATAAAATGAAAAACATTCAACTTGGTAACTTTTGCCGCTTGGAGGCCAGACTCCATGAAGAAGAAGAAGACAAAAACCTTTTGGAAGCGTCGGCATTTTAATTTGTGGTAGTTGGATAGTTAATATACCCATAATTTATATTTATTTGCCCAGCCTTGGGGCCCATTAAAAAGCAAAAATGAACAAAAAAACATCAGTTTTATAGTTTCAGGGACGGGGATTACATATTTACATTAACTCTCTTCTTCTTTTAATTATTTTGCAACAGAATCTGACATCCACAATATAAACTTTAAGGAACTATACAGCAAAATATATAAATAGTATGATTTGGATTACTAGTAACTCACTTTAGTACATATATAATTTTTTTTTGTTGATTTTTTTCGTTTTGATTAATCGTAAAATTTTAAAAATTATTGTTCTTATATAGGAACTGTTAAGTTCTTTTGAGTTCAGTATTAAAACCGTTGAGTTTTGTAATTGTATTTTTTGTCGGAACGAAAAATAATTATTTGAAATGCCGTAACTGAAAGAATAGACATTCATCGTGTGAAGACTGTACTTCTGTATTATAGAATTTTTACCATATACACCATGTAAAATATTCAATTTAAAATTCTGTTACATTTAAAAATATTACAGAAATTGTTCTTTACTAATGGGGAACTAGTTTCGCTTAATCGATTCTTTTTAAATGAGGAACTAGTTCGTTAGAAAACCAATAATTTGGCATATCGCATCAAATATTTCTTTTAATCATACTTCTTTTTGGAAGTAGTTCTCTCTTATTTGCTTAAGTATTCATGAATTTGGCATTTCAAAACATATTTTTGCATTCCTAGTTTCATTTCGCTGTATTTTTTATGGGGGTCGTCACGTTCGGTTTAGCTTTGGGGTGTATCTATTTAGTAGCGCCCATAGCCGGCCTCCGTATCGAGTGCACCCATGGCGCCCAGTTTCTGGAGCCAGGCGGCATTGGAGCTGCTGCCACGCTGAGCGGTCAGCGGATTGTTGGCCTCATTGTGAAGACGCAATTGGTGTTGTTGTTGTTGTTGTTGCTGTGGATCCTCATTGCTCAACTCCAAAATCTGCAAACGAAATGAGTAAAGCTTAACAATTGTTGTTGTTGTTATGGTTGTTATTATTATTATTATTATTGTTGTTGGTGGTGTTGTTTTTGTTGTTGTTGTTGTTGATACTGTTGTTGCCTACATGAAAATTGTGAGCGGAGTTTGTGAGTCTGTTAGCAATTTCAAAAATCTGTTGAAATCTTACACTGAGAGAAAAAATTCAAGTACTTTCATACTTGATTTGATTGATAAGTTAAACTCAGGAGATAAAATGAGAATGTTTTACACAATTATCAATTGACATTGGTTTTAGAAAGAGTGTGAAGTGGTGTAGCAGTAAATATTAGTACTATTGAATGAATAGTTTAAAATTAGATTATTATAATAGTAATCAAAATGTTTAACTTATGGATTTTAAACTGACAGTTATAACTGAATATTAACTGATAATAGAAACTCTAGACTTTTTCTCTCTGTGTAGTCGCACATTCAGGCTACGTATGTGGGAAGCATGGTCACATGGTTATTTCTTTATTTTTGGCGGTTCATTAAATCAAATGAACTTTATTCATATCATCTGTAACGCTTGCATCTGACGCTCCGAGGCTCGAACCCCGGGCTAAGACCGAGGTGCGAGTTCATGTGGCGACGGCTGCTGCGAACAGCTGAAAATGATGACTGAAAATGTGTTAATGGGGGGTATTGTCGTGTAATTATCAGACGGTAACCTCTTTTTTTCGCCTCCCAACTCTTTTGTTTTTTCCTTGGTTTCTTTTTTTTTTTTGGCGAACGATGTGTGAACATCAGAAGAAAAAAAAAGAAAAATAAATAAGCGGGGAGAAATACCTAAAACAATTTTGCGCCGAGTAATTATGTTATTGCTAATTTAAAAAATTGTGTTTTTTTTCCCCTCTCTTTATCTCACTCTCTCTGTCTTTCTCTTTCACTCTCTCTCTTTTATTCACGCTAATGGACGCCCCCCTGGCTTTTAATAGCTGCGAGCTGCAGCTATTGCATCGGTGTTTAAAGTCCAGATATATCGTATAAGGAAGCAACAATCACTATTATCGCATAGCATCTTGGTTAGCAGGGTCTTTTGTACCCCCTCCTCTTAAACTCTGTTGTCCCCCTGCAAAGCATCCTCGGCCTCACATTTAGACAGTTTAATTTGAGACTTGCCGTTAAGTGCAAAGTTATGTGATTGGATAAGGGTCTCTGGGATTGTCGTCATTGCTGCTTTTGGTAAAGATCTCTGGGGAAGAGGGAGGGAGGGAGTTGTTAATGTTGCAACCCCAGTTGTGTAGCTGCCACAGTCACTTTTAATGGTCTGGAGGCACGTTTGCCAAATAAACGCTGTTAAATATTGAACTTAATGATTAACAATCAATGGACTAGTCATAAAATAAATGATAATATTAGTAATACTAATGGTTAATGGTAAAGTTAGAATAATAATAAATATAAAAAAATAAGAATATGAATAGTATGAATGATAAAAGTACTTATAATAGTGGTAATTAATATAATAAGGATGATGATAGAGGTTGTGATGATGATAATAATATTAATAGATAACAACATAAACATAACTTATAATAATAAAAATATAAGTAATCATAAAACTAATAATAACAATACTACTTTAAGTAATAAAAATACCAGTAATGATCACTCGAATGCCATCATAAATAAATAATGTAGGTTACAAAGGTCGGTTATAAACAATTTGTTAGTTGAACATTGTTTACCGCGAATTTATCAATAAATTAACCATGAAGTTTTGTATTTAAAATGCGAAATTCCATCAAATCATCACAATTTTGTATATGTTATATGTTATTTTGTAAATTAAGCGCATATATTGTTACTATTATTATATCGCATGTCTGACCTCAGATGTGGCTTAATTTATTTTTAAAATTAATAATTTCTATAATGGTGATTTTTTATAAATATTTGTGTGTGCCAAGTTTATTATTTGCGCTGAGTTTATTTTTAGAAATGGGCCTAATAAATTGTTTTTGCAATTTGTGGTTGTGGTTGAGTTTGGACTTAATGTTTCTTATAATTTTATAAACAGACAGTAAGACAGTATAGTATATAAGGAGAAATATATTGGAAAATAAGCTAGACATCTTACCTGCTTACCAGGGGTTGAAGCAGAGCTTTAACCACTATTCAATTTTGAATTAGACTTATTTTTTAAGTATTACTTGAACCCTCAGTCTGACATTTTGACATTTAGACTTAAAAATAAACAACCACCCAAGTTCTTAACTTGAAATGTCATATAGGAAGTGTTTCTGTTTTTCTCTTTCCTGTTTTCTCTTGTCTGATGTCTCATGTGACAGGCGAAGACTAATTAACCATAAGCTAAGTTGTTTGCCAACTCATGATCTGCAGGTTCAATGCATTACTCCCAACTGACAAGTGGAATTTCCTTTATATTATTTTCTGCGTGACGTCGACAAAGTCAAAGTCAACCTTCGTCAGGGGCCGGCGCCAACCTCAACCTCAACCTCAACCTCAGCTTCTGCCTCAGCCTTACAGGCAGCGACGTCATCTTTGGCTTTTTTTTTGCCATTTGACATTTGATTTTCCCTTCACGTTTCGCTTCATTTTATTTCATTTCAATGGTTTTTCTTTTCTTTCGGTATTGCCTGTTGTCTTGTTGCCTCGTTGTCCCTCTTGGCCAAAATCACTTTGTGCGCGTCTCACATCAACTGCTTATCGATTCGCAAGGGCCTTGACATGACTCAGACACGGATCCAGATGCCAACTCAAACTTCAAAGCTGAGACAGATTATCACAGAAAGAGATAGGGATAGAGGTTCTCAGCGACAAAGACAGAGACAGAATTAGAGATAGGCAGTTAGAACCATAAAGATAAGGACCTTGACGTTAAGATTGACTTAATTGGATCCGAAAAAATGACTACTACAGTTACAATGATTGGCTCCTAAATGATTCTTAACAGAAAGAACAGTTCAACGATCTAAATATGATGATGGAAATAATGATAAACTCAGAAAAATATTGCTTAGCTATGATAACGACACAGCTGGATTAAACATTCAGCATAGTCATGGACAATATCAGAATAAGACAGAAACAAACGTAGATTCCCAGCATAAGACCTTTTCAATTCAATTGAAAATTGCAGACAGTTTCTGCAAGACCTCAGAAGACACCTCAAGAGACCTAACAACCAAACACAGAACTAATAAGAGATCTAAGAAATAGTTTAAGCCAAAATGCCTGGAGAGAACGTTCTACAGACCACATAGACCTTTACACAATCAAAAACAAACCCATTGAGCATATCCAATCAAAAGACCAATCAAGAGCTAGACTCAAGGACATGTCTAAAGATGATGCTCAACTCTAACATCGAGGTTTCAGAGAGTGAGCAGCAATTGTTGCTGCTACAGATAAACACACTTAAGTGTGGCAAAGAGGTGTAGTTGCAGTTGCGGCTGGCTGTGGCACAGTTGCAGCTGCGTCTAAAAATCGAGTGGCAAAAATGATGTGAAGCATCCATTAAAATTGGCCCCCGGTTGAGCAGCATTTTTGAGCTGCGGTTGCGAAAAAGAACAGGAAACTGCGCACCAAAAAAAAAAGTTTTATAAAAAAAAAATTATAATAAAGAAGAAGAAGTAGAAGCAGAAAAAAACACCAAAAGAAGAAGAGGAATTCGTATTTCGTTGTTGTTGTACTATAAAATTGTGCAGGTTGGCAAAGATGAGAGCTTGGAGCAGGTTGGCGATTGTAGCCGGGCAGGCTCTGCCAGAGGTTGTTGCTGTTGCTGTTGCTGCTGTTGTTGTGCAGACCTCGCACCGTTAAGTTGACCAGCAACAACAACAACAACAACAACAACAGCTACGTCTTGCGAAATATGTAAAATATTTGTGAAACGCTTGCAGCGACAACAACAACCGACAACAACATTAAAGAGTCCAAAAATACCAGTGCTCAGGAGCTCTGCTTTATATTGTTTTCGTTTTGTTGTTATATTTGGAGTAACCCTATCTAGAGCCATTGATTGGGCGAATGACGTAAGCCTCAGGGGTAACCCGCAACAACTGACCAACCAAAACAAAAACACGCTGCGAAATAAAACCTCAATAATTGGCGACATAATTGCAACTTAATACCACGCTTTTCACTCTTTTCATTTAGTTAATTATATCGCAAACATCAACAACAACAACAAAATAACACACCAAAATGAAGAGCACAAAATAAAAGAAATAAGAAAAAAATATTCGGAAAGAACAGTTGCATTTGGCACACATACTTTTAAATACCCTTACGGTGTATATTACTCTACATCACATAAGAAATAAAAACAATTAACTAAAGAAATGGATTAACTAATGAATATAATTGAGAGTATGGGTTCTACATATGTGATATCGTAATTAGTTTTAAGAATTTTAGTGTTTTCCCTTAATGTTCTAGCTTAAATAAATATTTTATAATTATTACTATTAAATGTATATTATGACTTAATTAACAAATCATATATTGATCGAGCATATCACAGTAAAGAAATATTTTTGATGTCTACCAATACAGAAGAGTATTTGAATAAAAAGGGGCAATGTTTAACCCGATATAGATATTATTTAAATGAAAGAGAATTCTATATGAAATCTGTGACCGACCCTTTTACGATTTCAAATCTGCAGTTGCTTAAATAATAAAGATAACTGAGAACTTTAACTGCAA
The DNA here is from genome assembly GCA_037075185.1 of Drosophila pseudotalamancana. NCBI lineage: Eukaryota > Metazoa > Arthropoda > Insecta > Diptera > Drosophilidae > Drosophila > Drosophila pseudotalamancana. The sequence continues at coordinate 547,721 of JBAMCK010000142.1, forward strand.
AATGTATGCATAAGTAATTATTGAATTTTGGAGTTTTATAATATAATACATAAATTTATATCAAAGATGGATTCATTAGTCAATTGTATGGCTTATGAAATATTTGTAATACCTTTTGCAAGGGTATGTAAATGATGTTACTCACACACACTCAGATACCCACACATACACACACACTAATGCGCATTAACAATGGTCTTTCAACAGGCTATCCACTTACGGCTGTGTCAGTGGAAGCTGGAAGTGGGGAGGGGAGTCAGCAGTTACCTACCTGGAGCATCAAGTCACGCAACTTATCCAATTCGTCGCCATGCGACCTTGTCGGCAGGTATCGGCTCTCGCAAGGCTGCGGCGGCACCAACAGGAGCAGCAGCAGCATCAGCGCCATCAGCAGCGGCAGTGGCAGCGATGCCTGCAGCCGGTGCGACTGCATCAGAGTGCGAGCCGGAGAAGGAGACGGTGACGGGGAAGGAGCCGGAGATGGCGTCTGATTCCTGGCGGCAGTCATGGTCATTATGTGGGCGTTGTTGTTGTTGTTGTTGTTGAGGGCACAGGTGCGGATGCAGCAGAATTGTTGTTCGTGCAGCTGCAGCGAAAGGATAAAAAAATCTGTGTGAATATATTTTTTCAAAAAGGCTCAAAGGATTTGCACAGATAAACATATATATGTATCTAAAGCCTAGAGAAAGGTTTGCCTATGAAATTTAGCAGACTTCACAATACACTGCATTAAACGTAGATGGAACACTTGACTAGCAGATACTCTTTATACTTCCCTAGCTCCCTCAATTCCTCTCTCTTCCTCTGTCTCATACTTCTTTTATCCGAATTTGTATGCTGATCCAAGTGTTAAAAACAATTACAAGGAATTAACAATAAAACTTGATAACCTCTCATCTAAACATTATGCAATCTTCACAATTTTTATATGACGTATTCATTTAGTTTCTGAATATTTAAGACTTTTTCATTTAATAACTGTCTTCATAAAATATGTATATTTTAAAATGTCAAAAAAAAAGGATTTAATAAGGCTCAACACTTTATTAGATCAAATTTTAATTGTTGAACAAACAAAAATTTCCTAAATGCAGAAACCAATATACTTTATAAATAGGGTAGAGTATGTATTTATATTCTTGTTTTTCAGATTTTAGCTAACTTAAATATAATTAACAGCTAATCATAATGAATCGAATGCAATTTTATAATTTCCAATTAGACTATTGCAGGACTCTGACTCACTTTTGCACAGGATTTTCTTTGTTGTTGTTGTTTTTGTTGTTTTGGTTGGGATTAGCTGTGCGTCACTTTTATTATCTAATATTTACTTTGATTATATTTTTTTTTTTTTGTGGCCACACTCGTCCACTCGATGCGCTGAACTAGGATAACAATGTTGCTTTAAGCCACGCTGCGTGCAGACATTTGTATTTATAGCCAAAAGGCGACAGCGGCTGAGATTTTTAGTGCCACTTTTGGCCCTGATGACAGAGCTCTGCTGCTGCTGCTGCTGCTGCTAGGATATGACGTCCTACACATGCGCCACTCAAACACACAGAAACACACACACTCACTCATGTATATATATTGGGAGGCACACGCACACCTAAAAAGCGAGCGAGTTACTTAACTTGGTTGTTAGGGTACGCGGCTAACATCTCTGACCAGTCGCCAATGCCGAATTCTTACACATTTTGCATTTCGCATTAAGGACAAATGTGCGCGCGCAGAGGCGACAACAACACAAACAACAAGTGTTATGTGCGAAAAACTGCTCGAGAGAAAGATACCCAGTAATGAGTTCATTCGTTGGGCATATACATATATGTTCTGACTGAAATTTGAGCAGGCTTAATGACTTAATGACTGACTGGCTTATTATCTGGTATCTTAACTATTCAACTAAGTGAACTATAAACTAAAAACATGATAACTAATGAAATAACAATTAACTAGTTAACTGACTGATTGACTGACTGAGTGAGTGATTGATTGACTAAATGAATAATTAGCAGATTGATTGGCTAGTTAACTGGGATCTTAACTATTCAACTAAGTGACCTATTGACTAAATTTATTACTGAATAACTGACGGATTGACTGGATTTAGATTGAATCAATATATAAATGATCTCTTGTCTCAATGAATAATACACAGAAATGATTGATAAACCAAACCCCCAACTATTGACTGATTAACTGAATGAAATCTGACTGACCGACTGAGTCACAGGATAACTGACTACAAGAAAGATCAATTGATCTACCCCCAGCTTGATTAACTTTGATTTAATAATGAGCAAAGAAATAAACTAACTAACTGCTCGACCAATTGACCGACTTGATGTTGTTTGTATTACGGGGTATAACAATGAGAGCAAGAACAACATCCATATCATTGACATGGTATTTACGTATTCTACACATATGTATGTGTGTCTATCTGTGTGCCATTTCGTATCTGTGTTGTCTGTGCTGTGGGCGTCAGTCAGGCACGCCCTAACAGAAACTGGTGAAATGTTTTCGCTTAGCAAATCTCATGGTTAGCTTGCGATTGAAGTGGTTGTTCTTGTTGTTGTTGTAGAACGTATTGTCTTTTTTGTTGTTGTTGATATCACTCTCGTTCTTATTGTTGCCGTCGTCATGGCTGCAAATTGTTGACATTGCCGAGGCGTCTATAAATGTGTTTCTCCAGTTGTAGTTCACTAACCAACTGGACGGCAAATGTTGTTGATGCTTCCTCAAAGTTGTTGGTGCTGTTGGTTAACAAATGTTACCATTTGTATACTACGCACGACTCTACCAGTTACCTCCTCCCACCCGAAATTTTTGATATAGCGCAGTTTTGTGTGGCCATTGCTGTGATTGAATACGTGTCCGGCATCCAAAATGCAATTCCAAGGGATTTTTTACGACCGAACGGGAGACAGGAATATTTGCGGGTTCTGCTTACGAATGAATATGTCTCATTTTCCCTCTTATTTTTGTTTATGCATCGCAGTCGCATAAACGCTTTATGAAACAGTTAAGAAATGCAGAAGGACACAAAAAAGGGTACCAATAGTTTAACTAAATAAAATGCTTGAGTGCGGGGACTGGCGACGAGTTTCTTAAAGTGGTTCAAACGAAAGCTTTTTGCAGGGAGCTTAAGATTGAAGTTGATTACATGCAAGCTAAAAGGTCGCTGCTATGACACGCAAAAAAAGCTTACTGTAACGGTAAACTAGCTTTAAGCTTGGCTTCACTAAGTGGTTCGTTTCCTGGACAATTTTTATTTGGATAATGGAAATTTGAAGAAAAAAATAAATATATTTTATGATATATTTTATAATTTAAAAAATTAGCTGTGATATGATCTAAACCGTTATAACACATTGATTATTATTCGATTTAATATTTAATTAGAATTTGATATAGGCTTTCGAGTTTGTCCCATAATAAACATCTTCAATCAGCTATACTTCGAAAATTTCAACAACTGATAAAGATATAGAAATCAATAATTACGATCAACTTTATCAGGAATAACCAAGCTAGCGCCTAAAATACATTTTTGTATCAGAACCAACAAAAATTAACCGGCGGATAAACATGACAGGAAGCGCACAGAAACTTCTCATTTTTTTCAACAAGCAATAAAAAGAAAAATAAACAAAACCTTTTGTTCAATCAACTTTATGGACAAAATGTTAATTTTTTTAATAAAGTCATAAAATTAAAAGTATCATCAATTTTATTAAAAATCAATTTAAAAAACAAACCTTGCCTTGCTTTGATTTTTAATTAATTTTATTCACTTTTCGATCGCAATTACAAATTACATTTAAAATACAACAACAAATGGAGGCTGAATTCATATAGAGTAGGTGGATATTACGATGTGGTTGGTATAGATGGGATATGGCTCGTATAAAAAGTTTAAACATAAACTTAGAGCTACGAGTAACTTAATTGTTTAGGGTCTACTTAAGAACAACTAAAATACATTCAGTGGCATTCTCCCAAAAAAAAATAAACACTTCTTCGGAGACTTTTGCTATATGTTTTATGCTTAGGGATTGCATCGGCAGACACAGCACGAAGGAAACAGGAACCAATCCATAAAAATGCCCTTGCAATCGTTATCGGGATCGTAGGCCAACAATCGATGCCATTTATACTTTTGCTCGCAGCCGCATTCGCCCTCGCAGCGAGAGGTTTGGGTGTTACTGTTGGGTATATCAAATGGGCAAAATTAGTGGTTTTTAAGTAGAGTAGTTATAGTATAGGTGTGTGTGTGTGTGTGTGTGTGTATCTCACCTGCACACCTCCTGGTGTATGGCCTGTTCGAAGTGCTGCGTATTCACAATCGCGCGTATTTTCCCTGCTGAGTTGGAAGCCCAATAGGGTGTCACGATTTCGATCTTTGACTCGCATGCATCGAGTCTCCCTGTGCCTGAGTTTCCATTCGCATTGCCCGGCACATTGTTCGCACGGCTAGTACCGCCTCCGCCCGCGCCTGCCCCATTTCCAGCTCCGCCTCTATTTCGATTGCTCGCTCCACCAGCTGCCGCCTGCCGCTTTTTTCGCAGCTCTCCGAAGTAACTGTCACCCGCCTCCCCGGCAGTCGCCGCATAGGATCCGGGCGGTATAAATATGTCCGGCTCGTCTATGAACCGTCGCTTTCGCACCTTGGCCTGTCCCCCCGATCCTCCCTCCATGTTCATCTCGAAGTCTCCGTACATGCGCCGCATCAGCGCCTTGTTGTCGTCTATGAAACGTTCTATTTTATCGCTAAGAAGTGAAGAGAGAGAACCAGTTAGAGAAGTTGGTTAAGGATTTAAATCAAGATCGCTGCTTATGAGTACGATATTCATTTTAAAATTGAGATATCTGTTGCTATATTAAATTGTACATATGACTAGGATTTGCAAGGGTATTCCATCTTCCATGTGCTTACATTTTTTCATATTTGAGCTCAGTTTAACGAACTTTTAAGCAATTTCCATTGATCTCAAACCGAGCTGTGAGTAACTGTATTAAATATTTCCTTGAGATAACCATTAAGAAATGTGTGTCAAAAGTTCGTTAAAAATTAAAAACAATAATTACGTTCGCATTAAAAACTATTTTATGGCTTAGCAAGAAGATGAAATAACAAAAAACTATTTCACAATATTTTCTTAATTTTTAAGACTGAATCATAAGTGGTGCTAAGAAAAACCACAGGCAATTCTTGCGGTGTGTATGGCGACATTTAAAAGAGAACTCATGGCCTTTTATGATTGTTCAGATACTCACATGGGATAGCTGTTGCCGGCTGTCGGGCAGAACAGCTGATGATAGCGCTTAATGCAGGGCACGCCTTTGATCACATCGCCTCGGACATCCAGGCCGAGCGCCACGGAGAGTGCCGTCCACCATATCTACGGAGAGAGAGAGAGAGAGAGAGAGAGAGAGAGAGAGAGAGAGTGTGAATGAGAGGGTCAGACTTAATTGGCATTCGTATTGGCAGCGATCGGCCTACAACAATTGATAGGAGGGTGTGAAAATGACTCAAGCCAAGACCTCAAGAATAATAAAAAAAAAAATATTTCATTTTATATGAACTGTCGATCGAGTTGAAAATCTTAGAGTGTCGGTAAGTTTCTCAGCTAAACTTGGCTCAAAATCTTAGAGTATCGCAGAGTCTCTTAAGTTAGCAGCTCAACTGGCATGATTATCATCGCACCTCTTAACGAATCGAACTCGCGCGACCTTCGTGAGCCAAAAACAACATAAAGAGAAGCAACCACACACACAATCACACATACACACACACTGGCAGAGATCGTCAAAGTTATTTCCGCAAATGAGCAAACTCGATCGATCGATCGATATACTTACTTATTCCTAAAGCCGTAATCGCAAAGCGTATTGGAAAACACGCGCGCGTGTCCGTTTTTGACTTGACTTCAAATTTTTGTTCTTTTTTTCTCGTTGGGGGTGTACTTAACGGAATTTGCAAAGTATGATATGATATGATGGGATGCTTAATGATGCCTTGCAATCTTTTGTTTCGTTTTTAAAATGAGTTAAGATTTGTTTCTTTTTTGGGATGTACTTTGCGGAACTTGTAAGAAAGATAAGATAAAATCTAATATGTATTCAATTACTTTCTTTCTTTTCTTTATATTTTCTTAATTAAAGATTTGTTTCTTCTATACTATAAGTTTTCTTATCTTGATTTGGGGATGCGAATGTTCATTCAGTTGAGTTCAAATTAAGTTAAGATTTCTAGAATTAAGATTGAATATTCGGGTACGATATTATACAATGATTAATGAAAGGATTGCTTTTAATCATTTAACTTCTTTTAATTAAATTGATTTTTTTAAGATTTACGAAATTTTAAAAGCAATCTATTAACTCGCTTTTACCTCAAATAACGATTTCATTCTTATTGTTTTTGGTGTTCTACTTACCGGAATCTGCAAAAATGTTCCATTATTTGACTTGGGATAGGAAAATAATGGCACAACGGGCACGCTGCCATTCTTCAAAAAGATCGGACCCTGTATGGGCGTGACCGTGGGCATGGGACTTTTATTCGTTTTATCTGCAATAAAATAAAAATGAAGAAGAAGAAGAAGAAAGATATGTAAATTAAAGATTGGAACTGAGTCATGCGCGAGGACAGATTGTGCGTTGATATAAGAGGAGGCGCAAAAAAACCCAAGTGGAAAATATAAATGGGAAGTAGTGTAAATAATTGCAGAGCTGCATACAAATGGAACTGCAGTTGACATATAAATTATGTGAAGTGCATAAAAACAGGGACACGTTCCAAGCATTTGTAATGCCCAAAAACCGAGCCAAACGGATCTGCGATCAAAAATAAAGAAAAATAAAAAAAATGTGAAGCGTGAACTGTGCGTGAACTTTCCCTTTCCCTTTTCATGCGTATGTAAGCAGGGAAAGGATTTTTTTTAAATAGAATTTGAGTGGAATGAAGTTGTTGTTGTTGTTGTTGTTGTTGTTGCAACTACTTCGCAACTGTTGCCGTTACAATTACAAGTTGGACTCGTTTTCAGACTTCACACACACAATTGCAAAGGTGAAACCCCGAAAAAAAAAACAGATCTTAAACAATGCAGCCAGTATTATACATATATGTATGTATATGTACTTGATCTTATGCATGATATGTGTATGAATGTGTGTGTGTGCTCTCGCGTGTGCACGTCTTCGGCGTCATTTAAGACAAGTTGAGAGCCGTTGAATGGGGCCCGACTTCTTGCATAATAATATATATATATATATATATATATATTATATACATATATGCATATAGTGTATATGAGCAGACAGCACTTGAGCCTCAGCCAAAGCTGGCAGGTTGTTGCCACAAAATGAGGCTCCAACAAAGAGGCGCCACGCGAAAACAAAGCCAAGAAACGGGCCAGAAAATAAACTAAAAGTGAATTATCAAATGCGCTAACAGTTTTTTTTTTTTTTCTGTGAGAGCTCAACTGTCGCTAACTCTATTAACTGTCTTGTTGAGGAGCCAGATATATATATTTGTATATATATATAATAAAAAAGCTTTAACTGCTACATAAATCGTGTTGCGTGTTAGTCAGAGACAGCTATAAAAGTCAAACACTGACCATTACTGTCCCAAACGGCGACCTTGCCGATCGGTTTGTAGACCTTTGACCTTGCTCCGTCTACTTGTAGTAGTTGTAGTTAGCTGCTTCTTCTTTCTTGTTGTTGTCTAACAGTGCAGAAGTTGCTCTCAATTGGAAAGATACACAGAAACAACACAAGCAAACAACTATGCGAACTAACAAACAAGGCAACAAAAGTAACAGAAACAACAACAATTAACATAAGTTTGGGGAATCGTGTGCAAACGTAATAGAAAGACAGAGACAGTGAGAGAGACAGATACCTATAGCATCCACTAAATACCAAAACATTTACTATTTGCATAGGCAGCTGCTGATAGCTGATATGAACAGCAAAACAATTTGCCAGATTTATGTGTTGAAAGCTATAACAAAGTACTTTGTAAACACACATTATATATATTTATATGTACATATATGCATACCCATATATATGTATGTATATATATGTCATGATATTTCCGCATTGTATCCCAACTATTTGCTGATTCGTTTATAGTAACTTTTGTTCCTGTTCTAAAGTCTGATTTCTAAAGATTTAGATTTTACTTCTGACATTGAATTTGGTTACCTGAAAGCCAATGTTTAATATTAAATAAATAAACAATTTGCGTTAGAAGAAAATTCGAAAAATAAAGAAAGATATTGGAATTCTTTGTTGGAACAAAGTTTTTCAATTTGCGAGTATTTCATGTAGTTGCAAGCATAATTAATATATATAGACTATTATCACAGTCTACTTATTAAAAAATAAATACAGAAACTGAAAAAAAAAAACATTTTGTAACATCTTCCCAAACAAAAACTATTTCAACGTCATAAGCATATTTTTCTCACAGTCTCACAGTATAGTTTATATATTTTATTCAATATTTGATACGCACCTTTATTCTGCCCTTCTCCATCGTAGTACTCTCCATCATCCCCATCCTCGTCCTCCTCCTCGCCTTCCTCCACATCATAGTCGAGCACGGCGTGCACCTGAGTCCTGGATCCTTGACCCGCCTGCACGCGTGTAAAGCCCGGCGCTCGTTCCGGATAATTGTCGGGCGAAGGCGCCACTCCATACGTGGCGGCTGGGGTCTCCGTTTTGCCTGGCTGTCGGCCGCGCTGCGCCGGCTGAGGAGGTGGTTGCTGCTGCAGACTCGGCTGCTGTTGCGGTGTCGGCTGCGACGGCTGTTGAGAAGGCTGCTGGGATGGCTGCCTACTGCCAAAGCCCGTAATACTAAAGCTTCCGCTATTCTTGCTGAATGTGGCGCTGGCGCTGGCGCTGGCACTCCCATGCACATTGTAGTACTGTTTCTGCTGCTTAATAGCAGGCGCCTGGCCCGGATATCGCGTGTAGGAGCCCTCGGCAGGTCCACGGCCCGCGGACTGTGTCAGTTGCAGCGTGCTCTGACTCTGACTCTGGGTGTGGGTGTGGCTTTGTCCGGAGCTGCTCTGAAAGGATACACTGTTCTCATTGTTCTCCAGCTGGCTCTGATGCTGCGACGACTGCTGCTGCTGCACCTGCTGCACCTGCTGCTGCTGTATGTGGTAAACGGAATTGCGGGCGGTTCCCGTAGGAGGCAAGTAGGCGGTGCCCTGTTTGCGCCTGCTGTTATAGGGATATCCAGGTTGACCGTCCTGCTGCTGATGTTGCGCAGGCGTTCCGTACGGATTGTTTTTGTAGTAGTCGGCACCGTCCGGCAGCGATGACTGTTGTGGTTGCTGCTGTTGCTGCTGATGATCGGCCGGCGAGTAGAGCAAATTATTCGTATTGCTTGCCAGCTGATGGATGGGATGCAGAGGAGCCAGCGTCACGCCCCAGGGCTGGGATAGTCCGCCAAAGGGCAACGAAAAGTTGGCCAATGCCATCCCGACACTTTGTTTGTATATGTTTCGATTTGAGAATCGCAGCGCGTTGCGTATTACGTAAATAGTGTTGAACTTTGCTTCAGTGCATGACGATACGAAAGACTTAGGCAACGAACTTGCTGGCTAACCTACATAACATTATGGATCGCATAGAACCAGAAGCGCGCGCTTTATATGATTTATGCAAAACTCAAATACAGTGGCCTCCCCTCCCCCCAGCGAGAATACTACACATACACACACACACACACACGCACACCTGGAGTCTCTTGAGAGCTTTTATAATATAAATATGTGCAAATGTTGTTGTTGTATTGTTGTTGCTTTTAAGGTAGCTAGTGCTGGGTGTTGTGTTAATATAAGTTGCGCGCGGGCTGTTTTGGAGCTGAGTTCCCGCGACTCTAGTGCTAAAAAACCATTCACGACAAGCTGACAATCGAGACTGAGCCGTTCTCGGCGTGCGCCTTTAAAAAACCTTAATGGGAAAAATATATATTTCCAACCAGCCTCAATACTCAAAAAAACAAAAACAAAAACAAAAACAAAACTAAATACAAACTGACTTTAAAAAACAGTTGCTCAAAATAAAAAAGAGTGAGCGACTGCGGCACTCCGTTCCACTCAGCGACGTAAGTTTTTTTGAATGGCAAAACGAAAAATAAAACAAAACCGGAAAAATATGCGAATCAATCAATGCGATCAACAAATGCTCTTCAAAATTATTGCACCAATATCGCTTAAGTCTTAAGTATTAAGAGTTGTTATCGTAAATGACAATTGTCTCAAAAACAAAACATCAAATATTTATAGATCTTAGCTCATTTTTTAAACTAAAATTTGTATTTTATGAGAAATTAATTATTCAGATAAACTTTCAGAAAAATGTATTGAAGGAAAATTAGAATAAGAAGAACTCATATCAAACAGTTTTAATTTTATATCATAAATCGAATCCCAAAATTGAAAAATAAAACGGGATTCATGAACGTAAAGCTCTTCATAACAAACTAAATTTGCGAAATTCGGGAAATTTGTTTTCAGAGTTTTTATTTATTTGATTTCATTTGCGAGCTGGGCTAAGCCATGGATTGAGTCAACGCTGCAGTTTTGGTTCCATTTGGCGACTCGTTTGTTTCATTTTCGAAAAGCGCATATTAATCACCAAACAAAATCGTCGTTGTCGTCTTGAAGGCAATGAAAAGCAAAAGTATTTTTAAAGTGGGCTTTAAAAAAACAGGTTGTGAAGAGCGATCAATGAGTTACACTTGCCTAAGAGAGTAAACAGAGGCGTGCTCTCTCTCTCTTCCTCTCCATCTCACTCTCTTGAGAAACTTTGATCAGAACTAGGGTCTAGGTGTTACAGCTATGGTGGGGTCTGTCAGCAATGTTGCTGTAATGCCGAGTGCATTTGGCGATGAGCTAGTGCTGATGCTAATAATGATGATGGTGATGATGACTGAAGCACTCCGTTGGGTGTTTAGACAGCTGTACGAGGGCGTAGACACGTCTACGTCACATCAAAGCTGAGACAGACGATTTGCATATTAACACCTCTTAACTGGATCGGCTTCCTCGCATTTTCTCTCTCTTTCCCGCTGTCTCTCCATTCAACTAGATTGAATTGAGAATCGCACCGAGTTGTTTCGTTTACGGAAACGGATGCAACAGCTGACGTGCCATATGATCTTATCGATCGCATGAATGTGTCAGGAAAACCCGCCCTATTGAGCACCCAGCTCCTGTTTAGCAGCCGACACGAATTCCAAAAGTGATTCACACCATATTAACTACAGATAGCACAATTTATTCCAGTCGGAAAACCTATAAATAAATCGATGTCTAGTACTTGACTCTGGAATGTTGCAGCATTGCATTTGTTTTTTTTTTTTTCTTCATTTTTTTAGAAAGGTTCTAGTCCATTCTTTTACGTGCCAGTCGATATCCTATTCTTCAGACGTGCACTTGTATGTAAATCAGCTAACCTAAACTGTAGCACTTGGGTTTGCCAGCTGGTCCAGTTGACCGAGACTGTTGACCACGCCATGGCCATGGGTATGGATACATGGCTAAAAGCAGTCTTTTTGTTATATTTTTTATGACGGACAACGCTGACCAAGCCCAACAATTGTCGCTTATTCGCCGCGACCAGGGTTGCTTTACATTATTCTCATTGAAATTAACAATTATAATATTTAAGTTAAAATTGATAAATTAATTAATTTCTAGGCAGGGGTTCGCACTAAGAGGTTTGGTTCGCAGCGTGAACCTATTTTTTTTCTTCGGACATCAGCTCTCGAACTTGTAGAAATGTTGCTTTGATTTGACGTTTGAACCTTTGACTAATTTTAAGATGCGTAGCCTTAAAATAGTTGCGGTTAGAAAATTTACTCTAAGGATCAGTGCCTGAACTGCCTTCATATGTTCTAGTTCTTTAACAACATAAGTGAATCTTCCATAACCAATTTCTTATTAAATTTAGAGCGAATATGCAAAAAACCTAAAAACTTTTAGTATTAATTTTTTTGTTTCTATCATTCAGCATTTGCCAGCCCTAAAATCTATTGGCTGTGTAAAGTTCTCTATGTACATGCCCACATACGTATGCATTGGGAATTGTTTGCATAGATACGAGTCAAAAGCTAGAACTAGTTTCCTGAGTACCCGCGCATAGTTTACCCCAACAATAATAATAACAACAACAACAATAACCACAACAATAACAACAACAACGGCAATAGCAAAGAGTGACAAAAGCTAGCGCCAGTTTAAATGTGCCTTGCCTTTCCCTTTTTTATGAGGCAACACTTCTTGGTAATTGTCTGAACTTATCTAATCCACTCGACAATCAACGAAAAGATCTATAAATGACATTCTGCTAGCGCCTGCGCCCTCAGGCACCAAAGAAACTGTCAAAAGTAAATACACATATAACATAAGATCAAATATTATGTATGTAGATACACATACAAAGCTGCCTTATCGAAATGTGCTCTCGAGCTTTGGCCTTAACAAATTTTAACTGCCAATCTTTTGTGCAGTCACAATAAAATATAAAACGCCAAACATCAAGTGTTTGTTGTTCGAATTTCAATTCCTTATACCGATTCCCGAGCTCCGAGACGAATGACACCAAATATGTAAGAGACGAAAGGAGATGGGTGCGAGGGAGGAAGGGAGGTCGGTCTCCAATGCTCTTAGATCGTTGATCGATTCGATCAGCATAAAAAAATAAAAATAATGAAAAAATCGTTTTAATTAGAACCAATTTAAAGCGTGGACCAATTTATCAGAAGCATTTTGAAAAGTAGTTGAAAACCAGTTGAGATCAACTTCAGCGCCATGTGCACACCTCTCTAGACATAGGTGTCAATGAAGGGGATTGGGAGGGGCGAGGGGATTCTTGGTTGTTTACGGGCTTGCGCTGTCCAGCTGACTATACGGACTTTATATATATTTCACTATAGTTCAGCCATTGCCATTATAAGTGACTTATTATTCCAGCTAAACTGAAATCAAACTCAACTGAAATTAAGCTTTTACGCATTTGTTTTTCTTTGTCAATTGTCTGCGCTATGATATGGTTTATTGTGAGAGGTGTAGACCCCAACACCAGGTTCAAGTGCACACAACATTGTTCTGTTATATGTATTTGAGTATACATAAAGTCGAGTCATTTGTTTGTAACTATATAAAGCAGCTGCTCACGAGATTCGTTTGATAAATAACTAGAAATTCTAGGCTACAATTTGTATCTTAGGTGTCAGAATTTCCCCGTAAATTAGTCGATATTGAACTTGGAAAAAAAGTTTTTTGCATTCAGAAATGAAGAAAACACTTAATAATTAATTAATTAATTTCTTTTCTATGATATAAATAATGAATTATAGAACTTCTAAAGCAACCCTCGCAGATTTTGAGCTTTACAGAGTACATGGAATCCAGCTAATTATTTTGGTTCTTGGCAACCCAGAAGTCCGCCAAATTTTCCAATCATTAATTACCTTTCCATTTCTGGTTAGCTTTTGTTACCTTGGTCGATGTCGTAAACTCGGTTGCTCAATGGGATTACGATCTAAATTTTATTGCAAGATGCGAGAGTTGGGCAACTAAAAAGTATGCTTTTGTGTCTAATTAGCTTAGTATCGATCGTATTTTGTTTTGCTGGGAACACCCGGTGCTTGACCATTGCTCGCCAGGCTTTGGCTCTGATTATGGCCGTGGGTGGTGGCCAGCGTGTACACCTCGTAATCATTGATCGCAAAATTGTAATCGCCAAAGAGCGTCACATGTGCGGCACTAGGCCCGTCGTAGGAGTGCGGCAAATTGGAATACGAATCCGTGTTCACGTTGCAGTTGCTGGATATGAGCAGATCGGCACCAGCGCCAAATATGGGACCGCAGCTGTATGAAATAAGGAGGGATTATTAAAGTTCGGTGATCAGTTCTGGGCACTCGCCACTCACTCTGGATGATAGCATATGGCATATGGTTTCTTGACAATATCAAACTTGGCTGGCTGCTCGCCATTTGGTGGATTTAACATGAACAGAAATGCGCGTTCCGAATGCAAATAGCCACCTTTGCGACTTGTCTTTGCCCAGGCGACATCCGTATATCCACCGCTTATCTCGCCGTGTGCGCCTAGGCCAATCACCATGCAGGGAGCAACACCATCACAATAACGATGAAACGAGCTGGAGTTGAAGCCATGTGTTGAGGCTCGAAAAACCAAGCGCCAGCTCTGTTTAGGCACCCCAAACCAACTATTAAGTATGCCCTGTAGAGCCAGCTTATCATTGCGCAAGATTTGTGAGCCCGGAAACATATTTACGGCGAGACGTGGCTGCAGGCGTTTGTCATTGTCAACCAGCTTATTGGGATGAAGTGCAGCATACCGGTAGCGTTCCAGCGAAAGCTCCATGGGAACTGCGCCGGTTGGCTCAACTTCTTCAGCAAACACTTGACTGTCGATTAGCAGAAGACGCACATGGCCCATTACGCCACTTAAATGTTGGCAGACTCGGGCACGCTCCTCCTCGGTCCAGTGTGCTGTGGGTTGAGTGACGCCCGCCTGATACTTGGCCCAAGCCAAAACACAACGCCATACCTCTTCTTCCTCCAAGCAGAACTGAAATTCAAAGAATTGGTGTTATAAACAAAATGATCGGACAAATTGCACTTACATAGTCTGATGATATGATCTTGATAAGCGCCTCTTTCGTTAGCGTAAGAAAGGAATTTGTTTTAACACATTCCCCGGCATTTTCTCCAATGTAAATGATGCAGCGCTCCATAAACGAAGCTGCGCACTTTGCTCCTGTAAATTAGAAATAAACATACAATGTACATATATTGATTGGATTCTTAAGCATTTAGTTCATCTAGGCATAACCACACGTTCTCCATTAAAAGTCGTCTCTTTCATATAAAATTTGTTACTTTTTATTGTGGTTAAGTTTTCGATTTACAGTTAATTCACTTATAAGGTATTTTCTTTTAAGTTAAATTAGTTTAACAAGAATTTAGCCTAAGTCCTTGGACGGGCTAACATTCTGTATAAGCGTTATGTTGTCCCCCTTGAGCATGATGCGGCCAAGATTTTTGCGTTGGCGCGTTTTAATATACACCTCCTCAGCATCGTCGAGCACCAGATTCATGTACTCATCGAAGCCCACAATGTGGCCCTCGATACGCAGCGAAATGTTCTCATATAGCCACACTTGGACGCGCGAACGGCTTTGCAGGTAACGAAAAATCAGGTTGATGGGCTGCACCATCACCTTCTGCACCTTTGGATTGCCTTTAAAGGACATTTTGGCGGTTTGTTATTGAATTTTGCCTTCGTTTTATTATTTTTTGCAGAAACGTTTGCTGTTTTTCCTGCTATTGCCGGCGTCTCTTTTGCCGATATCGATACTATCGACAATAAGACTAAAGTCACTATGATTTACGATAACAAAGTAAGCTATTATCGATAGTTGATTAGAGACCGGTTGCGTCAGAAGATCTAAGTTCGAGAAATTTAAGTTTTTGCCCCAAAATAAACATAAACATGTCTCACGGTACGGTTAATAAGGGTGAAATTATGGACCAGGTGAAGCAACAGATTGCAGTTGCCAATGCACAAGAATTACTCACACAAATGACCACAAAGTGCTTTAAAAAATGCATCAACAAGCCTGGAACATCGCTTGATGCGACCGAGCAGGTAAGCAAATATCCCAATAATATATTCTATTAGCAACGCAAGACATTGCCTAACTAACTTATTTTTTATGATTTACTAGAAATGCGTATCCTTGTGTATGGACCGCTTTATGGATTCGTGGAACCTTATCTCGCGAACTTATGGCCAGAGGCTGCAACGTGAGCAATCAAAAATGTGAGCAGTGTATGCTGTTAATGGGGCATATAACTGCGCTTGAGGCTACCCGTTGTTAATAGTTAGTTCAACTTAGTTTCTACTCGTTGTAAAAAAGAAAACCTAAAAAACCAAATGTTTCATACATATTTTACATTTTGGAGGACAAATAAAACGTGCCACACGAAGAATACTAAACGGGGCAGCGTGTTCATTCACGCCATAGTTTGGTATTTTTTATAGAGCCGATAGTTTGGCAGTCATCAAAGGTACCAGCTGTGTCTACCGATATGCGCAATGCTGAATGGCAAAAGCATTTTCGATACCGAATAAGCGCGGCAAAGAAGGTTGCTATTCGAAAAATAAAAATGTGAAGGTTACCTGCTTTTTCGTGAATATCCATAACCGCGGTTAAAAAGGTGCAGGCGTTATCAACAGATAGTGTGGAAATAACATGATCTTCGCAAGCGGCACGCAGCTCAAATACGCCCATGTCTTGAGCCAAGGTTAACATTTCGAAGACGCGATAGTCCTGTAGCATTAACTATAAGAACAAATCGAAATGTTTATCTTATGTAACATTAATTTAGTGGGCATGTATCCAACCTTTGCAGTATAAACATACAATATGAACTGTCGAAACAATTCGGCATTAATATGCGGCAAACGTATTGCAGTCGGCGTTCCACTGCCCGGCGCTGCCGGCGAAACTGTGCAGCCGGGTATGGGAATGCGACATACCTCTCCCCGCTTCGCAGTTTTAAAACTCTTGCAGCTAGAATTAAATAATTTGTTAATTAACTAATCAAATCAATGAGTGGCACGTGCAGTGGCCACTAAATGCCAACACGCTGTAAAGCTCTAGCCATAAAAGGACAACCAGGCCAATTGAGCTGGGAGTCTAGACTCCTGAGATGAGCGCGTGTGCGTTTCGTGCTTACGTGACATAAAATTCATTGACTAACGCAGAT
Source organism: Drosophila pseudotalamancana (assembly GCA_037075185.1). Taxonomy (NCBI): domain Eukaryota; kingdom Metazoa; phylum Arthropoda; class Insecta; order Diptera; family Drosophilidae; genus Drosophila; species Drosophila pseudotalamancana. The sequence goes on from JBAMCK010000142.1 coordinate 564,562, forward strand.
TGTAAATATGAAAGTATAAATACTTGAAATTGTAATAAAAGCTATAACAATTTTAATTCAAAATACTGTTGTAAAATTTCTGCGTAATTCAACTAACCGTGCCATAAGAATGCTTCTGTGTGCGTAAATCTTTTCATCATCCCGACCGCAAATGAAGACCACATCGGCGCTGTCCTGATCCTCGCACAAACGCTGCAAATCCTCAATAAGCTGCGGCAGACCAGCCAAAGCCGGATCGCTATGCGGGGAACGTGTGCTCATCTCTTTTTGTATTTATTTCGGTTATGGTTTATGTTTTTGTTCTGTGCAAATATTTTGCTCTGTTTTGTTTATGTTTTCACTTCCACGTTCCGTTTTCCTACGCTCGCACTCAAAGAGAGCAAAACCGGTTTCGCTTGAAAATGCTAAAGACAACACGAAAATAAATTGCCCACGCCACACGAGCTAAAACGGAGTCTGTAAGAACAATTAGACTGCACTTGCTGCAAAACTTTATCTTTTTATTTATATATAATCTCTTTATTATTATTAAACAAAATATATATTTAATTATTTTATATTTATTTAATATTCCTTTCACTTGTCAGCTAACAAAAAACTTTTCATTCATGCGCACGCGCCGCGTTCTGTTTGGCTCGCTCGTTCAGACTGAAGAAGAGGCTGGCTGGGACGCTACGATCATGTCTCACCGTTAACCCAAGCCCTGGCCCTCTTCATGCTGGATTCTGGAGCATTGTTTTTTTTTTTTTGCTTTCTCTTTGGTGTATTCGAAGAGAGACTACTGCTTATCATATTTAGGCAAGTGAGACTTGTGCCTAATATATGCATGCATACATGTATTTTTAAGCGTATTAAATAGGAACTTCTACATTAAAACTGAACCGATGTGCCTTTGATTCTCATTGTTGACCTATGCACATATTAATATTGAATAATGTGTAACGCACATCAATGTACTACACAATATAGATATATAATTCTGTATATATCTCAGAATTTTATATAATCTTTCTGCAGTATTAAAGTTTAAGGTATTTATGATAAAAGAAAGTCGTTTCTAGATAATTTAAAATAAACGGTATTTTGTAGCGCCATCTAGTTGCCAATCGAGAAACTGAAGTCAATGGAGAAGTAGTCGTGACAGTAACCTCGTAGTATAGTTTTTATGATTAAAGCACCAAATTCAATGTATCGTTTGATTATGCTACGTATAATTGATTTTTTTGCACAAGGTTGAATTCTAGGATAGAAATGCATTTTCAGCGCCATCTAGCTTTTAATCTGCAACTATAGGAAATGGTACAATTGCCATGACTAAAACCTTCCAATAAGATTTATTTAAGTTACTGTCCATCTAACGACAGGTAGAATTATTTATTTCAAAAGTGGACTAGGTTGGCGTACGAACTAAAAATAGTATTACCTAATATTATGCAATGTAAAATTGAGTTTAGATTTTCAGTCGCCACCCGAAAAGCGCGCAACACTTAATCGTAAAAAGCACTGCGCAAATAAATTAGAAAACTGTAATTTGGTTGTAATTTTATATTTTTCAAATATTTATTATGCATAATAATTACCGTTTGTTTGTGGTTTGAATCTTTCTTGACTTTACATATGTAATAAGTATTACGATTTTTGTTTTCATTTGTTTTCATTTGTTTCTGCACTACTTAAATATGAAACTTTGAAGTCAAATTGTTGTTGTTGTTGTTTTTGTCCTTTAACTGTTTAATTTGATTAAACTTGTTGTTTTTATTTATATTTAAATCGCGTCGTGGCTGTTTTAATCGTTATTTGCTTTTGTTTTTGTTTTGTTTTGTTTTGCTCCACAATTTGTACATTTTATTTGCATTCTGAATGTCACATAAATAAATAAATAATATTAATAATAATAATCGTAATTATTATGTAATAATATATATTGACAAGACGCGGATTTTTGTATATGTATGCGTATTTGTTTATAACTACTGCCTTTAATTGTTGATGTTCTGTTGTTGTTGTTTAGCCTTTGCACAATAACTTTTATTAACAATTTTTGAATTTTGCTTAAGCAGCTTACTTTTTTGTTTTTGTTGTAAAAATTTGTTTTTTATATTTGTTTAATAAAATGATTGTTTTAAAGTTTTTGTTTAATTTGTCGTTAATATATAAACTTTTCTTTGGGTTATTAGCAAAATAAGAATTATACAAAAAACTGCAAAAACTGTGATTTGGGTTTCTTTTATTTTTTTTAACTTGTAATTTGTAAAATTTGGCCTTTAATATAAAAAATTTGTTGAAAACCGTTTTGATTAACCTTCATTGTTTTTTTTTTTTTAGTTTTGTTTTGTATTTTTTTGTTTTAAGTTTCTAATTTTTTGCTGGTTCTGGGGGCAATTCTTTTTGTTCTTTAAATGAAACACAAAATTAATCAAAGTAATTAATGTACAATAATTTGTTTTTTTTTTTATCTTTTATTTTTTATTTACCTTGCATAGCAATTTGTAATTCATTTATTTTTTGTTTTATTTCCTTCTTGCGTATAATTTAAATAACTTTTAAATTTGCATAACAATTGTTTATGTTTTGTTGCTCACAATTTGAATTGTTAAACTTTAAGTGTAAATTTTAATTATATTTTTTTTATTCCTCATCTTTTGTTTTTAAATTTACAATTTTACACATTTTTCGCTGGCGACTCTTAAGGACTAATTAAATTTTGGTTTTAATTTCATGTTCCTTTCAATTTTTTTTTTACTAACTTCGAAATTCACTTAACACACAAACGAAATGGGTTGTTTTTCCGTGTTCTTTTAGAAAGTACAAAACACACAGGCGTAATTAAAATTTAGTTTATGAAATATATACGTTTATATATGTTTAACAAAAGTTTATAGATTTTTGAAATCTTGGCTCTTGGCTTGGCTACATTTTGCATCATCTGTTTTGTTTTTTTAGTTTTTTTTTTTTTGTTTTTTTTTTTTTGTATCAACTGCTGCGGCTGCTTCTTCTTATCCAAGGAGTGTTGGCAACGAAATAAAAAGTACGTCACATTATCGAAAGATATATCGATAGAAATGATATTTACAATAACAATTACGAGTATTTGCCATTCACATAGAAAGTGCTTAAGAACTACGTTTAGCATTTGTTGTTTATCGATTCTTTTTTTAATTTATTTTCTTATTTTTGTTATTTAATGTTTTTTTTTTTTGTTTTTAAACTATTTAACTAAATGCCTACAAAGCGCAGCTTACAAAGAGAAACAGAAACTTCTACAATTAATGAAATTGTTTTGAATTAAACGCTACAATAAATATTAAAGTTTATATGTATGTATGTAAGTATCATATATATGTTTGTATATGTAATCATATATAGCATAGATTTTAGTTGTATAAACTTGTTCAATTTAACGCGCCAACATTTTCAGTGTTGTAAAATATGTTGTATTAATTATGTTACGTTACGTTTCGTTAAGATTGGTTTAGCAATTCGTTTTGTTCTCGTTTTCTTTTGTTTTTACTCTTGTTAATTTGTTATTATTTTTATGTTTTATTTAGTGGTGGGTTCATTTTGTGTGTGTATTTTTGTCTCGCTCTCGTAACGCCCTCTGCTCTTACGGTTAAACTGTCTCTTACTCATTCTAGCTTCCAACTTAAAGTTAGAATTAAACTAAAAGAAAACTACAACTACGGTTAGATTTAAAATTTAAATAGAATTTAAAATTAAAATAAAATGAGGATTTGTTGGGGCCTGTAGTTAGTTAAAGAAGAACCATTTGTCAGTGTTGAATAATTTGCTAAATTTTGCAAGCCTCGCTTTGAGTTTATCTTTTCAGTTTTTTAATGTCTTCAAGTTTTATTTCATGCCTTAAACATATCAAATAAGAACTTATTGCAATAAAAGTAAAATATAAAACACACGCATAAATTGTGGTCAATATACAAAATTAAATTTTCATTTTATTTTATTTTTTTTTGTTACTTTTTAATTTTAACTTTTGTTTTGTTTTTGTTTTTTTTTTTTTATATTTTATATTTATTTTTGTTTTATTATTCATTTAAAGCTTTGGTTTCAATGTTGATAATTTCTGCAGCGAAGTTGGAGAAATTTTGTAAAGAAAAAATAGAAATAAGAAATAAAAGCATAAAAATAGTTTTTTTTATAAAACAGCGAATTTTTGGAAGCCTAACAAATTTTGTGTTATACGTGAGATCAAAACAAGCTACAAATAATGTTTAGAGAAAGTGTTGAAAAACGTTGTTTTTTTTACAGCAGTTTATGTGCGTTAAGCGTTGAGCATACATTTTTTTTTGCATTTCTTTTTAAAGTAGATTTCAAACTCTTACACTAAGCTTAGCTAGCTTGCTGTGTGTGTGTGAAAGAGACGACTATATGAGCTAAGTTCTAACTGTTACTTGCAATGCGTTTGCAGCTGGCTGGTAGTGGGTGGGGAAATGGGAGGGGAAGGAGGTGCGGCTTAGACAATTTCCTTTTTGATTTGTAACTCGAAGTTCGTTGTTATTGTTGTTGTATTTGTTGTTATTGTTGTTGTTATTGTAATCGGCGGCGTTTGCTTTTTGCTTGCTTTGGTAGCCATTAAAATGGGCCGCGCTGCCGACGGTGGCGTCATCTCTGCCGCTACGGGCAGCGCAGTTGCATCGCGACGCGGACGTCGGTGCTGCTGCAGCTGCTGCTGTGTTTGTTGTTGCTGCTGGCGCTGCTGCAACGGCTTCTCATCATCATCCGAGTCCAACTGCTGTGTCGCTGCTTGCTGCTCTCCTCGCTCCTCTTCCTCCTCCTCCTCGTCTTCATCCTCTTCAGGCTCTGTTTCATCGCTGAGGCTGTGGCTGTTGTTGTTGTTGTTGCCGTTGCTACTAATCTTAGCCAGGGCCTGGCTGGCGCTCAGCTGCGCCTTCTTCATGGCTGACTCATCGCTACTGTTGCTGCCGTCGAATAGTTGCCCGGCCGTTGCGGCGGAGTCCGGCGATTGGGGCGTGGTCGCTGTGGGTGGCGTGGTCAGTGCGCTGCTATGAGGCGCCTGCGCCGTGCGAATTGTCTCCTCATCCAGCTCCATTTCCTCCCGCTCCTGCTCCTGCTCCTGATCCTCCTCTTCCTCGTGATCCTCCTCCTCGCTACTGCGACTGGGAGTTGGACTCTTGGCATGTCCATTCGGTTGCACCTTTAGACGCTTCCTCGCCGGCGCTTCCCCCTCCTCTTGCTCCGCCTCCTCTGTCGCCGCCTCCTTTTGCTGGGCAACAGTTTCGCAACAACCATTTGTCTTGTTGTTGTTGTTGCTGCTGCTGTTGTTGTTGGCCTGATCCTGGTTGAGCGTCTCATTGCTGTCCGCTTCTTCAGCTCCCAGCAGCAGGTCCTCCTCGTCCTCCATCTCTTCATCCTCCGGCTCTCCATTCTCTGCCAACTCCTCCTCCTCCTCCTCCTCCTCAAGCAATGTTTGCTTTAATGGCACCACTCGCAGCTTGTCCAGCGCCTCCAATTGGCGTCGGCAATGCTGCAGCTGCTCCCGCAGCTCCCCAATCTCGGCCTCCCGCTTAAGCAGCATCTCACTCAGCTGTCCATTGTTCTCGCGGTACTTTTGATTCTCATGGAGCAGCCGCTGCAGCAGATGCAGTACTCGCTCCCGATCCTTTGAGCGCGTATCTCGCAGTGCATCCACAGCCAGCTCCCAGGGCGGAAGATGCATTGCACTGCTGTCCGGCTCTCCATTCAGGCTGTCATCGTCCGTATCCGTGGACAGCTCGAATTCGCTGCCCAAATGCGGCTTTCCATTCGACGCGGGCAACAGTTGCTGCTGCTGCTGCTGCTGCTGTTGATGCGGCTGATGCTGCGGCAACAGTTGCTGCTGCTTGGCAGCCGGTGAGCTAACCACATTGGAGGAGTGCGTGCTGAGATTGAGTCCAGCACTGGAAGACTGCGTGGGCGAGTAGCCAGTCTTGTAGTAGATCGGCTGCAGTGCAGCAATTGTTGCTGTTGGGCTGGCAACTGTTGCTGTCGGCGGCTGGCTCATCAGATTCTTATTGATTCGAATCCGACTTGGTTCGTGGTTGTGGTGGCTACTGCTGCTGCTGGTGGGCAGCAGCTTGGCATGCTGATTAACGGTGGCTATGATGTGATTGCTCGGCGGTGCAGCAGCAACTGTTGCTGTGCCTGCTGCAACTGATGCCGCCGCTGCTGTGGCCGTCGCCGCTCCAACTACTGCTGCTGCTGCCGGCACCGGTGATGTCGAGGAGGTAATCTCATTGCTGCCCGCCGAGAACTCCTCGGCGGGCACATGACGAGCCGCTGGAGGAGGCGCCACTAGATGAACAGGCGCCACCTTGGGCATTGGCGAGCTACTGTTGCTGCTGTTGCTGTGGTTGCTGTGGTTGCTGTTGCTGCTGTGGTTGCTGTGGTTGCTGTGGTTGCTGCTGCTGCTGTGGTTGCTATGACTGCTCTGGCTACCATTGGGTGGCTCCGCCGTGGGTGTGGCTGCGCGCTCCTGCTTAATGTGGAGCTGCAGTTCGCGCTGCTCCTGCTCCCGCAGCCGCTCCCGCTCCTTGCACAGGATGCTTTTGCGCGGCGCCAGCGCCACATTGGGCTGGTACGTACGCTCGAAGCGTTCCCGATCCGTGCTGCGCACTACGCGCTCCGGATTCTGCAGCTCCGGTGGCTCCTGGCAAGCGTAGGACAAGGCGCTGTATGCTTGCAAGTAGGCAGTGGACATCGGCTTGACCGTGCGCCAAGGCTGAAAAGCGCTGGTGGTCAACGGATGCGGAGCCACCACCGCACGTTCCCGCTCCCGCTCCCGCTCTCGTTCCCGCTCTCGTTCCCGTTCCCTGTGCTGTTGGACGCAATGCGCGTACACCATCTGGTAGTGCTGTATGTCCAGTTGATGATAATTGTCCAAGGGGGCCCCCTTGTGCTTCTTGCTCGGAATGTCCATGAGCTCGCCCACCCGCTGTCCATGATGATGCTTGAGGCTGAGGCTGGGGGCCAGCGTCTGATGCGTCGCTGGCGGCTGCGGCTGCGACGGAGGCGCCACCAAGCCCAGTGGCACCAACAGCGAATCCTCCATCAGCATTTCCGCCTGCTGCAAACAGAAAGATAGAGAGAGATAGAGAGTATGTGAGAGAGAGACATAGAGAGATCGATTTGGCTGGCAGTTATTAGAAAATTGATCGGCCATAAAAATAGACGCTGGCAAAAACCAGTAGCTTGGCCATTAATTTGAATTGCCAGCCCCAGCGCCGTCGCCAGCATCGTTTTCGACGCGGCTAATTATAAACAAACAAGCGGCCCGGCAGGATCACAGTCCGCCACGATCCACCCAACCTAGCCAACGATCCAGCGATCCAACGATCCAACGATCCACCGATCTTTCAATATGCCCCGCGGTTATGGCGCCAATTGTCATTGAGACAGGCGGCCAAAGCGAAGTGCTTCAAAAATACACTGCACACAAATTTTAGGTAATATGCTGAAAGACTCTGAAGACGATTCTTATTTAAGAGACTGAACTGAATTCCCGAAATTCAAATTGTTAGTGTTTTTCCAATTTAGAAATCTTAAACCAAATCATTTTTCCAAGCAATTGTAACAAATCCTTAAATTAAAATATCTATGCTATATCCTAAGATAAAAAATGATAGCCACTGACTTCTATAATGATAGATATAGGTGACACATACGCCCCTGTTTTCTCGCAGTGTGGGAGATGTGTCAAAGGAACTGGTAGCTTCTTTGACTGCATATTTTGCATTATCATTCAGCGACATTGCTGAAGACATGCCACTTGGAACTGGCGACTGGTTCTGGTTCTGGTTTCGGGTTCTTAGTTCTCAGTTCTCAGTTCTCAGTTCCCAGTTCTGAGTTCTCAGTTCTTAGTTCTTGGTCTTGGTGTTTGGTTTCGGTTGGCTTTCCTCGACTCTGCTTTGGGTTGCGTGTTTGCCTAGCTGTTAAAATGATTGGCACCGCGGCCAATTATGGCCCCGTCGACTTGGCCATAAAGTGATTTTGAATGGAGGCGGCGCCAGATGCCAGTTGCCAGTTGCCAGTTGCCAGTCGAAAGTCTTCTTCTTCGTCTGCTTGGCTCCTCCATTGCTGAAGGTGTCACTGCGGCAGTTGAGCAAATGGCCAGCTAAAAGATGCCAAAGATGTTGGCCATTTGGCAAGCCAAGTACTTGGCCGTTAAAAGTTTACAAGCCAACTAATCGCTGGCTTAGCCGATGATGAGGTGTCATTAGCCACGGCTCATTAGAGTAGCCAAATGGCAAAGCTATTCACAACGATTAAATCTATTCGATAGCTGTGCAAATGTCAGAATCAATGCAGCTAATTACAAGCGATCATAATCGATGTGACCATGGAGGACAGGTGTGGAAAGTCAAAGAGGTTGCTTTGACATGCAGAAGGTGTCTGAATGAGTCGATTATCGAACGTTAAGCATTGATAATTGTTTACCGATTATCTGAATTATAAGAATAATCGATTGAGCACCGATAGGTCAAGGTTTGGTAAACGATTTAAAACCGTTTAGAGCTCTTTATAAATGGTAAAAATTGCTTTTAAGCAGCTTGTTCGTGACTCATGAATTAGTTATCGATATCGATCTAAAGACGATATTAATAATTATTTCTTATTGAAAATAAAACAACATTTTAGCATTCTAATGTCTGATCGATAATTTAATTAATTGGGTTTATTAATAAAGTTCAATTAAAAATGAATGAGTTCCAATTTAAGCCTGGATATGAATTAATTAAGCATCACAAAAATGTTACTTATGCTTTAGAGAGTTGGCGATCAGCAATCAGTCATATATATTGGTTATAGTCGCCACATTTCGAATTTATGGATCCTCCTTAGGTAACGATCTCCGCAAAGTATGCAACATAAGATTCGCTGAGAACCAGAACAAAAGCATTACTAAGAACGAGGTGGAAGTGTGCATCTGGGAGATAATGGGGACTGGGGGATGGCTGCAAGCCCCACACTAACAATGCAAACAACAAGCAAACAAACAACACAGTTAACTGAATGCTTCGGCCGTAACTTGACCAAAATGATGGGTAAACACAAGTTGGCCAAAACCGTGGCGAGGCGACGCGGCGGCGACTGCGTTGTGCTCAAAAATGTTGAACAGAGATTAAGCCAGAGTAATGAAAGGAGGCAGGGAGGGCGTGGCAGAGGAGCAACACACACACACACACACACATACACACAGAGCAAACGAGGCGGAGAAAGAGGGAAAAGCTAAAGATATAGACGCGGCGATAACCAAACTGGAAGCCAGACACAAAAAACAGGAGACGGAGTGGTGGGAGGGGGAGGGGGTGGTCGAGGGAAGCTAGTGAGGGGGCCAACACACAAATGAACCATTAAACAGCAAAATCATAAAAATCAAGAGCCATAAAGAAGTCGTCGAAGGAGCGCCAGTTACATCCAGTCCAGCAGTCACCAGTCGCCAGTTCACAATCTCCCAGTTCACAATCGACCAACTCTCACAGCTGGACCGGGAGCAGTAGCGGGAGGAGCTGGAGAGGGGCGAGGCTGTCGCCTCTTTTTAACTGTACGCAGATGGCAGCCAGCGATAGATGACGAGGACAGCACCGAAGCTCGAGTTGGAGCTGAAGCAGCAGCTCGGAACTGGGAGCTGGAGAATTACAGCGGGTGCTACTATGCAACTCCATAGTCTTCTTTTGGCGCACGCCTCTCGTCGTCTCGCAATGACAAATTGCCCAAAAGACAAAGCTGGAGGGGAAGCAGGAGGAGCAGCAGACAGCAGAAGCTGGCGTAGATCTGGGTGCGGGTGCAGATCGGTACAGTTGGTGCAGTCGGTGCGACTGCTGCTTGACTCCAAGGTCTTTTGCCATAACTCAACACTCAGAGATGATGGGGAGCAGCACAAATTGGGAGCCAAACCAGATCGAGGTTTGAAATACCCTATAAAAACTACTTAGGATTAAGAAAATTGAAGAGGAGAATCGTGTAAATTGAAGCATATAGGGATATGCTACTATAGTCTTTGGTATATAGTCAATATATATTAGAGTATACATTTCGATTGAATAACCTCAGATATACTCCTAAGAACTGATGCGAAAACTGACTTATAGATTTATTTAATCTATAAATCCCCTTAAAAAAAAAAAAACAAAGAAATACTAATTAACACTATAATTTCTATACATGTATGATGTCTATGCATATGTATATATTACTATATATCTATATTTAATTTCAGTTAAATTGAATGTGAATCAAGTTTTAAGCTTGGGGCTGGAAGCCAAGCTAAGCTACTCGCAAGGCGTCTTATTTTTGTGTTTCCTCTTGGACGGAGAGCGAGACACACCTTGGCCAAGTTTATGACCAAGTTATGTTGTCCCCAATTGCAAGTGTAAAATAAAATAATTGCGCCCAAGTGGCGGCAGTCGAAGAGCCACCAAAAAACAAAAACAAAAACAAAGAAGAAGCAGAAGAAAAAACTACAAGGAGAGCCTTGGCAGGCGACATGACTTTACTTGACGATAAGATCATGGCAAATATTGACGATGAAGCTGATCGAGAGGGGGAGCGGAGGGAGTTGGAGACTGGCTGGAGCCAAGACGTTGACAATGAAGCTGGAGACACACATGTGTATATGTGAGTGTGTGTCGCGGTTGGGGCTTGGCAACAGCTGCAACAACAATAACAACTACAACAACTGGCCATTGATTTAGACTGGCAATTATGCAGGCCGAGGCTTTGCTGCCGGCTCCTCTTCATAGTTGTCGCATGTTGTTGTCCCGACTGCACGCCAATTGATGAGGATGTGGATGTGGATGTGGATGTGGCTCCATGGAAATGGAGCAGCGACCCATATGCAACCAAGCCAGTAGCCACAAACACAGATTCAACTGTACAGAGCGCAAATTTGTTGCTTGTAATTAAAAGTTATTCTATAAAATAACTTAGCAATTAGCTTAAAATGTTTTTGCTTTGCACTGAATGTTGCGGTATGTGAAGGCCCGTTTTTTGTCAGTTAGTCGACTTTTTGCCTAACTACATCTGCTTTAAGCCCTCTGTGAACTAAGCCTCTTATGGGAGCTGAGCTGTTACCATATGTTAAATTGGGACAAAAAGTCTAATTTCCTTTGCAATTGCTAATGTAAGTATATTGCTTACTAAAACATAATGGTATTAGAGAGTATACCATTATGTTTAAGTATTAGTGAGTATACTATTATGTTTTAGTACTGGGTACTTTAGTACCCATACTCGGTCACGAATCAACTACAGCATTGATCATAAATTTATAATATATAGAGTTTTTATCGATGACACTCATTAATAATGCATTAACAATACGAAGTTTACCCAAGGCAAACATTGCAGCTAGCCAAAATACATTTTTCATTAAGTATGTTATTAAGAGGATGAAAATAACGGAAAGCATTAAAATTGTTTACTACAAAGGAAGGCATTAAAGGAATCAAATTGCAAGCCATCAAATTTAAAATCAACTTTCATGAAATTGAATACCCAAAAATGTTTCAATTGAAAGCAAAACAAAAAGTCAATTTGAAGACACTTTTTTCTTACTGTGCACAGTTGGCGACAGATTCAGAGTTCATAGCGCAGTCGGCGTCGATGTCGACGTCGTTGTCGACGTCGATGACTGCGCTGTCAGCTTCATCTGCATTTCTTAGCGTTCGCTACGCTGTCCCCCTTTCTTCATATTCTCCGCCTTGTCAGCCGCCCTCCTTACACTCTCTGCCTGTCTCCCTCCCTCTTGTATGCTGCTGCTGTCTGCGTCTGGCGCGGGCCGTAAAACTTGTTTGCCGGGCGAATCGCATCGAATCGAATCGAATCAAACCGAATCGAGTCGACTCGACTTAGAGTCGACATTGCCATCCCCAAAGTCGCGACATTTACAATTTTAATTCGTGTTTTTGTTGTTGCTGTTGATCTTGTCAGTGCAGCCAGAAAATATAAAAGAGTGCGAGAGAGAGAGAGCGAGAGAAGAGCGGCTTAGCCACGAGTAAAGCAAGCACAAGAAAGCGCAACCACAATGTACTAGGCATGCGAAAATAACTCAAGCCTGATTGCACAGATACCCTGTAAAAATATTTCAATGTTCATATATAAACATAACTTTTATATTTAACGAACGATATTTTCTTAAACAATATTTGGCAAATTAAAGAAGACATTAGGAAAGGGCTTTATTCAATATATTGATAATTTGATGAAGGTATATTAAATATTATAATATTTAGGAATTTGTTTTGCATTTTACGATGGATTTTTTTTTATGGAAATACGTAAAATAAAGAGCAGAGTTACATTTTCTCAGCTTTGTGCTGAATGTTTTCTTTCTGATGTGTTCTCAGTTCTTATCTATATCTTAGAGATCTGCCGTATACATAGATATGAGTCAGCTAGTTGGCCCACTCATTAGAGGAGGTTTTATAGCGCCTCGAGTTCAGATTATGTCTGCCTACTCATATCTCGAATGGATTCCCATTCTACAGATCGTAACGAGTGCTATCGCTATATGGCATATATCTGCATTAATGTCTGATTTAATTGTGGAGCCCGGCGAAATGGGAGCGTAATAAAACTATAAAAAACCAAAACACAATTAAACTAAAACTGTAAAAACTAAGCAATTCGAATAAGAAGAAGGTTTGAAATAAGAGACGACCGAGAGAGAGGAAAGATAGGGGAGTGCAGCTATGGTAGGGTATTAAATGCATCGTCGGCGAATGCATTTAGAAACAAAAATATAAAAAAGGAACATATTTAAATCAACTTTAATGAAGTCGAAAACAAATTCCATTGCAGAAATTTCTCTGCCTCGCTGACTGCATTTATTCTTCGTTTTTTTTTTTTTATTTATGTTTTTTTCAGAAGTTGCTTTGGAATTAATGAGCGATAGAGTGGGGGAAAACGAATGGCGACGAAGAGGTGGATCTTAGTAGTTAGAGCGACTAAATGAAACTGAAACCGCGCGTAAAATAAATAAAAGCCTAATGCACTGAGCACTAAATCATTGCCTGTACGCTCGTAAGCCATCTACACTGCGAGAAAAAAGGTTATTCAAATTTGTTTCACATGTATTGTTTGCATACGTATGTGGTGTGTTCTTTTTCTTAAGAAAATTATTTTTTTTTTAACTATCAGATTAAGCTTAAAAATAATTTTTTGTAATCAAAGGAAAATTTCTGTGTGAAATGTTAAAAGAAAGGAAAATTTTAAGTTGAGAAATAACTAAGATTGGGCTAAAAATGTAATTCTTATAATACGGAGTTATTAACTTGAATTAAAACTTCTTAAAGTCAGCATATTATGTTTATCCATGAATACCTGAAGTCTATTTTTTTCAGTGGCATACAGACAGTCTCATCCTCATCCTCCACTCCCCCTTATCCATAACCTTCTCGTCGACGTCTACAATTTCACTGTCCAATTAGCGTGCGACGTTTTGAATGATGACCGTCAGTCAGACAATGCGCAGTCGCGGCCGCTGCCGTTGGTTTAAGCAAGGGCTATCCCCTCTCCCTTTACACAGTACCTGCCCCTTCCTCACCCTCTTCTATATGTTAATCTGTTGCAGTGGAATAACAAAAAGGCAGCAGCAACAAATTGCATTCGGCGCATTGCATTTTTATGACAGTTGCCGCGCAATATTTTTGAAATTTACGACTATTCGCATTTAGCAGCAGCTACCGTTGCAAGTCGTCCCTCCCCCACCCTCTGCTAATCAAGCATCTGCTTTGTTGCAATTTCTCTCTCTAAAAATCAAATTTATTGTCATTAATCATGGATGCCCAAGTGAATCGCATAGCCAACTGCATTGTCATTATCATTGGCCATGGCTTTGAGTAGCAGCCGCTGCTGTAGTTGTTGCAGTTGTTGCCGTTGCTTCGATTGTTGCTTTTATTGATCGGCAACATGTTGCCGCAACATGGCAATTAAGGCCGGCTACATTGTTCCGCAACCCCCTTTCACAGCAACGTGTTGTAGCTGAGTAAAATTTATTTGTTGCACTCGCAACATTGCACTTAATATACCCTAACATTAAAGTATTATTATAGTGTCATTCAATTTGTTCCCATCAAAGTGCACCGCACCTCTGAATAGAGTTCCGAGAACTCAACTCTACTCAACTAAATTAGCTGTTATTCTTATAAGCAGCCACTGATTGGAGTCCATTGTTCCGCTAGCTAAAGCTATAGCTATATATATTTATCTAAATATCAGTGTATATCTATATAGTTGCCTGCTAACTTGAGTTAACTGAAGAGTTGTTTAAGAATTCTGAAATGTCTTCGTTGTCAACCTCAAAGAAATTAGATAAAAAGTATTTTATGTAAACTTTATTTGTTAATTGGATTGTTTTCAATAGGTGGAATGAAACTCTTAATAAATAGTTTCGGGATTTTCCTTTTATGATTTTAAATAAATGTATATTTATTCTTATTTCAAATATGAGCATAAGAACGTGTTATTTAATATAAGTATCAATATTTCTGAATTTTTAGATCAGTTTTAGGTACATTTTTACTTTAAAATGAGTTTGGATTCTTTTTTTTATCGAAACCTTGTTGCATTGTTGTTCTAGTGTATTCAGAATTTTGTGGAAGAGACGCTGAATACTCTGCACTTTTCATGTCATTATTAGTTTTTCTTCTTTTTCCCAAGCAGTTGTTGTTGTTGTTGTTGTTGCTGCTGCTGCTGTCGTATATGGGCAAGATAAATGTTGACTTTGTCAGTTGGCCAGCTTGGCCGCCTTCATTATGGGCCATTTGTTTGCTGCATAATTGGGCCAGCAAAATTTATGATTTGTGCAACAGTGTCAGCCACAGGGAGAGCGAACGAGAGAGGGATATAGTAAGAGGGGGAATGAGTTGAACGGTAAATTGCCTGGCCTCAAACTTTTGATAGCTTCGATATAGTTGTTGTTCCCCAATGCAGTAAAAACAAAGAGGCAAACTCTGCCGGGGCATAGAGATCAAGCAGGCAGGCAGGCAGGCAGGCTGGCAGCCAAGTGCCACGCCCATGTGCCCATCAAATGTGGCTTGGGCGTTGACCGTTGCCTCGGACTCGACTCATGTCATTTAAATTAAAAAGTCGAACCGCAGCAGCAAAAAAATGAAACTAGAGAAAATTAAAGGCTGTGGGAGAGGAGGGGAGAGGATTGTGGGAGAGAGGGTTGTGAGAACTAAGCAGAAAAAAACTGCTTGCCACGCCCCCTGCTGGAGGGCGAAAATGTTCGGACAGGTCGAGACGTCGGCTGCATATTGCAATCTATATGCGTATGTATATACATATATATGTGTATATATATATATATATATATGTTATAGATTCATGACTTTTGACTGAGTCAAAATTGTCAGAATATGTGAGAAACACTTGACTGGCTGACTGACTGACAGCAGGAAAGAGGGAGAGGGGATTTAGGCAACAGAGAGAGAAAGAGAGAGAGAGGGAAAGCTTATGAAAGAGCCGCTGCTAAAGAACTTTGGCAATGTTTATCAAAGTGTCAGTTTGACACGCACTGGAGATCAAAGAGTTGAATCTCGTGTAGTTGCTCTTGAAGGTGTTTTGCACTAGCTACACACTGTGCAAAGTAGGTAGAAAAGGGTGTATAGGTTCTGTAACTAGTATATATTTTTTATATCTTTCGAATTAAATATCTTTTTCTCATTTTTAAATGTTTTGTGAACTTATCTGTACTTACAAACAGATATGTTCACATATAGTAATAAAATCTTTTCCCAGCTTCACATTTATAATCCTTGCCTTGTTATAGGGTATCTTGCTGTAGTTTAACCACGACCAGTTTATTTTTCTGCGGTGCAGTCGGCATGCATTGTTCGACTAACGCACAGTTCGACTCAGTTGACCCGATCCTCGACTGGATTCCCATCCCAGCTACCCAGTTGAAAAGATCTGGGTGTACAGTTAGAATTGGAAAAACTTTGCACAAAAATGCGATAAAGCGAACAACGGTTCGTTGCCAGCGATTTATGAAAATGTTCGAACCGTGTGTCCTTCTTTAGAGTCTGGGATTTATTTGCAGCCAAAGATGGGCACAGCCGAACGCTTCATAGAGTGGGCAAGTAAAGAGGAAGGGGGATAAAGCATCTAAAACTTTATGGGCCAGCTGATCGGCAGGCATTTTTATTAGAGCCTGGCCAAAGAAAAAGCACAATTGCCTCTGCCCGGCCAAAATCATGTGGGCTAACAGGCATCTTAATTGTGAACTGGCTTAATTAAATTAGCCAAGAGAGAGAGAGAGAGAGAGAGAGAGAGAGAGAGAGAGAGAGAGAGAGAGAGAGAGAGAGAGAGAGAGAGAGGGGGGGGGGCAGGAAGAGAGCGACAGAGGGGAATAAAGAGAGAGAGAAGATGCTTAGTGGGTGCTTCGTAGAATCTGCTGCTTAGATCAGTGGCAAAAGCTGGGTGCAAAATTCATTCCAAAAACTGAAGCTGCGGGCGTGACTGAGCCATGTCTTGCCTCTTGCAACATTGTGTGGCAGCAGCAATGGGCAACTTATTTGGTGGCACGGACCGCAGTGTCGTTGAACCTGCAGCAACTGATGTCGCAATATGAAATGCCGCACAACCCAAATCTCACTCTTTCTCTTCTTCCCAGTTCCTCTTTAGCAGCCAAAAAAAGTACATTAAAGCAAAATTTGTGCATGTGGCAGCAACATCAAGAGCTTCTCCCTCACTGCCACCCATGTCATCCAGGCAGGGTATAGCTGAAGGCATATTGCTATGATTTCTAGGGTAGCTTTGTGTTATGTTAAAATAATTTTAATAAAAGAAAAATTGTTGAGTGTGCATTTTTTCTTGAATCGGTTGTGAGTTAAAGAACAGATGCAAAAAGATACACTTTAACTATTTAAATAATTTCCTTCCTCTGCTATTGTAACAATCGGTCAAGAATACGCTCTAAACATGATTATAATCTATCTATAGAGTATTCTTAACTTCGTCTAAGCTCCACGAGCTACACTGGTTGTTGTTGTTGCTGCTGCTGCTGGCGAGCAACGAACCGAAAGTCAAGTTTAATTCATTAATAATGGGGTGCAACAATGCAGGGGCTCGCCAGCAGAGGGGTTAGCTATGGGGCCCAAAAGTCTGCAATGCAATTAATATGCCCCTTGTTTGCCTCGGCTGCCAATCCCCTTCACCTCTGCCACCTTATTCACGGAACGAACAAAAGCTAGCAAAAAAAAAACTCCCAGCTCCCATTTAGTGGCCTCCTCTTTGCCCCAACTCTCCGCTCGACGTCCGGCTTACCCTTGAAACGACATGCACAGTGCACACTTCACAATATCCTTCGGCTTTCGGCTGCTCCTTATCGTTGAGCCACATGCCATAACATGCTGCATGCTGCATGCTGCAAGCCGCATGCCGCATGCCACATGCAGCTCGAAAATCCTTTAACCGCGACTTTTCCTGTTATTTCCCTTATGATTTTTGCCACTGCTTCAGATGTCTAATTAAATTTGTTTATGCTTGGCATTTAAAGGCAAATCCTATGCGCGGCTACGCCCACACGCCCAGTTGGAGCCGGAACGCCCACCACTTCATGGCGGATATTGTGGTTGGCAAAATAAGCGTAAAAAAATAAGACATAATAAAGAAATCAGAGTGAAAAACAACTGTGCTGCAATTCTTTTCATTTCGCATACCCTGTAATTACATCAACCTATCCGGGTATATATTTATATTTCAATAGCTTTTTACTGAATCGTATAAAGTTCAGATTTGTAGTGTTTTAAGATTATTATTATTATTATTTAGACTAACACTCTATATATATGTACTCTATAATACTTGGGGTAAAATTTTAGACTTTATCATCCTTTAAATCTAAATACATCTTTGTAAAAGATCAACGATACAAAATAATTAAAAAACATTTCAGTTTTTCTAATGCTTTGAACTTTTGTAACACCAAAGAATATTTATCAATTACAGGGTATCACTTGCTTTCTCAAAAACCCTAAAAGCCTTTTCTTTGTTTGTTTTCATTTTCCGTATTTACATGGCTGCATTTCTGTTATTTTTTGCTTTTTTTTCTGCCTCTCCTGATTTTCCGCCGCATTTTCCTTGCGGGATTTAAAATGAAACTTTGCGGTGAAGAGCAGCAGCAAGAAGAAGATGCAGAATAAAAACTTAAAAAAAAAAAAAACAAATATGCAAAAAAAAGTAATAAAGTCATTTAGATTTACCACTGCTTGGGGTAGATATGGCAGCAGCCCCTACCAGGCCCACACCCTCGCTTTCTCCCTTCGGCAAATGCTGCAACAGTTTTGCAGCCACTGGCACCTGTTTGTTTTTTTATATACTCCCTGATGTTAATGAACTCCGCTGCATTAAAAAAATACAAAAAAAAAAGGGAAAATTGTTCATGTTTTACTTATTTTCTACAGTACTTCAGTTGCTCTCAACCCCTCGTTACAACCGCCCTCAAACCCCTTTTCAATGCGCCTCAAACCCCACCGAGTTGATTTTCCTGCAATTTCGCTTCACATTTCTGGCACTTCATTTGCCTGAAAGGGAGTTCAGCTTCCATTGGGAGCCTATCCCGGCTATCCTGGCCCTCATTAGCACGGCTCAGTAGCGCCACCAGCCACGCCCTCTAGCCTCCCTACCAGCCTCCACAGTAGCTGCACTACAGTTTCTGTTGCCGCAATTTGAGGCATGCAATTTTGGTTTTACGTTTCCATTTTTTCCTCTCGTTTTTTAATGCATTTTAATTGGGTTTTACTGCACTTCGAGTGCTCCTCTTCAGTTTCTCAAGCAGATCAGTTCGAGTCCAACTTGTTTACATCTCTACACTCATGTTTTATATATACATATATATTTAATACTGCTTCGACTATTCAAAAATTATACGTATTGGTCGAAATCAATTTGTTTTCATGCAGGTTTTCTTAACAGGTATCATATATATTAATATCGCAATTTGAATTCTTTAAATTTAATATAGGGAGAATTTCCCTTAATCTTCCTAGAAATTATACTGCTAAAACCGATCTATTAAACAATTTTTAAATTTATCGATATATATCGATATTTAAAGCTTAAAAATGCTGACTTATAAAACTTAAATGATAATTTGATTTGTATCTAAGCTTAACCTAAGATAAACTTTGAGCTAATTCTATAAACTTATGCAAGGCTTTAGTAAACTTTTGTTCTACTATTTTTCATTTTTGTGATTATTAGCTATGTCCTATATAATTTTCTTGAGGTCCGTAAACCCATTTAATGCATTAAGTAGTTCATAATTTTTGCTCAATTAATTGCTACGAGGGCTTTAATCAAACAGCTGAACTAAAATGCAGTTTTTCTTTACTTTAATGCTTTCCTTTTTGTTTTTGTTTTTTTTTTTTGCATAATTTTCTCTTTTTCTTGACTTAATAATTCATAATTATATATATTTTTTGTTTTAATTTTTATTTTTATTATCACATAATTTTTTCGGTTCTCGATGTTGTTGATCAAAAAGTGTGTATGTTGCGTGTGTGTAGATTATGTGTGCTGGGTGTGTAAATGTGTATGGATAGGCGTGTGTTGTGTGTGCCTAGTGTGTGTGTGAGTGTGTGTGTGCAACGTTGCAGCACAAAGCCAAGTGTCTGTTGAAGGCGTTGCTGCGGATGTTGTTGCTGCTGCATCTGCTGCTGCAGTCAGTGTTGCACTTGTTGTTGTTGTTTCTGCTGCTGCTGCCGTTGCTGCTGCTGTTGCTGTTACACAAATTAGTTTTAATTATAGCGCAAATGCGAATGTCTGAATGGATGAAATTAATTTCTCAATTGCATTTTGCCACGCATTTTATTGTCGGAGCCAGGCCAAAATGTTGCACTTGCAACAAAGGGGTGGCAAGCTGGAAAAGCTGCTGGCTGGCGGCTTATTTGGTGTCTGTAATTTGAAACGCTTCTCTGACTCGGAAAAACATTTGGCTGCCGAGGCGCCTCCGTTTGAGGCGCTTCAGTGTTTCGCTCTCGCAGAGCCAAAAGCGACGCTAAATGTCTGCAGCATATTTCAAATCCGCACGCAGTTGCACGGTGCACGTTGCACGTTGCTAGTTGCAAGTTACTGTTGTTGTTGTTGTTGTTGTTGCATTTCCGCTCGCATTGAGAATGTGCAGCAGACGACGCTGAGGTCCATTATAAATGATGGTTATTTTATAATTGTGGAGTCGCGAAAAAAACGCAGTTGCTTCTACTGCTGCAATTGCTGCCGCTGCTGCTGCCACTGCTGCCGCTGCCACTGCTGCTGCTGCTGCTGCAGTTCGGCTGCATTCAAAAACGCATTTCGTGGCCATATTTAATAGTCAACTGCGCAGCAGTAAATCCATCAAAGAGTTAATTGCCACGTTGCCGCGTTTGCAACTGCAACTGACAACTGCAACTGCAGCAGCAGCAACTGCAACTGCAGCAGTAGCCAAATGTGCCTCGCGGCAAAAGATGCGGCACAGACTGGCCAGCTGATTGACTGTGGGAGGCGTTGCAGACAGTCAGCAAGAGAAAAAGAGAAAGCGAGAGGGAAAGAGAAAGAGAGAGAGAAGGAGACAGAGGACCATTCAGCGGAGCAGCTCTTCAGCTTGGTTAAAACGGTAGTTGAACAGCCCAAAGCCACATTCAGTCAGTTGAAATATGGCCCGAAATATTGCAACGTTTAGTTAGCAGGCAGTTCGGAAGGAGAGAGAGAGAGAGAGAGAGGGGTATAGAGTGCTCCACGTTTTGATTGAGCGATTGGCACGTGACAAATGTCGTGACTAAACGGACAGTTTGTAATCCATTTAACTTGCCTCTTGATTAAATGCAGCCCATTAATCGAACGTAAACGCTTAACGCTTAAATATCGCATGCACATATTTAAGCCATAAGGAAATTAGCCCAATAAGGAAATTAGTAGAAGTCCCATTAAAGTTGTTTGGCATATTAAACGAATGTTTCTGGCGGAAAGATCTGGGAAACTGACTTAAAAAATTGGTTTATATTTTAACTGGCTTCTAGATGCATTTTAAAGAACGGATATTCGAGCCCTTTCCTTGTTGTTAAGCTCTCAACATTCTGCAATATATAGTATAAACATATATATTTGAGATCTTTTCTGAATATTGCTTTTGGACCCCACTAAACAAATTTACAATTTATATTACTTAGTTTTTATAGTTTCTAAAATAATATATAAATAGCAATCAACGAACTTTCTATACTCTATAAGCTAGCGATATATATATATATATGTATATATGTATCTATATGTATAAGAAAAAAATGAGGGATAATAATATATTTTCTAAAAGAAATGTAACTTTTCTTCTATAACATTCAACGCACTCTCTACACTCTATAAACCTAATGGGCTGCCACTGCACTTGGCTATTGTATGGGTTGGTGTTGTTGCTGTCGGGCCGTCACACGCTGCGTATGAGTTATGCGAACGCACTTGTGCGGCATTTCATGCGTCAAATGGGGCGTGGCACAGAAAATGTTGGCGGGCTGATTCGAATGCATTTTCCACTGCATCGCATCGAATGCCAATTTGCTTTTGGACTTTGGGCCCCCATCAAAAATGCACAGCCAAAGGGGCGTGGCTGGGGGCTGGGGGCAGGCGGGTCTCCGCTTTGTGTGCGCATTTTTGTGGCACCTTCTTTGGGGGCAGGCATAATTGCAATTATTTTTAATGCTTATTGTTTTATCGTATGAGTGGCGCCAAAGCGCAAATGGTCAATAGAATTCGCCATGCGTTCAGGGCATAAAAGTGGCCTCTTCCTCTTCCTCTTCCTCTCCCTTTCCCTCTTCCCCCTTCCCCTTTCCCAACACTTTGCGGCGCCAGCTGTCGACTTGTTTTTCTTTTTTGCTTTGCAGCTCGCTCAAGTAATTGAAACCTTTTTCGGTGCCACTACAAAGGACTCTCAATGGCCACGCCCCATCGACCCTCCACCCCCCTCTGTCAAGTGGCCTTTTGTTCCACTGCTGCTTCTTCTTCTTTTAGCTGCCGCTCTTGTTGTTGTTTTTTTAGCCTAGCGCGTAATTCAAGCCTCGAACTGTGGGGAGGTTCATTGACAGCGCCAACGCTTTGATGTGGCCCGTTTATAATTTAAATACTTGACTTTAACAAGTAAGCGGGGCCCTAGTCGGAAGTGCCGGACAAGCAGATACCCTTCATCCTAATAACTATTGATATTCAGTTTTTAAAGGGTATATAATAGTTATTTCGAAAGTGGGAATATAATCAGTCAGTATGTACTCTACAAGAACTATCAGATAGACTTTGGTGCACTTCTCCAATTCTTATAAGTATATATTGAATTGGTCTATATTAAATTATAAAAAAAAAACAAGTACAATTTATTTTTTCAAGCTCAAGTATTTTCCAAGATAATCGCGTTAAAGCAGACGAACATGGTTTTATATTTCGATATACGATCACGCTTGTTACATACAATTCACGTAAACCTATATGCCCTGTTTGGTCACTGTCAATGGGTTCAGAGAGCCAAGTGCTTAAGAGCTGTGCAGTCGCTGCTCGCAGGGTTAAATCAAACTAAATAATTTTGCAGTTGTTGACTTTTTTTGCTGCTGCCGGGAAAATGTCAAACGGCACGGCCGCCTTTGAAGTGGGCAGTGCGAAGGGTAAAGGGTAAAGGGGAGAGGGGAAGGGAGAGGGAGGAACTGTTATTTGATACATGTGGCAAGCGATGTGTGATTAACAACTGGAAAGGGTCAGCGAGCGAGGCGTATTCAGTTGCATGCCAAAAAGTTCAATAACTTGGCCAGCAGCTGAGTTGGTCAAAATGCGAAAAGGCGTCCAGAAACTAGGTGTGTCGGGCATAACTGGAATGTGGCTTACAGACCAGAGACCAGAGAACAGAGACCAGACCCGAGACCCAACAGCGAGACTCTCTGCGAAGGGCGCAACGTTTCCTTCCTTGTTTGGCTGAGTCAGACCTTGAGATGCCGCAAATGTCTGTGAGCCAAGACAGAGTCGACAATTGCGCCAGCTCCAAGGCAAACCAGCTCCAACTGCAGCTGGAGCTGGTTTTCAGGCAACGTCCTCGAGAAAATCAAAGCGAACAAAAAGAGAAAAGAAACAAAACAAAAAATCACAAAATAAATAAAACCGAACCGAACCGAACCGAACGAATGTAAAATGGTCAAGACAAAGTCGTAAAGGCGCAGTCCAAAATGAATACCAAAAACAAAAAATGGAGAAGCAAAAAAAATCAGTAACAGACAACAAGTTGCAAGTTAGCTGCGTAATATGCACGACAAAGGGATATCCTGGACTACACTTCTTCCAGAGAAAATTTAATTGCTTTTGGAAATCAAGAAGCGACCATTTGAAATATTATCCAAATAGGGAATTATTTTTTATGTTTTCTTTTCTATGTACTCGATATGGAAGCCTTCCTTGAAGTATTTTATGTTTTGAGCTATCCACCAAAACAGTTCTTTTAAAAACAAAATTGATCAATATTACGAAGGGTCTAAAACTTAAAGAAAAAATAAACATATTAAAAAATACTTCTTATTAGCGTTATTACAAATAGCGAAATAAAATAGTAGAAGCTTGAAAACAGATATTCGTTAAAATTATAGATCTGCTCATATTGATAACTTAATAAAATAAAGTTGTTATCTATAATGTAAGCCATATGATGTGCTTTATCAGTTTCTCGCTCGATTTCAAGCTCTTGTAGATAGCAATGTTCTCCAATCGCAGTTCAATTTCAAGCTACACTTTCCATTTTGTAATTGAGGGTATGAGAAATGGTCCAACAACAAAAACAAAAACGGTAACAAAACAAGTTCTCTTGCTTTTGCAACATCAGCTCTTGGCCATGGCTTAAAGCGAGCAGCAAGTCCGAAGCTGCTTTGCGTGTCAGCAGAACTTGGACTCCGATTCTGACTGCATCTGCAACTGCCACACAGCATCCGATTCAGCTGCAACTGCAACTGCAACTGCCCCGAATGCATTTTACTGCTGCGTCTGTTTCTGCTTCTGCTTCTGCTTCTTCTCGATCTGTGTGTTGGCCATGTCGAAATAATAAATGCATTTGGAATTAGAGACTCTTATGCCAATTACAACAAAATGGTTTCAGCCCGTATTATCCTCAAGTTATGACAGCCACAGCAATGGTAACTGTAAATATTTGAGTTTGTGTGTGTGTGCGTGTGTGAGTGTTGTGCGTGCATTTATTTGTGTATTTGAATCGTTCGGTGACGGCCAAAACGGTTTGTCAAATCAGTTGCTGGGGCGATGTTCGATTTCTAGTTCGTTTCTATGCATCTTTCTCCCCCTAATTACGCTAAGTGCAAAATGCTTGGGGCCTACAGCAACAACTAGTATAACAACAACAACAACAAAAACAACTTGCAGCAAGTGCATTAGTTGTGGGGCAACCACAAATTTGCACAAGAGTTTTTCAAATGTCCCAGCAATGCGTGAAAATGAAAAATTATGAAAATTCATAACTACACTTAGCGAAAAGAACTAACATTTTATGCTTAAAATAAGCTCAAGTGTGTGGGTAAATATTTATCACGTATTCTCCGTCTCTCTCTACCTCTTTCTGTCTTTAGAGAATGGATCTTAAGATTTAGAAACTGTGATTCGTACTTTTTCTCATATTCAAACTGATTTTTTTTCTTATGTTGTTTGTAACATTATCGTATATTAAAATTTCAAATGCTATTTAGATTTATTCTCTGAGTGCACAACACACTCCATCTCTTTCTATCTCCCTTCCTCATCTCTACTCTTTGCTCGCATCTCTTGCTACTCTACTCCACTCCAGAGGCGAATTCGAGTTCAACGTTCTTTGCACAACATTGTGTTTTGTGCTTTCCGCTTATTTCGCTCTGCCTCTGCCTCTGCCTCTGCCTGTGCCTGTGCCTCTCTCTTTCACTCTTCTGCCCTTTCGCTTGTGCGTCGGCACACGCGCTGCACCTTTAAGTGCCTGCCCTGCACCCCTCCCCCAGCCCCTTTCACTTCTCCCTCTACAGCGCAGGAAACCGACTTCAACTTCAACTTCAACTGCACAACAGCAAAAAAAAAAAAAAGCAAAAAGAAGGCAGAAAAAAATTGCAGCCCAGCGAACAACATCATAAAAGACAATTTTTTGTTTTATTTTCTTTCTTTTTTTTTTTTTGTATTTTTTTTCTCTCATTGCCTTGTGCTTATTTATGTTGCATTGCTGTTTGACGCAGCTGCTGCGCTGTGTTGTCTGCGTTGGCGTCTCGTCGCTGCCCTTTGACGCCCCGCCCTGCCCCACCCTTTCGCTGTTGCCTCTACAAGACACTCACTCCATCTTACTTTTCCCGTTAATAATCTAGCGGGCACCTGATGCATCACCCAACACGCATTGCGACAACTTCAAAAGACGCAGCGAGGCGTGGCCTTCGCCTCTCTATCATTAACACCTACAAGCAAATGAGATCTGATCTACAGCATTTTATAGAGCTGCGAATATCACGTACATTATAAATGTTGCAAATAATTTGTATCTTTGAAAGATCTTAAAATAGAGATGAACTCTATTTTAGTTACTTTATTCTGTTAGATTTTCGATAGATTTTTTGCTTTTTATATATTGTAATAAAATTTCTTAAATTAGTTGACATTAATATAATCGGAGATTGTATATTGTCCATATAGTAAAATTCATACATATAATAATTGAATACATAAACTTCATTTTATTATTGCATTTAAATACAGTTCAGGGTTCTAGTTCATTAGGGATTTAATTGAGCTATAAATAGAATCGAGGCAATCAATATTTATAGATAAGGTTTCCGATTTGGTAGTGAGAAATCGTAAAAAAGCTTTAATTATCTAAAGGTTTTAAAGGTTCTCAAGTCGACAAAAACGTGCTTGTAAACTGTTCTGTTCATGGCCAAGATATGGACAAATAACAAAAAAAAAAAATTATGGACTGTTAAGAGAGGGAGTAGTATTTATATGGCTCTGATGTCTGTTAATTTGGTTTTAATGAGATGCCAACTTGTCAATACAAATTACGCTGATCTATTAATAAATAATAAATCCATTTGCCACAACCAAATGGAGAAATATTTATTTTTGGTCAGACTAGTATATATACATATATGTATATGTAAGTACACATATATAATTGTATAAATACATATATATGTATATTGTAATACTCTTGTCTGGCCATGTGGGAGGCTGATTAGCATAAATTGGAAAAAATAAAACACATATTTGAAAACCGAAAACAAATCAAAAGAAAAAAAGCTTTGTGGACATTTTGCAGAGGTGAACTGGAACTGGAACTGAGTTTTCTGCTGCCAGCATATTTCACTCATCTTTTTTTATTTTACGATGGGTTAAAACCAAAAGATACATTGGGAATATTTGTTGTCTAAGGCCTAGCTGAATATTGGATACCCTGCGAGATTTTTCGATTTGTTTTTAAATGATATTTTAAATTTAATAAATATAAAATCTAGTACTAAGAGAAGTTTTCTCTCTGTTTTCTTTTTAATGAAAACAAATCCAATAAGCCTATGGCCTTAGTATTCCTAACGCCCACACATTTACATATGTATGTGCAGCATATTTTCCGTAACATTATTACGATCGTGATGATTGAGCTGTCTTAAATTAAAATCCATCTATTAAATCAGGGTTCGAACCAGGCCAGTAAAGCACCTGCAACGCATCTCTATTTCTACTCCTAGATAAAAATACCCTCAGCAAGAGAATACAAAAATGCACATATTTAGATTTTATTTGAATGCATATATCATAAGATGTGAGTCTAAAATTTGATTTCTTTTCGTTTTCAGTTTCTAAATTTATACAACAAAGTTTTTTTTTTTAGATAGACATCGAATGACCCACACGATGATGAGAAACAGCTAGTTGACATTTGTAGGTTTTCTGATTTATGAAATCTATCAGTGGGTGGGCGGTAGTAGGCGTGCCTCTTGCGGCTTCGGGTAACGAATTGGGTCAACAACCAGTTGAACAGTTGTGCAATTGCACTGATTTTACTTAATGTGACCCACTTCCGGGAATTGTTGTCGCAGATCCTTCTTAAAAAAGCAAATTCGATCGGATCTCCACCTTCTCCTATTCCCCCACTGATTTCTCAGATTCGTCTGTAGTTTAATCAACAACTGGGTCTATGAATGAATGGATCCATCCACCGATTCCTGGAAACTCTCATTTGGCATTGTTGTTCCTCGCTCTTATTATTATTATTAAGATTCTCCTCTTCTTGCTTGTTTTCGTCTTTTCGAAATTCAATTCACAAAAAAAAAAGAATAAAACAAAGCTTTAAATGCCGCTCCAGACGCAACGACAACAAAAGACAAACAATTCCGGGAAATAGCTTCGTATGTGCCCCTCCCCAAAGCCAACATCTAAGCAAATTTTGAATTCCAAAAAATACATACATACATACATAGATGAAAAAAACCATTCCGCAAGCTAGACGCCAGACTTTTAAGGGGTTCTGTTATTAGACCCGGGCGTGGCGATTGGTCCCCCTTAACCCCTTCACCAAATGTCTGCTCGGTCTTGGAATGCGAGACGGCCAACGGAATGATATACCCTACATTAAACACTATATAAAGATATTCTCAACTTGGTAACTATGTCTGTTTGTTGCTCTCATACATGACTATTAATTTAATATTTCTTGAATTCTTTTACATTATATATAAATGAATCAATGCTAAGAACAATCTAAAAACAAAGTAAGTTATTATAAATTACATTTCATCGACAATAGGAAAGAGTATAAATGTTTCGTCTGTTAGTTCTATTTATAGTAACAAACGCATATGGCAAACAAAATATATTCACACACTTTTAATGGCCAGATCGCTTAAAGATTTTGGCAATGTGTTAAGTTAAACTTCAAATATGGTTCAAGCGAATAGATGTGTCTACCTGTAGAGGCAGGAAAGGCCAGGCCCCAGTTGGTTGGAGCCTCAAACGCCAAACATACATAGCTGCTTTACGGCCATTTGACCAGTCACGTGTGTTGGTTTTTGTTTTTTTTTTTTTGCTATTGCCTCAGCTCTTTTTTAGCCTTTTGCATTTGCACGCTGCACGTCGCATTCCGAAGCGATGGCGATGGCGATGGCGACGGCAACTGCCGCCTACTGTCAGCCGCTTGCCTGAGCTTTTCAAGCAAAGCTCATTTGCAAATTAAACGAACACTGTGAAAAGCGGAGCCGATGGCGGCGGCGAATTCGTTGACAACGGACGACGGCGATGTTAACGATGACAAGCAGCGGCGACAAAGTCACACACAAAGCTGACAACAGACGGGCCGAGTGGACAGACAGCATATGATAATGATGAAGATGATGACGATAATGACGTTAACTGCCTGGCTGTCCACTGCTCATTCATCACGTCCGACCATGTCTGGGCTTGCAGCCCGATCTTTATGTACGCCTAGACTAAACTATGTGTGTGGTCCAAGCTCTTCTTCTTTGCACTCTTCTATGCGGACGCATAAAAACGCAAACGTCGTCACATGCCCCGGCGTGGCAGAAACAACAACAAAAAAGTGTGAATTAGAAAAGGCACTCAAGCTTAAATGGCAAACGCTGCTTCACGAACACAACCTTGTAGTCGACTGCATAATACTCTGCTTACAGCGGAACTATCGCTTAAATTACTGCAAAAAAGTTTTTTGGTTGAGAAGTTATTAAATAACCTCTAGCCATCAAGCTGTATGAACATGTACATAGATCTCGAAAACAATAAAAGATACAGTCTTAACGTTCTTCCTATTATCAATTAAAACCCATTTTTTATCCATATTTTCGTAGTTCGATTAATTGTAACTTGGCTAAATTACCTTCGATTTTGAAAATTTATATCTTTTTAAGATCGTATGAAGTAGCAGAATCAATTGACATTCAAAAAAACTACATTTAAAATTTTACGTTTTTGAGAAAATTACAAGGGTAAGGGTAAGTATCACATTTTTTGCCAAAATGGGCTTGGTCGTGAAATCAGTATTTGATGATTCCATTCTATTTTACTGAGTTTACTGCGTTAAAAATGGTATAATTTTTCTGAATCGGACCAAATCTCACCGAGTTGTAACTATTTGAAGTTGATAATAATCGCTATCTATCTATATGTGCCTTTCTGACTGTGTAATATTTACATAGATCTTGAAAACTGTAAGAGCTACGGAATTGAAATTTTCAGCATTTATTCCAGAACATCAGGCACAGAGACGGCAAGTCAGTGTATTTCAATACTTTCTTTAATTTTTGTAATATAGATAAAAACGCATTTTATTTCCCTATTTTTGTAGGTTGATTGACTGTGACTTGCCCAAATTATGTTCGATTTTCAAAAGTTATATCTTTTTAGGATCGTATGAAGTAGCGGAATCAACTGACATTCAAAAAAACTACATCTAAAATTTTACGATTTTTGAGAAAATTACAAGGGTAGTATCACATTTTTTGCCAAAATGGGCTTGGTGCTAAAATCAGTATTTTATTATTCCATTCAATTTTACTGAGCTTACTGAGTTAAAAATTGTATCATTTTTCAATATTGGACCAAAATTAACCGAGCTGTAACATTTTGAAGTTGATAAAAATCGCTATCTATGTGACTTTCTGATTTTAGCATTTATTCCAGAACATAAAAGTAGGCAAATCAGTGTATTTCAATACTTTCTCTAATTTTTGTAATATACATAAAAACACATTCTATTTTATTATTTATTATTATTTTCTTAGGTTGTTTGACTGTAATTTGCCCACATTAAGAATCTCTATCTTTACTAAAAAAATAAAACCAATATACTCTACTCTACTTTATGCACAAGTTATAAAAAGAGACCACACACAAAGTACAGCAACTACAACAGTTAAAGCTGCGCGCGGCGAATCAATTGCAGTGCCGTTTGTCATTGTCATTGGACGCACACAGCGCAGCAATGATGCCGCAACATCGCTCTGAGAGAGCAACATAGTTGTCAGCTGTTGTAATGCCGCTTATATGAGTGCTGGCAACAATGTTGCGGCGCTGTTGCTATGCTTCATCAATAAAAATAGCTTTTAAAGCGCCGACGCCACAGCCGGCGCAGACAAGCTGTCTGTGCAGCACACACACGCACAGACATGCACAGTTGCTGTCATTTCTTGCGTGGGCCGCTGCCCGCTGGCGTCTGCTGGCGACGAGGTCAAGATGAAGTCATGCTTGAAACATGCTGCTTAAATATGCCGTCTGCTGGTTGCTGGCAACAATTAGTTTAACCCCGCCTCGCCTTCATGCGTAGCAAACACTTTTGTCAACACCCACAAATTGCCGCAACGGCATTTGCTCCAATTATTCTAAAGAACCCGTGCCCGCCAAAGGGGCGTGGCATGTCAGTCGGCGCTGCCTTTGAAGCGAATTCAAGTTGTCAGCTGGGTCCCCCGCCCCCTGCCTGACCAACATGTAATATAAACAAATTGCAAAAAAAGATTCGACAAAAATAACAGCGCTCGCTTATAGAATGAAAGACAGGGGGGAAGAGGAGAGTTGGGCGTTGTGTATAGGCAAAGGCAGCACAAATGTCTGTCACTCGAGCGGTCAGTCAGTCAGTCAGTCAATCATTGCGTCAGTCACTCAATTCGGATCAACTTCGTTTGTGCTGGCCACTGCCCACGCGAATCTGCGCCACGCCCCACAACTCGCTTTCCCCCCTCTCTTTACCTACTTCGCCTTTCAACTATCCTTTGATAAGCCTTTTTCACGAGTATTTGGGCATGCACAAAGCGCAAAGCACAAACAAAAGAGCAAATGTATACAAACATATAGATATATGTATGTATGTGTGTGCCGAGTGCTCATTGTGCACGAGAATTGAGGCTGTTAATTAAATATGAAAGGCTTTCGGCTTTGCGGTTTAAGGTTTAAGGATTTATGTGTAATAAATATTTAAAATCAAATTTTAGAGCCAAATTTATGTTATATTTATGCAGATTTGTTGGTCTATATTTATTGTGCTATATGAAATAACTATGCAATATTAAACGAAACATTTGTGATTATGGTTAATTTGCTGCTAGCAACAATGTTGACAGCTTTTATATTGGGCAACAAATGTGTGCAAATGTTGACAGAGGATGTTGACAAAATGTGAGAGAATGGAAAAAACACAGGCATCATCAGTA
Organism: Drosophila pseudotalamancana; assembly: GCA_037075185.1. NCBI lineage: Eukaryota > Metazoa > Arthropoda > Insecta > Diptera > Drosophilidae > Drosophila > Drosophila pseudotalamancana. The sequence goes on from JBAMCK010000142.1 coordinate 595,743, forward strand.
GACACAGAAACTTCTAAGCAAGTACCAGCAACATTTACTAACAGCAACAACTCCACTCAGCAACAATTGCTGTTTGCTGTTTGTGCACTTGCCGTCTGCGTTGATTGTTGTTGTTTGCCATATTCGGCAGTCAAGCAATTAAAATTACATACTCTAAACCACGGCATCTTTTGTCGGCCTCTTAAGAACATCTACAACAATAGCATCAGCAATAGCAACAGTGCAGCTAACAGTGAGACAGCGCACGATTTTCCATTTAATTAATTTATTGTTTGGCTAAAATATAATTGCCAGTGGCACGATGTTGTTGAAAATGAAAATCAAGTTGTTGGCTGCAATTGTTGTTGCATGCAAAGTGGCAGCAGCCCACACAACAACAACAAGAGCAACAGCAACGACGCGTGGGTCACACCCACGTCTGACAAACGTCAACGGATTAAGCGATAATTAGTTGTTGTTCTACATGCACACAGACTCAACCCAACCCCCACCCCCCACACATCACCACCCCCTCCCCTTACACACAACCTCTATTCCCCCCATTTTTTTACTTACAACATTTGATCCCAATAGCCGGCGACATTCGCCGATGTTCGACATGTAAAAGGGCAATATATTGCCTACCTGCAATAAAAACAAAAGAAACAGACACAAATTAAATTTTAATCGCTTTAATTATATATATTTGAGTATAATAGTAATACATATTAAAATAATTAAAAAGATATTAAAAAACGCTCAGAAAACGCGCAAGAAACGCTTCAGTACATACCCTAGGCTTTAATAGTGTAAGTATCTAGCTTTTATTACATATTTATATTACACGTGTATACACATATTCTTATTTTCAACATGCATACCATTTTCTGGCTAGAGCTAGCTCTTCTTCTTCTTCTTGAAATAAACGTTCAAAATCGATTTAGATCGATTTCAAGGAACTATAAAAAACTAATGAATGTATAGAAATATCCTAAGTGAAGTGCAGAAAAGAGAAGGGTTGAGTGGGAGACAACCCCCTCCCCAGATTCTGACAAAGCACACGCCTTTAAAACAATCAGAACCAATTAACCAAAAAGTTGAACAAGCGAGGAAAACGCGAAGGAAATTGGTTAAAAGAAAGGAAATAAAAAATATCATTGAATTGAACTTTGTGTGTGGCGTGGCTCGATTCGAGGCTAATTGACAATCGAGCAAACAGCTTGCAGACAGTTTGACGACGGCCAAGAGGAGGTTGGCCGAAAAGCCAGTTGCTCATTGGCTATGCAGAGCGAACCAGGCGCTGACCTCGCCGTAACCCAGTTAACAGGGGACAGGAAAAGTGGAGGAGGAGGGACGCCGCGACTCACATGCGAGTCCAATGCCATAGATGAAGACTAGTCCACAGTCGCGACTCTCCGGTCTCCAGTCTCCAGTCTCCAGTCTCTAGACTCGAAATTCGAATCTCGACTCTCGAGTCTCGACTGTTTGGGCCTGTGGCACGCCCCACGTTGCGCTTGGGCGCATTTCGACTTGACTTTGAGTTTGGGTTTCCTGCCGCCACCTTCAACGTATGTATATTTTCATCTATCTATACATCCATATATATCTGTGTATATGTGTATATATTTATATATATGGATATGTATCGCGTAGGCGTCTTTTTTACTTTGCTTTCTGTGTTGTTTTTGGGGCTTGGTTGCAGTTGCCGTCGTGCACTGTAACTGTTTCTCTTGCTCGTGCCAAAAGCAAAAGGCCAAGCAACAAAGCAAAGGGCTGACAACAAAAGCTACCCTGGTTATATTCTATATATCCTGTATCTGATGCAGTGTTATGTTTCTACTTTATATATATAAATGGGAAAATTTATCCATAATTCTCATATTATCATTTGCTTATCTTGAATCCCTTGAAGCGTTAAGGCATTATGTCAAATACATTCAATTTAAATCTAAGCTTATTGAAAAACACATCCATGAAAACTTTAAGCGTCTGTGAAACCTAAGCTTGATTTCTTGAGAATCACTAAGAGGGGCATATTTAAAAATACTTTTCATTTATCTGTATCCATTTTTCTATATTCCTGAGATTAGCTGAAACGTCGGACGTCATCATTACATCCAATGTCCAGCTTCTTTTTGATAAAACACATGCACAATTTCGATATACCTTATTTTAAAGCAATTTGGAATAGTTACAGGGTATATTCGCAACAACAACAAAAATGCTCAAACAACTCGTAGACAATTATAATTTGACGTTTTGATTTGGCGGCGCACATGTGGAAACTCGGATTTGGCTTTGGCTTTGGCTTTGGCTATGGATTTGCTTTCTGGTTGTTGCAACTTGTTGTTGTCGTCGTTGTTGCTGTAGCTGTTGTTGTTGCTTGCAATTCATGTCATTGACAGCTGGGTCTGAGGCAAGTTGCCAGCCGTCTAACAGAGTGTTTAACCATTTGTTTGCCTTTTCCACACGAAAAAAACGCGCTTCAAGGTTTACAACAAAAACAAATGTGGGCGAAAGGATACATATAAAAAATACATATTGTGATGTATATATTGATCTATATATACATACATATGTATATATAAATGAAGAAAAAAGAAAGGCAAGTTCTTAAAGCTGAAAAATGGCAAATGGCAAATGGCAAAGAACTGGGTTAAGCTTAAAGGAATTTATAGAAAAGAAAACAATTATAAGAAAGTTGGCAGAAACATCATTCACTGTTATGAAAAGGATAAGTATTTAAAGCAAAAAGCTTGAAATTCAGCAACTGCTTAACAATCATTATAAATAAATAAGCTAAAGCTGTAAAGAAATAGGCATTTTTCTTTGAAGCTCAATCAAATTTAATTGCAAATAGTTGTGAGTAAAACATTTATTTTATTTTAAAAGCTAAGGCTTTGAAAGAGTTCGAGAAAATTCCATCATCCAGATGGATGATAATTGAAGACAAGAGCCAAAAATATTTAAGCCGTATTAAAAATGGTGTATGGCCACAATGAAGATCTTAGCCAAATTGGAAAATGCTTTTCATAATTGGAAGTCAACGAGTTGCTGCCAAAATTAATAATAGCAATGTTTCAGTTAGTCGGCATTATTGGCCCTATTCCAAATTGGCAACAAAACTGTGGCGATTTTCGTTGTTGCGTTGACAGTTGCAAATGTTGCAAGAGATTCCAAATGTGCCACAACTCAACAAACAAGAAGCAGCCACTTTGCCACACCTCTCCCTCCTAAACTTTCTCCGCGTTCAGTTTTTGTTGCAACTTCCGCATTTTGGGGGCGCAGAAACTAATGCAGGAGACGAAGAAGAAGAGCAGGCAGTCAAAGCCGTTGCCATTTATGTTGCCGGCTTGGCTGGCCACAAGATTTTTGCCAATGATATAATTCAAGCCAATATTTACATATGTATGCAATACACACACAGTCACACAGAAAAATACACTAAGAAAAAATCTACTGGAATTATGAGAACTTAATTTCTTATATATATAAATATTTTAATAGTATCTACGATAGGTTTCTTGATTTCTTTAAGTAGGGATTCTAAATGTAAGAACAGTTTAAATCTAGTTTATTGTGACACTTTTCGCTGAGTGTATGTACACATAAAAAGTTCTAATGTGCTACAATTTCGCAAAACAGACACGAGCAGGGGGCAGCTATCAAAACTCACAAAGTGGAGGGAAGGCGGTGGGGCAGGGGCAGTGCTTCGTGTTGCAAGGAAAACCCATTCCGAGAAATGAAAAATTACGCTGGGGAGTTAATTTTTGCTCGAAATTAGCTGCCAGCTATTTCCCCGACTCGAGATGCAGATCTGCAGATGGAGAATTGAATGTGAATGTAGATGTGGATGTGGATGTGGATGTGGATGACGCGGACAAATGTGCCATTTAAATGAAGAACAAGCCCAAAGCGAGAAGCAGCTGAAGAAGTGGCATGCAAGCAGCAGGAAGAAGAAGAACCAATTCATCTATTCAGGCACTCAACGCTGGTGGCAATTAGACAAATGCAATGGCAATCGCAACTAATGTAGTTAACAACTTTTAGGGGCAGCGTGGCTCTTTGCCACGCCCACCTTGAATGCACTTTGCACTGAACACGAATGTCGGTCAACATCAAAAGCCAAAAGCCGTTCGCACTTGACGTCTTGACCACATTCAAATGCTGCACACAAAAGTTTATTCACAATTATGACAATGCAGCGAACTATGCAAAGATACCCTGTAAGTAATGAGTGTGGGGTATGTGTGACTAATGAGAAGTCTATAATATGTAGTATATAGCATATATATGCCTGATATCTATTTCCTTTAAGCAATAAGTAAACCAATATTCCTCGCCTACTCCGAAGCCCAGTTTTCGCAGGGTATTTACTACTCCACCATCTCTATTGGAAGCCTGTCAGTTAGTTAGTTAGTTAGCAATATATATTTATATATATGTATATATAGTATATCTGCTTTACGCCGTGGAATGTCGGAGAGGCAGCCACGTTGGCGACGTGTTCGACTGTCGAGTGTCGACTGCTGCCCACGTTCACGGTGGATGACGAGTGGTTCACAGTGGTTCGCGGTGGTTCGCAGTTGGCCCAGCTTCGAGTCGTTCACGTTGTGTCACACGACAACAGCTGCTGAGTTGTAGTTGCTGTTGTTGCTGTTGCTGTTGTTGCTGTTGTTGTTGTCGTTGTCGTCTTGACCGCTTTTGATCGTGACCACCATTGTGGTTGCCGCCTCGTAAACACGCCAACTTTTGAGCCCAACTTGCGGCCAAGTTTATGCGATGGCGCATTTATAAAGTTTTCAGCGCTTATTTACGATCATTTTCTTTGCTGGCCCGCACCCAACCGCTCAACCACCTCCCCCCGTTAACCCGCCAACCACCCCCCAAGTTGAGTGCACCCCCGCCTTTTGTTATCGATTTGCGGAGATCTTTTGCAGATCTAATGTTGAGCGGGTCGCTCAGCTGGAACGATCAGCGCGGACAGCAGCTGAAAGCGCAGCCAAGCGCTGCGCTCCTCTGACCCACCAGCAACACCACCGCCTCCCCCAGACACGCCCATCCAGTCAGTGAGGGGCGTTTGGTTAACTGATTAGAAATCGCAAAATTAACATGAAACACTTCAACTCCAACTTTGTCTAGTGGAACCAGCAGCTGCGATAAGCAACACAATAACAAGCTTTTGAAAAAGATATAAGATCGAAATACTCCTAAGTTTCTAAGTAGCTTAGAATTCACAAGTGATTCAATGTGTGTTATTAAGTGAAACTGCAGAAAGGAAATATATGTCATATTTTTAAAGAGACTTACCATATTTGTCACTTCTATTCTCCCTTATATATATCATATATATCTATTTATTCATGTACACCTTTTTCTATGTACAAATGTTATCCATCTGTTACTCTCCCACATTATTTCCTATTCGTCTGCTTAATCCATTAAACTTGTATCCATCTATTTATCAATCAATGCACGTAATAATCATATATCTATCTATATGGGCAAATATCGACATATCTGAAGTTCAGTTGAAAATTATTGTACAACTTTATCAACTAGACAATCCCCTTATCTTCCATTTCCTATATTTGAAAGATACCTTCGCTGATGCTCAAAGGTATTTACCGTTAGCTCCTAGGGACATGGATAGGGTATTACGCCTGGACCACGCCTAATGCACATTCCTGTTATTGTTGTTGCTGTTTTATCTGTCAGCATTTGAGGGAGGGGCCCGTTAAGCGGCTTAAAGCCGAACCCAGCAATAACAATAACAACAATTGGCTTAGAATAATACGAGAAGCAGCCATAAATAGCTAATTAAATGGTATTGTTGTTGTCGTTGTTGTTGTTGTAGCATTTGCAAGTAGTGGGCGGCTGGGCGTGGTCGAGTGCCAATCGAACAACTCAATTAATGCGATTTATCGATGTGGAATATCTACACTGGCCAATGGCTACTTACCACTTGCCACTTGCCGCATGCCGCATGCCGCATGCCACAGGCCGTGCGGAAATGCTAATTAAAGTAAATAGCAGCAGCGAAAAGTCAAGCTAGCAACTTGCAACTCGCGACTTGCGACTTGTGGCATGCCGCAGCGCATCGTCGGCGTCTGTGATTAACCGCTGTCTGTTTGGCAATTTGCAGCTGCAGGCGTGGCAGGCAACTCACCTGCCTCCGCGACACACTCATCATTAGTTGCCCCAATGCAGCCAAAGTGGGCGTGGTCGCCGGTCCTGCGGCCAAAGCGTTGCAACAACGATTTAATGAACGGCGTCGTGAACTCCTTTGCCTTGGTCTATGCCACAAATTTGTGTGTGGCGCCAACAGCGCTGGCGGCCCAGCTGCCCGACTGGCGCCCAAGCGGGGGAGGGGGAGGGGGAGGAGCAGGTGCAGCCAAAGTGCAAGGGAGGGGGGCGGCAGTTAATAGGAAAAGGGGTCTCCGCTCAAACGGAAATCGGCTGTCAATGGGCCAAGTTAAGAGCAGGAATTGTCGTTGGCAACAGGAAGCAGCTGCTGTTCCTTCTCTTTCTCCCTCTCTCTTTCTCTTTTTCTATTTGCGAGGATCGCCAACTTTGTCGCTAGCTGCTTAAATTTTAATTGGCTGCCACTTGACACTCACCACTTGCCACACTTGCCACACTTGCCACACTTGCCGCGGAGCGTGTGAAAAAAAGCAATTGGTAAATCGACTAATTAAAATAATTGAGTTTTGGTGCCTCAACAATTGGCAGTCAGCTGCGCAGCTGATTTGGTGGCTGCCACAAGCTGCAGCTAAGCGCTCCTAAATGATTCGCTGCTCCACTTGCTCTACTTGCTGGACCACTGACCACAGCTCCTGAACCACTTTGTAGCTCTGGACATTGTTATCATTATGCCGGATGATTATCTAAGTCGAGCTCTCGACTCGGCTCTGGATCTGGCATAATTAGTTCTTATTGCCACGTCCAGCAAATACGGCGAAAAATAGCAGTAAAGCATTTGCCTGAGGCTTGAATACCCTTTCTTATATTTCAAACTGGGCATTGATCAACATTTCTGTATATAATAAGATTTTGTTTTATAATATAATAAGAATAGCGTATACAAGCAATCACAATTTTCAGTCAGTTTAGTTTATAAATTGATCATCAGTCATTCAGTCAGTCCATCAATCAAATATATATATTTTTGACTGTAGCAAAACGTGGCAGACTTTGAAAGCAACTCTGAGGAAGAGTATTTTTTATAAGGCGCGCGCGTTGCACAAATTAGCCCTTGCAGGCAACAAGGAGGAGCTGATGTTGCAACAACAGCCACAGCTTTGCCACAGTTAGTTGGAGCACTCGCCGCTGCTGCTGATGATGCTGCGGCGGCTGCTGCTGCTAATCCGCAGCAAAGCACCTTGCAGAACAAGGAAGTAAAATGGACACTCGAATTCGCTTTGCTCCTGCTCCAACTGCTGCCCATTTAATACTTGGCAATTTAATATGAAATTGTTGGCCAACTTTGGCTGCCACAACCACTGCCATAGCCACTGCCACTGCCATTGGTGCCACAACAACTGCTGCTGCTGCTGCTGCTACTGCTGGGTGCTGATAGCCTTGTCTAAGTGCTGGCATCAGTGGGCCAGGCCAAAACCAAGTTGGCCATTTGGTGGCTCTGCCTTCTGCTGCCTGTCGATGATGTTGTTGACGTTGCAACTGCAACTGCAACTGTTGCCGCCGCAGTTGCTGCCACTGCCACAGTTGCTGCCTACTTTAGCTCCTAGATAATTTCAATCATTAATTTTGATTATGAACAAGCGTGGAGCCGCATGCCTGGCCCTGGCCAGGGGGAGGCAGCCACTCGGCCCGTTGCATGCCACGCCATGCCACGCACGAGCCTTGTGGGTTGCCGGTGTCGGTGACTGCGGCTCGTTCATACTGCTGCACAGTGGTGTCAAATATGTTCAAAATCAATATACTAAATTGTAGGTTGAGTTTCCTAGCAAAGTTTTTAGCAACCAGTTGTTGTTGTTTTTGATAAAGCTTTTTTGTGAAGCTTTGAGTTATACTTAAATTATGCAAGCAGCTTATTTTGATTGTAGAAATCAACACATTGAGCTTTTCGTCATGAACATTTTCCTTGAGCTTTAGGGGAAAGCTTTAAAATATATGTAACTATATGCCTTAACATTCACTTCTGCTCTTTTATTCCATCCTTAAGTCTCCCAACCTCTATCGCCGTTAATATACTAGCCGAGCCTTAACTCCCATTACAACATCTTTTTTATATATATTTTTTTTGTTTTGTGTGTCAGGCATGAGATTGATAACATTTATTAATTTTCTCATTTTGCTGCCTACCTCTTATGGCCCAAATCGATTTTCATTATTATTTCGTTTTATTCTCCACTCCAATCTAATCATAGATTGATGATTTCAGCCCACTGTGCAGCGGGCAGCGGGCAGCGGGCTAAAGGCTGAAGGCTGTGGCCAATAGACGATATCGATGGCAACTGGGCAGCTCGCCTGCTGCTCGTTTGCAATGTGAACGACACGTTCGACAGGGTGTGGGGGAGGGGTTGGGGAGGAGAGGGATGGGCAGTAGCTACTTGGTTAGAGCCAGAGATGCTGATAAGTTGCAGCCGGTTTGCTGGCCACAATGGAACAGGTGCCATGGCCACAAAATTTGCTGCTGCTTTGACTCTTTTTCTGCTCCCTCTCCGCCTTTTTTCTCTCCATCACTCCCTTCCTTTCTCTCCCTCTCTCTCTCTCTCTCTCTCTCTCTCTCTGTCTCTGTCTGTTGGCGATACGTATTTATTGCCTTGGCAATGGCACGTTGCAAATTTTGATAGACAACAACTGCGACACGCACTGACAACATGTTGCAGCAGTGTTTCTTCATCTCACTCGCTCTCTCTCCGTCTCACTGTTTATCTCCCGCAAGCTATCTCTTTCTGTGTGTTTCAAAGTTCGCCTTTTTTTGCTCTCTTATCTGGCGCCGCGGGAGTCGCGCACTTGCCATTCCTCGATTGTTTTTGTTTACAAGCGGACCACGCAATTTGCTTAGCTTTCGACCTGATAAGACGGCACATTACCCCCGACCACCCCCTCTTCAGCACGCGCTGGCCAACCCCCTTTGACAACCTTTGCCGCCTTATCACGGAAAATAGAAAAAAAAAAAAAACAACCTCAAAATTTATTGATTAGCCAAACGTATTTTGCCTCTGCCAAAGCAACAGTTGGAGGATTTGCCATGGTGAAATCAAGTGGAGGCAAACAGCTACAACAACAACAGCAACAACAACAAGACATTGTTATCTTGGTCTCGGTCTTGGCCATGTTCTTGGCCGTCTTTCAGCGTAGCGGTTGTTTTCTGGGACGCGCCTCCGGGCTCTGTGGCGGCCATTTGGTTAGATTTTTGTCTGCTTTATTATAGAAATTTGTCGTAATTCACGGCAACCACTTAAGATAAATCGTTAAAGTAGGCGAACGGTCGCTGTGGGCGTGGCCACTGGCACTGGCAGCTGGACCTGGGCGCGGCGTAAGCTACTGAAGTAGCCAGCTGTGCCCACAGATCAGCACGAGGGGTGGCAGGTGTTGTTGTTGGTGGACATTCATGTGGCAAAGCAGCCAGGCGCTGCTCTCCATACTGTCCAACCACAACCACAACCCCAACCCCAACCCCAACTCAACCACTCTTGCAACCTCCCTTGAAGAGCGCCTTTAACAAAGCCAGCGCTGAGTGGCAAATAATGAATTTGCGCTTTGGGTATTCGCGCCAAGCCGCAGTTAGAAATTAAAAGCATAAAAGGATTCACACACAACAATACACACACACACACACACACTCACACATAGACACATTTAAAGTGTGACAAGACAAGAGCAAAGGACAAGTCAGATTCCCAGGAGTCGGCGCTGCAGTAAAAGCAACGCTGATTACCCTAAGGTAATGTGTGGGCGGTTTATAGGGAAAGCCACCATTCAGCAGATTGTTGCAAATCCCTTTCGAGATACTCGACTCTGGCATACCCCTATTTTTTCCTTAAAGGCCCCTCATTCCTTATTTAACGCCTATCGAGAGTTCATATATCGATAACTACGTTCCACTTCATTTTCGATTTATAATTTCCACAATCAATTACGATTCCCTTTTGAAACTATCGATAACACATTTCGATAACTATACGAACATCTGAATCAATTCGCTTTCGTAAATCCCAACTTACGCCCAGATAACAGGGTATTCGAGCAAATAACGGCACGGGAGAATGGAAAGGAAGAAATGGGCAGCAGACAAATAAAAATTCCACTCAAGTAGATGAAAATAGAACGGAAGTGGGTGGCTCAGACCCGCCTGGCCCCTCCTGCAAAAAGGGGACAAAGCGAAGAGGAGTGGGAGATGGGGGCGGGGAAGCTCTGTTCTCAGGCTGGGAGGCGGAGAAGGAAGCGAAAGCTGTGAAATGGGAACACGAGCATGAAAATGTAAAGTTGCCAGGCGGAATAATGCGAGCATGGAGAGAAGGAAATGGGGAAAGAGGCAACAGAGACAAGAAGTGGAGAAGAAAATAAAGAAGAAGAAGTAAAGCAAAATCGACTGCCACGCAGCAGAGGCAAATAAAGCGGCCAAAGAGACATACAGACAGACGGACAGCGACAAAAGTGAGACAGACAACAGACAAACAGACAGCTAACAGTTAGAAATGAAGAAAAGAGAGAGGGGTAAAGAAATCCATCGAGAGAGGGAGAGAGAGACAGAGAATAAGAAGAAGAAGAAGAAGACAGCAGACGTTGACGCAGACATAGATATATTGCCTGAGCCCAAAAAAGAAGCAGTAGAAGTAAAAGAAGAAGAGCAACCCCCACAACCCGCTCGTTGAATGACTGACTGACTGACTGACAGACAGACAGACAGACAGAAAGACGAGACAGTCGACAGCGGAGTGTGGGGGAGGGGTAGGCATTGCAAGTCAGCTTCTTTTCCAAGAATTTCCCCGCTCCCGCGCTTATAAAACCATAGAAAATGCCAATGAATTGTGTATGGCATACAGAGAAGAGGAGAGAAAGAGGGAGACAGATAGAGACGGAGAGACGGGTGGACAGGCATGAAAATTTGAAAAGAGCCGAAGCCGCATGAAAAACTTTTTGCGCTTTTCGGCATCAAGTTGCACAAAAAGACTTTGTCGAGGGGAAAGGAACTTTTTTTTAGAGGTGGGGGTTCACCGAAAAACTTAAATAGAGCAAATGCAAAGAATGGAAAATGTGGAGATTTTGCTTGTCTATTGTTGCTGTTGTTGTGACATTGCCATGAAAAGCAATTAGAACTAACGATTGTCGAGAGCCTTCCTACTCTTCTGTATGTATGTATGTGTTATTTGGATAGCATGAGGAACCTCATCAAACTCTTTAGAATAGACATTAGAGTTGAAAAAGCGTCGAACTGCAGACCCAAGCAAAGTTTTCTAATTAATATCAGTTCCGTTTTAAGTTAAAGTTTATCTATCACTAACATTATTTGCAACTGGCTTGTTTTTCCTAATGTGAAAAAATTTAGTATTTAGTTTGGCAATCGAAGGTAAAAAGTTCCATAGATTTTTATCTATATTAATGCTTAAGTTTTAACAATTGTATGTTACGTAAACATATTCAACTATCGATAACAATTTTGATGGCTACTAAATGATAAAATATGCTTATCGTGAGACTAGGTTATTAACAGTTATAGATGTTATGTTATCTATATTAGCAATAGTGAATATAATAAACATTTTAGCAATATTGATAATGTTATCGATTATGGACATAATCGAAGCTTTATAATCCTTAAAAACTCTTTAAAATACAATTTCTATCAGATTTATATATAAAAAAAGAATATGCCTTCATAGCTGCAACTATTAAAATCGATAAGTATGAATAAATCGATGAATCAGTGTATATCTTAAATATTTTTAGTTTTCTGTACTGAGCTTTATTGTAGTTTTAATGTGCTCAGTCATCCAATGAAACCATAAATTAAAGAATCAAATAGTCTTTAACATGGATTTTCTCTTAAAGTTGACTTTGTGAGGGATCTAAAGGATAAGTCCCACCTCCTGCTACTGCTCCTTCTCCTCCACTCGGTAGTTAAGTTGGAAAACAAGAGGCAGACCAACTTTGCGCTGAGCATTGTTTTCCTGCGGCAGTACTGCTGCAGTAGCAGCGCATTTGCCTTCAAGCAGAAGCAGTCGCAGTCGCAGTCGCAGTTGCAGTTGCAGTTGCAATAAAAACAACGCAGTAAGCCGAGAGCCCAGCGAGCTGTGCAAAACGCAAGCAAATGCGAGTGGAAGAAGCGGAGCGCAGTCTATTTGGTGAAAATTACTTTCATTGCACGGCACATTCAAGTGTGTGTGCGTGTGTGTGTGTGTGTGTGTGTGTGTGTGTGTGTGTGTGTGTGTGTACATGTGTGGAAGGATGTGGGGAGGAGCTGCTGCATGGCTGGCAAACCAAAGAGTCCTTGAGCGTCTGATTTTTGTGTATAGACACGCGGACTTTATTTTTATTTTTTGTATATATATATATATATGTGTATTTATACCTGGGCTGTGGGCGTGGCAGCTACACATGTATTTGTGTGTGTATAAGCAAAATAAATTACAAAAAAAGCTAACAAGACGAGGGGCTGCCACAATATGTGAAAGAAAGAGAGAGATAGGGGAGGAAAAGAAAGCAAATGTGGTGCACGTTGGCGCAGTCCCTCTGCCTTCTTCCTTTTCTTTCGCTTTCCGTGACGCCCATTTGCCATCCCCCTCACTCGCGTCTCTTCAACTATAAACAAAAGCGCCAAAAGCAAGAAGCAGAAAAAAGTCATGTATGCTGCCCACTAAAGAACTGAACTGAAAATAAATGCTAAAAAAAACTTGAAGTAAAAATTGACTGTCAAGTACCTAAGTCTGAATACCCTACATCACAATGTTGATGACTATTTAAAATAGAATATATTTTTATAGTTTTGGTTAAACTATATATTTATATATACAAAAAATACAGACATTTTTGTTTTTGCTGAGCACATCTCATAATCAGCTTTATATAACAAAATATTGAGTTGCACCACTTTTGCTTCCAAGTGCTACAAATTGCATCAACAAAGTAAATAAACCACTAGCATAGGGTACAATGAATTAGAAAGTTGCAGTTGTCGACCGTCTAATGAGCTCTTGGCCAGTGGCTAAAATAGAAGCAGATGGAGCAGCCTTCAGCAGCTCAGGCCAGTTGATTAATACCGTCGCAGGAGGAGCGAGTATCCTGTGGAACAACTGAAGTGGAAGTCCCGTAGCTGATGTGGGGGTTGAGCCTAAGCGCCAGGACCTGTGCTGGAGGTGGAGTCAAATACAGAGTCGCTCGTCTTCATTTTCCATGTCATTGTCAGCAGGGAAAACAACAGGCACTCAAAATCAGATTTTCCTTCTGCTGAGCAGAGGTTGCACTCACATTCATTATTATCCTTTGTTGTCATTGTTGTTGTTGTTGTTGTTTCTGCAGTTGCTCCTGCGGGGCACTTTCTATACCCTTTTTTGTGTGTGAAATGTGAAAAACGTGCTCCGACCTTTGCCTCTGGCATTTTCTCATTCCATGCCTCAAAGTTTTTGCTGCCATTGTTTGCCTCAGCTTTATTTCCATTCAAGTTTCTGATGTCCTTAAAGCTAGGCCAGGAAGTGTTGTAAGACTCAGAACGGAAGGATAAGCAGATGAATTATTGTTGTGTTTTCGTGTCCTTGATTGGGGATTTGATCTGGGTTTTCGTGTTCTAATATCATACTTATGTTCAATAAATGGGGGCTTTGCGAGAGCATGAAAAGCATTTGGCTGTAGCTAAGATTCCAAACCAATTAGAAGTATGTATTGGAAGTTTAAGACTATGCAACTTTTCGATTTGCAAGCCTAATTGCTGTTAGTCAATCAGCTGATCCTTAGTTCAGTTCTCAGTTCTATTCACTTTCCATTATTAACAAAACTTCATATTCTAGTACAAAATAGAAGCAAAAAAAAAAATATTATACAATATTTATCAACACATAGATTTAACTACACACAAAGTACGTGGTATTTGATAGTCGCTCGCTTTGCGCTTGTTGTCAAAGTAACTTGACAATTTGTTGGCAACATTTGAAGTGGTAAAAAGCCGTCAAGGGAGTTGCTGATGCTGCTGACGTGGCATTGGATTAGCCCAAAAGTTGTGAACGAGGCGTTGGAATAATTCTTGAGTGTGTGTGTCTTTGTGTGGGTGTGTGTGTGACGCCTAAGTTGGCGCCTCAAAGCAGCTGCCAACAATAATACGCATACGCAACGTGGCCCATGCAATAAACATTTGTCTATGCTATCTGCAATTGAAAGCATTTGAGAGCACACAAAACAAACAAATTTATAAACACGCACGCACACACACACCGTTAATAACATAGTCAGCGATAAATGACCTTGAAGCACACGCGACGTTCGAAATAATCAGGCAGACAAACAGGCAGTCAGTCAATCAATCAATCAGTCAGTCAGTCAATCAGTCACTCAGCCAATCTTTAAAGCTTTAAAGCCCATCAGAATTGATAATTATAAATAAAATTGACAGCATAAACAACATAAAGCTAAAGAGAGAGAGAGAGAGAGATGGAGTTGGAAAAGGGCACGCATGAGACGCAGTAATCAATAAAATAAACACGCACACACACACACACACACCAACAGACACACACACACACCAACAGACACACAGACACACAGACTTACGCACAGACGCAGACACGCACAGCTGTCAAATGGCAACCACGTGCTGGCATTTTTGGTAGCCGAGCCAGAGGGCAGGATGCGGCAGGACGAGTCCACGAACTGCGCCTAGGCAAACAAATTTCATTTACTGACGACCAAACAAATTTACCAGACAAGGATAGCAGCATTCAGAGAGAGAGTGAGAGAGAGATGGGTTGGGCAGACACGTTGCAAAACTTATGTAACACGTGCGTGTGGCTACGTCTGGCATACCCCATTCCCCATTCCCCATACCCTGGCTGAAGGCGACAGCCAGCCACGTCGAAGGCTCATTGAATATGCAAATTGTGCCGAAATAATCCACCAGGGGCGCCAGTTGCTAAACTTTACCGAAGAGGTCGGGGGTGGAGGGTGGTCGGAAGTGAGATAGAGAGAGACAGAGAGAGCAAGACTGGCAAATAAATGTGTGTGTCTGCTTCCAAGTCAGCCAAATGGCACAGTGGTCTAGGCTCTGCGAAATGTAACGAAGTGTGAAACTCTGCTATTGTGTTATCCTTTTTTGTACATTTCGAATACGATAAAGATGTGGTTAATAAATACCCTGCATTTAAAATATGAAATAAATATAGTTGGAACAGTTTATTTTTTGCTGTAACCACAACGCGTTTTTTCATTCTATTAAAAATAATGTGCACCACTGTGCAATGTCTTAGCCAAAAAACTGGCGGATAGACAGCTAGGTAGACATGCAGACAGACAGTGAGACAAATGTCAGAGAGTCAAGGCGAAACGACGGCGGCGTCGTTGATGATTAGTGCCTGGGCCTCAGCTTCGGGTTGGGCACAGCGGAAGCGACGGCTGTCAAGTCAAGAGGAAATTCACAAGACAGCGTCACATCTACATCCACATCCACATCCACATCCACAGCCACAGCCACATTCGCATTCACAGACGAAGGCGGAGACTGAGACAAGCGACAGACGACAGGCGAGAGACGAGAAACGACGACATTCTGGCGAATGACGCAAAAGCCAAAGGGGCGGCGGCTCAAATGGGGGTGTGGCAACATAACGAACCCAAAAAGCGAAAGGGATACGCATTAAAGGAGGGCGGGGCTAGGAGGGCGGGAAAAGCATAATCAACAAAGCAATTGCCTACACAAGTTGTCTGTATGTGTGTGTGTTTGTGTGTTCTTGTGGTTAGTTCACGAGTTGACTGTGGTGTGGCTGTTGGCCACATCGCAGCACACACACACACATACATTCACACTTAAGCACACACTTGAGAGCGCGTGCGAAAAGTTGAGTCAAACTTTTGACACTTTTTTTGGGTTAGCTGCGCCGCAGGACTTGCCGGCGGTAGCTGCTGACGTGACAAGAGCAACAACAAGCACCAAACTAACGGCAACTGGAAGGAAAACTCACTCCAAAGAAAATCGCTAAGCAGGTCACAGAAAACCAGACGAAAGCTGCGGCATGTGCGTTGTCAAAGGCGCAGACAACGCCCTTAAGTAGGCTACAGCTTGGCTAAGTTAAGGTTGAATTATGCCTAATAACGGTAGTAAATTCCATTAATCAGATCCCTCAAATTACCACTGATGCATTTATAGCTGCTGATAGTGCTTCATATATGTATATTCATTGCCCATTAGCTTAAACACTTGTGTAGAGGAAAATTTGCATTTGCTATCTCAAGTAATTTAAACCCGTGAAAGAATATCGAGTTGATGCAAATATTAAAAACTAAACTACTAACTTTCATTGAAGGGAAAAAGACCTTTTAATAATAGCTTAATATTAAAGAAGACACAGTCAAGTAAATATGAATGTGAAGTATTAAAAAAAAATGTACTCAAATGTGCAAAACCATCAATTTTCTAACCTTAAATAAAACGTAACTTTTCTAATGTAACTTTTCAACACCATTTTGTAAATGGACGAACTTTACGAATTTGCATATAAATATTACGAATACGCACTTCAAACGAGCTATGAGTGCAATATAACGCATACGACCTGTTGGTTGTTGTCATAATAAACTTAAACAGCTTACAGCTGGCACCCAGCAACAGTATTTTAGAGACAGACAACACTTGGTATGACAAACTCAATTACTATCACATTCATGTAGAGTTAACCGTAAATTAACTACATTTACCGTTAAAATTCTGAAACGCAAAGCTTTACACATTTTTCAATATTTATTAAATTCCAGAAGAAAGTTCAAAATGCATGCAAAAAGAAAAGTTATTCAGTTTAAGCTATAAAGGAAATGTGTGGGATATTGCGTGTGTGTGTCTGTGTAGGAATTTGTGTGTGTGTGTGTGTGTGTGTGTGGGTGTGTGCACAACCCGAGGGAGCGGCAGCTGAAGCTTTGGTCCACATAGCACAGTAAAAATATGAAACGCACATGGCACATAAATTCTCAGCTTAGACGACGTCCTCGTCCTCGTCCTCGCGTAGTCGGCGACGTGCCAAAAAGGAAGCGAAAAGCTGCAACACACAAAAACCAGCCACTGGAAATGAAGAGGGGTGTGTGGGGTAGGGAGGGGGTGGTGGCGGTGGCGGTATGAAGTGTATGTGGCAGGAAAAAAACCAAAGCAGACAACAGCAACAAAAAGTTCTCTGGCCAAAACGAGCGCACGAACCAAACACTAACAGCTAACGTGGCAAAGCGGGTGGAGCGGAAGGGATGGGGCATGGAGGTCGTTCTCTTGGGGGTTGATGGCAGGCAGAACGTGCGACAGGCAGCTTGCGTCAAGGCGAGGCACAATGCGGGCAGCGTTAGGCGACCAACGGCTGACTGCCTCACTGCCTCCTGGCTGCCTGACTGGCAAACTTTATGCGCCAAAAACAAAAGGAGAAACAAAAATAACGAGAGTTCTCCAAGCAGGCATGCCCGACTTGAGATACCTTGTATTTATCGTATTGCCGTTTAAAATATCATGAAAACACTTTAAAGAAGTTTTTGAATACTTATGAATATAATTTAAAAGAGTAAGATATTTATAGAATTAAAAAAAAAATGTAAATTAAACCGATGTTTATCGACTAGAAGACTAGTTCATTTGGTATTTGAGATTAAAGTCTATATATTTTTATAAATATATATATTAGACTTCAACATTTTCATCATACCCTTTACATGATTTTAAATATGTGCTGCGTATAAAATCGTGGAGAACAAAAAGGAAAAATTTAGCAAACAATTCACGAACCGAAAATCCACACGGGCCACGCAGACGGCTGTCTGCTCCTGCTGCTGCGCTCGACAGTAACAACAATAAAACGAAATGAATGGCTGAAAGTTCTATATACACACAGCAAACACACACACACACATACACACACTGTGTTAGTAAATATATGTATATACCTTATATACAAACATTGCGTGCTATATAAAGAAGCAAGCAACATTTTTCGGTTAAATGCCGCAAAATATATAAGACAGAGTGCGCCATCTGGCGAAAGCAAGCGGCACTAGCGAGGCTGAGTAATAGAAACAGAGAGAGAGAAAGAGTGGGAAAGAGAGTAAGCGTGCAAGAGATGGGTAGGGTATTGAAGAGAGCGAAAATGCTGGCAAAAATAAAAGTAAAATAAAATAAAAATGGCATAAAAACTAGTTCATGTCTAACCAAATTGTGGAGCAGCGACAGCAAAGGGCGCAGGCGAGCAAAGGGGCGTGGTAGTGTACGTTAGAGTGTATATTTGTGTGTATGTGTATATTGGGTAGGGTGTCTGTTAGTTGCGGGCTTTTAATGCTTGGGCTGTGGCTGCGGCTGCTGTTTTATAACGAGCGCCGACGCGGTTGTTGTTGTTGTTGGTTTGTCTGCCTGTCTGCCAGTTACTGTGTATGTGTGTGTGTGTGTGTGTGTGAGTGACTGTGTCTGTGTGTGCTAACGATGAGCCGCAGCCAGCCAAACCGTAAACGTTTGTCGTTCTGTCGTTCTCACCAGCGACCTAAAAATCAGTTAGTCCTTGCCTAAATGTGTGCGTATACGTGTGTGCAGTTGTGTAAGTGTGTGTGTCTATATTAAAAGGAGTGTCTGCTCTAGAGACGAGACAACAATAATAATAACAGCAACAACAGCAGCAGCAGCAGCTGTGCCAGCAGCAGAGGCTGAGCAGCAGCTGCGCTGCACAAAAATAATACAAAAAAAAACTGTAGCATACATTGTAGGGCACATACATAAACGCAGTTTTTAGTTAGCTAAATAATGCAGCAAAGTGTCCATAAGTTTGTGTGCATGTGTGTGGGCATTACTGATGCAGTTATGTGCGGCCAGACAGATAGCAGCCGAGTTTAGACAGTGACTGTCGAAGGGGTAGACTAGAATTTTGGGTGCCCAAAAATGCTGAGCAGCCCAACAAAATCTGTTAACTGCCACTCCCCGACAAACACACACAGAAGAACATAGGGAGTTTGACTTCATTTTCAACTGAAAGATTCAGCAATAAAAGCGGTTGTAAAGTGGGAAAGCGTTGAGGCTTAAATATCTAGAAATAAGTTTACATAAAAAATAGATTGGTAGCCATTTGCTAAAAATATGATAGGGAAGATATAAGATAATATAGACAATATTTGCAAAAAAGTGACAGCAGCTACAAAAGTTATAGTTAAGAAAGTTATTGCAGCTTTTGGATATAGAACTACGTTAGATCAAAATTTGAATTTGAATATGAATATGAAGATATTGGTATTGGAACTATATTCACGACGACCAAGAATAAATATGCTGATTGACTTTATGCTCCTACAGTACCTATTTCCATGGATACACAGGAAAAATACGCTTGAATGCTTGTGCAAAAAGCGTTGCATACTTAGGAGCGCAGCCCTTAAGCTGTTGCATCAGCTGCCCAAAAGCTGTGGCTGTGCACTGCCTGTGTATACGTATACATTTGTGTGTGTATATAGGACTTATATATGAATATATAGGTTATGTAAATGGAGCAGGAACTGCTCTGTTAATTGGGCGTGGATGCGAACTAAGAGCAGACAAGCTGGCGGCCAATCGACCCAGTCCCCACGCAACTCAGCTGCCCAATCAATCCCACACTTATCCCTGCTTCGTCGCCCTCCTTTTTCCACTCTTTCTTCCCCACTTTAGGCAGTCTGATCGATGGCGCTGTGGTCACGCGAATGGCAACCGCAACGACATCCACTGTGTGGGGCCCGACCTACATTCAATTTGCGAGCAACCGCAAATGCGTCTGACAGATGACGATTAACATTCAGACGATGATGAGCTTGTTGATGATCTAGATGATGGCGATGATGATGATGATGATGACGATGATGAGGACTACCTAGCTGGCAGCTGACAACGCAGCAAATGTCAATGTGGGTAATGGCGAGGGCGACAAAAACGGAAATATGATTTGACGGCATGTGCAACAGCAACAACAATACAAACTTGCAACATGCTGTGGGGTTGGCCTGCGGCCAGTTGGGGGCAGGTTCAGTGGGTCAGGTGGGTCGATGTCGATGTCGTTGGCGTTCTGCTTCTTATTGTTGTTGTTGTTGACTGCAAAACCGGGTGCATGGAAAATTGTCGCTGTTGATGCTTTGCCTTTCTCTCTTTTTTTCTCTGCTCGGCTATGCAAAGCATGCCTCCTTGTTTCACCTCGGCTTGGGGACAGTTGTCAAGCGCTCCATTTAACGACTCGCGGCTATGCAAATGAATTGCACAGCAAAAATATCATTCAAACGTTGAACTGAATGCTCTTCATTGGATAAGATTATGGGGCATATTATCACCCGAGTATCAATTGTCGGTCTCTACATCATTTTTTCATTAGCTAAAATCCATTTTTTTATGTTATGAAGAAAAACTTATAATGGATATATATATATATTCTCAAATATAATGCTAAATCTATCTCTCTTTTATCAACTTAAGAAACTTTCCAGCACTATCAAAACTACAATATAGTGGAAGATACATTACAAACAAACTTATCAATTTATATGTACAAGTCAACATGCAACTGACATAAATACATATACACAAAGTTTCCTTCTTTCATTTGTTTATTGCATCGTGCATTAACAGCAACACAACAAAATGTCATCTGCCATATCATAATTCTATATTAATCTATATATACACTTATTCAAATATATACATTCTGCTTCTGTGCATTATCTACAGCTGTCTGTCTGTCTGTCAATTAACGTGTCAGCTGCTAATGGCCTAGACTTGTCTCTGGATATTTAAGTACGTATTTGGTCACCATTAAAATATTGCGTATACGTCATGTGGCTTGGCTTCCAGCTGAAAATAGTAGAAATTAAGCACTGCCATACTCTCCACTGAGTACTTTTATCTACAAATAAAAAAATATATATAAAATTGAGATGGAAACTGTTAAGTTTTTTGTCATTTGGAAAAATCGACAACTGCTCGACGCCGAGAAGCAACAGAGCTGCTGTCTAAGCAACCACTTGCATGTGGTAACTTAAGTGTGTGTGTGCGAATGTCTGTATGTGTGTTTGTCGGTATACATATGTGTGCTAAATGTATTTGCTCTGGTTCTAAATGCCAAATGCGACACACAACTCACTTGTCCCACCACACAAAGTTGTTCGGTTACAATTTGGCTGTGTGGCTGCAGCCACGCCCCCGCAGCAAGCAGAACGCCCACATGACCTGAATACTGCACTTCTTTTGCATTTTTTGGGGCGTGGCAGTGGTAGCTGGCTGAAGGTCGTTGCTTGTAATGAGAAACCAGCAGCAAACTGCAATAAAAAAAAAAAAAGGAAAAGTGCAGAAAGCAAAAAGCAAACCAGCAGCTCGCAGGCTGAAAAGCAGCTGCTAGGCAGGGCCTAAAAGAGTCCACTAGCACTTTGTACCACTTTGCACAACCACACACATATACACAACCACACCCAGCTGTATACACACACACAAACATACGAATGTAGCTCTTGGCTAAAATGGAGATGCGGGGACCACATTTTTGACGAGTACCACATAATGGAGAGCATACAAACACAAATACAACAGCTACATGTGCGTGAGCATGTGTGTGTGTGTGTGTGGCATGTCGAGTACTCTGACTATTTACAATGGCATTGCAGCTGCTTTTTGTTGGGGTAGCAGCCCCACAGCTGAAAAAGCCACCCAAGCATCCATCCATCCCCCAACCTCCCTCCCTCCCTTCCTTTCTTCCTTATCATCGATGACACAATGATTGCTAGCTATTCACTTTTTTCGTTCATTTTTTTTCACTTGCACACTTTTCAAAATGGCTGCCAGTTATATCCCCGTCAGCTTCTTCTTCTTCTACTTTAATTTTTTGGAACTTTATTTGCGTAGCAGCCGCTGTTCACGGCTCGCTGGATCCGTAATTCAAGCGGAACGCGTCGCCAGCAACCATAAAAGCCAGAAACAAAACAAAATCCGACAGCCAAAAATTGCAGAGGCGAAAAAAAAGAGCGAAATGGAGGAGAAAAGTATGAAAAGGGAAAAAGGAAAAGTAAAAATGATCCCAAATGGCGTCCGAGCAGGGACAACGTAACAAGAGCGCAAATGACGATACTACAGTTACTGCGATATCCTGCAGGAATGTGGGAAAGGGTAGCCTAGTATTGTCCCTTATCATTAGTCTTCTGTCTCTAATTCAGTCAGAAGTGACAACTCCCATTGTTCTTAGTCCGATGGCCTTATTAAATAGTCTATAGAAATTATATTAAGTTCCACTCTATTTCAATGTATCAGCTGGCATTCATATCTCAGCTAGAGGGTATCCCTTAGTCACCCTCTCTCTTTTACTTGTTTTCTTCTTTTATTTTTGTTATTTGTGTCCTCTACGTCCCGCCATGTCATAAAAACATGTCCAACACAGTCCGCACAGCACCCACACCCACCCACACCCACTCACATACACCCGCATACCCACACACACACACACACACACAAGTCGGTAACTGCGTCGCGTCTGGCTTTTCATTTATTTTGCCGTCTTTTTTTGTGTTCGTCTCTTCGTGTTTCGCTTTGGCCGACATAATTTGCTAACTGAAATGGAAAACATTTTCGACAGGCGCTCCCGGGCGACGGCGTTTGGAAGGACGCGGCAGACACGCGCACCAATACACACACAGACACGAAACTGGCGGAAAATGGGGCTCACAGGCACACACACACACACACATATATACACAGAGACCTGCTGCGGGCAAATACAACTGCAAACCGGCTGCGCACAGACAGGAAAAAGGATGTCGTCGTGTGTGTGCCTCCTGTTCGTCCTGTTGCTGGGTCAGCCCATTGTCCGTTGCGCCGTTTCATTTCTTATCGATGTTGTTGTCAGCAGAGCCCAGCCCAGACTCAAACTCAGTCTCAGTCGCAGTCGCAGTCGCAGCCGCTGCCGCAGTCACATTTATGAACTGTGGACTAGGCCCACAACTCATCCTTTTGTCCTTTTGCCTTTCGACTCGTTTGTTCATTCGTTTGTTTGTGTCCTTTACTTTCCTTTTGTACCATTAAAAGCAAATGTTGTTTTCGTTGTTGTTGTTGCTTTCTGCTGCTGCTGCTGCTGCTGCTGCTGGTGTGTCCTTCACGACATGTCATAAAAGCGACAGCAATAACAACAGTAACAGTATAACAAATGATCCTCGTCTGACCCAACGAAACTTTAATACGCTTTATCATCACTTTAAGAACTAAGAATAAAATGCACAACTTTTATGAAAAGCGAACCAAAACTTTTTAAAATAGACCGTGAAATTTATATTAAATTGATTTTTGCTGGGTGTAGAAAGTTTACGAATGCCAGAGCAAAAGAAAACTGTAAAAATCTGCAGAAACAAGCTCTTACAAACGAGTAAAAAAGAAAAACGTCAAAGAAGAAGCATTGCTTAACAAAAAATTATAGCTGCCAGTAAAACGTTTACGTATAAAAACTAAGAAAACAAACTTTAAAATTATATTTGGTCTAAAAAGTGCTGAAAATAAAATGTTTACGAAGACTTTATTAATTAAAGTGAAGAGGGAAAAACTGTTAAAATGCGAATGAATGCAAGAGGAAAAAGAGAGATTGAAATCTCCCTTATATATGTAGGTATGTATGTATATAAAAAAGCTTCGCAACATTAAAGATCTTATAGTTGAAATACCCAGCAAATCATACACTATGTTATTATAATGACCAGCAGAAATGGCTGCGTGTGTAAATGGTTTAGTTCGGGGTCTCTCCCGGATTTGAGTTTGGGTCTAGGTTTGGGGTTGGGTTTGGGCTTGGGTTTGGGTTTGGGTTTGGGACTGGGTCGTTTGTCTGGACGTCGTTTGGACCCACCGTGGCGACAGCTTCTTCTTCTTGCCCTTTGTTGTGAGCAACGGTCTAGAAATTAAACCGATGTCCAGCTGTCCACGCAACGTAATATAACTGTTACAGCGAAGGACAGTTAAGGACAATGGGACAGCAGGAGAACAAGGTACAAGGACATAAGGACACAAATATCATGAAACTTTTGCCCTTTGTACAATTACGGCGTGTATTTTTAGGCGCCTAAGCAAATGTCTAGCCAGATAGCAGGGCCTAAAACTCATTAACAATTCAACAGGACATTGCGTCAGACGCAAATCCTTATCAAATTTTCAATGTCTGGACGTCAATTAACGCGCGTGCATCCCAAAAATAATAACCAAAAATTAAAAAAATACAGCATTAAACAAATGTGTCAATTTAAACTTTTGCAAACTATTCGCGGTAAATTATCGCTTAGTCTCTAATAATTTAGTTCAACAATTCGAACACCTTTCGAGCGGAGCTCCTAACTAAACCAAAGCAAACCGATTCGAATGGAGCTGCTAATGAGATTGCAAGGAAAAATACAACTGGCGTGACCAAAAAATAGATGAAAATGAATAAGAGTTCATTTTATATGATTAGATGATCATTTATTTACACTTAAATATAAATAGACAAATAGATAAATTTGTTAACAGATATAATTATAATAGACTGCAAACTAGTTTCAAGCCGATCTGGTTCGTATCCAGAATTTGATATCATTATGGAGTTCTATTTGCACTTAAATTCATTAACAGACATTTGTTAGTATTAGAAATATCAGTATAAAGATGAGTATGGCTTCAGATAGAGTTAAGATTGTTTTTAAACCAACCAATTGTCATTCACATTTATAATCGCTTTGTTCTTATTGATAAGGTTTTTAAGTGTTAGATAAACTACATTATGTCTATTTCACGATATACTTAAGCCAAAGGTTCCTGATCGATCTAATTAATATAACATTCCATTTCTATACCAATATGAATACCCTATATTTATATTCTCATGCCCTTTATAGTATAATAGTACCGGAGTAATTAGGTTTCCTGCTCCCATTTAAAGCGGACGCTAATAGGAAAATGATCGTAATTCCTAATAATAATTCTGTCGCGTTTGACACTGACACTAATAAGAAAAATGATCATGATTCTAATAAGAAATCAGCTAGTTTGATGCGCCTGCGGGCCAAGCCTCAATAGCTGCAACTGCAACTGCAACTGCAACAGCTCGAGTCTTGAGTCTTGAGACTGGCTGCAAGTGGCAGCAAGGTCTGCTGTGCAGCGACCCAAAGGAAGTCGAGGTCTCAACGTCTTGTGTCTTGTGGCACAAGGTTTGGAACAGTGGCTGCCGCTGTCGTTGTTGATTGAGAAGGGGGGTTTCAAGAGGGGGTCAGTCTACGTTGCCAGGTGATGAATGGTAATGAAAATGTTGCTGTGGCAGTTGTTGCGAATGCTGCAGTTGTTGCCGCTGTGTCTACCGCGACGTCAGCTCAGCCAACTGCCTCAATAAAAACTAATGCAGTGGCAGTTGTTGTTGTTGCAGTTGCTGTTATTGTTGTTGTTGCTGTTGTTGTTGTTGTTGTTGTCGGCCCGTACGATAATCATCTGCTGCTGCGGTTGTGGCCATGGCTCTTGCTGCTGTTGTTGCTGTTGGCCCACTTGTTGCCAACGTCAAGTAGCAGAAAAACATAAAATTTTATGCATTCGTATTTCTTGTGAAGCGCAGCAAGCACCATGCCCCGCCTCCCACCCCTCTTTGGCTGCCCGCCCCCTGCGCAAACTTGCCTGCTTCTTGGCCAAACAATTGTCGGTTTTCTCTAACGTGTTTGCCTACCCTGTAGCCATAGCAAACGCTTCAAAGAGGCTTTGATGAATATGATGAATGCAATGCGAATGCGTTATATGTATACATATATACAAATTTATATATTCTCAGTCTGGAAGATAATAAGATGGGAGGTAACATTTTGTAATACCTATGTTCATTTCCGTTTGATGTTATTTATTATTATTTAAGAAAATTAAATATCATTATATAAAATTTAATTAAATATCGATTTAAAAAGAAGCGTATTACAGGGTATCTTCTAGTCAGTCGTAAGCACTCTTCGTTGGTTCGCTTTTGCTGCTGCCTCGTTTTGATTAATCTGACATTGTAATGCAAAAATCCATTTGGCAGCTCAACAGCAGCGGCAACAAAACAAGTTATTACCAAGCAAATGTTTTTCTTTTTTTTTCGGCGCTTTAACAACGAGGCTCGTGTTCAACCCAGTTTGCAAGAGCCAAACTTGACCTAGCCGCTGGAATTGGAATTTAGACATCGCATCTAGGAGTACAGCAAGAAGAAGAGGAAAGAGTTATGGCCGCCTCCACAAAACATTTCCACTTAGGGCGCTGACGCGAACGCCTCCACGTTCCAATTGGCACGAGCTGTCGGACCAATAAAATTGCGGAAATGATTTCAACAAATTGATAGGCATCGCACTTGGCCCGGCCAGGGATTTGGCTGACAAAAAATATTGCTGGACGGGGCTGAAAAACGTGTTTCGAAAGCTAAACGCACGAATCGCCACCAAATCGCCAATAAATCGCTAGAAAATCGCCAGCAAAAGTTCGATCAAGGACATAAATAACTAGTTACTGTTAAACGTTTTAAAGACACCGAAATATAGAACTAGTTCCATTCTATAAATATATGAACTTGTACAAAGTCGAACAAAGATATTCAGCTTTCTAACATTTAACCAATTTTGTGTACTTTGGAGGCTTTTGTATAACAGTACCACGAGATATACTATAAAAATGACTAAATTATACAAGAAATACGATTTACATTTTAATCACGGAACTAGTTCCATAAAATACCACTCAAAAAAGGGTTATAGACCCAGCTCTCAAGCTGACTGCAAATGAGTTAAATTTTAACTTACAACATAGAATTAGGGGCAAGTAACAAAAGTCGTGCCACATCCCCTGGCTCCAGCCGAAGGAAACTAATAGAGTTCCGGGTACAGAAACCAGCCACAAACTAAATAGATCCTGTGCAGAAAATTAGGCATCTTACACCGAAAAGGTCTCTTATCTAAATTATGCACTTAAACTCGTGAAAATTGTGTGCTTTAAGCGACGCTTTAATGGGTATAAAAAACACGAAGGAGGAGAGGATACATAAGAAGGCGACAAACAGGACGAGCTTATGGAACGAAAGGCATGTCTGCCAACGCCCACAGCGCCACGCCCAAAGCAATGGCTACTGGCAACGACAACGACATAAACTTGGAATGTTGAATGTGCCTCAAACTTTTGCTGACATGACTGTCACTAATGCCAAACACGCGCCAAAGTTTCAGACACAGACGCACACACAAACACACTCACACAGGCAAAACACACACGTACGCACAGCAGCGACCGACATTTGGCACAGAAAAGCACACAACAAAGTTTTAGATGCACACATACACGCGCATACCAACACACAAAAACATGGACATAAAACTGTGTCGCAGCGCAGACGTTGAACCAGCGTAGATGGCAGCAAGAAGCAAGAGTAAGAGCGAGAGCGCGCGTGCAAGTAAAACAGGCAAAGGCAGACTGCGTCAGACACTCACACACACACACACACACGCACAGAGCAGCGGGCGCCGTTTA
This sequence comes from Drosophila pseudotalamancana, assembly GCA_037075185.1. Taxonomy (NCBI): domain Eukaryota; kingdom Metazoa; phylum Arthropoda; class Insecta; order Diptera; family Drosophilidae; genus Drosophila; species Drosophila pseudotalamancana. The sequence continues at coordinate 623,383 of JBAMCK010000142.1, forward strand.
TGGCAAAGAGCAGAAGCGTGCGACCGACCTACCGACCGACCGACCGACATACGAAGCGCAGCCGAGCGTTCGGCTTACGACGCTTCTAAAAAAAGTACCACAAGCAATTTCCCATCGACTGCGTCTCGGCAGACGCTGCCCAGCCACCCAATTAAGCCATGAGTTGACCCAGCCGCCCAACCCTCCACCGTCGCCGCCCCTTCTGCCAGGCGCGCCTGTCTGTGTAACGAAGCAAACTCCAAAAGCAGGCGACACAGTTGCCCACCACAACCTACAGCAACAAAATACGTCTGAGGGCGCGCGACGCTTTCCACTATTGCTATCTCTGTTTCACAAACAGTTGCAAAAGCAAAAGCAAAAGCTCGCCCTTTACACATAACAGTCAGACGCCTGGGCAGACAAAAGCAAAAACGGAAAAACCGTTGAAAGTTCTGTGTGTTCGCTCCGCTCTCTCTCTCTCTCTCCCTCTCTCTCGCAGTGAGAGTGTGAGTGATTGTGTAAAAGTGTTTGCCTGCTTTTGCGCTGCTGCTGCTGCTGCTAAGTTTTGCTTTGTTATTTTTTTTCCTTACGACATTTTGGATGTCATATTTTGTGTATCAGCATCCGTGCTGCTTACGTTTGTATGTATGTATTTTTTTTGTATTTTTGTCTCAAGAGTGTTTTAGTGCTGTAGACGCTGCTGCCGCTGCTTCTTTTTCTCTGCCAATATCGGTTTTTTTTTGTAACTTCTTTGCTCCAGTGCCAGCAGCCCTGAAACTAGGCTGCATCTTCTTCATTTTCTAGTTTTTGCAGTTTGCTTCTTTCTACACTTCCTGCCCGTCTCAATATTAAATTTATTGATAGCCAAGCGGGTATTCGGGTGAGCGGGGGGTGTTTTGCATATTTGACTGTCGGCGGCCATTTGCTTGCTCTTTCTTTCCGCTGCAATATTTGCTGCTATCTCAAGTTTCGCACAGCTGAAATGGTGTCAATTTGTTTTTGCTAGCTTTTCAATTTCAATACAATAAATTGAAAGACTTGAGACGAAGTTTTATAAGCCCACGTGGGCTTTAAACTTGTTGTTGTCATAGTTATTGTAACTGTAGCAATTACAATTGTGTTGCTGTTGCTTTTAAGTCTCCAGCAGACAGCGACACGTGTTGCTGTCAATTCATTTTTTTTTATTCGGCTGCTTAATGATTTACGGTTACCCACACACACGCAATCGCAAATAAAGCGTGTAAACAGGTGCCAAAACAGAAAGCAACAAAAACCAAAACTAGTTTGCACATGGCAAAAAAAAAAAAAAGACAGTGAGAGAAAAAAAGCATATTCAATTGAAACTTGTAGCACCGAATATTTTCAATTACGCACAAGTTGCTCTAATTGTTTTTTATTTGACGGCTTAACACTGCGGTAAAAAAAAAATCAAATTGATTGGCGTTCCGGCTTGTTGTAAAACTTTTCAATTTTTTTTTATTTCTTGTTGTTGTAGCTGCTATGGCATAGTGGGGACTTAAGTCTTCAGTTGGGCGTATAATAAATTACATAACCCTAATGCAGACAAAATAATCGTGTGAAAGCTGAACCACGTTCAATTTAAAACAAAAATACTTTATTTTAAATAATATGTAACATATTTCTAATCTATGAATTAAAGAGCATTTAAAAGAATTTAAATCCTTAACTTTTACGATATATGAACTCAACCAATTTTCTATTTATTTTGACGAAAACTGAGTAAACTTTATATATGACGTGAAGCCTGAGAGTTCACGTTTGCAAAATATATTATAGGTCAACTTATAGTCGATCACTGATACTTTACTCACGCGCTCATGTCAAAGAATTCGTTTTGATGTTGTTGTTGTTGTTGTTTTTGCTGTTAGCGACCGTAAAGGAACGGCAATTGATTTACCGATCGACAGTTGAGTAGCGGCCAATCGCAACTTACCTGTAATAAAAGAGACGAAAAAAGATTAAGAAGTGAGGCAAAACTGGCCAGATAAAACAGTATTTTAGCATTGTGCAAATTCAGTTAGAATAGCATTTTGTGCGTTTTATTCATTATTCATTATATTATTTATTCATTTTATTATTAAAATATTGTTTACTTGTTCGCAATTCAGTTGCAATTTTAATTGCCGCATTGCTTGCAATTAATGTGTCAATAAAACTCATTTGGCTTTTAGTGAAAGAGCAGCCAAAAACACACATAAAAATTGCATTAGACAGTCGCTAAGTGAGGGGGGTAAGGAGTTGGTGGGGGTTGACTTGTGCTTAGGGACTTGAATTGCACTGCACTGCACTGCACTTTACTTGACTTGTGTGCCAAGATTTATGCTGTGCCGCTTGCCAAATACAGTTTCGCCCCCTTCCGCAACCCTCTTCTTCTAACCATCCCCACCCTCTCGTCGACCATTGAAGGCAGCTTGTTTGACTCGTGGCCTGGCAAATAATTTTTCATTTCCATTTTCATTTTTGTTGCAATTTCTTTTTCGCTATTTGACGTTGGGCGTTGAAATAATTTTTTTTTTTAACAAATTTTTTTTCCGCCTGATGAGCGGCAGAGACTTTCGCTCTGTGTGTCTTCCTCGCACCTTTATTATTACATTTGCAATACAGATTTATACATTCATATATAGAGTACTATCATCATCATACTAGCATCATCTTTTCAAATTGAATATTGTAAATAAATGTGAAGTGCGTGCAGCGCCATCTAGCGGTCTAATGGATAATTAAATAAATATTTATGAAATTCAGCTGGGAATTAATCTTTCGTATAACATTTATTTTTATTATTTACACATATACATATGTAGTTTTATAAAGTTACAAAAAAAGAAAAATAATATATTCTATTATTCTCGTGTTTACAAACTGATTTGTTATGGAATCTTAAGAATTGCTTAAGTTCCATATTATTTTTTTATTTGTGTAATATTACCCATAATAATATAAATGTCTTTTATAGTTGAAGAATCTCTGGATTACTTCAGTCGGCACTTAATATTATTAATAGATATAAGTTGATTGAAAAAATAATTCAAATAGAAATATTTTGTGTTCGCTTCCCATACTTAAAAAGAGTAAAGGTTGGGTATTACGCAGTCCATCATTTTCAACAACAACTTCCTCATTTGTTTTAAGATACAATAAAATAAACAACAGGCAAATTGATATTTAAACAAAAATGTGACACAATAAAAATAAAGTAAATATTTTAACAGTTGTGCCTGGCAGCCAAATACCCTATAAAAACCAACAATATTAACAAAACAAAATACAATACTGTATTCAATCAAATATAAAATCAAATTCTTAAATGCAAATAAAATTTGCAATTAACTTTTAACGATGCGCATACCCTAACCCTTTAGCCAGTGGGGTAGCTGGGTTGGGAGCAGCGTCCAAATAAATTATGGAAATACTTGAAATAAAATGCAAATGACAAACACAATAAATTAGCGCAATAAATTTAATGGAAAAAAAGCAATAAAAAGGCGTTCCAGAAATGTGTTAGAAAAGGGGTTGGGAAAGAAGAAGAAAGTATAGGGTATAGTTGAAAGGTGAGCGGTAAGAAACTAAGGGAAGTGAATACGAAATGCAGGGTATAAAGTGAAGGAGGTGAGTTTGAAGGAAAGAAAGGTTATAGCTACGGGGAAGATGGAAAGAGAATACAGGGTATAGTCAAGGGAATTGGGTGTAGCTAGAAAATGAGTAAGAAGGAGAGTAAAGGCTGTAGGTGCTGGTGGGCGATGAATTACACGGTAAAGATAGGGATGAGCTTTAGAGCTTCTATATACATATCTAATAGAAGGGAATTTGAAGTATAGGTAGTAAAAGTATAGGTGGATAGGTATGGCAAAGTATATAGCTATGTAAATATAAAGTAAGGTATATAGCATTGTAGGCAGCGTATACAGAGTATTCATAGGTTGGTTGTGCAATTTTGTAGAGGGTAAATGTTGCTAGGCGGTGGGTAGGCGGGTATATAGGGTATAGCTGAAACTGAGCTGAAATTGGCGACAGTTTTGTTTGTGTCGCCAGTGGCTGGGCGAGACGAACGATTGTTGTTGTTGTTGCTATTTGCAGCTGTTGTTGTTGTTGGTATAGATTGTCCTTTGCGTGCGACGGCGACAGCGTCAAAATGGCGTCGCCAATTTGTCGCCGCGCCATTGGAATATGGCGACAGCGTCTATGCCAAAACAACGGACAAAACTATGTGCCACACGTTGTGGCAGTTGTTGTTGTAGTTGTTGTGGCCGCTGCTGCTCGTCGACTGGGCGCGTTAATTGCCCCCTTTGAGTCTGACTGACAGCAAACGATAAACGAGCAAACAGTTCGGGGCATGGGGCATACGGCATGTGAGGCAGGGGGCATGCCGCATGCGTTTTTTTCCTGCGTTCTGGGCTACCCCAACAGCCTTTTGTATGCCATTGCGTACACTAATGCGTCTCTAATGCTGCTCAAAATTTGCCTCTGTGTGCGTGTGTGTGTGTGTGCAACATGATGTTGTTGTTGCTTTGCGATTTTTTTTTACCATTTTTAATTTAGCAAATGTTGTAAATTTACGCTAATTTATTGCGTGTCGCCTGTGCCGCCAGTCGTGGCATCCACACACACACTTTTGCACACACATACACACAGGAGGCATTAGTCACTTGCTTGGTGGCCAGCTAATTGCCACGCCTTAAGAAAAAAAAAATTCGAATTGCGAATTTTGTGTGGCATGCAGCAAACTTAAATACTCTTGCGACAATAAATATCGTTCATTTAAGTATTTTAAAAAAGAACTATAAAAATAATTTTTTTTTGTGTACAGAAAAACTCTAAGGAATATATATATATAAATATATATATATATATATATATATATTACCTATCAAGAAAAATAAATAATTATAGTTTAATTTTTATAGGAAAATCAAATCTAGTCGAGTACCATAGATGTGCTCTGGATAATACAAATATGAATTTGTATTAAGTTTCATTCAAAACACTTGACTGGAACCCGAGTTCCATAAATTATTTATCTATATAGACAATCCACTACCTAAATAGATATATTTTTCAATTTTTGAGATTTACAGAGCATAGTTAGGAATTATAATACTCTATGCTAGCGCATACATAGGCAGGCAGTGCGCCAGGAACTTTTGGGCTAGTAGCCAGGACATCTTAATTTCACATTAAGAAAAAAGTAAAACAAAAAAAACATAAAAAAACTTTTGATTTACAATAGAGGCAAATGTAGAAGTGCGAACATAATTTAACAATGTTCAGTTTTATGAATAATGCGACTTAAGACTTTTGGCTTGACTAACGCTAAGCCATTAGAAAGAGATAAAAGGAGAGGGAGACAGCGACAGCTGGAGGCAAACAGCGAAAAGGTGGGCGGTTGCATTTGTGGCAGGGGGAAGTCAAAATAAATTACAACTGTGCCACAACTACAACAGCAACAATATCTGCCAGGTGCAACCACACTGTCTCGCCTCTCTCTCTCTCTCTCTCTCTCTCTCTCTCTGTGACTCGCGCGTCATGCTAATTATGACCGTTATACAGTGACAAAATAAGAAGAGGAAGAGGTACTGTCGTACTGTCTCCACAAGCCGCAGCTAGAGAGATGTATAGATAGTAGACGACAGGGTTGTCATCTATATTGCAGCAACATCAAAGCAACCCCAGCTAGAGAGTCCGATTCTAATTACACAGTTTTTCGCGGTTGGTTTGCATAATTTCGCGTTGACTGCGAGTCAAAAGAGTTGGACAAAGTATTAGATATGAACCACTCGTGGCGCCTCCATTTCCCACTCACCATTAGTGTAGAAGTAATGAAGCTACGCTGGATGCTGTAGTGAAAGCTAAAATTTCGAAAGGTATATTGCTTTTAGCAATGAGATACTGTTATCGATTTGTTATCGCTACATGTTGTTATCGTTTTAAACATATTTGTATTCCTATGGATTAAACAAAAGAAATTACTTTATGTTTGCCAAAGTTTTTTTAATACATTGACCATCAAATGTATATTTTATTCGGCTATCGATAAGTATTGTTATACCTTTTGAAAAAATGTCTTAATATAAGAAAAATTGAAAACCTGTAATACTCAAATGTTTATGCATTACAATATTAATAAATATCCCACTTATCACTAAAGTATCCCACAAATAATCGATAGAATATCGAATTTCCATTTCGATTTAAGCAAGGGAAATATCAGGAATAATGAGGCCCTTTCTTTTGCGCAGCATCCCAAAGGAAAATGCAGATGAGCTTTGCAAAAAAGGAAAACGTAAAGGAAATTCTATTCTATTTCATTTTCATAAACGTGAATTTTCTCCCCGCTCTTCTTTAGGATAAAATGCCCATTCTGCTGTTTGTCGTCGCGTCGGTCGCAATTATAAATTTGCATTTTCTTTGCGTTTTCCAACGCCATTTTTACACCCAGAGCGAACGCCTCATCGTCTTCTTCTTCGTCTTTCTGCTTCTCCTTCTTCTTTTCCAGCCTTTTAAGCATGATTGTAATTTATGATTGCGTCCCTTTTTAAATGTCTTGCTTGCCACAAAGTGCCGTTAAAATGAGGCGGCGTGATTAATTTAAATTAATGCGTCTCGTGTCAACTGTGGCAAACAAATAAACTGAGGGAAAACCCTTTCTGAGTGACAACAAAATGGAAGAAGCAGAGAAGAAAAACCGAAAAAGAAAAACAAACGAGGATAAAAAATATTTCATCAAGTGGCTGAATTGTGAAAACCCCAACAACAAAAACGCCACGAAAAGAAAAACAAACAAACAAACCGTCAAATGCAAAAACCAAACACAAAAAAAAAAACGTGCAAAAATAAACAAGAAGGAAAATTTTGTTTTCTTTTGTTTTTTTTTTTTTACTGCAATTGTAGCGCAGAAAATTTTTTCAATTAATGTGCGCCGCAAATGCAATTGAAAAGCTCGCAAGGAAAAATTCTTAATGCCACTCAAAACAAACATCAAATGTGGCAAATGCCACAACAGCGTTCCCCATAGAGATGGACACTTTTAAAGACGCAATATTTCAATTATCGATATTTTCTTAACTTAACTGAACAACACTTGGAATACTATCACTGTATGGGAGACTCACTGTTCCAGTCAGTGTTATCGATAACGATAAATAATAATACATGACACATGACTTCACTACTTATGCATATTCATATTTTATAACAAATACCAATGTTACTTAATGTGTTATCGATAACTATTAATATCGATACGTTTACTTCCGCTAAATTTCCCTTGTATTTTAATTACATGGAATGGATATTTCATCAATTCGTGTCACGAAACGTCGTCCATCTTCAAGCTACTTACTTACCCTGCCACGCCCCGTAGATGTGCCGCCCCCCTTTGCAGCGTTCAACCCCGTTGATTGTCTTGCTTGCTCAGCGACTGCAGTGAAATATTAATTAGCGCCCAAGTCAAATAAAAAGCGCGGCGCACTAAAAATAGCCGCGCAAAATGTTGCATTCAAAATGGAAGAGTGGAATGGAAGGAGGTAGGGGGAGGGATTGGTAGGATTGGAGGCAGAGCAAATGCAATCAGAATGAGTTGCGAGCAGTTGCCCAAAAAGTCGACATGTTAATCTCAGAAGCGGCAGCAGCAACAGCAGCCGCTGCAACAAGGACAACGCAGCCCGCAGCAATTAAGGACAACGGCAACGGGAATACAACAGACACGCCCCCATACCCAACCCCACTCCCCTTGAGCCACATAGCTGTGGAAATGCTGTGAAAATCTGTGGCACACTTTTCAAGCAGCAGCAGCAAAGTGGGCAAAACTTGGCCGAAGGAGTGCAAGGAAAATCCTGGCGCTGACTGCCCACAAAACTGGGTCAAAATTATAAACACGTTATCATGCAAATGGCCCACAGAGAGAGAAAGAGAGAAAGAGAGAGAAATAGTGGGAGAGAGGAAGAAAAAGAGGATGGAGAAGAGTGGATGTGGCGACAACTGATGATGAGTGCAGACACACAGGCTGCCATAGAAATTATCCTGGCTGCAACTGCACCAGCAACAACAACTACTACAACAAAAACACAACTGCATTCAAGTCTGTGGCACTAAGTAATGTGCTTTGTTTGCCAATGCCAATTGCTGATGATGTTGTTGTTGCTACTGCTGGCCGCAGGACATGCCAAAATGTGGCATGTACGCCACATCCTGCCCCTCCATAAATTTAAAACAACTCCTTGAAAATCTTGATTTTATGCCTCACTCTGCTTCAATTATGAGAGAAGTTCCTTCAATTACAGTGAAGCACTAATTCAATTATATTTAAGATAATTCTTTAATTTAATTTGCATTAAATTTAATTAAAATAGTCTTGATAAAGATATTAAGTCGATGATCAGCTTCTAATTTTATTATTATTATTCATATTAAAGTAATCTAAGAAGACTTTTTTATTGTAATCTTAAAACAAATAGGATTTAGTATTTGATTTACTATTTAAGTATCTCCAGCTTAACTCTATATAAATACAAATATTTCACGAGATGATCTTAAGCATAGTTGAATAAAAGTAACTCAAGTTTCTGGAATGGACTACAATACTTATTTATAGAAGTATCGAAAGCTATCGGAAAGGCCTTGAGGCACGTTTGAGCACCTGGAAACTCAGCCGCTGGCAATTACACTTTCCGCTGTGGGCTGGACGAGTGGGCGTGGCTGTGGCAATGCGCATCGCTGACCAACAACAACAGTAAAAACAACAACAGCAACAATAACAACTATTAACCAGCCAGACAGACAACAATTTGATTGATGTAAATGGCCGCACAATTCGCACAATAAAACAAGTTGTAATTGCGGTATCTGGCAGATACATTTCTATCTTTTATTTGTATCTGCGATATACATAAATACTAAGAAAAGAAAAAAAAGGAAAACATTTTCATTGCGTGCGCAATGCCAAGTGCAAGTGCAAGTCCAAGTGCCTTATACTGCTGCTTCACTGTAATTAAAGCAAATTTACAAATTGCGTGCGCAGACGTTTTTCCCTCTCCCTCTTTTCCTGTCTCTCTCTCCCACTCTCTCTGTTGCATTTATGCTTTGTTAGGATTAACAATTTTTCCGTTGAACCCATTTAAAATGCAAACTTTAATTAAATGATTAAGATCGTAGACTGCTAAAAGACATCAGTCAGTCAATCAGTGAGTCAATCAGGCAGTCAGTCAATAAAACCAAAATGTTAAAGAATTACAGTTAAGGCAAGTAGAGTAAAATAGTTCAAATGTTAAGCTTAGGATTAGTCAATCCGGCAGTCAATCATCTAATCAATGAAACTGTTGATCAATCATTTAATTTATCAATCAATCAGTTATTCTGTAAGTCAATCAATCAATTAATCAGATCATATCGAACTGTCAATCAGTCAATCAGTCATTCCCATTACTCTTAAGTTCTGGGAAAATTCTCACACAATTTTCGCGCGCTTTTCACTCAATTTGCCCCGGAAATGGTAAACTCCAGCCGCACACACACACGCACACAAATTGGCCACAGTCCGCAGCTTGTTGCAGGTTGCAGATTGTCGGCAGCACTTGCCACAACTTGTGGCATTTGGCTATATTGATGCGCATTCGTCACATTCTCAATGCCGCATCTATGGAAAGGAAAACTGGAAAAACTAATCAAAGCGAATTCTCTTGCTTATATGGAAATCGATGCCAGAGAGAGAAAGAAAGAGAGAGAGAGAGGGGATCATTCAAATATTTGCAGCGTAACATATTGTGTCATGTGGTCTGTTCACCAGTTAAAGTCTTTGGGCCACGTTTTCTTCAACTGGTGAAGTTGGCTTAATTGCCAACTCACGTTTTTGGCTTGGGTTGCGGCTTTTGGCTTGATTTGCGCGGCCTGTCGCATTGACATTTGCGCCGACAAATCGATCTGGCCATAAGACAACTACAACAAAAACAACAATTGCAACAATTGCAGCAATGGCATTGAGTCAGATAATCAACTACAGCGACTCCGACTCCAAATGTAATGCCAATGCAAATGCCAATGCGGCGCACACACACATGAGAGTTATGTGCAACCAAAAGCATGAGACTGCAAGGCTTAGGGATGGGCGCGTGAACTCTTAAAGTCGTGAAACAAAACAGAACGCATCGTAAATAAAATACGAAATTTGCGGAAGAGTGAAATTTCTTAGGATGGAGCTTAGTACACTTAGAGAAAACACTAAGAATATTTCATAAATGTTAAATTTAAGCTTAAACTTTTACAGATATTATAAATATATGTATATAGATACGCGCTCATCTCTAGCAAAATATGTCGGAGGAGACGTCGGCAAATACGTCTGGCTCATAGCATCTTTTGGCCGTATTCATGTGTGGCTCAGAGCCGCAGCACGTGTTGTTGGCCTTGGCTGTGTTGTGGCAACAACAACAACAACAACAATACACGACAACTGTCGACCGTCGACTGTCGACTATCGACGCCTGCAGCCAGCCTGGTGGGTGGGCCAAGTCGGCGTGGCCCAAAACGTGTTTGGCTTTTAATTGCAAATCAGCTAATGGCAAGTGGCAGAGAGATAGAAAGAGAAAGAGCAGGAGTGTGGCGGTTAAAGTGCGGCATTGCTGTGCGGCTGTGCAACATTGAAAACAAAGTTCAAACAAAGCGAACGATTGACGGACTGACTGACGGAATGACTGAGTGACAGGCGAGGCATGGCACATCAATTCCACATGAGTTGAGGCCGCGTTGTCCATGTTGCATGCAGCTCAACGCTTGCCACAAATTTTTATGACCGCCGTTTGCATTTGTACATTGTTGCAGCAGTTGCCGCTGCTGTTGTTCTTGTTGTTGCTGTTGTTGCAGTTGCAGTTGCTTTAAATGTAGCGTGCAAAACTTCAGTTTTAATTGCCGACGCATGCATTGGACCGCCACCTGGTTGAGGAGCTGCCTCTGCCACATCAGGTTGTTGTTCTTGTTGCTCGTGCTGTTATATTCATAAATTTTGTCAAACAAACATATACACAGACATGTACGCACACTAATACACAGTATTTAAAGTTCTGCGTGAATTCTGGTCAGAATTTATTCCATTTTAGCTATTGCAATATTTATTAATGCCGTCTCTTTCACACGCCTCTAAATAATTTGTCATAGGTTGAAGAATAAATTTGTATTAGGGCCTTCATGGCGTATGCGTAATATCAGTCGAAAAGTTTATTATTATAATAAATTTATAAATTTTAAACATACATTAAACATTTTCAATTTATGATAAATTATCGTTAAGAATATTTACTATATATATATGTATTATAAATAATAATAATGTTAATGAAAATAATTAAATTGATATTAATAAAAAATGATCATATTAATAATGTCTGAGTTTGAGAAATAAAAGATTTTAAAATAAATATCAGTTTATTTTTTAACTATTAACTAAATTATTTAAATACTACGTTAACATTTACACACCTTGGCGTACATATATAAAATGTATAGTAACTTCTATAGCACCTGCCTATAGAGAAAAACCTACCCATTGAAGAGCAAGAACTAAGAGTATAAATAGACTTTATCAAGGCAAACAGCGAAGAAATCAAACGTTAAGCACGAAGCTCATTAGAGATTAGAATTGTACAGTCATGTTGTTGAGGTAAACACGAGTACCTGTGCACATGCAACAACACAGACACACACACATAGGTGTATTTATAAATGTATAAGTATGTTATAGATAAGCCCAGTGATTACCTTTTAACGACAATATTATTATGTAGTTTTTTATAGTGGCAGACGGCACGAGCATCGATCAACAATTATGCACAGGTGATTACTGAGATGACTGCACAAAGTGACTGAATGATTGACAAAATGATTGATTGTCTAAATGACTGAGTGACTGACTAATTGACCAACTGACAAGACATACGTAGAACATCGTCTCTTTCAGAGATCTCTCTCACTCTTTCCCTCTCGTGGTTTATTTGCCAAAGCCTTTCTTTTTGACTACCTTTTTGATTGACTGACTGACTGACTGATTGCCTGGCCAAGCGTAGCCACATCGCTTTATATTATATTCCCTTTGTGTAGGCTTGACTCTTTCACAAAAGCTGACTGATTGCTTGACTGATTGATTGACTGACTGACGGACTAAGCATACGCACAACTCTTTGTATTTAAGTCTCTTTGTCTTTGGCATTGTTTGATTTGCTTTGCATTGCTTTGGTTTATTGTGATTGCTTGTTTGTTGGCCACGTTTGTTGGCCCCGTTTGTTGGCCTGTTGCTTTGACTTTACACGTGTTTGCACAGCCAATGGCCGCAGTTGCCGCAATTGCTGTATGCCGAACGCCGCACGCTGCATGCCGCATGCAGCAGGCCACCTTCTGCCGCTGCCACTGCCGCCGCTTTGTGGGCCAAATTTGTTTGCTTGGCTGACACCTTTGAAAGTCGTTAAGCCTTTCCCAACCACAAAACTTTGGCAGGCCAAAAGGCTCAAAGCAAGTGGCTGCCTTTTGACTTTAAAGTTATTTGTTCTATCAACTCAACCCCCTCCCATCAACTCCATCCCCTTAGCTCTTTTCTTGCTGGCCACAACTGATTATAATTTATTATTCTCTTGAAATTGTACATCTAGAAATCTGAACAAATCTCTAGAGATCTGCTTTTCTTCTTACAAAAAGTGAATTTCTTTGGAAATGCTTAAGATTCTCTAGAATTTCTCTGTTTTTTATGTGTTTTCCAAAAATGATTACTTTTTTATTCGAAATTCTCTTTCATATTATTTATAATACATTTTGTTTTTATAGTTTAGATCGAAATTCGAATTTAGCATTTTAACTGCATCTATTTTATAGCCAATTTTCTCAATTAATTACTTGGAAATTGCCATAGGGATAACGATTTTATTTTCTTTTTACCAATTTAAATGCAAAATTCGTAATTCTTAGAATTTAGATTTATCTTTTAATTATACAAGGTAAATATTTTTATGTAATATTCATTTACATAAGTTTAATTATTATATATTTTATCCCATTTTGCGATGAATTTCTATTTCTTGAAGTTTATTCATTTTTTACTTAAACTTTCTTTCAACAGCAACTGCAACAAATCGCACCTTAAATGATCGAATAGACCAAAGTCTAAAGTTCTTAACATGTTGCTGCACGTCGCTGACTCAGAGAGCAACAACAACAACAAAAACAACAACCACTACAGCAACAACAGCAACTAGGAAAAAGTTCGTTGTCAAACATTTGCATTTCGCTTGAATTTTTGATTGCAGCAACAGCGAAAGAGTTGAGGGAGAGAAAGAGAAAGGGAGAAAGAGAAAGAGAGACAAAGAAAGAGTGGGGTCCGCTGGCCACTGGCAAAATTGCAGACGGCAAATTAATGCCAGCGCATTTATTTTTGTCACAAATGCAAACAACAGCAACAGCAACAACAGCAAACGTTGGCGTCTGGCGCTGCCAAAAGCGAAAGCAGCGCCAAGAAATAAATAACGCAAATAAATAAGAAAAGTGCCCCAGGGCACAAACACAAACACAGACAGACACACATACATACATTTTGAGACAGGCAGCGAGAGTGTGAACGAGCGATAGAGTAAGCATAACAACAACAACAACTGCAGCAGCGGGAGATGCATCAATGTTGCAGCTGCCACAGCGTTCTTTGGCAACATGCTGCTGCGATTTGCTCTGATGAACCAAGCAAGCAAGCCAAGCAAGTGTTGCCGACTAGCAGACACTCTGTAAATATCGATAGTTTTAGAATTGACACGTTTCTAAGAGCAAAATTCCCTATTTTAACTATTTCAAATATTCACAGATTATGTATGGAGTGAATAGAATGCATTTGTAGTCTGCCACGCCCATTTTTAGCCTAATGACAGTAAAGCTTTCATGTTGCCAGCCCATTTACCAATTAATTTGGAGGCTGCGTCCCACAACAACAGGAGCCATCGCAGCAGTTACTGCTCTAAAGTCGTTGTTGTTGTTGTTGTTGTTGTTGCAAGGCTGCAGGCATAACAAAATACATGAAATGTTGAACAAATAAATAAAGTGAGCCAACAGCAGCAACAGCAACAGCAGCACCCTCGACAACAATGCATTCCAATGGGGAGCAGTTTTTGACAAGCCAATGCCATGACAACAACAACAACAACAACCACAAAAACATCTCTGCTAATAGCAACAACTAAGCATCGCAGTAATTCCCTGCCTCATGCCTCCCTCCCATGCCCCATCATAATCTGCAAATTGCAAAAGTTGCGCGCGTTTCCCTTCATTTTGCATACGTTTCATATTCATGTCGAGGAGTCGCAACAGCAAGAAAAGCAACAACAACTGAGTTCGTTGGCCCCCTCCCCCCGCTCGACAATCAGAGGTTGCATTACCCCACACACACACACACACTCTCTTTCCCTCTCTCTCTCCCTCTCTGTATGCTTTCGCACAGTTAGGCCAGACATGGCGACGCTGATGCTGACGAGTCGTGTTTACAGTTAGAACGACTGCAAATTGAATGTGCGTGTAAAAAGGGGAAGGTACAAAATTGCAATCTGGAATGAAACAACAATAACAACAAGAACAACAACACTGCAGAGGCCATTACAATTTTCAAATTAGACAAATACCCAGCAGCAACCACAACAGCAACAACAAAAGTAACAACTGCTACTACTGTAAAACTTGCTGCCACATCAATTAGCATATCAAGCTAAAAAGTCAAAACAAAGTCTAGACTAAAGCGCCAGCGCCACCTAGCGTGTACTTTGCGCGCACGCTTGACCCCAACTACAGCGGTGCCTCTGTCGTTCTTCCTCTTTCCTTCTCTCTTTCTCTTTTGCTTCAGCTATGTTCAATGTCTGCTGCAGCGCGAGCATGACGTCATCGTCACTTGTATGCCATTGTTATTGTCGCCTGTTGATTGATTATCGCACATCACGTCAAGATAGCAAAAGCAACCGCACTAATGCACAGTGTGGCGATTGCCTTAATTAACAAGATGAAATTATTTGCATAGAAATTCAATAAGAATTATTTTAATCACTGAGTATATAAATATTATTAAAATTTAAAAGCTTAGCTTGGAGCTCAAAAATTAATAGCTATCCAACTTGTGAGTTTGAACCCGGATTCAATATGTGAGATTACTTTTAAGATTCTTTACCTTAAATCCGGTCTATCGATTACTCATGCCATTGTGCCAAAATCTGTCAAATTTTCAAGAATGTTTCTCACTTTCCAGCTTAACTTAAGCTCACCTGCCATACAGAGTTCTTTCTTCATTGGCCACGCGCTTGTTGCATGTCTGCAGGCCAGACTTAATGTTGTCTTTTGGTAACGTGTCATTCATTAGCGCCATTGTTAGCACCTGGACCTCGGGTCGCATTATGAATATTGGTGTTAATGGCGGAAAAGTACCCAAAAAAAACTCCAAACAAAGCGCATGCAAAATAACACAAAGAATGCGAATAAGAATAAATGAGAAACTATACGACCTTGAGCTATGCCACTGTAGCTGCTTATCGGTCAACGCGTCGCATTAGCGTTATATTTGGTGCCTTTAGGTAATCGCACAGAGCAGGACAACTAGCTGCATATACATATATGTGCAGCAGTGCCATCCCTCTCGCTCTTTCTTATTAATTTCTTGTTTTTTTCTGTCTGTGTTTTAGTTTGTCTGCGTGTTAGTCTGTTCCTTGTCGCTGTCAAAGTTTTTGCCTTTCGGCTGTTGTTTATTTTAAAAGCTCTACATCATATTCGAAAATAAATTAGCAAAGCAAACAAGCGCAACAAAAAATATTTAGAAAAGGCAGCTCATTGTGCTGGCAGACGCGCTCTCTCTTTCTCTCTCTCTCTCTCTCTCTCTCTGTCTGTCTCTTTTTATCGGTCTTTCTCTCCCACTCTTTGTTTATTTTTGCACTTTGCTGGAAAATTGCGTAGAAGCGGCCACAAATCAAAAAACAATTTCTGTCGATCTTTGCGCTTGATCAGACACCGAGGCAGCCGTCGAGACAGTTGCTTTGATGTTTACATTGAGCGACGTCTGTTTGTCCAACTGTCCAACTACAAGTAGCTCCACACATAGATATATATATATATATATATACATATATATATATACATATTATTATAGATATACATTGTATATGTATCTGTGTAAACATATTTAATTGAAATACATCTTAGCTTTGCGTTAGTTTAGCAAACATTTTTTGGCGTCTGGGCAGAAAATTTATGTGCCAGACGTGCTGCTAGATTAGTTGTCTGACTGACTCAATGATTAACTGACTGACTGACTGACTGTACCACTGCTCGACCATTCAATACAACACTTGCACGCGCACATTTTGTATGCCCTATTAACATGGAAATTAGCTAAACGGGTTATATGCACATATTCAAGTAGCTTGTCAAATTAATTTGTTTTTATATAAAATTATAATTTATTAATACTTTAATTAATTTGTTTTGCATGCTCATTTAAATCTGCCCTACTGTTTGTTTATCAACATTAGTAATGTGCTTGCGTGCTCGTTGTAAATATTTACAATGACTTGCAAATATTTGTATTTCTATTTAAAGAACCTCTTAAGCACATATCCTAAATATCTCAAGTATTTGTGCATTTTTTTCTCGCTTTTGTGTTTTTATTATTTCTCTAATATTACTGAAACGTTGTCTCTTAATTAGAACCCACCTATCTTGCACACGTTTATGGCGCATCATTTATAATCGTGGAGCTCTTAAAACGATCATAAATGTGACCAAAAATAGATTTAATAACCTTATAAGCTTCATAATAATATAGAGTGCCTCTATTTCTGTTATATTTGGTTAAGTTACGGGATGCAATAAAGTTTTAAGGTACTCGAACCGCGAAAGGAACATTCGATTAATAAATTAACTATAATATGAGCAATCTATAAATTGAAATGATGTCTATAATACATTTTATCTTAATTAAGTTAATGTAATGAAATTGATATACCTATGTATGTATATAAAATATTATAACATAATTTTTAGAGGATGGAGGACCAGACAAAACAGATGACCAAGAACATTTTTACAACTATCATGTTTAAGTCTTAAAATAAACAATAAGTTATCATTTTTCGTAAATTCTATATATATCTTATAACATAATTCGAGTATATAGATTCTTGATTGCAGAGGAATTGAACTTGAAGCTGTTTTGTTGCAAAAATCAATGAAAGCTGCTCTTGATTTCGCAAAAAAGCGAGATGCCACAAGTCGAGTCGACTCGAGTTAAGTTGTGTTACGTCAAGCTGCGACTAGTCGAGTCTGGGTTTGAGTTCCATTGGAGGTCTTGAGATCTGTGTTCGCGGGAATAGAACCCGTAAAACTATTAGATAAATGTACTGCGAGGCTGTTGCGCGACGCTTTGCCACAATGCGAAGGCCATTTATCAAGAGCTGAAGTTGTTGCTGAACTAAAAGCGAATGATTGACTGACTGACTGACTAACTGACTGACGGACTGACTTACTGACTGAGAGATTGACGTACTGAGTGACTTAAGCATTTGGCTCAGCTGGCAGCTGCCACTCGTACCGCTGATAATTGTAACGCTAATTTCCAACGTATCTGCGAGCCAAATGTATATGTATCTTGTATCTGAAACTAAAGCTGTATCTATGCCTATATCTGTAGTTGTATCTACATTTGAATGCTTGTGAATTTGATGTCTTGTTGCTTTGATTTGTTAATTGCATTCTGCAAGACCCGGTTTGCAATAGCAACACACTATATATGCGCTTTATATACTCGATATGTACATACATATGTATATACATATATTTTTATATGTACATACTTCAAGTGCAGGCTGCATTTTGTGATTGACACTCAGAATTGTTGCTGTTGTTGTTATTGTAAATATTTTAATTAACCAAATGCTATTTGCATTGTGCGGAAATTCAAATCAAAGTCAAATTGAAACATTGCGAATTGTAAATGGCAAAATAAAGAAAAACCTTTGGATTTGACCGCAACTATAGACACTATATAATTTTATGGCCTGCATGCAGGCAGGCAGGCAGGCAGGCAGTCAATAGGAATAATAATAATAATGCTGGCCATATTTCACCAACCATTTGTGTCCAACTTCAACTTCTGCTCACGCTTTTGGACTCAAACATTTGTCGCCAGCTTTTCAGTTGCTCACCTTCTTGTTGATGTGTGCAAAACTTTGTCGCTTTTGTCGACGCGGCCAATGACCAGACAATGACCCAACAAACGAACGAGCCATTAGCATTATCATTGGCCCAGTCGACAGCAACAACTAAGACAACAACACCAACCATAACGAAGCGGCAATAAAAATTATTAACATTTAAACGTTGCTTTGAGAGAGCCACACGCAGCGACCGCCAAATGCCGTCGCCAATTGCCAAGCTCCACAGTGCGCACAGTGGTGCAAAGCCTATTCATTCGACTTTTAAAATAAAATGATCAGTAATCTTACAGGTAAGCAAAATATTTTATTTCAGCAATATTTTTTCAGAATAAAGAATATATAACATATGTATAATATAATATCATAAGTAAGAGTAGTGAGTACATAAACAAAATTAAGGAAAAAAACATATATTTGATTTAGGTTACATTTATACGTAATAAAAGCAACAATGTATTTTTTACACAAAATCGTATTATTTGTTTGCTCAACAAATAAAAAAATGTATAAAAGTGACACCAGTGTGCACTATCTAAATCACGATGCTAATGATCATCAGCATAAACTATCAGCGCGTTTGGTACTTTAAGACACATGCGGCTAGCCGCAGGCACAGCTCAGCTAACAAAAGAGACAACAACAACAACAAGAGAGAAGCAGCATTAATCAGAATAGCAGAAGAAGAGGCAAAAGAAACCAGAAAAAATAACATTTGGGTTACTAAAACAGCAAACGACGAAATGTTCGTAAAAGCCGAAACCGAAACCGAAAACCGAAACCCGAAGCCAAAAAGCGGAACTTGTAATTTAATTTCGTGTATTTCACGTTTTGCTTTTTTAACGCTAGGTGTCGCTGTTGTTGCTGCTTATGCTGTGATCGTTGTTGTTGTTATTATAGTTGTTGTTGGTGGCTGGCTTAATGAGCTGGCGGCTTTGGCGCTAGTCTCACGGCCCAATTGCAAACTAATTGCAAACGCGCTTCGCTGACTGAACGAAAAGAGAAGAAGGGGCGGAGGGAAAGAGAAAGAGGAGAGTTGTGAGCTGACAGCTGAGATGCACTTGAGCGAAAATAATGGCACACGACATGTCCAGATTTGTGGATATTCTGTTGGTCAAGCTGCATGTGGCATACAAATTGTATTGAGCAGTCAGCTAAGTCAGCGACAATGTTCCATCCTTTGAATGTCAACATAACAATTTCTGCTTATCTAATTGCAACATTTTGCATGCAACAAAGCAGGCAATGGGCAACAGCCAGATAGATGAGCAGGTGTTTTGCACTAAGTGCCAGCCATGTCACAGAGAGACGCAGACAGCTGGACAGATGTGGCTGCAACATGGAGTACGGCTGCTGCTGCTGCTGCTGCCGCACGCTGTGGCTTAAGTTCCTCGCGACTTTTATCTTTCACTTGTCCGCGAAGTTTTGCCTTAATTTGACTAGACTTACGCATTTAGAACCGGAAATGTACGAGCCAACTGTCATTTTGTGCAAATGACATAAAAGACGACAGCGCTCTGTTGCATGCCACATGCTGCACCAATGCCAGCCATGGCCAATGGCTGAAATGGAGCTGCAGAGCTGCAGAGCTGCCCAACATTGGCAGAGATGAATGGCTTGCTGGATGTTGCAACAAGCTTGTGGCATAGTGGCACAAGGTAGCGGAGGGCACTATTCTTCTTCTGTATATATACTTATATGCTTGCTGTTTGTGGTTTTCCTTTAAGCTGGAATTGCAATTCTGGACATACCTGGAAATAGATTGAAAAACGCAGAGTTTTAGTTTAGGGTTTTCATTTATGTGTGTAACGGAATTATCTTTAAAGTAGGAGAAGAACTTTTCTCTATTAAGAAAAAATATTTGAATTACTTATATATTTGTTATAATCTATTTAATCTTATTTTAAGTGCATTTGGTTAAATCTTAAGTTTGTGAAAAATCTCAACACAAATTATAACAAATAAGAAACAAATTATTAAGACTTAAAGCAAAAGTCTAGTCTAAACTAATATTATAGTTAATTAACATTTATGGCGTAAAACCCATTGGGGAATAAATAAGAAAAATAAAACTTAAGCTAGTAAGAAAATTAAAGATTATAAAATGTTTTATACACTTCATTGATCTTCAATTGGAATAGAACTTGTGCCTCCTCCTTGACACGCATAATTGATTGCTGGGGTTGCCAGACTCTCATGACAAAGCTGCCAGATGATGATTGTCACGATGATTATTATAATGATAATGATGATGCGGCCCATTTGGCTGCTAAAGAGGTGTCAACTGATGACTTCTCGCGCTGACCTTCAAGCGAGGGAAAGAAGAGACCTCCCATCAGCTTTTTCAATGAAATGTGGATCACAAACTCATATATTCATATACATATATGTATATATATAGACTTCAGTGCCGGGTAGACTTAACAAATCATAGACGCTGACGTCTTTCCGAGAGAGTCTTTGAAAACAAAGTGTTCGAGCAAATCTTATCAGCTGCACAAAAGCTGCTGCAACAATAACAAGAAGAAGAGCACGCTCCATGATATGGCGCTAGTATTCTTATCAGCGGGGAAAAAAATAAAACAGAGAGTAGAAAATTAGAAATAAGACAATAACAAAATTGCCGACGAACCAGACGAAAATAAAATCCAGCGATAGCCGAAGAGCAAATAAAAAAAAGAACAACAATATAAGAACGACAAAAAAAAGTGAAAACGCAAATATTAATAACAATAACTAGAGCCAGACCCGAGTGAAACAAACATAGAAGAGACGTGAGCATTTTAGACTAGAAGATACCCTGCAGACACAACACTAATATGCCACTCTTCCAAAACAAACAGATTTGTAAATACTCTTAAAACATTAAAAAAAAAAATATTTTATATAAATTATATTCCTTGGCAATAATTTTCACAACTAAAAATACTTATCCTCATATTATATAGCTACAGGGTACAAATATATATATAAAAGTGATTAAAAATATAAAAAAAATACATAAAAATAATAAGAGATAATATTTAAGAAAACAAAAACAATTAAAAATGGCGCACGTTGACAGAGAAATAAGCAAAAGGAAAAATGACAGTAGAAAATTGTACAAAAATCATTGGCGCTTGGCCAATTGTCAGCGACAACAACAAAAGCAATTGGCGACAGCAAAGTGTAGGAAGAACAAAAATATATAATATATATACATAATATTCATAAATACATTCACATGGACACACACATACACACATAGATAAACAGCAGCAAGTGCCCTGAAGAAAAGACAAGGCGAATTTTGTTCAAATAGAGCAAAAGAGCAAATCAAATGAAAGAGCAGAAACTGCTCTTCCACTCACTCTCACTCCCAACCACCCCGCCCCACCCGCTAGCTCTGTCACTCTCATCCACTTTTTCTGGTCGGGCGTAAATATGAAAAACCCAACGAAAATGTTTTAATTAAAATTGTCTTAATTTATAATTTATGTTGGCGGCATTAATTCGCAAGCAACGTTGTCGAACGATGCGCGCCACTAATTCACAGCTGGTCCAAGTATCTAACAGAAACATACTCACACAAACACACATACGCACACTCCCTGGCACGCACAACAAATAAACAACAAGTCGCAAGCATTTACGCATTTATTTGTACTTTATGCGCGACGTCTGCATAAAACATTTTTCTGTCGATTTTTATGATTTTAATGTGGGGAAAACTTATGAGAATCATAATTCAAATTGATGTAGATTTTAATCCATTTATTTTTCAATCTATCTAGTCAATTTTCAAATATCTACGTATTTATATATCTATCTTAAAATTTTCTTTTTTATTCATCTATGTATCTATTCAACTATCTACCTATTGAAATATCAATACAGCTTTATATCATTTTTGTTTCTTTTTCTTATGTTATATATATAGATCCTTCAATGCATCGTTATATCAATAAATATATGTCAATCAACATATTCATATATCTATAAAGGTCTCTCTCTCTCTCTCTCTTTCTCTCTCTTCTATCTGCCTTATTCAATGATAATAAAAATATTCCAAGCATAGCCCACTCAACATAAGGATCGTAAAAATTGAAAGATTATAATGACTCACTAAATAGTTCAATTTTAAATAAGTCTTTAAATTAAATTCGTGACTCACAAGAATTCCAAAAAAAAAAAAGGCATAAATATTCAAGAAACAAAATCTTATTCTCAAAAGCTACCAAATTGATAATAATTGAATTTCTTACCGATTCACTCAAACTTAAGGTAAGCATCCAAAAAAAATTGTTTTAAGTAGAAGTATAAGGTTAGAAATTAACTGAACTTCTTTGACAAGAATTGATTCTTCACAATTCATGATAAAATCGAACCAGATATTAGTAATAATTCAGTTAGTAATAACTTTTACTTTAATTGCTCCATTTCCAATAACGACTTCATTCAGTTTCCGGGTTTAGGGGTGAATAATGGATGATAATTCTTTCACTTTCCAACTGATTTAAAGCTGTTTGAATGGAAACAATCCAATCTGGAACCCAATTTTAGTTAAAATAATAGCTCGACTTAAATCCTAATTCCGACTTCAATCCCCAATAAATTGGCTTAAAAAATGTCCATTTAGTTAGCAAAAAAATGAAAAGGAAATGTTCAATTTTGTGGAAACTGAAGCGTAACTTTTGTCACGTGCCCATCTCGAATGACAGTTAGAAATGGCTGCGCTGCATGCCACAAGAAGTTGCACAGTTGCAGCTGAAGCAAAAGCAGAAGCTGGAATGGAACCTCACTTAGCCGAAACCCCATTCGACGTTAAGGAAAGGATTTGAGCGTCCCTAATGAAAAGTACGCAGGAGCTGTAATAAAAGTTGGAGCCGGCGCAGGAGTGGGAAATGAAGCCAGAAGCTGGAACGGGCTCAGGCGGACCTGAAGCAGAACCAGAAGCTGTAGCTGGAGTTGGAACAGCAGCAGTTGAGTACAACGCACCGAGCCACAGGACGAGGGCAACACAGAACATTTGAAACGATGACGACATGTTGAACGCCGCCCTCCTTTTCTCTTCCCAGCACCGAACTCCTTCTAACAATTGACAGAGGCGAAACGCATTGTCATTGAAAGGAACTTGAGCGTGGCACTAGGAAGCAGAAAACAACAATGGCTGCTTGCCACAGCAGCAGAAGAAGAAGACGGAGTCAGCAGGAGCAGCAGAAGGAGCAGCAGAAGGAGCAGGAGAAGTGGGAATAGAAGGAGCAGCAGTCAGAGAAGGCGGCCAGGGGCAGCGACCGCAGCGCAGGTTCGGCAAACGAGCTCAACACCGAATCCGACAAGGACAACAAGGACGACGTCATCGTGTCCTGCTTGGATAAAAAAGTCTTTAACCTTTCAAGGATTTTCTAGACATTCGCCAAGTCGCATTTATTGAACATTGAGCTAACAACTGGCAAAGCAACTTAACACGCAAACCAACAGAGATAGAGAGATGAGGTGAGGGAGAGAGGGAGAGAGAGAGAGAGAGAGAGAGAGAGAGAGAGAGGGAAGATCGTTCTGTTCATCTGCGTGTGTGCAGATCTCATGTAAGGATAAAATGCTAAAACGAGTGCAACAATCTAATAAAACTCGAACGAGAGGGGCTGGCAAAAGTTGATGAACCTTAAGCTAAGCAAAGGGTCGACTGAAGCAGCGGAGGGAGAGAGGAAGAGGTGGACGATAGGTTCGAGCGAGAGGGAATACAAGCTGCGTTACGCACTGCGTTAGGCTACCTGAAAGAAACTCTTCCCCTGACAAGAACACATATATAACAAAGCAAATGCCTTAAGCCAAGCAGTTCATAAGGAAAGGATATAAATAATAATAAAATAAAAAAACAGCGTGGGTTGTTTCAGAAGTTTGTGAAAGAAATATATATAGAGAAATATCAATAAATGTACATTCAGAACCTTTTTTATTAAGAGTGCTGATTATGTTTAATAATGATAATAATATATTAGACATATTACTTAAAAAAAGTCTGTTATTTATACACCAATACATTATGTATATATGATTGACTTTTATTAGTACAACATATTAGCATAAACGTATTGTGATCAAATTGAAAGATCTTATATTATAGAAAATACATAAAAAAAAAAAAGCTCAAGCTTCTATGAAATGAGAATTTTATATATCAAATCTCGGTCAAGCTTGTTGCTTTACCATAAACACTTCTAAGAGACTTATCAAATATTTTTACCACCTAATGCGACGCTCCTCGTAAAAGTAGTAAATTGTTTGTTTAGGTCCATATAATCAGATTATAATATATGAACAAATTTTTGCAAATATATAGCATTACACAATAAATAAAATGTTAGGTCAGGTTGAGTCAATAAAAGTGTTAAGGATTACAATTACAATAATTTAAGTCAAAGAGCAACCCTCTAAGCACACAACTGTACAACTATGCTGGAATTATATATGTATATATAACATATGTGCACACACACGATAGAGATATACCTGTGTAGTATAGATTGCAACCCCTTAAAGGTGTTGCTTTGTCTTTGCACTACGCATTTTTAGACAAACCGAAAGGCAACGCAATTTACTTTTGTCCCTTGGGGTTGGCTTTTTGTGGTCCTTCAAAGAGAAAAAAGCAAATGTTTGCCATAGGGGTTACAACCAGGTTGTTTTCGTTGCAATGCCCCTCCTCCCCTATCCTTCTCCACCCCCTTGGGGGGTTGTCTTAGGTCGGGCCAAACTCTCGTTGAGGGTTGTCACGCACTTTCGTCAATATTTGCAATGCATTGCAATTAAAAATTAAAACGAGCACAAGATAAAAAATAACCATCATTAAAAATTAGTTAAGGGTTGCGAATGCAACTGCCCTAAGAAAGATCCTAATTGCCTGCTTTGCCATCGTTTACGATGCTTAAAGATAAAGATAAAGGATAACGGATACAAAAAGCATAAGAGATAAAGCGTAAATGCAACAAAGTGAAGCGAATTTGTAATTAAAGAAGAGCTCGTTGCTCGTATACGTAATGTTTTTGAATGGAAAATCTTCGTCAGTAGCACCATCTCTTTCCCTCTCGAAGCAGCTGCTCGCTTAAAGTTTTTTCATCTTGTTTTTGCACATTTCACACATTAATTTGATTTATTTGGCGACTATTTTAAGCAAAGCTAAGACGACAGCTAATTGTTGCTGACAAGCCAAGAAAAACGAACAAAAATTATGTATTCAAAGTTAGGCAAAAAATTTCGTTTATATACATACATATGCATATAAAAAGGCACATCCTAAATAAACGAAACTATACGCAAATTTGACTATTACATACCCTATTTACATATATACATCGATTGTTGATCCCTTCTATTGAAGCTTTTGTTTAAGCAACCATTAAATCGACATTTTATGTATTTCAATTATTTTTTTTATTGCTTAGTGTTAAATTTTAGCCATTAAAAAAAACAATTTATTTAATTGCTTAAGTGAAACTTAATGTGGTGAAATTCGATATGATTCGTCACAACTGCAGATATCGATAACATGGCCCATAACATTAGTAATGATGGCAAACTTTGAAAAATAATTGATCGATAAGTTATAATGTGAAAATCGATTAAATTGGTTATAACTTTAACTACCAATTATAGTAGTCATGACTTTGTTTATTGATAGCATTTTTTTAAACATAGTTTATCGATACTATATTTAAATTAAAAACTAATATGATGAAAGTCGACGAAATTCGTCACAACTTCAATAAACTATAATATGTGCCGAGCGTTTATCGATAAAATTCCTTGAAAATTAATTTATCGTTTACATACTTCAAACTTTTTAATGACTGATCTGTTTAATCAACGTCTTGGATAAATTTTAATTGAATTTCTCAAATTTTGAATATTTTTCTTTCTTTCTTCTTTTTGTCTGTCCTTTTTCCCTTATCCTATACCCTACCCAATATGCTCCCCATTTGAAAACTAGAGCAGACAAAAACCCATAAATTACAAATATTTTGCTTGTTTGCACTTTCGGCATATTTCCCAAAAATAAAAAAAAAAAAAAACAAAATATGTAGGAAAAAAAATTTTATTTGTCGTCGCCGCTGTCGTTGGCCACGCCCACATCTATTTTGTGTCTGTGAGTTTTTTCATTGCAATTTTTCTTAATATTTTTTTTTTGTAGAACTTTCCTTTTTTGTTAATGAACAAATAATTTTTGTGCGCCACAAAATAAAAGAAAAAAAACTTAAAATATAAAAAAAGGCAACAAAATTATTTTTCAAACGAATTTTTTGAAAATTTTGCATGAGTTGTTGTCAGTTGTTTGTTTGTGGTTGTTGTTGTTGCTGCGACAGATTTTGGCAAGGTTGTTTGCCTGACTCACAACGTTTGGAAAAGCTGTTCAATGAAAATTGACAAAAATGTGCGCCAATAATTAAGTCGGAAAATGCGCGCGCAAGCAGAAAATGGAAAATTGCTGCCGCCACAGCAACTGCTGCTGCTGCTGCAACAGTTGCTGCCGCTGGTTAGTGGGTCAAATGCGTTTGGCTGCAACCTTAGCTCGTTGGCCAAAACCACATAAGATATTTAGTAAAAATTGCCGTGCCGCAAAAATAAGTAAATAAATTGCATAACTCGAGTCGCAAATCGCACGGTGCAAGCGGCAAGCGGCAAGCAGCGGCAGGCAGTGGCAAGTGGGGCAGCAGACATTTCCATGTTGCCTTTTTAAGGTCATGGCGCAAAGAGCCAAACTCCAATTGCCAATTGGCATAATTGAGGCTCAACGGAGGCGGCCGGCGGGTGGGCGTGGCAGCGGCAATTGCAATTGGCATTGGCAACAAGTTGCTGCCACATTGGTTGCAATGCCAACTGGATACACTGGCAATCTGAGCGAAAGCTTCTCAGTTTCAAATGTTGCATGCAACATGTTTGGTTTTTTTTGCAGCTAACCATAATTAAGTGGCAAGTGCAACCGAAATTAAGCTGGCAAGACTGCAAAATATATATTTATATACATATCGCAGATCTTATGGTACAATACTATATCGAAATATCATGTCAATTACCAGAATAATCTCTTGGTCAATCGTTCTTTTTTTTGCTCTCTCTTTGCTCCATTTTCTTTCTTATTTTTCTAATATCTATTTTCTACCCATTTCTTAATGTCTTAGCTGTAATCGATTTCTTTAGTTATCTTTTTATCGCTTTATCTTCTTAAATGATAATCGCTTTCCTATTGCTTTTTATGCTCAATAATTTGATCGATTTTTCATCATCTTAGCGCTTTTTCTTTTATCTCTTAATTATGGTATTTATCATTCATATTGCTTTCCTATCTTTCTTTGAATCTTTCTTGCTTAGCCAGTCAATCACTCAATCAATCAATCAATCATAGCAATCATATATTCAAGCCACACTCTCTCCCTAATGCCAATGTAATGAGTGCCACAAATACCCTGTAAGTTTTTTGACTCAGTTGCTGTCCCACAAATCTTATGTTGACCAACATTTGGCGTCTATAGTTGTTGTTGTGGCTGTGGTTCGGCAATTGGCAATTGATTAACCGGTTTCGCGCGGCCCAAAAACAGAAACAAAACCAAAATACAAAAATTGAACGTCTGAGGAATGACCGACTACAATTTTGCAAATCAAGTTCAAAACTGCAATTTGATTAGTGCAACGCGCTGAATGATGGTGATTAAAATTATGATGATGATGATGATGATGTTATTGTTGTAGCGGCTGTTGGCCAGCAACAGTTGCTGCCGTTTGCATAAGCCAAGGGCTCTCTAGCCAGGCAATTAGACGGCTAAAATAACAACAGCAGCACCAACATCAACAACAACAACAAAAACAACATCTGCCGGCCCAACCACATGGCCAACAGTAACAACAACAGCAACAGCAACAGCAACAACATGTTGAGTGTTGCCTGTCACGTGTAAAAAGCCAATAGATTGCAGAAGGCGGCGTCAAGTGGCCAAAAGGGGGAAGAGATTGGCTATAAAGAGGTCGCTCGCTTTTGCTGTGCTGCGGCAATATTTCCGCAAGCAGCAGCAGCAGACAGAAAGCAAGATAGTGAGAAAAGAGAGAGGGAGAGAGAGAGAGAGAGAGAGAGAGAGAGCGAGCAAGACTCTGTGCGAGACAGCTGAGAGGCAATCAAACATTTTACAACAAACAAAAACAAAATACAGCAGCAACAACAACAACATCAGCAACAAAGAAATATTAAAAGCACGTTACGTTATAATTACACAAATACAAGTAGAGCCCCAACCACCCCATACCTCCCCACCACCCTCCTTCCCTCCCTCCATCCCTTTCCTATATTCGTGTCGTCTTCGACGCCTTGTCAGCTTCTAATATTTCATTAGCTGAGTCGCAAGTCGCGTGCCCCGTTCCCAATTCGAGACAACGAGACACCAAGGGAGTGGCTCAAAAGGGGGCTTACAAAAGGGAGGGGGTAGGGCTCACACTTTGAGGTTATGTGCGCAATTTGCGTGCACCAATTAAAAATTCAAGCCAGACCCGTCTGAAAGGTTGCTTCGCCGCTGCTTTTGGAGCTGACAAGAATGTGTTTGCTAGTAGAAGAGGGATCTGATAAAATGCAGATACCCTACAAAGTGCAAAAAGTGCGCAGAGTGTAACAGAAATGCATTTAACATGAGCATTAACATGCACTTTAACATTTATGTTAACTAACGCAGAAAAATGTAAAATGAATAAATGGAAATGCGAAAATGGGAATGTGAATGTGTGAATATAAATATGAGTATGAATACGAATAGGAGTACGAATTAGAATAAGAATATAAAAGAGAATGAATAAGGATATGAATATAAATAAATATATGAATATAAATGCGAATATGAATAACAATGCGAAAGTGAATCTGAATATGAATATGAACAGGAATATGAAAATACGTGACTAGGAATATTGTTCTGCATATGAATATCTGTCTAATGGGAATCTGATAGATCAGGTAACTAACTAATGCAAATGTTGTTAAGCGTCATGCCTCTTCTCTTTCGGGGGCAGGTGGGGCAGGTGTTGCATTACATTCTGTGGCATGCAACGCGTCACATGCAAATGTGTGTGTGTGTGTGTGTTAATGTGTGTGTGTGACGACAATATCATTTTCAACGAGTAAATGCCGGTTGACGTGAGGGCTTGAAAGATTGGTAGAGTGATGTGGCGGGGCAGTGGGCGGTAAGGGGAGGCAGGTGGGTGGGAGGTGTTGCGAGGGACTGCGGCTGTTGCATTTGCCGCCATGTCGCGCGAAATTTACAATTGACGTCGACGACGACGCTGACTTTGTTGCTGTTGTTGGTGTTGTTGTTTGGCTGGTTCTTGTTTTTGTGGAATGCTCTCGCATAGCTAAACTCTCTTGGCTTAATGTTCACTCATGCGCAGTGACAGGCAGCTGCAACAACACTAACAACATTTACAACAACAACAACAAAAATAGCAACTGCCACATTTGACGTGCAAAACGTCTAGAATTTCGCTTGACGGCTTTTTGGCTCGATGCTCAACACGAGTAGCCGTTGAAATTCAAAACACCCACCCAAAAGCAACAACAACAAAAACAACAAAAACAACAGCTACACACAAATGTAACACAACTATTATAGTTGTTGTTGCTGTCGCGTGTGAAAGTCCACCTCAACAACAACGACAACAACACACGTCGAGCTATCGCGATAAACTTTGCAAGATTTATCCACACAGACAGGCAGCTCAAAAATGGGGGTGCTGGTGGGGGCGGTGGAGAAGGGGCGTGGCTGCTCTCTTTACTATCAAAACCGTCTGTCAAGTTCTCGAATTACGCCAGCTGTCAATCAATTAGTGCCTGACAAGTGCACAACAGCAAAGGTTTTGCATAATTCGCAGCCCTAACTGCAAAACCGAGAATCGAGAGACCGAGAATTGAGAATCGTGAATCGAGAATCGAGACCACATGCCAACCGGTTCGCCTTTTGACAAGGTTATATCAACTCGCAACATTGCCACTAACACTTTCCAACACTGCTTGTCAAAAGCTGTTGCACATTTTGACAGCCACTTCGACCGCAATCAATTTTTCACTTGGCTTTACGGAAGCTTTTTGTTATAATTCATATACAAAATTGGAGTAATTGTGATTTACATGCATATTAATTGTGACTTATGTTTTTTTTTTTTTATAAACCTAGACATATAAAGTGGTATATATTACGATTCAAAAAGGTAAAGCTCTTAAGTGAAGCGATCAGTTAAGATACTTGAAAAAAATTGAAAAAAACTTTGCAATCTACTTTTGTATTGCTTCATTATATAATAGATCTAGAGCAGTTTTTCTTTAACTCAAAGAAATATTCAACTTTAAGATGAAGTTCAGAGATACAACAACATATTCCAATACTTTGTTTTAAATTAAGCTTTTATGAAAACTTTTAATTCAGCTATTTACTTTTTCTTTTAAAATAGATTATTTATCGGTAGTTATAAGTCAAAAAATAATTAATCATGTAAATAATAATATATATCTTTTGTACCATTCTATTTAAGAGCTTAATAAAGATTTCGTATGTTCAAGGTCATTTATCGCAATTGGGTTCTTAAAATAGAAGAGAAAAAGAAAAAAAAGTTGTTGCAAACAAATTTTTCGTTGTCGTTTTTGTTTCTATGCCGCTTATCGTATTAGGAAACCTATTTCTTAAAAAAAAAAATTGCAAGAAAATTGACGAAAATAATGCCAAAAATATATTTATATATACATATATACTCTATGTATGTATTTCACTTAATTAGCAATAATGGCAGCGTACAAAAGATTTTATGAAAGCTGTTTGTGATTCGTTGCTCAATGAACTTCAATTGGCTTTCAATTAGCGCCGATTGTTAAGGAGTCGGAGAGAGAGTTGGGTACAAGCTTGAAAAGAGGGGTGAGGGACCAAACACTTGTCGCGAATTTCCGCCTAGACGAAAGCCAAGACCGTTAAGCAAATAGGAAGGAAACTGAACGTGGTCCAAAAAGCAGACACAGAACCTGAACCTGAACCAGAGCCAGAGCCAGAGCCAGAACCTGGACTAGAAGCCGAACCAGTGAAGCAAGTCACCTGTGTGCCAGGTGTAAGCTGTCAGGTCTTGCCTTTAAATAGGTGAGGGGGCGGGGGGAGGCGTGGCAAGTCTGACGGAAACGTTTGGCCAACGCGAACATGGGAAATGACACTAGGAAATCGCTTGTAAACAACTCGCTCAGCAACTGTCTCCCAGTGTGTGTGTGTGTGAGTGTGTGTGCGAGTATATGGAATGGTGATCATCATCATCCTCAACATCATCATGAGCTTCATTTGATTGCGCTATCATCATTGTGCAACTGAAATGTTGCCCCGCTTTTAGAGACTTGCGATTGCGTCTTCTCATATGCAAATTCTGTCACGTCTGTCGCGGAAGACGACGCTTAGACGTGTCGCTAAGAGATAAAATATATGAGATATGCGATAGCAGATATGGGATATGGGATATGGGGATACATGCAGTGACCAGCCAACTGGCCACCAACTAGCGATAACAATTGTTCTGGCGAAGCGGCCAGCTGATAAGCGCAATCAGCCGGCCAAAATACACTTAGCGAATAAAGTGGTCAATGCTGTGGAACGTGGTCGAAGTTTTTGTTCTGTTAAGCAGAAATATTTTAACTGTGTGACTTTTTTAAGCTTAATTCAAGTATTATAAACTGTCTAGAATTTGTGTGCTTAAAGAAAAAAGAAGAATTTCCCCAAAGAATTATTTTGAAATTAATTATTTTACTTTAGTAAGAATTTGTTGTTGTCATTAAGAAGTTGTTTATATCTGAAAACACACGTAGTCTTCACTTTTCTCTAAGTGTAATGATTGGCTGATAAGAAACAACTGTGAAAATTCTCCGTATTAAATATTGTAATATATTATAAAAAGTATATGCAGTATATATATACATACATATGTATATGTATTTTATATGTTATCAGCTGCGCAGCTTCAATTCAATTATAAATCACACACTTAAACGCACACACACACACACTGTAAACTGTGCGCAATGCATAGTTTATAAAATTTAGTCGCTACATTTGTAACACATTTTAAGTCGCAACTAATACAACAAAAACAAGAACAACAACAATAATAACAACAGCCAAAACGAGGTCATTGCCTATTAGCAAAATATGTGAAAATAAATAAAACTAAAAACACATTCCAAAGTTCAGCGTCGTTCTGTTAGATGAATACGCAATACCCTTCTGCAATCGTTCTGTTAATCAACCCTTCTTTGTTTATAGATAAGTTTGGGTTGCTTGATATAAATAAGCATTAGCTCAATAGAAGCGATAGGTGGCACTCATAGTTGTGATTATGCAAGGGACTTAGACAATTTATTAAATAAACAACAAATCAATTTCGATGGAGAGTGTTCTACCTGTCGGCTACTTAATATGGCACTTAATAAAGGAAAATCTAGCGCCAGTTGCGGGAAGTAAAATTGTACCACACATTATAATTATATCACTCAATTAAACAGCTAAGTAGTAACCGAATATTAAAGTAATATGAACAGAGAAAAATTAATCATATATTGCACGCAAATGCAACCCGACGGCTACTTAATATATTGTAGATGGTGGAAAATATATGAATAAAACGAAGTATTTCAATTTTACCTCAATAAGACTTAATTTTATTTAGTTAATCAAAAATAAAATACCCATAAAATTATTTGATTAGAAAATAAATATAAAAGCGCGTCTACAACTCCAATTTAAATCTAGTAATTGCTAACAAACGACGCCATCTAGCGTCTAGCACCAGTAACATTTTTGGTGTGTTCATCAAAGGAAACTTCATGAAGAGCGACAATCCTGTCAATTGCAACTTATTTATCGATCACTTTAACTTAATTAATTTAAACACAATTTATGCTATATTAAAAATAAATTCCAGTATTCAAAACAAACAAAACTTTCAAACTTTGTAACGTAGAAAAATAACAACTATTTATCTGCTGTAAGTCTAAAATACTAGCTCTCGACCCTCTAACGATGACAATAATAAGTGCAACAACAACAACAACAACAACAAAAGCATTGACAAAATATTTATATAACGAATTTGCACTCCTATTAAAAAAAATTAAAATAAAAACAGAAATATTGGAAACACGTTTTGGTTATTTAAATATTTTCACTTATTTGTGTGTATGCGAAAAAAAAAACAAGAAAACAATAAACACGAATTTCTCAAATCAATTGAAAAACGATACGCAACAACAATAGCATAACAAAAATTCAGCATCATTAGCAGCAATAAAAAATTACAACAACAAAATCGAACGTTCAAATTAAATCGTTGGGCTTAATTAAAATAAACATGAGAATGATTTTCAAAGATTTGCAAAGTGTTAAGGGGGGAAGAGGGGAGGCAGAGAGGCAGACTTCAAGACGGCTTTGCGTCTGGTTCTGGGTCTAGTCTGGTTGGAGCCCACCTATGATAGGTGAGCAACAACAACAACAACCGATTCAAGAACAAAAACAACAAAGGCATCGGTCAAACTATTTAGATTTAAGATCAGCGATAAACGACGCATTAAACGTTGTCCAAGTCAGACCCGAGGCACCGGCTAGGCACACACCTGTGCCGACAACAAAAACAACAACAACAACAACAACTACTACTACTACTCAGTACTCATAGTTGTACTTAAGTCGAAGCCCAAGCCCAAGCCCAAGTCCAAGTCCAAGCCCAAGCCCAGAACTTGCCGCACCTCACAGACTTTGCCTTCAGCTGCTGTCTGTCTGAGTTTTTGTTCAGATAATCATAATAGAAAACACAAGAAAGGCTGCGCCAATTGTGTGTGATAGACTGGCAGATACTCAGTAGTTTAGTTAGTTGCATATTTTTTATATATACATAACCAGTGTCTAGAGTTCATTTATTTCAAAATATGATAGCAAAACCTCGACTATCATCGATATTTATCGCTTCTATCAAGTAGATTTATTCGTCATCTAAAATAAACTTGTCTTATAAAGTGTCGCATACTAATTACGTTACTATCATCAATACTTTTGCAAATAGCAATGATTATATCTATTTTATACAGTCTTATATAATTCCTTTTCACCCGTCCAGTTGCAGTCTATCATACTCTCTATTGCACTTTTTAATGGGCACAGGGTATGAAAACAAGCAAGAAACGAACATCACATGACATGCTGATGATGCAAAATGATGATGATGATGATGATAAAGACGATGATGATGATAATGCAAGGAGGTCTCGAGACTTGCCCGCGGGTTTTTACTAGATCACCGCGTAAATACGAGTAACCAAGAGAGAGAGAGAGAAAGTCTCCATCTCTCGGACTTATCGCGCTTATCACATCGGCAACTGTCAGATCGGCCAACAACAAGCTCAGCGAAGCAAATCCCTGGGGTTAATAATCATATGCATACAATTAAGGCAAATATATACACATATATATGTTTTTATATATTCATATAAACATATGTATATAAATAGAACAGGAGTCTTTGGACTTGCAGCTATTCGGTGGGTGGAACACAGGGATTATAGAAAGCACCGGCCTAAGCTGATATTCGCATTTGAAAACAAAGATACAAGACATGTGCTCATGGAAAACGAAGCTCAAGTATGGAACCTGAATTAGGGAACTAGTTCTGTGCTGTAGCCCTGGTTGAATGACATATTTTTCATGCGGTATGAAATGCATATTTTACAATAGAAGTAAATTGTAAAACCAGACTTAATAACGACACCAATAACAAACAGAACTAGCGGGCAAATATAAGCTTGCATCCCTGGTCGTAGGACATGTCACATGAACTACTTCAATACTTAATATCAGTGGAAAGTCCACTCACAGGCAAGATCTGCATGACACGGCAATTAGCTGATAAAATAGCTGATCACTAATCAAATTATAAGTCAAATAAATTAATGAGCGAAAGGGAGAGAAGGTGAAAGAGACAGAGGAGGAGAGGGAGAGATAGAGTGAACACGTGTCTGCCTGCTGACCGAGTTGTTGTTTGTGACGTAACAAGGAAAGCTTTGTAAACTTCCGAATTGAGCTTTTTTTTTTGCGATCTTATCAGCTGCTCTTCATGGATCATTCGATTAGACACAACCCTGACTGCGTTTTTATTTATTCGCCCTTTATTTTAGTATTTTAATTTTAACTACATTTTTTTGCAAGTCGAAACGTGGTCAGCGAAACTTTTCGCTTAGTTATAAGCCTGTCAAAAGTGCGAGTGAGCGAGAAAGAGAGAAAAAGAGAGAGGGAACTGAGGTGGAGAGATAAGATAAATGAATGTATGGATTATAAAAACAAGAGGCTTTGGACGTGCTATGCGTTAAATTTGTTGTTTTGTAAGTTTATGCATACAACAAAAAGCAACCAAAACAAAAACTAAAACTAAACTCTTATTTAAGAAATACATATATTTACATACATATATACGCATACATATTTATGAAGATATGTATTTAAAGAGATTAAACCATTGTATGTAAATTTGGTAATTTTATGATAAGCAAAATAAAACCAGTTTAAACTGATTTCATTTCTGTGCGTTTTTATTTTTTCTTCTCGCTTCAAAAACATGAAATTCCCT
Source organism: Drosophila pseudotalamancana (assembly GCA_037075185.1). NCBI lineage: Eukaryota > Metazoa > Arthropoda > Insecta > Diptera > Drosophilidae > Drosophila > Drosophila pseudotalamancana. The sequence continues at coordinate 659,223 of JBAMCK010000142.1, forward strand.
AAAAATATATTTTTTTTTGCGACTTGAGATTCTTGAGTGCAAAACGCTTGGGGTTATGTAAGCCATAGCAGGAGAACGAGATAGACAGATATAGAGGCGGGCAGCGAAAGTCAACAGGCGACTGCGAGGGCTGCCAACTTGATTAGTCACACATAGGCGCCGACATAAAAACAAAAAAAAAAACTCAGCCACAACTCTGCGAAGGGCAACAAAAACAAAACACACACATACAAAGGTCTGCCGACTGCTCAGTCAAAGTCTGCGCCTCGTGACAACGTCAGGCGTCGTTATTGTCTTTGTTCTTGTTGTTGTTATTGTTGCTGTCGTCGTCTATCACGTTCATTGGCATTTGAAAGCAAGTTTGTTTGCATGCTGCGCCCGTTTGGGGGCGCTCTATGGTGGGGTTCACCTCTCTCCCCATAAGCGCACTGTCTGCTGCTGCTGCTGCTGCTGCTGCTTCTGCTTGTTATTGTTTTATACAAACAAGCATACATACATATATACGTACATACTGATAATGTAAGTGTGTTCCTTTTTTGCGCAACAAATGCCGCTGGCTATTGGCTTAGCTGCGACTGCGCGACGGCGCAGACAAGCAGCAGCGCAAGCAGCAAAACAAAGACAAAGAGAGCGACTGAGCGGGTGAGAGAGCGAGCAGTTAGACAGTAGTGAACCGGTTTTGGATTTATTTTTGCCCTTGCTATCCGTTAAAGCTAGCTATCCCTGCTGTTTTATAGCGCCCCTTTCGGTTAACCCTTTCGCTCATTATTATAACATATTTGCTGAATATTTAGCATTGGTGCCAATCGAAAGGCTGCCGCAGGCGCAGTCAACGCCACACAGCACAATGACAAGCAAAAAGCACAACCAGAGCATCAAAAACTGAGTATCGACACCGATTATTTTGTTATCGAACTTTGATTTATAACTAAACGCATCGTGGATGCCAAACGGTTACCAACCTGGTACATAATCTTCGCAAAGGTACATCTGATTTTAAATTAAAAATTAAACTTTTCTTTGCAAATTAAACAGAAATGTGGAAGAGTCTTTCTTTTTTCTTAGATTTGTACATCATTTTCCAATAAGTTTGATTTTCAACTTAAGAACTAAAAATTCATTTAGTACAAATATTTTTTGTGGACATGAGAGCACATGGAGTTGTATGCTGTGGCTCCTGGTTGCGCGGCTTTTTCGCTCTCTCGCTTCTTCTTTTTTTGCGCTACGCTATTTTGATCGATTTAGCTAATGAATGTGGCGCACAAATTGACATCTCAATTGTCGTCGCACACACTAAAAATAATCGACGTTCGTCATTGTTCTTGCTGGTTTGCCAGCAAACAGACGTCAGCAGCAGAGACAACTTGTCGTCGCTGCAGAGCGTCGCCGCGGCCACGGCCACAGCAGACGAGTTGGCTGCGGGCAGCAACAAAAAAAAAATCGCTTTGGGCCAAGCCAACAAAAAAAACTCAGGTATTTATTGTAATCAAAAAAAAAACAAAAAGAATCGAGTGCGCTGTTTAAGCATAAAATTAAGTAGTTTAAATAAATAAACACAACAAAAAAAAACCGAACGTGGCCGGATCAACGGCAATTTTTTTGTTTATTTTTTTTGTTTTTTTTTTTTTTTGGGTGCAGTGAGCCAGTAGCGAAAGAGACAGCACATTGCACTGGCATTTAAATATGTATAAGAATACATTTAAGAAGAAACAAAATCACACACATACACAAAATTATAATATTTGCATAATTTTAAATGCTGCGCATTTTTATGAATGTCGCTCTGTTGCTCTGCCGCAAATACTATTGCTATCTCTTTCAGAGCATTTGACTTGCCTTTTGTATTTTTATGAGTTTTTAACGGGCGCGCAAGCGACGAAATGTCGTTAAAGAAGATCGAATTGAATGCGAATGCGAAATGTGAATGAGAATAAAAGAACAACAACAACAACATCAACAAGAGCAGCAGCGACAACCAAATATGGCGCCGCCTCAGTCGCCGCTAGTGGGCGCTACAGTAGCCGAAGGTGTGAAGCAAGCGACGGCGCTTTTCAATTCTGATTGGAGGCGAGCGGAGAGACATAATTAGAGGAGCGAACCAGCTACCAGCTACCAGCAGGGCTGCCAACCTGGTTTTAAAAACCCAGTCAAAGCTTTGACGGTATTCAAAAATATTTACGCAAAATAAATGCGACTATCTTTTGCTTATCTTACGCATTTCAAAACATATAAAACGAAGCGTAAAGCACTAAAAAATGCTATAAATAAGAATTTATCTACTTTAATATCTGTCATCAACTGAAAATATTATGTGAGACATAATTTATTGGAATCATTTCCTTTGTGTTTCAGACCTATGAGTCGTTGACTGGCTATCGAATTAGACTACATGAGTTCGATAGGCAGTTTATCGATTATGGTAAAATAAGTCAAAAGGACTTGGACAACTACAAAGCATACTAGAGTTTGTAACTGGAAGTTTTAATAGAGTATGACAATATGGAACTATTATCGTACTTTTGGAACCAGAAACTAATATGGTAAAGTAAATCAAGATAGTGTTCAATACAGTTCATTTTCAATTATTGTGAAATTAAGCCCTAATTTATAAAAGTTTTGAACTATTGTGATAAGAGTAAGAGTATTCGCTTACCTTTCGTTTTTTGTGATCCAGTTCGCACTGCGCCTTATGCATCTCCTTGAGTTCTACCTCCTTGAGCTGATCCAAAATGCGTTGATATTTCTCCCGATTCTCCACATCGAGCGCCACATGGAGATAATCGTGCCAATTCCTCGAGTCGAAGCCCCAGTGGCAGGTGCGATTCTCCACTTTGCGATGAACATGTCCAACGAACTTCTGTGGAGAGAACCAGCAGTTGCATTCCAAGCACATAATGCACGTCGGCTTCTGATACGAATACATATCCGGCGTGCAGATACCCTCGCACTTGCCAAAGCACTTGTGATACACCTGGAAACTGAGCGCTCCCTTGCCCAGGCTCTCCACCGGGACGTAACTGTTCCGATCGGAGCGATGCAGAAGAGCGGCGCACAGGCGTTCCGCATCGGTGCGTGTGATCAGGCCGCTGCCCTTAACGTCCGTTGGCAAAATTTTGGCGGCCTTGAACTCGACGAGCTGATCGGGCGTGCATTGGGAACACGATATGCCCAGATCTTCAAAAATTCCGTTTATCTGATCGAGTGTAAAATCGTTTAACACATTATTGAGAAATTGCGGCAGGCACAAACGCATTTCCCCGCCCAATGAAAAGCAGCCAATCGTTTTTCCCTCCAGCCGGGTCTCGTACAGCTCGCCGCAATCCGTGTCCGGCTGTGTTAATATCGGCTGCGATAGTTCCGGCGGCAGGGGCGCTGCGTATAACTGTGGGCGTTCGCCGTGAGCGGCGGAACCAGCGTTGCTGCCACCATTTGATTCATGCAGTTCATGTGGTTCCGGCGAACAGGATATTTCCTTTTTGATCAGCGCCACGGCAGGTCCCTGCAAACTTTTCGTTGCGCTCGTTTGGTACTTTTTCAGCACGCTGCTGATTAACGGCGTCACGTATTCGGTCATTATTATCGCTTGGTTATCGATAACGCGCTCGATTGTTACTTAGCTTTACTTTTGTTTTTGTTTATATTCTTCTGTTGCTGCTCCTGCTAAAACTGTCCGGCAACGCTCTTTCACATTTTCGTTCACTATATATTTAATTAATTATTGGTATTTTTATATTTTATGTTAAATTTTTATTCTTATTTTTACTTTTATTTAATTTGCATTTTAACAATTTGGCACTATGTTGAACTTCTTTTTTGCGCGCATTTTGCATCTTTAATTTTATCTTAGGCGCTGCTGCATTTGCCGACGGCGCTGCATTTTGCTCTCAGCGCTGAGAGCTTTAATTGCGTATGTGTGTGTGTGTGTGTGTGTTTTGAAGGCGCGCGTGTTGCGCTCTGCCAGCGTAGACGCTGACGCAGGGTGCAGGCAGCGGCGTGCACAATATTTCAATTTTGTCTTTATTTTGTTTGAGCTACATTTAAGATGGCAACTGCTGCTGCTGCTGCTGTTGTTGTTGTTGTTGTTGTTGTTGCTGATGCTGGTGTTGCTGCTGTTATTGTTGTTGTTGTTGGAGCACTCACTTATTAAATTTTGCCATAAATTAATTTCCACTTCGTATGCTTAACATTTATCTGGGCTGCAAAAAAACCGCACGACGAGGCGAGGCGACGCGGCGCGACGCAAGCGAGACGGATGCAGAGCTACAGATACAGCAGACGCTGGCGCAGAGACGAAGACGCAAGCCGGCAGACACAGACGCACACCGGCTGCACACACATATTGACACACACACACACTGGCGGCACACACACACACACTTTGGCGGCACTCACACACACAGACAGCGTGACTGCGAAGTCGACGGCGGCCGCCGTCTGACAATTGTGAATTGTGCGGCTGCTGCCTGCCGTTTGCCGTTTACCGTTTGCCGCCTTGTTTGTGCACTATTTATAAACTATTTGATTTTATTTAATTTTCTATCTTTTTTGTTGTATTTTTATTTGAATTTCTTATTTTTGCACGCTTTGCGGACGCAGCCTGCCTTGAATATTGGAATATTTATTTAGGAATTTTGCTCTTTGGCTCCTCTGCCAGCAAAAACAACACCAACTATCACAGCCTGCACTCTGCAGTCGCGCAGCACTCAAAATACACGGCGTTTACGTTTTTCGTTTCGTTTTGTTTCTTTGATTTTGTTGCTGCTGTTGTTGTCGTTGTCGTTGTTGTTGCTGGTGCTTTTGTCGTTATTGTTGTTGTGCTTCTGCCGAACTTGCCGTTACGCGTTCGCACGTGCGAGCTTTCTGACGACCGCCACAAAACTGTTGAAATGTGTTCGCTGCGTAGCGGCAATTGCAAAGAGCGCTTCAAAACGTATCTTTTTTTCGCGCGCGCTCTCTCTAGCTCTCGCTCTCTCGCATTGTCTCTTTAAACTTGCAGATACGAAAGACGAACGGTCTCTCTGGCCAAGCACAGCAACCACCATTTTCTCTGCAGCATTTGACCACTCTCTTGTTTGCTCAGTGCTTTTGGCGGCATGACGCGAATTTCGGAGAGTATTTGGCAAGAACAAGTTTCGGTTTCTTTTAAAGCAGCTTAAAACGATCGGCGCCTAAATTCTTGTATATTAATTAATTAAGCTTCTAAAACACTCAATTTCATAAAAATATAAAATCGGATTTGTTATTTTTGTTATTTTATCTTTGAATATCTTTGAAATGCAAAAACAAATAGTTTTAATTTTGTATTATAAGCTTTTAAGTTCCTGCAACTTCAAGTGCAACCCTCGTTAATATGTTGCTTTGCAACTTAGAATGTTGCCTTATGCTGCACATGTTGTTATGTTGAAGCAACATGTGGCTACGCATTCATGTGCAGGGCAACTTTCGATTAGGTAAAGCATATAAATCGATAGCTGTCCGAAGTATTATCGCTCGCAATATTGAGACACTTGAAGTTGGCTGCGTGCAAATTGTTGCTGCCAACCTGTGTAAGATATATAGGTTTGCACTCTTCACACTCTAGTGCTTAACTCTTTGCACAGAGCACAGCTGTTTCTTGTTTTTAGCTGGTTATTGGAATTGGGTAAAATTGAATTTAAATGCATAAAAAGCATTAAAATACACATATAAACAATATAAAAGTTGTTATAATTGTATTTGCGCTTACTTACAGTTAAGACAAGCAATAAAATGCCGGAGCCGCGCAGTCCAATGGCCAGTTTTGCACAATCCGTGCAGAATGCAATTGATGGTCCCATTACCTGGTTCCGCGGTAAGAAATTTGCAGAAAGATTTCGAAAAAACAGCATTTAAAAGGCTTGCGAGATGCATGTAACAACAAATTCAGCGATTGGCTTGCCGCACGGCTAATTAAACGCAGTTTTCAAAATTACATAATGCCATAACCTCAAATCTAAAAGCGGCTTTGTTTTTGTTTACATGAACGGATGAACTCAGAAAAAATTGTGGAACCAAACCAAAAGCAATCCAATTGGTATCACCAGAAATTCCGTCGCGTGCCTACCATCGATCAGTGCTACACAGATGATGCCGTGTGCCGCTTCGAGGCCGATCAACAATTCCGACGTGATCGCATGGTGGACAATGAGGTGCTAAACATCTTGCGGCAACGCTTTGAGGATTGCACCTTGTACGAGGCACCCGATCACATGGTCAAGTGCAGGCCACTGCTCGACTCGTACGAAAAGGCTGCCGAGAACTGGTTCATCAAGTGTAGGCTCAAACATACATCCATTTCTTAAAGTCACCCAATTAATAATACTCGTTTGCTCTTGCAGATGGCGATTTGGGTGGCTACGCCAATGCGAAGACGGCGTATATGAAGCAGAAGCATCGCCTTCTCTGGGAGCGTCGTCATGGTCCAGTTGGCAGCGGCATGAAGGATGATGATAAGGTGCCCTCCCATTAAAACGGTCTGCTGCCATTTTAACGTACCATCAAATGTTCGAACTTCGAAGTCTGTGACGTGGATTTACATAAAAATATATACAATATATAGAAAATTACGGCTAATACCATAAATGCCAATCAATTGTCATAAATTCAGCGCATTTCTGTGCATGTGATTGGGAGCATTAGAATAATCAACATGGCTATACTTGTTCCATTAATATTCGAGTTACTTTGGATTTTGTGTTCCCTAGCAAAATATGTCACTCTTGCAGAAGTAACTTAAGCTAAAATACTTGTGTATATAGATATAAAGTATAATTATACTCTATAGCCTTGATAAATCTAGATAACTATATAGCCAAGATAAATATAATGTCTTGCAATATTGCAGTAATGTTTCAAGATTTAGTTCAGATGAAATTAGTTAAAAAAAACCCTGTTTAAAAGTCAGCAGCTAAAAGTATGCAACAAAAATGGTCAAACTGAATAATTTTATCCCTATTTGCACGCAATTTTTCTTGTGTTAACCAGTTCCGAATTTTGCTCGCTAATATTTCAGTTGAATTTTACAAAAAATCCCATGTCAAGGTACAAAAATGTATGTCGACGATGCAGTATATTTTTGCTTGGCTAGGCGGAAATTGAACTTTATCTTTTTTTAATCGAATATACTAGCCGGCGTCAAACACTTTTCGTTTAATTTCAAAGCTCAGCAGTTGAGATTCTTTACTAAGATTTCAATTACTTTCGTCCGAGCTGTTTTTTAAACGAAAAGTAAACCATTTAAACATAATTCTTTGTTAAAAAAAAACACATTTTAATTTAGTAAGAAAATTTGTTTATATACTTAAAGTTAAGTTGTCTCGAATGCTTCTTATGGAGTTTCAGTGCAGGATATCTCCAAGTCAGGCAATCTTATATGGACAATGAAGACATCCCGACCAAACTCCTTTACAATTGTCAAATAAATAATAGGAAATAGACTTAATAGTTAGGTTAGGTCTACAATTGGGTTATTATATATAAAGCGAAGGTAATGAAGATTTTGTCATAACGTATCTCCAGAGTTCCGAACCGTTTTTTATCTAAATTACTAGCTAAGGACGGTTCGAGATGATAGAATTGTATTAGGCTTTAAATTAAATCTATTAATTGCAATACAAGTATATATATATATGCTATATTAAGATTGGATATATGTCAAGAAAATCCTTGTTTCAGCTCTTGTATAAAATTGCTGATCAGTCGAGTTAGCTAATCGAGACGAGCGGCTTGTTCATGAGACTCTTCTTAAGCTTGGCCAAGGCGCTGGTGGCGCTGCCTTGGCCGGGCTTCTTGTCCTTGTTCTTGGGTCCCAGCGGTATAACGCTGTTATCGATGAGGCGTCGACGGAAGTTCTTGTAGAACTGCAACACCTGCGGATTGGCCCACACCTGCTTGGCATCAAAGTCCAAAATGCGCACAGATTGCAACGATTTGGCTCGCGACAGCGCCACGTAAGCCTGTCCAGCCTCAAACACTTTCGAGAGCGACATCTCAACGCAGTCGAGCGTCAGACCCTGGCTTTTGTGTATGGAGAAGGCCCAAGCAAGCTTTAGTGGCACCTGACGGCGTGTTAGGACGCCGCCGGTGGCCGTCTTGATGATCCACTTCTCGTGCCGGCATGCATACTCCTGATTGTTCTTGAACCGCACTACGGGCAAACCCTTCTCCATGCGCACGACCACACCGCGAGCGCCATTGACCAGGCCGTTGGCTATGTTGATGTTTTTGAGCAGCATCACCTGCGCATTGATCTTTAAATAAAGTTGGGCCGGCGCCTGCACCTGTTGATCTAGTTGCTTGCTCATGTGGGCATCCGAATCCTCTGCACGGAAGAGCACCTTCTCGCCACTCAAGTTCTCCAACTTGGACTCGTTTATGGAATTGGCGTCGTTTGTGTGCGAGCAAAGCTGCGTTGCCAAAATGCCATTCCCTTCGATCTTTTGCTTGGATGTGGACACCAGACGGGTTGAGATGCTCTCATTGACATGCCCGATGCGCAGATGATTGAGTATTGAAACAAACTCGGGATCGGATTGACGGTGCACCTGCTTCAGCTCGTAGACACATTGGATGCAGGTCTCCCAGGCGCTCGACTGAAAGCAGAACCGCTGCAAGCCCGTCTCACCCTTGACAACGGGCGGTAGCTGGAGAAAGTCGCCGCAGAGTATCAACTGAATGCCACCAAAGGGACGATCGTTTCGGCGTATGTGACGCGCTACAGCCTCAATTTTCTGCAAGAGTTGGGATTTAGCTAGGCACACAGTTATTCCAAGACAATGAACAAACCTCAAAATACTGTCCATCCACCATGGAGATCTCGTCAATGATCAGACGTTTGCATTTTCGCCAGGTTTGCGCGGATGCGGGACGCGACGCCAGTTCCAGACAACGTTGCGCAGTGGCGTCTCCCCCACCGATGCCAGCAAAAGCGTGCAAAGTCGTGCCACCAATGAGGCAAGCTGCCACACCTGTAGATGCCGTGGCCACGGTGCCATCCGGTGGCAGCGCCGAGATTATCTTACGCAGCAGGAAACTCTTACCTGTGCCCGCAGAGCCTGTGAAGAAGACATTCTTGCCCGAGGTGCAGGCACGCAGCACTTCCATTTGCTCCTCACTCAGACGCAACGAGTCCTCCGTCTGGGCGCTGGATGCAGCCAGCGGCGAAGCTTGATACAGCTTCTTGGCAGCGGGCACACCACTCTTGTCCTCGGCCGCTGACTTCAGTTCCTCGAAGCGACGCTTCTTGGCCGCCTGCGGCGATGGCGTCGTCGTGCTGCCACGCGTTATGAGACCTGCCTTTTTGCGCGCCAAAACCATTTCGGCGGTGGTCACCGGCGAGATCTCCTCAAAGGTGCTTGGTCGCGAGCTCAGCATGTGCTCACGCAGCTTCTTTTGGATGGCTTTTTCGTCCTGAGTATCGTCGCCGCCGCCGCCATTCATTTTGATGAATATGGTGCGCAGGAAGATCATCAATGTGCCCGGCGGGGCATTCGATAGATAGAGGGCGCAGTTCTCCGCCTTGAAATTGAATGTTGCCTTGCCCTCGGACATGAACTTCTTGTGCACCATTATGTCTTTCAACTTGAATTTGAGCGGCTTCAGCTTCTCGGGCGTCACCTCCACAAACATTTCCCGCAAATCGTTGCGCACCAGCCGCAGCGTGGCCGTCCTGTAGGTGAGCTTGCGACCCGTTACGCCCACCGCATTCGTCCAGTGTATGTTCACCGCGCACGTTACCACGGCATCGTTGAGATCCATCACACTTGTTTTAAATTATTTATTTAAAATACTATTTTCCGATCCCTGGACAAGCAAAGAGTGTGCACACCTCCCGCCAAAATACACTAATTGCCGACTGTGCGATCGATAAACGTTTTGTGCAACACTCTGTTTATCGAAAGGGGCAGAGGGATGATTATGTGAAACGCTAGATGGCGCTCGCTTGATGAGCGAACAGCTTATATTAACTGCATGTACATGACAAGTGCGCACAAGTGACAGGAGATGGCGCCAGTGTGGCGAGCGCCATAATTCGAAATTAGCGTTTGCTTAAATTGCAGTTAAAAGATTTTTAATGTGTAATTGATTTATATTTTTATTGTAATTAGTTGAGACTATAATATTAGATCTAACTAAGTTAAGTCTTATAGTAAATTGAATTTTTTTTTAACAGACATCAAATTCAGCTTAAATAAAATTAAATTTATTTTGAATTCAAGTTTTTTTTTTATTTAAGTTTCAGCCTTAATTTAGTTTTTGTTTTTAATAAGGCTATCAAACATAAAAATGTGGGAAATCAACTGTAATTTATTTCATTTATTTTTACAAAACTTTTTCGAAACAATAGATATATATTCACTAAATGTATAAATAAATAAAAATTAAAAGAAAAAACAAGGTAAAATATCAAGTTAGTTGCCTATACAAAACATGTAAACAAAAAATTTTAATTGATCATTTTCTCGTACAAAACATAATTACACAGAAGTCCGTAGCATCGGAGAGGTAAAATATGTTGCAAATGATTGATAAGCATTACAATTATTAGAAACAACTGGCGTACAAAATCCGTGTTAAAACAACCAACAAAATTATCTTAGTTCTAGTAGGTCTCATCGTCGGCGCATTCGCTCGTATCGTGTCCAAAGACTGCAATAGAGTGTAAATATATATAATACTAATTGGAGGAGTATTAAGTATAGCGGGTTACCTTCGCAGGAGTCGCAGTATTTGCGGGGGGCAGGAAGCTTTCGCTCCTTCTTCTCGTTGTTGTTGGCCTCGGCGGGCGGCGGGGGCGAGAAGTCGCGATCATCGCCCGCCTGGAGCGGACAATCCTCCGTTTCGTGCTTATCGAATTCATCACAGATATCGCAAAATAGACGCGGAGCTGGCTTCCGTTTGCTCAGCATATCAAAGGCTTGTGGCCTACAAGAAGGGAAAAGTTGATCATAAAATATTTCTGGAATCGAAGTTAGTTAGTTACTTCGTAAAGTCTATGGGCAGGGTTTCCAGCGTCTGCACCTTGGCCTTTAGAGCATCGTTTTTCTGCTGCATATCGGCAATAATGGAGTTGAGAAAGTTGATCTTTGCCAGACTTGTTTCCGTATCCAACTGAGAGGGAGTATGAATGAGTAGGATGCGAGATTTGGTAATCAATTAATACTTACATCGGCGTCGTCGCCGCCTGTCGGATTGCCAGAGGAAGTGGAACCATTCGCCTGTACACGCAGCGCCATAATCTCACGTGCCTCCTCCAGTTCCAGGGAATGGAGCTTCCGGGTCAGCTGCTGACACTCCATGTGCGTCATCTGCTCCGACTCCTTGGCCTGGTGCAGTGCCAGCTCAAGTTCTTTGATGCGTCTCTGCAGCTGCTCCATCTGTGCCGACTTTTCCTTGGCCGCCTCGTCCATTTCGTCGACGATATTCTGATACTCCGACAGCTGAGCGTCCAATTCGTTGCCTTTTTCCAACAACTGCTGTTTCTTCTGCAGCACTTCCTGCTGCTCCGCGCTAATCTCTTGCAGTTGATGCAGCTGCTCGCCCGCTTTGGCCACCGATGCCTGTAAATCCTTTTCGTTTTGCTGCACTTGCTTCAGTTGCAGCTGCACCTCTCGTAGGCTGTTTTGATGTGATGCAAATTCGGTTTGAGTGCTTTCCAGCTGCTGCTGTGTCTCGGCAAGCTTCGCCTGGCTCTGCTGCAGTGCATCCTGCAGCTCGCTGTTGGCCTGCTGCCGCTGACGCAGTTGCTCGGCTGCTTCGATTGCTGTGCTCTGCAACTTCTCCTCGCTTTTCTGCATTGCTTGCAGCTTTTCCTCCAGATCTTTGTTGCTCCTGAGCTGAGTATTCAGCTGGCTGTGTGTATCCTGCAGCTCCTGCTTCATGCTCTGCAGCTTCTCGATCAGCCGCTCCGCATTCATGTCCGCCTCCATTTCGAACAGCTCAAAGATGTGCGCCGTCTCGCTCTTTTCGGCCTGCAGCACCTCCAGCACAGTGGAGAGCTCCGCATTGGTGGCCGATATATTCGCATTGGCCACCTGTATGGCTTCCACTAGGGTCTTGAGGTCCGATATCTTTTGTGCATCCTCGCTGGCCAGCTGCTCCTTGTGCTGCAGCTCAGTGTTCGTTATCTCCAGGCGTTCCTGCAACTCTCTGATGGCCACTTCGCTTCCGCTGCTCTGCTGCTGCTGCTTGGCCTGTGCCTGGCTCAGCTGCTCCTGTAGCTGCTTCACTTCCTGCTCACGTTTCTCCAGATCCGCCCTGAGCTTTTCTCTAGCCGCCGCCTCGCTGACCTGGGCGTCGGTCATGCTGGCTTGACTGGCCTGCAGCTGTTGACGCACTTCCTCCAGCTCACGCTCCAGCTTCAAGCGCTCTGCGCTGCTCGCATCCTTCTGAGTGCCGAGCTCCTTTTGCCCGGCTGCCAATTGCTCCGTTAACTGATTCAGCTTGGAGTTCAGCTCGCTGCTGTCGGCGCGCACGCTGCTGAGCTCCTGCTGGAGCTTCTCCTGCTGCAGTTCCAGCTGCACGCACTTGGCTGCGGACGCCTCCAGCTTGCGCGAGACATCGCTTAGGTCCAGCGCCTGCTTGGCGGCCAATTCCTCCTCCGATTTGAGATTCGCATGCAGGTGGGCGCTTTGCTCTGTGCTGCCAGCCAGCTCCTGTGTTAGCACCTCCACCTGGGCGCACAGTGCATCCAGACGCTGTTGACTGGCCTGCAGTTGACGCTCGAGTGTGCCGCGTTCCTCATTGCCTTTCGTGGCCAGCTGCTCATTCGCCTGCTGGTGCTCCACTAGCTGCTGCGATAGCTTCAGCAGCTCCGCATTGGAGTCTGTGGAGCTGCTGTGCAGATTGTTGAGCTGCTGCTGCAGCGTCTCGTTCTGCTGCACCAGCGCCTGGCATCGTGCCTCCAGCTGCTCTCGCTGCCTGCCCGCATCGCCTAGCTCCAGATCTCGCTTGATGGCCAGTTGCTCCTGTTCGACGAGCTGCGTCTGCTTCTGTTCCGCCTCGGCTTTGAGCTTCTCCAGTGCCTGCTTTAACTCCTTGAGCTCGCGCTCCAGTCGAGCGTTGGTTTGCTGCAGCAGCTCATTGTCGCTGGCGAGCTCCAGGCGTTGGCTGCTGCTCTCGCTCTCCAGCTTCGCATAGTTCTGCTGCTTGCCTATCAGCTCCTCGTTGAGTTGCTTCAGCATCTCCTGCAGCTGTGTGGCGCTCGTTCGTGCTGCCATCAGCTCCGACTGCACTGCATCCTGCTGCTCCTGCTGTGTCTCGCACTTGGCTAGCAGTGCCGCATGTTGACGTCTCATATCGCCGAGTTCCAACTCGCTGCACTTCAGCTGCTGCTCCGTTTGCACCAACTGCATCTGCGATGCCACCAGCTCCTCGTTCTGCTTCTCCATGGCTGCATGCAGTGTCTGCTCCAGCAGCTTTGCAGTCTCCAGCTCCAGTAGACGTGCTTCTAAAGCAGTTTGCGCTTCGTTCCCCTTGGCCTGCAGCTGGATCAGCTCCTCCTGCAGTTTGGCCACCTGCTGGGCGCCTGCCTCACCGCTTTTTGTGGCCTGCTGCTGCAGTTGCTCCAAAAGTGTTTTCGTGGTTTGCAGCGTGGTTTCCAGATCCGCCGTTTTAGCATTCGCTTGTGTTAGCTCTGCGGCTTCTTTGACCAGATTTTGTTGCAGCTGCTCCTGACTCTCAACTAGTTGAGCGTGGAGTTTTGTCTTCTCCTCCAGCTGCTGCTGCACTTGCTCCAGTGATGCGGTTAGCTTCAGCTCTTTACCAGCTGACTCCGCTTTGCTTGCCTCGAGTTGTGCCGATGACGTTTGCTGCAGTTCCTCCAGCTGCTTGTGCACGCTTTGAAGCTGCTGCTCCAAGGCTTCCTTCGATTCCTTTAGCTGCGCATTCTCCAGCTGTTGTTGCTGCAGCAGCGTTTTGCTATCGCCATTAGCTTGCAGCTGCTCCTCTGCGGTTTGCTTGAAGATGGCCAACTGCTGCTCCAGCTCGAGCTTCGCTTTGGCCATTGATTCATTTTGTTCCTTCAGCTGCCGCTGCTCCACCTGCAGCTGTTCCACCTGCTTCTGACTGTCTGCATTATTCGACTGCTGCACCTTGAGCATCTCGTCCAGGGCACAGTTGTCCGCCTTCTGCACATTTAGCTGGGTTGTCAGCTCGTCCAGCTGCTGACTAAGCTCCTTGATCTGTTCGTCTCGCATCCGAATCTCTGTCTGCAAGATCTCACACTCGTCGGTGACATGGGCTCGTTCACTTTCCAGCGTGTCGGATGAGCTTTTTAGCTTCTGCAGCTCTTCGCTGAGTAGCTTTATCTGCTCCACTTTCTCCGCCAGCTTTTGGTCAAAGTCAACCTTGACTTGCTGAGCCTGCTTCTCGTTCTCCTCCTTGAGGAGTGCCAGTTCCCGACGTAGATTCTCGATGCCGCACTGCGACAGCGAGAACTTCTCCAGACTCTCATCCTTGGCCACCAGCTCCGTTTGAAGCGTCGCATTCTCTTGCTGCAGGTAGTTAATGTTCTCTCGCAAACGCTGCTCCTCCTGCAATGATTCTGTGTGCCGTGCCTCGCTAAGCTTCTCCTGGTTGCTTAATTTTTCCTGCAACTCCGAAATTTGCAACTGAGCATTGGTCAGGGCGACGTTATCCTCCACTGGAGGCAGACTCTGTAAACTGGGCGAGGCTGCGGGCGGGATAAGGAGACTGTGTCAGAAAAGGACGAAACATATGCAGAAAAACTTGTATACCTGAGACTAGCTTCGTAATTTTCTTTTCCAGATCATGAATCTTTTCCTTATACACCTGTGATTGAGCCTGCGACGTGGAAAGCCGAATTAATGGATAGTCGGATTAGTTTTTGGGGATAGTTTAAGGGATGTGCATTGACTGGTCTTCGAGGTGCATTGATTAGTCTTTTAACTATATGAAATGTGACTCCCTTTTCAGATCATTAATTTATTATAATATAATTAATAATTAATAATTAATAACCTTAATAGGTATAATTCATTACTCCTTTATTTATCATTAACAAAATTAGTATCGTTAACTTATAAAAAAGATACGATTTTCTTTCAAGTTTTACTCGATCGTTAACTAAATATTTCCTAGGCATAATACGCACATCTTTTAACTTTTATCTTTGCATAATATTGATTAAAAATATTATTTATGACATTTTCTTTAAAATAGAAATAAATAATTAAAACCTTTTTAAATCATAACCTTATGCGTTATTCTTTTTCAAGATAAGCGTTTGCTTTATTATCAAAAAAAGCTTTTTATATGACCTGTGATTGAACGCTGCTATCAAAGCTTGTTCGCTTTGTTGATTGTTGATTTAGTAGCTTTTATTGGAGCTCAAAGTACTTATGTTAATATTTATAGCAAAAGCTTATCAAACGCTTCTTCATAATGGTGAACAAATTTAATTTTTGAAGAAAGTAAAGTTTTGATTAGAGGAAAACGCAGTTCTGGGAGCATTCTAGTTCTATAAGAAAGCACAGATCTCCAAGCAAACATCTCATTTACCATAAGGGATTTCCTTAATACTCTTAAATCGTATACTACTAGAATGCGCTCTTACTTTGTATTTGAGTAAGTATTGTAAGCTCATCCCTAAGTAATCCCTATGAGCACTCCCCCAGTTAATGCACATCCACAGTTTTCTTACTGCTCTTACATTCATCTCATCGCCACAGAATTGTGCCTCATCTATGGAGAATTGCAATTCCTCCGATTTTTTGCGTTCGTCGCTCAATTTCGACTCCAATTGCACAATTCGTGCCTTAAGCTGCGGGAGAGGAGATCAAGGAGCAGGAAGAAGAAGCACATTAGAAACAAAATCCAAGTAATAAGCAAATAAAACAACACTATGGCAAAATGCATTGCAATAATATTTGTAAATCGTATATTTCGTAATGTATTTTAATTTGTTATCTCGTAAGTAAGTATTTGTTTATATCGTAGATCGTACAACTAGACCAACAGCAAGAAAATTCGCTTTCATAAAATCCATTTTATACAGGTTTTTCCAATTTCCATTCTTAACTATATATTTTTATATATATATGTATATATATGTATTATACATGCATATTTATTATTCATCTTCCATTTAGATGGCCATTAAAAATATAAAAAAAACCAATTTAATTGGGCTTTGTGGCTCATGTGTGTTGTGATAGAAGATATATCGTAAATATTTTTTGGTTGTTTCAGCATAAAACGCTGTGCAGACTTCCGCTATAAACTTCAAATTCAGCTTTCCTCTCGGTCCAAGCGATCAAAAATCATTCATCAAAGATTTTTTTTATTATCTTTTTTTTTTTAGTTTTTGTAGAAAAGAACTTTGAGGACGGGTACCACATCCAATTTACTTGATGCGCAACGGTGTCAGGACACTGTGCAGGATGCAGTGCCTCTCATGCTTGCCCGACCAGCCACGGAACTCGCGTCGCAGATCGGCCAGACGAATGCTATGGCGAGCTATCAGGCGCCTCCATCGTTCGGCCTCGATCAGCAGTTGCTATAAAAATGAACGGGTTTACATACAGTGGTGCGTAAAAGTCGTTGGTCACAATTAACAATTTTGGTTTTTTTTTTTAGATTTCGATTTCTTTTTTGGTTTTGCGTTAAAAAGAGCAACAAGGCATTAGAACTTTGGTTGGTTGCTGCATTCTTTTTGGTGGATTGTGAAATGTTGCCAATTTATAAAACACAACTTAAGGTGCGCACGACATTTACATAGAGAAATAGAGAATGTGATGGGAGAGTAGAATAAAGACCACGCGTAGAACGTAACTCAAATTTATTCAAGTAAGCCAAAAATTAAAAATAAAAACACAAACTGATCCGAATCAAAGCATAAAGCAATACCCGACTCATAAACTCAGTTACCCCCCTCAATAATAAACAAATAATATTTCCAGCCTATGCAATTGGTGAAATTGTGATAAAGTTAACTGTAAATATAAAACATTTTTTATATATTTTTGAATCAGGTGTGAAAATGTATACCAAATTGAGCAATGCCCCGAATCGAATATGTTAATAAAGGAGTCTTTCGAATGAGCTACAACTATAAGATATATGACACTGTTATACTGGATACATGATACTGTTATGCTAACACCTTGAACGTGATTTACTGTTAATACTTGTGTTGTATTTTAATGTGTTGGAGTTCGCCTTCGAATTGTGAAATTTATTGGCAATTTCATTCAATAGATCATTTATTGAACAGTTCATGAACGATTCATACTATTCAGTCGGTCATGAATGATTCATTTTATACAGTTATTCACCCACTGAACTTTTGCATTTCAGTATTTCATTTGAATGATTCCAGAAAACTGTACTTTATTGTTTTGAAAAACAGTTTTGTCAGTTTTTGTACTGTAAATACTGATTAGAAAAAATATTGTTTTAAGATCAAGTTTAGGTTTTCTTCCAGCAATAAATTAGTTTTGCCAAATTTCTCCATTTCAAGCCTCACAGAAATTGATTAAAATGAAATCAATGTATTTCTTAATTTCAGTGAAACTCCCAAGAATTAGAACCCTAAATGTTGTTAAAGCTTATTAACACCAAGCCAAACGTTAATAAGATTTACCCAAAATTTTAACAGAATTTCAATTCTTTTTGAGCAAATTGTTTAGCTCGTTAGCGTCTCGTTAGGATGATGAACCTTCATGAACCTTGGCCGAGTGAGAGAAGTTAGAAAATTGTAAGCCGACCAATTTGTACTTTTTTCAGTGTGTGCTTTTTCTTTTTTATATGTGGAAAATGTGAAAAATTTGTCTGAATTATTTGAATTAATTCAAATATGTTCAAAATTTGAAGAGCCCCCAAAAATGATGTTAAAAAAGTGTTAACGTGCGCAAATTAAGTGTGTAAAATTGACAAACAACAAGAAAATGAGTGGAGAAAAATATATAAAACAAGAACAAAATGAAAGAAAAGAAAAAAATGTTAACACAGCGACAAGAAAACCAACCAAGTGAAGAAAAACACATGCTTAAAAACATTTCAGCACAGGTAAATGAGCGTGTGTGTGTGAATGGGGGTGGGTTGTTACACTCTTCTGTTTTTTTTTTTTTTTTTTTTTTTGCTTTGGAAAATGTAGAAAAATAGCCAAAGCTGAGCTGTATAAACGTCAGGAGTCTTTCTCTTTCTTTCTTTGCTTGCGGCTTTTAGCCAACTGGAAATAGTTTCTTTTTATCGCAAAACCAAACTTTCTTTGGTTTGTCGGAACGCGATTTTTTTTGCTGTTGCTGTAGTTGTGGCTGTTGTGGTTGTTGTTGTTGTTGTTGTGGCTGCTGCTGCTGTTGCAGCGGCTGCCTGGCTGTAACTGTTGTTGTCGTTGTCGTTGGCCGCCAGCGAAATGGTCGACTGCGATCCGCATACGGCAGCGGCACATACATTGTGTCGGTGAAGATAATTACCTCATTGATGTTCTTTTGCAGCTGCATCGCCTGGTTCTGGGCGTCCTCGCGATCCAGATCACGTTCCACCATCAGCTGTTCCACATGCTGTTGCTTCTCCCGCAGCAGATCCTGCGTGTGAGAAAAACGGAGAGAGAGAATGTGTGTGGGTGTGTACGTGTGTGTGTGGCACAATAAGCTCATGAATTACAAGTAGACAACGAGTGTGTTCACGTGTGCGTGAGTGTGTATGTGTATATACAGGGTAAAATTGCAAGACTATATAAAGTGCTTTAGTTAAATAGCAGTAAATTTATAAACTAGTCAAAATTATAAACAGAAAATCAAATTTAAATTTAGAAAATATTTGCTTCAATTTATTTGTATATTTGTATCTTAAATTATAAAACATGATCCTTCAGTACTAAAGATAGTCTTGCAGCTCTTTTGCGAAGCAAACGTACAATAGGAACCGTTTACAGCCCAACAAATATGTAAAACAGGGTATCACAATAACGGGAGACAAAATTCTGTGCGCATGCGTAACATATCGTATACATCTTTATATGTATTAGAGTTGTGATGTTTCACTCAAATTCGTTTACTCGATGGTTCATTAAAAGAGTGCTAGTGCATGAACAATACTTATTGATCAGTTATTGAATCAAACAAGAATGCTTTGCTAGTTGTTAAGCTTAGTATTCTTTCGGACTGTAATTTATTAAGATCTTTTAAGTTGTCGATCAGGACAAACTGAAAAGTTGAATAAAATGAATCATTCATGATGTATCGTTCATGAACTGCCAGTGAAGAAACTTATTCATCAAATCAAAACGAATTCGAATTCCCAACTCTAAATACATATATATTTATATATGTATGTGAAGCAACACACAAAAGCGTGCAGTAAAATAGAAATTTGTATCAAAGGTTTTTATTATGCAGCAGGTGTACGAGTATAATCCAAAAACGAAAAGAAAATAATAAAGAGTAACAGCATAACATATAGATACATACAATAAGATAAGCCAAAAAGGGTGCATGTATAGTCGTATATTTTATAAATATTTTTGTACATCTGTGTTGGTGTTTAATTATTATTTTTTTTTTAGTTGTGGCAAAGTATCGCGTTATAAGTTAGTTGAGTTGTGAGTTAGTGGCACGCTTATAAGCTAAGTTAGCTAATTAATTAGTCAATGGACACACAAAAACACGCTCAAGCGACTTTAACAGCGGGTACAGTAGGCGTGCATGTTAACTAACAGCTCGCGCGTACTTATTTGTTTTTGTTATTTGTTTTGCATACCTGCATAGAAAATTGTATTTTCGGCGTCGTAACACTTGACCGAATGGGCGTACTCGATTTGCGCTGCATGGGAGGGGATTAGAATTAGAATTTATAACGCGTTAGTAAGTAAACAGAGCACGGTTAACGGTTAACATTAACAATATTAGATAACAGCGTAACTGTGGCAGGTAACTGTGGTAAAAGGTAAAACTGATAACTGGTAACTAAGTGTGGCATGTGGCATGTGGCATATGGCATGCTTGCTGCCTGTTGTTGCAAGGCCGTCTTATACCTGTGCATTCATTCGTATACGCGATGTATTTGTCGTGGCTATGCTGTTCATGGTACCAATCGAGGTTAGAGATTCGCGCGAACCGGTTCGCGAGAGACGCGTCTTCTTGGACGATGGCGACAGCGAAACCTTGGCAATCGGCACAAAGACACCATATTTCGGCTTGCACTCAAAATATCTAGAAAATAAAATTAAAATTTCAATTATGCTTGTTTTAAAAATGAAGCTTTAGTAGCAGGAGTAGAAGGAGATGATCTGAATCCTACTAACAAATAAATATTGTAACCCTCTATTAAGGTAAGTTTTGCCCACCTTATGCCATCGACGGCGCCATCGTTTTTGCCGCTGCTTTCGTCCAGCTCGACGCCGCACCAGTTGCCAGGTGCAAACTGTGTCTCGCCCAGATAGCGCAAGATGCCAGGACGACTGCCAAATCCTGACGAGACAATCACACGATCGCCCACCGTCAAACCATTCTCTGCAAAGATCACTAGATTTGAGAAAGCAAGCTCTGCATTAGTCTTAACACAATATCCTTACTGCCTGTGCCTGGACTGCGCAGCATGGAGCTACGCAGGCTGGCCGTTGGAGAAACTGTGCGCGAACGATCCGGCGATATCTTAGAGACAGGCGAAGTGGGCGTGCCAGCATTCGACAGCGGATATGTCGTGAGACGTGTGAGGCGTGAGAAGATGCCGCGTTTTGGCTCACACTGGAAGTAACGTTTGCCCGAAACGCAGCCGTCGTTTTTGCCTGAAATCGTGAAGGTTAATATCTGTTATAGCCAGCGGTTACTCTGTCACACTTACCATTCGGTTCATCAAGCACAATGCCCGCCCAGTCCCCAGGTGCAAAGTGTGTTTCGCCTATGTAGGCTATCTGGCCAGAACGCAATCCGCCCACCCAAACACGTTGCCCAATTATAAACTGCTCTGTGTTGGCTGTCAGCACGGTGCTGTTGTGATCTGTGGACAGGGTATTATTATAGTATATATATTATATATGTATGTATCATCAGTCTAAAATATACTATATTTTGGCTGGGTTTCATAGATGAGTATTATACTATGATCAATATCGAATGAGATCGCATGAGATAAATAGATAAATGTTTATATTAT